>CM038679.1:308963134-309595792 GCA_021605205.1 Aegilops longissima | reverse complement strand
GTCGTGCTGCCATTGGAGTTGTCTTCCTCAACCTCTCCTTCATCCTTGCTGGATCAAGACGGAGGAGACGCCGTCGTCCCGCACGTGTGTTGAACACGGAGGTGCTGTCCTTTCAGACTTTGGTCATCGGTGATCGGAATCACGCTGGGAACGCCTTCATCATCACCACTCCCTCGAACGCTTCTGCACTCGATCTACAAGTGGTATGTAGATGCAAACTCTCTCGTGACTCGTTGCTTAGATGAACTCATAGATAGATCTTGGTGAAACCGTAGGAAAATTTTAATTTTCTGCAACGCTCCCCAACAGGGCATCATGAGCTAGGTCTATGCGTAGTTATCTTTGCACGAGTAGAACACAATTTTGTTGTGGGCGTGGATCTTGTCAACTTACTTGCCGTTACTAGTCGTTTCTTGCTTCCGCGGTATTGTGGGATGAAGCGGCCCGGACCAACCTTACACGCATTTTATGTGAGACCGGTTCCACCGACTAACATGCACTAGTTGCATAAGGTGGCTGGCGGGTGTCTGCTCTCCTACTTTAGTTGGAGCGGATTCGATGAACAGGGTCCTTATGAAGGGTAAATAGAAGTTGACAAGATCACGCCAGGTTATTCGAGGTAAGAAAATGTTCTTGCTAGAACCCAATTGCAGCCACGTAAAAGATGCAACAACAATTAGAGGACGCCTAACTTGTTTTTGCAGCAATTGTCATGTGACGGATATGGCCAAGTTGTGATGAATGATGATATATTGTAATGTATGAGATCATGTTCTTGTAATAGGAATCACGACTTGCATGTCGATGAGTATGACAACCGCAGGAGCCATAGGAGTTGTCTTTATTTTGTATGACTGCGTGTCATTGAAGTACGCCATGTAACTCACTTTACTTTATTGCTAAACGTTAGCCATAGAAGTAGAAGTAGTCGTTGGCGTGACAACTTCATGAAGACACGATGATGGAGATCATGATGATGGAGATCATGGTGTCATGCGGTGACAGGATGATCATGGAGCCCTCAAGATGAAGATCAAGGAGCTATATGATATTGGCCATATCATGTCACTACTTTATAATTGCATGTGATGTTTATTATGATTATACATCTTGTTTACTTAGAACGACGGTAGTAAATAAGATGATCCTTAGAACAATTTCAAGAAGTGTTCTCCCTAATCGTGCACCGTTGCTACAGTTCGTAAGCTTCTAAGCACCACGTGTTGATCGGGTGTGATGGATTCTTACGCTCACATACAACGGTGTAAGACAGATTTACACACGCAGTAAACACTTAGGGTTAACTTGACGAGCCTAGCATGTACAGACATGGCCTCGAACACGGAGACCGAAAGGTCGAACACGAGTCGATGGAAGATACGATCAACATGAGAATGTTCACCGACGCAGACTAGTCCGTCTCACGTGTTGATCGGACACGGCCTAGTCGACTCGGATCGTGTAACACTTAGATGACTAGAGGGATGTCTAATCTAAGTGGGAGTTCATTAATAATTTGATTAGATGAACTTTATTATCATGAACAATAGTCTAAAATCTTTTACATGATATGTCTTGTAGATCAAATGGCCAACGCCATGTCAACTTGAACTTCAACGCTCCTAGAGAAAACCAAGCTGAAAGATGACGGCAAGCAACTATACGGACTGGGTCCGAACCGAGGATCATCCTCATAGCTGCCAGAAACAATACGCCCTAGAAGGACCGCTAGGTGACACTCCGTCTCTGCAGAACCAAGACATTATGAATGCTTGGCAGTCTCGTCTTGATGATTACTCCCTTGTTCAAGGCGGCATGCTTTACAGCTTAGAACCGGGCTCCAAAAGCGCTTTTGAGCATCACGGAGCATATGAGATGTTCAAGAGCTGAAACTGGTTTTCAAGCTCACGCCCGGTCGAGAGATATGACATCTCCGACAAGTTCTATAGTTGTAAGATGGAGGAAAACAGTTACACAAGGAGCACATTCTCAAGATGTTTGGGTTGCACAACCGTATGACCCACCTGAATATTAACCTCCCCGATGAGGCGGTCATTGACAGAATCCTCCGATCGCCCCACCAAGCTACAAGAGCTTTGTGATGAACTACAACATGCAGGGATGGTAAAGACCATTCCTGAAGTGTTCTCTATCTCAAGTCAGCCGAGGTTGAAATCAAGAAAGAACATCAAGTGTTGATGGTCAATAAGACCACTAAGTTCAAGAAGGGCAAGGGTAAGAAGAACTTCAAGAAGGACGGCAAGGAGATTGCCGCGCCCGGTAAGCAAGTTGCCGGAAGAAGTCAAAGAATGGACCCAAACCCGAGACCGAGTGCTTTTATTGCAAGGAGGGTCACCGAAGCGGAACTGCCCCAAGTACTTAGCGGATAAGAAGGCCGCAACACCAAAGGTATATTTGATATACATGTAATTGATGTGTACCTTACCAGAATCGTAGTAACTCTTGGGTATTTGATACCGTGCCGCTGCTCATATTTGTAACTCACAGCAGGAGCTGCGGAATAAGCGGAGGCTGGCGAAGGACGAGGTGACGGCGCGTCGGCCGAATGGTTCCAGAGTCGATGTGATCGCCGCCGGCATGCTACCTCTTCATTTACCCACGGGATTAGTTATAAACCTTAATAATTGTTATTTGGTGCCAAGTTTGAGCATGAATATTGTATTTGGATCTCGTTTAATGCGAGATGGCTACTCATTTAAATCCGAGAATAATGGTTGTTCTATTTATATGAGAGATATGTTTTATGGTCATGTCCGATGGTCAATGGTTTATTCTTAGTGAATCTTGTTTAGTATTACACATGTTCATAGCGTGAATACCAAAAGATGTAAAGTTGATAACGATAGTCCCACATACTTGTGGCACTGCCGCCTTGGTCACATTGGTGTCAAGCGCATGAAGAAGCTCCATGCTGATGGACTTTTGGAGTCTCTTGATTATGAATCATTTGACACATGCGAACCATGCCTCATGGGCAAGATGACCAAGACTCCATTCTACGGAACAATGGAGCGAGCAACCAACTTGTTGGAAATCATACATACCGATGTGTGCGGTCCAATGAGCGTTGAGGCTCATGGAGGATATCGTTATGTTCTCACTCTCACAGATGACTTGAGTAGATATGGGTATGTCTACTTGATGAAACACAAGTCCGAGACCTTTGAAAAGTTCAAGGAATTTCATAATGAAGTAGAGAATCAACGTGACCGAAAGATAAAATTCTTACGATCGGATCGTGGAGGAGAATATTTAAGTCACGAATTTGGTACACACTTAAGAAAATATGGAATCGTTTCACAACTAACGCCACCGAACACCTCAACAGAACGGTGTGTCCGAACGTCGAATCGCACTCTATTGGATATGGTGCGGTCTATGATGTCTCTTACTGATTTACCGCTATCATTTTGGGGATACGCCTAGAGACAGCTACATTCACTTTAAATAGGGCACCGCCTAAGTCCGCTGAGACGACACCGTATGAATTATGGTTTGGGAAGAAACCTAAGCTGTCATTTCTAAAAGTTTGGGGATGCGATGCTTATGTCAAGAAACTTCAACCTGAAAAGCTCGAACCCAAGTCGGAAAATGCGTCTTCATAGGATACCCTAAGGAAACCCTTGGGTATACCTTCTACCTTAGATCCGAAGGCAAGATCTTTGTTGCTGAGAACGGAACCTTTTCGGAAAAAGAGTTTCTCTCGAAAGGAGTAAGTGGGAGGAAAGTAGAGCTCGATGAAGTACTACCTCTTGAAAAGGATAGTAGTGCAGCTCAGAAAATGTTCTGTGATGCCTACACCAATCAAGAGGAAATTCATGATGATGATCACGGTACTCGGATCAAGTTGCTCTTGAATCAGAGGTCCACTAGGACACGTTCCGCACTGCAGTGGTACGGCAACCCTGTCACGGAAATCATGTTGTTAGACAACGGTGAACCTTGAACTATGAAGAAGCAATGGCGGCCCAGATTCCAACAAATGGCTAGAAGCCATGAAGTCCGAGATAGAATCCATGTATGAAAACAAAGTGTGGACTTTGACCGACTTGTTCGATGATCGGCGAGCGATAGAAAACAAATGGATCTTTAAGAAGAAGACGGACGCGGATGGTAATGTCACCATCTATAAAGCTCGACTTGTCGCTAAGGGTTATCGGCAAGTTCAAGGGATTGACTACGATGAGACTTTCTCTCCCGTAGCGAAGCTTAAGTCCGTCCGAATCATGTTAGCAATTGCCGATACTATGATTATGAGATATGGCGATGGACGCCAAACAGCTCCTTAACGGCTATCTTAAGGAAGAGCTGTATATGATACAGCCGGAAGGTTTTGTCAATCCTAAGAATGTCGACAAAGTATGCAAGCTCCAGCGATCCATTTATGGGCTGGTGCAAGCATCTCGAGTTGGAACATTCGCTTTGATGAGATGATCAAAGCGTTTGGGTTTATGCGCACTTATGGAGAAGCTCTGCGTTTACAAGAAAGTGAGTGGGAGCTCAGAGCATTTCTCATATTATATGTAGATGACATACTGATGGGAAATGATATAGAATTCTTGGACAGCATTAAGGCCTACTTGAATAAGTGTTTTTCAATGAAGGACCTTGGAGAAGCTGCTTATATATTAGGCATCAAGATCTATAGAGATAGATCGAGACGCCTCATAGGTCTTTCACAAAGCACATACCTTGATAAGATTTTGAAGAAGTTCAAAATGGATCAGTCCAAGAAGGGTTCTTGCTCTGTATTGCAAGGTGTGAGATTGAGCTCAGCTCAATGCCCGACCACGACAAAAGATAAAGAAGAGATGAGTGTCACCCCCTATGCCTCAGCCATAGGATCTATTATGTATGCCATGCTGTGTACCAAACCTGATGTAAACCTTGCCGTAAGTTTGGTAGGAAGGTACCAAAGTAATCCCGCAAGGAACTTTGGACAGCGGTCAAGAATATCCTGAAGTACCGAAAAGGACAAAGGACATGTTTCGTTTATGGAGGTGACGAAGAGCTCGACGTAACAGGTTACGTCAACGCTAGCTTCGACACGATCTGGATGACTCTAAGTCACAAACCGGATACGTGTATATGTTGAATGGTGGAGCGAAGCTGGTGCAGCTGCAAGCGAAGCGTCGTGGCGGGATCTACATGTGAAGCGGAGTACATGGCAGCCTCGGAGGCAGCGCATGAAGCAATTTGGGTGAAGGAGTTGATCACCGACCTAGGAGTCATACCCAATGCGTCGGGCTGATCAAACTCTTCGTGACAACATCGAGCTATTGCCCTTGCCAAGGAGCCCAGGTTTCACAAGAAGACCAGGCACATCAAGTTGCCGCTCAACTCCATTCGTGAAAATGTTCAAGATGGAGACATAGAAATTTGTAAAGTGCATACGGATCTGAATGTCGCAGATCCGCTGACTAAACCTCTCTTCATGGGCAAAACATGATCAACACCGTAACTCTATGGGTGTTCGATTCATCACAATGTAAACTAGATTATTGACTCTAGTGCAAGTGGGAGACTGTTGGAAATATGCCCTAGAGGCAATAATAAAAGTATTATTATTATATTTCCTTGTTCATGATAATTGTCTTTTATTCATGCTATAACTGTATTATACGGAAATCGTGATACACGTGTGAATACATAGACCACAATACGTCCCTAGTAAGCCTCTAGTTGACTAGCTCGTTGGTCGATGATAGTCATGGTTTCGACTATGGACATCGATGTCATTGATAACGGGTCACGCCATTAGGAGAATGACGTGATGGACAAGACCCAATCCTAAGCATAGCACAAGATCGTAGTTCGTTTTGCTAGAGTTTTTCCAATGTCAAGTATCTCTTCCTTAGACCATGAGATCGTGCAATTCCCGGATACCGTAGGAGTGCTTTGGGTGTATCAAATGTCACAACGAATCGGGTGACTATAAAGGTGCACTACAGGTATCTCCGAAAGTGACCATTGGGTTGACACGGATCGAGGCGGGATTTGTCACTCCAGACACGGAGAGGTATCACTTGGGCCCACTCGGTAATGCATCATCATAATGAGCTCAAAGTGATCAAGTGTCTGGTCACGGATCATGCATTGCGGTACGAGTAAAGTGACTTGCCGGTAACGAGACTAAACGAGGTATTGGGATACCGACGATCGAAGTCTCGGGCAAGTAACATACCGTCGACAAAGGGAATAGCATACGGGTTGCTTGAACCCTTGACATCGTGGTTCATCCGATGACAACATCGAGGAGCATGTAGGAGCCAACATGGGTATCCAGATCCCGCTGTTTGTTATTGACTTGAGGTAGTCTCGGTCATGTTCAGATGTCTCCCGAACCCGTAGGGTCTACACACTTAAGGTTCGGTGGCGCTAGGGTTATTAGGAAGACAAGTATGTGATTACCGAATGTTGTTCGAGTCCGGATGAGATCCCGGACGTCACGAGGAGTTCCGGAATGGTCCGGAGGTAAAGATTTATATATGGAAAGTGGTTAAACGGACTCGGAAAGTTTGGGGTATACTGTAATGTACCGGGCCACTGGGAGGGTTCCGAGGTCCACCGGAGGGGCCACCCCTCCGGGGGCCACATGGGCTAAGTGGGAGAGGAGCCAGCCTGGTGGCTGGGCGCACTCCCCTTAGGCCCATGCGGCTAGGGCATGGGAGGGAAACCCTAAAGGGGCGCCCCAGCTTGGGGGCAAGCCACCTCCCTCCTCCCTTGGGCCGCCGCCCCATCTAGGGTTTCCCTAGATGGCCGGCCCCCTTGCCCTCTCCTCCTATAAATAGAGGGTGGGGGAGGGCTGCCAACACCATTGAAGGCGCAGCCCTCCCTCCACAACACCTCTCTTTCTCCACGCGAAGCTTGGCGGCCTGCCGAGAACTGCCAGACCAACCGCACCACGCCGTCGTGCTGCCATTGGAGTTGTCTTCTCAACCTCTCCTTCATCCTTGCTGGATCAAGACGGAGGAGACGCCATCGTCCCGCACGTGTGTTGAACACGGAGGTGCTGTCCTTTCAGACTTTGGTCATCGGTGATCGGAATCACGCTGGGAACGTCTTCATCATCACCACTCCCTCGAACGCTTCCGTACTCGATCTACAAGTGGTATGTAGATGCAAACTCTCTCTCGTGACTCATTACTTAGATGAACTCATAGATAGATCTTGGTGAAACCGTAGGAAAATTTTAATTTTCTGCAACGTTCCCCAACACCATCACTGCACGATGATTGGCATATCCGTTTTCCTATGATTGATCCGGCGGCCGAGAGTCCTGCTAGCCACCTTTCCCGCTAAAACACTGCTAGCTAACTTCTGATTCACGAGCTGGACTGAGAGCTGAATCGTGCTCGTACTGTTTTGGTGGCCACTAGGTCCAGTTTTGTTCCAGCTTCCATAGGATTTACCCCCGTTATTCCCCAGTTTCTAGCTCGCCAGCTACCCCGGTTACTCCTTCCAGTAGCTCGGGCACCTCGACCGTGACTCCCCACAGTGCCCCTGCCGAGTGGGCTTCACTTCTCGCTACTCCCGCAGCCCCTATGCTCCAGCCTCATCCAGCACCCACCCCTAAGGGAGAGCCCTCGAGGCAGCGTCGTTGTGTTACCTTTAACCCGGAGGTTTCCGTTAACGTCGTCAGTTCAGGATACGAGTCCGGGCCAGGAGAGAACCCAGCAGGACCAGTAGAGCACTAGATCGCCAGAGTATCCGAGGTTGTCATGATGCTTGGATGTATTTATGATGTTTCCTTTCATGTACGCGAGTATTCGTACTTGTCATGATGTTTCCTTCCATGTACGAGTGTAGTCGTACTGGTCATGATGTTTCATTTCATGTATGATTTTATGTATAATTATGTTGGAACTTTTCTCCGTTATTATTCGCCTTGGTTACTTGTTGCTTTCTTTTGGGCTTTGTCGCTTGCTTTTCTTCCCCATTTATGGATGTTGCTCATCTCGATGCTTCATATTGGGAAACAAAAGTAGGACAACAAGAGGAGGTAGCAGCAGTCAGGGCAGGTGACGATACTCCTGTTCGTCACTCCGCTCGACAAGCAGGGCATTCCCTTGAACCATATCAGCCACCACCACCTCCTCCACTGCAACCACCTAACACAGAGAAGATTATGAGAATGTTTGAAGAAAAGAAACCAAGACTTACTTGAATTACTGAGAAGTGTGAAGGCTATGGTTGGGCAGAATGGAAATCAGTATGGCAATCACTCCAAACTATCAGACTTTCAGAGGACTAAGCCTCCCAGTTTCAGTCAAGTTGTCGATCCTTTGTAAGCCGATGATTGGTTGCGAATTATTGAGAAGAAGCTTGAAATTTCCCGCACCGAAGAAGCAAACAAAGTTTCATTTGCTACACATTATCTTGAAGGAGCTGCCACTATATGGTGGGATAATGCTAAAGCTATGTGGCCTGTGGATGATGAGATCACTTAGGATAAATTCAAGGACAATTTCCGCAAGTGCCGCATTCCCGTCGGTATCATGAAAGTCAAGAAACGTGAGTTCCTTGCTCTCACTCAAGGAAACCTATCATTAAATGAGTATCTACATAAATTCAATCACTTGGCTCGGTATTCCATCTATGATGTCACCACTGAAGAAAGGAAGATCGCTCGATTCCTTGGAGGACTCAACCAGCACCTCCGATGCACACTCAGCATGTTCGACTTCCCCGACTTTCAGAGTTTGGTGAAGAAGGCCCTCATTGAAGAAAGGGAGCACACGCTCGTTCACGATAGTAAGCCTGCTTATACTGACTATAGACGCAAGTTCAAGCCTAAGAAGGATGGACAGCCAGTGCGGAAGGCTCGTACCTGGCAGCAGCCTCAGTTTGAGTTCAAACCAACATGGCAACAGAATACCAACAAGACCAACAATCAAGTCAAGAACATTGTGGCCAATCCTGTCCGGGAAGACTATCAGCGCAGGAACGCATGTTTCTCTTGTGGGCAGACCAGACACTATGCAAAACAGTGTCCCAAAAACAACAAGTCGAATGCACCACTCAAGCCTCAAGTCAACCACATGGAATCCTACACCGAGGAGGAACTGATCCAAGGTCAGGTGCATCATCTCTCCGCCGAAGAAGCCCAAGAAAACCCCCAAGTGGTCATCGGTATGTTTCCTGTTAATAACATACGTACAATAGTTTTATTCGACTCGGGGGCTTCCCATTCCTTTATTTTGCTGAGTTTTGTTGCCCAAAACAAGTTTTCTTGCTCTATTCTTGAGAAAAGAATGCTGGTGCAATCCCAAGGATCCATGCTCAAAACAAATTTGGTGTGTCGTGACTTGGAAAGACGGAATCTTGGAGTCATGTTCCCTGCCACACTAGTAGTCACTGAATCCGAAAGGCTGGATGTCATTTTGGGAATGGATTGGTTGACAAAGCATCAAGGCTGCATGGATTGGTTGACAAAGCATCAGGAAAGTTACATTAACAAATCCAACAGGACAGACAGCAAGGTTTGTGGGTCAGAGAACCATGCCTAAGAAGGAAATGGTTTTTTGCAGCAATATCCTCATATATGGATTTAATACCAGTGGTCAGTGAGTTTCCACATGTATTCCCTGAAGAATTACTAGGAATGCTACCAGACCGGGAACTCGAGTTTGCCATTGATCTCGAGCCAAGAACGACACCTATATACAAGAAATATTACCGGATGCCTTCATCCGAACTGGTTGAGCTAAAGAAACAACTCGGTGAGATGCTCAAGAAAGGATACATCCGCCCCAGTTCTTCGCCCTGGGGGTCACCTGCCATATTCATGAACAAAAAGGATGGTAGTCTTTGGATGTGCCTAGACTATCATCATCTCAAAGATGTTACTATCAAGAATAAATACCCGCTCCCCAGAATTGATGATTTTTTCGATCAACTGCATGGAGCTCAAATCTTTTCCAAGATTGATTGAAGGACCGGGTATCATCAACTCAAGATCAGGAGAGAAGATATTCCTAAGACCGCATTCACCACTCGTTACGGTCTATATGAATACACAGTTATGTCATTCGGGCTGACTAATGCTCCTGCATTCTTCATGCATATGATGAAAAAAGTGTTCATGGATTTCTTGGACAAATTTGTGGTGGTCTTTATCAACGATATTCTAATATACTCAAAGGGAGACGAAGAGCATAAACAACATCTCCGAGCAGTATTGCAAAGGCTTCGTGACCACCAGTTATATGCAAAATTCAGTAAGTGTGAATTCTGGCTTAAGCAAGTCGGATTTTTGGGGCACATATTTTCTGCTGAAGGAATAGCTGCGGATCCAAGCAAGATTAAGGATGTGCTAAAATGTCCAGCACCCATGTTAGTGACAGAAATCAGAAGTTTTCTAGGGCTTGCTAGTTATTACCGCCGATTCATTGAAGGCTTCTCCAAGATTGCTAAGACCATGACAAAACTGCTCAAGAAAGTCCAAAAGTTCATATGGTCAGAGGACTGTCAGAAGAGCTTTAACGAATTAAACACTCATTTGACCTCAGCACCCATGTTGACACTCCTAGACATCTATCGACGCTTTAATGTGTACTACGATGCATCTCGAAAAGGGCCTAGGAAGCGTACTCATGCAAGATGACAAGGTTGTGGCTTATGCATCCAGACACCTACGACCACACGAAGGAAATTATCCTACTCATGACTTGGAGCTAGCAGCCGTTGTGCATGCCTTAAAAATTTGGAGGCATTACCTTATTGTCAAGTGGTGTCAAATATTCACCGACCACAAAAGTCTCAAGTACATATTCACGCAACCTGATTTAAATCTCCGACAAAGAAGATGGCTTGAGTTGCTCAAGGATTATGACCTCGGGATAAACTATCATCCGGGTAAAGCTAACATGGTCGTAGATGCTCTCAGCTGCAAGCCAGGCATAGTCAATTCATTAATGACATCATTGCCTCCCGGACTACAACAAGAGATGGCCCAACTCAATCTGACTATTGTAGAGGCTGATTGCACCAATGTGATGGTAGTCACTCCCACTCTTGAAGAAGAAATTCGCAAAGCTCAGTCAGGAGATACGTTTTTGCAACACCAAGTCACCAGATAAAAGAAGGCAAGACTCAAGATTTCCTGATGGATGAGCAGGGTACGCTATGATTTCGAGGATGAATATGTGTACCCAAAGTAGAAGAGTTGAGGTAGAAGATATTAAAGGAAACACACGAATCCTCAAACTCGATCCATCCCGAAGGTACCAAAATGTACGAGGAGCTCAGGAAAACGTTTTGGTGGGATGGAATGAAGAAGGATATTGCATACTTCGTCGCCTGTTGTGATATATGCAATAGGGTTAAGGCGGAACATCAAAAACACACCGGGATGTCGGCATTATGGGAACGGGGGTACCCAGACTTTCCTGCCACCGGCCTGCGGCGTGGCTCAAGGGGTGGCCCAGTACGGCCCATCTTCATCAACACAAGCTCAATACCCTCGCGAGGGGCCAAGCCTCATGGGGCGGATGACAGGAAGCTTCCTCAGGCACGGCCTCGTCAGGCTGGCTCGCGAGGAGGCAGAGAGATCAAGGCGGGGTACCTCATGAGGTGCCCATGACGCAAGCCATGGCGACACTAAGGGCGCCAAGGGCGCCAGCCAGCCAAGATGTCCTCATTTCCCTTTGGTGCAAAGGAGGCAAGCGCAGCCAAGGGTATCAAGCAAAGGCAACCATTTCGTGCAACAAGACCAAGACCAGCAGAACGGCAGGAAGGAGGTCATCGTGGAGCCCAAGCCAAGGCCACCCGTGAGTCTTTGGCGGCGAGGACCAACTTTAGTCAGGATTAGTGTACTAGATGTTCCCCTTCAAAATGGTCAATTGTTGGCGCCCTTCCAGCTCAATATTTGGGGAGAGGCCCAGGGCCTCCGCCTATAAATAGGACTAGCCACCACCAAGGCGGGAAGACGGATCGAGAAGGATAGAGAGAGAGATCGAGATCGGTCTAAATCGGCACCTAGAAAGAGAGAAAGAGGGGCGACTGAACAGACCCTCGCGAGGCTGTTCTTCCCTTGTACTGTTCATCATCAGCCCCAGAGGCAATCCACCACACCACACACTGGAGTAGGGTATTACACCACAATGGTGGCCTGAACCAGTATAAACCTCGTGTCCCTTGTGTTGTTCTTTGTGTAGTTTAGATCCTTGCGAGGCGACGAGACATAGGTAGGTTGAAGGTGCGATCTCCGCGTGCACCCCAAAGTTCGAACCTAGAGGGTCTGCCGGAACCCGAAATCCGACACGGGCTACTTCAAACTTTGCCGTCCCACAATGGAAATGGGACGATGTCTGCATGGACTTTATCACCGGTCTTCCAACCACCCCACATGGAAACAACACTATATGGTTCGTAGTGGACATGCTAACCAAGGTGGCCCATTTCATTCCTATCCGGACCACATACTGTGCAAATCAACTAGTTCAACTCTATGTGTCCCGAGTAGTCAGTTTGCATGGTGTACCTAGAACTATCACTCAGATCGAGGATCCCTTTTTACCTCAGCATTCTGGGCACGTCTTCACCAAGCTTTGGGGACATCATTGAAATATAGCATAGCTTATCACCCTCAGATAGATGGCCAGACAGAGCGAGTAAATCAAATACTCGAGGACATGCTCAGGGCATGTGCTCTCGCTCAAGGACCCAAGTGGGAAGACAACTTACCCTATGCTGAGTTTTCCTACAACAATAGCTATGAAGCCAGCCTCAAGATGTCACCATACGAAGCCTTGTATGGATGCAAGTGTCGTACCCCCTTAAACTAGTCCCAGACCGGAGACAGTCGTATTTTCGGGACTCACTTGATGATGGAAGCAGAGAAACATGCCAGGGAAATCCGAGACAGATTACAACTAGTCAAGTCTCGACAAAAGAGCTACTATGATGCTAAGCACCGACAGATCAGTTTTGAACCTGGTGAATATGTCTACCTCCGAGTCACACCTATGAAAGGAGTCAAGAGATTTTAGACTTGGGGAAAGCTTGCACCAAGATATATTGGCCCATTCCCAGTTATGTCCAAGGTTGGGACAGCGGCATATCAATTGGAACTTTCCCCGGAACCGTCAGAGATACATAATGTCTTCCACGTATCACAGCTGCGAAGGTGTATCTCACCACCTGAGAAACGGACTGATATGGCAGAAATAGAGCTTGCTAAGGATTTGACATATCAAGAGAAACCTTTTCAGATATTGGACGAGATGGAAAGAGTCACCCGCAACAAGCCGGTTAAGTTTTACAAGGTGCAGCGGGAACACCATACCGAGAATGAAGCTACCTGGGAAAGAGAGGACTTTTTAAGGATAGCTTATCCCGTTGTTTCCTGAGCAATAGAATCTCGAGGACGAGACTCATCCTAAGGGGGGAGGTTTGTGACACCCTGGTTTTTGCCCTCTTTCTTTTTCTGGATTTTTATTGCATTTTCATTTGAATTTGAGTTTTGAATGAACTCATTTGGCTTAATCAATTAGGCATTTCTTTGACTTTCAGCCAAGTGAGTCATCTCACACTCAAACTCATCTCTCTCTCTCTCTCCCTCTCTCTCTCTCTGATATATCAAAATATGGCCATGGGAATATTTTTCTTAAATGAAAAATATTCATTTTCTCTCTGAAACACCACTTTAGGCACTTCTCATCCAAAGCAACCCTCATTTTTCTTGCCCCCAAAAGTCTGAGAAAATTCCTGAATATTCTTTGGACCTTGGCACACCTCCCTGTCCAAAAATATTTCACGGTTATTTGGAATATTTTGCTACAGAATTTCTGTTCTGTGAAGAAAATGCAGGTTCTTAAGGAAGTGCATTTTTCCTTGATCCAATGGAGCTGAAATTTTCAGGGCTTCATTACCCACCTAAGAAACTCTTAACCACCAAAAATTAGCTCTAAACTCTCTCTAGGTTATTCTCTATTAAGCTCCAAAGTTTTTGTCCAGAATTTGCCAAGAGGCTACAGTCTCACTCAATCGACCTGGCTTCAACTCAAATGCTTGGATCGACCTAGTCTTGCATGAACAACACGCCAAACATGAATTTAATGCTCTACGCACTGTGTACCAAAGTTCACGTGGTGACCGCGTGTGGACACGATGCCAGGCATGCGTTCAACGCACTCTGTGTGCCGTCGACGCCTCTGTTTCGCTCGTGCGCGCGCTCGAGGCCAAACCAGCTCGCCACCTAGTGCCAGCTGCCTTAACTCATCGCCCTTGACCTCTCCCTGCCGCTCGCCGACGCTGGAGTTCGTCGCAGCGAGCACGGGCACGACGCGGTGATACGTCCATTTTGCATCATGCTTTTATATCGATATTTATCGCATTATGGGCTGTTATTTCACGTTATGTCACAATACTTATGGCTATTCTCTTTTATTTTACAACGTTTACATGAAGAGGGAGAATGCCGACAGTTGGAATTCTGGGCTGGAAAAGGAGCAAATATTGGAGACCTATTCTGTGCAACTCCCAAAAGTCCTGAAACTCCACGGAATATCTTAAAATAAATGAAGAAAAATCGTTGCTAAAGATGAAGGCCAGGGGGCCCACACCCTGCTCACGAGGGTGGGCCCCCCCTGGGGCGCAACCCCCTACCTTGTGGGCCCCCTGTTGGCTCTCCGACGCCCATCTTCTCCTATATGAAGTCTTTAGATGAGAAAAAAAATAGGAAGCAACCTTTCGAGACGAGACTCCGCCGCCACGAGGCGGAACCTTGGCGGAACCAATCTAGGGCTCCGGCAGAGCTGTTCTGCTGGGGACACTTCCCTCCGGGAGGGGGAAATCATCGTCATCATCATCACCAATGCTCCTCTCATCGGGAGAGGGAAATCTCCATCAACATCTTCACCAGCACCATCTCATCTCCAAACCCTAGTTCATCTCTTGTATCCAATTCTTGTCTCCAAGTCCGGGATTGGTGCTAGTAGGTTGCTAGTAGTGTTGATTACTCCTTTTAGTTGATGCTAGTTTGTTTATTTGGTGGAAGATCATATGTTCAGATCCTTTACGCATATTATTACCCCTCTGATTATGAACATAAATATGCTTTGTGAGTAGTTACGTTTGTTCCTGAGGACAAGGGAGAAGTCTTGCTATTAGTAGTCATGTGAATTTGGTATTCGTTCGATATTTTGATGAGATGTATGTTGTCTAGCTTCTAGTGGTGTTATGTGAACGTCGACTACATAACACTTCACCATTATTTGGGCCTATAGGAAGGCATTGGGAACTAATAAGTAGATGATGGGTTGCTAGAGTGACAGAAGCTTAAACCCTAGTTTATGCGTTGCTTTGTAAGGGGCTGATTTGGATCCACTTGTTTCATGCTATTGTTAGGTTTACCTTAATACTTTTGTTGTAGTTGTGGATGCTTGCAATAGAGGTTAATCATAAGTGGGATGCTTGTTCAAGTAAGAACAACACCCAAGCACCGGTCCACCCACATATCAAATTATCAAAGTACCAAACGCGAATCATATGAGCGTGATGAAAACTAGCTTGACGATATTCCCATGTGTCCTTGGGAGCGTTTTTCCTATTGTACGAGTTTCTCCAGGCTTGTCCTTTGCTACAAAAAGGATTGGGCCACCTTGCTGCACTTTATTTACTCTTGTTACTTGTTGCTCTTTACAATTTATCTTGTCACAAAACTATCTGTTACCACTTATTTCAGTACTTGCAGAGAATACCTTGCTGAAAACCGCTTATCATTTCCTTTTGCTCCTCGTTGGGTTCGACACTCTTACTTATCGAAAGGACCACGTTAGATCCCCTATACTTGTGAGTTATCAAGACTCTTTTCTGGCGCCGTTGCCGGGGAGTGTAGCGCCTTTGGTAGGTGGAATTTGGTAAGGAAAAATTTATATAGTGTGCTGAAATTTACTGTCACTTGTTACTATGGAAAGTAATTCTCGAGGGCTTGTTCGGGTATCTTCACCATGTCCGAGAGAGCAAAGAGTTGCTCCTCAACCTACTGAACCTATTGAAAATGAAACTCCTTTTGAATTTCCTTCGGGTATGATGGAAAAACTGCTAGCTAATACTTTTACAGGAGATGGAACAAAGCATCCTAATGAACATCTACTATATGTGGATGAAGTGTGTGGAATATTTAAGCTTGTAGGTATACCCGATGATGTTGTTAAGAAGAAGGTCTTCCCTTTATCTTTGAAGGGAGACGCATTAACATGGTATAGGCTATGTGATGATATGAGATCATGGAACTATAAAAGATTGAAATTGGAATTTCATCAAAAGTATTACCCTATGCATCTTGTTCATCGGGATCGCAATTACATATATAATTTTTGGCCTCGCTAAGGAGAAAGCATCGCTCAAGCTTGGGGAGGCTTAAATCAATGTTATATTCATGCGCCAATCATGAGCTCTCAAGAGTGACAATTCTTCAGAATTTTTATGCTCGGCTTTCTGATAACAATCGCACCATGCTCGATACTTCTTGTGCTGGCTCTTTTATGATGAATACTATTGAATTCAGATGGAATTTATTGGATAGAATTAAACGCAACTCTGAAGATTGGGACCTCGACGAAGGTAAGGAGTCAGGTATGGCACCTAAGTTTGATTGTTTTAAATCTTTTATGGATACCGATATTTTCTGTAAGTTTAGCACTAAATATGGACTTGACTCTGAGATAGTAGCTTCTTTCTATGAATCTTTTGCTACTTATGTTGATCTCCCCAAGGAGAAGTTGTTTATATATCATCCTCCCATAGAAGTAAAAGTAGCTGCACCTATTAAAGTTGAAGAAAATACTATCACTTATAATGATCCTATTGTTCCTACCTCTTATGTGGAGAAACCACCTTTCCCTGTTAGAATAAAGGATCATGCTAAAGCTTCAATCGTGGTTAAGTAAAAGCAATATTAGAACTTATACACCTCTGAGCAAGTCAAAGTAGAACCTAATATTGCTATTGTTAAAGATCTCTTGTCGATAATATTGATGGGCATGTTATTCAATTCTGCGGTGAAGCGCTAGAATTACTAAACCGTGTGCTAAAGATAAACATAGACCTGTGGTAGGCGTGCCTGTTATTTCTGTTAAAATAGGAGATCATTGTTATCATGGCTTATGTGATATGGGTGCTAGTGCTAGTGTTATACCTTATGATTTATATAAAGAAATTAAGCATGAAATTGCACCTGCTGAGTTAGAAGATATTGATGTTACAATTAAACTTGCCAATAGAGATACTATATCTGCAATGGGAATTGTTAGAGATGTTGAAGTCTTGTGTGGGAAAACTAAATATCCTGCTGATTTTGTTGTTCTCAGTTCTCCACAAGATAGCTTTTGTCCCATTATATTTGGTAGACCCTTTTTGAACACTGTTAATGCTAAGATAGACTGCAAAAGGAATGTTGTTACTATTGGCTTGGATAATATGGTTCATGAGTTTAATTTCTCTAAATTTAGTAAACAACATCGTGAGGAAGAATTGCATAGTAAAGATGAAATTATTGGTCTTGCTTCTATTGCCGTACCTCCTAGTGATCCTTTAGAACACTATTTGCTAGACCATGAAAATGATATGTTCATGAATGAAAGAAGGGAAATAGATGAAGTATTCTTTAAACAGGAACCTATTCTGCAACACAATTTTCCTGTTGAAATCCTAGGGGATCCTCCTTCACCCAAGGGTGATCCCGTGGTTGAGCTTAAACCGTTGCCTGATAATCTTAAATACGATTATCTTGATGAGAAGAAAATATATCCTGTTATTATTAGTGCTAACCTTTCAGAGCATGAAGAATAAAGATTATTTAAAACTCTGAAGAAGCACCGTGCCGCTATTGGATATACTCTTGATGATCTTAAGGGCATTAGTCCCACTCTATGTCAACATATAATAAATTTGGAAGCGGATGCCAAACCAGTTCGTGATCCTCAATGACGTCTGAATCTGTCACACCCTGCATTTTGTAACACTTCATTTGCATTAATAAAGCATGAAAATTTGGGCCAACAAAAACTTTTGCATTATTTGGCTTTTTATTTTGGAGTTTGTTTTCTCTATGTGATTTTCAAGTGCTCTTCAAAGTCAACATAGCTTCACCTTCTATACTTCATCTCCTTGCCCTAAACTTCTGTCCAATGATCATGCCATGTGTATAGGGCAATATGGTATTTTGTTACAAATATAATTTGGCCAAATAGTATCTTCAAAAATTAGTTTTTCAAAAACCCCTGAATTAAGAATTACACTGCATGTGCTTGATTTGGGGTGTGAAAAATCTTTCAAAAGGTATATTTGAATCCTATTAGATATAGGACTCCCATAAACCACGAAAACATAATTTTAAAAGCTATTTTCCTATTTTATTTAAAAGCTTTTTCTTAAGGCCAGAAATGGTCTTTAATAGGGAAAATTTATTTTACTGTTTTAAAAATATTTGGAAAAAAATCAGGGAAACTCAGTGGGCATTTATTTCCCATATATAAGAGTTTCAACATATGTTCATGATCAAAATATTGGACAAAACCTCCCAAAACCATTTCTGCCCATTTCAAGGATTTGAAATATTTCTACAGGAAATATTTTCATAAAAATCCAAGAAAAATCCAGCAAGTCACAAGTGCATATTGTGATCACCTTGCAAAGCCTCATATCAATTAAAGTCATTTTGGTTCACCAAAATGCCCCAAAACCCTCTCTGGCAAGAATCATATTTGAACAAGTTTGTACTACCAACTTTCTCCCCTTAACCCCAACTTTTGTGAGCATGTTCACATGACCAAATGAGGCCACTACATTAAGTAGTTCATCAAGGAGAAGTGTTATGCTCAACTAGATCTACACAAGTTTATTTCTGCTCATTTCTAGGGTTTACAGAAGTTGCATTGGCAACTTTGTCCAAATAAGCTCCAAATTGGTGGAGGGCCCTAATTGTATGTGTCATTCCACCCTGTGGAGTCTCATGGCATTTCGAAGTCATTTGCTTGCCAAAACCTTTATCAAACACCTTCTGCCACTTTTCAAAAATCCCCATTTTGACCATTAAAACTATTCTCCTTGAGCTCAACTTTTTACCACAGCTCCTCCTAGACCCCTTTCACCTCCAGTAACAATGGCAAGTCCACAACTCAATTATTGGATGGGTAGAACCCACTTTCCCTCTATGGACAGCCCCTTCCTCTCTCTTCCTCACCTCTCTCCTCACCCCAGCGGCCATCCAGAGCATCCAATGCCTCCCCCTACTTCTTTACTCCACCCTTGAGCTACTGGACACGGTTGGCCGCGCCCACAAGGCATAGAAAATGCCATGCCGGCCATTTGGGCGCTCTGGAGGGCGCTACAGTGCGCTCCCGTACTGTAACCGCCCTCTGCCCGACGCCTCCGACCACCTCAGGCCTCCCCCGCGCGCCTGCCGATGCGCCTCGGCGTCCGTAACACGCTACGCGGTCGGCCCCCTCCTCTCTCCTCCTCCCCGCACCTCCGCGCTAGCAAACAGAGGCCGCCCGAGCGCGCCAATGGCGCGGCTCACACGCGCGCGCCTCTGACCTCTCTCCACTCCCTCTCTCTATCTCTCCGGACGTAGTCGACGTCCAGGAACACCCTAGACACCACGCCCTCTTCCCGCGAGCCCTGCAGTGACGAGCGTGAGCTCGCCGGCGCACGGGTCTACGGGACCTCGCCGTTCGCCTATTTAAAGGCCTCCCCGAGCCCTCCTCTCCTCACCACTCGCTCTCTGCACCACCAAACCCTCTCCCTACACCCCCAGTTCCTCTCCAGAGCCGCCCGAGGTCGAGATCGAGCTCGAGCTCTGCCGCCTCGGGTCACCGTCGATATCCAGGTACAGGCCCTCTCCGCCACTCATCTTCCTCGATCTGGAACCGCCGCGGCTCACTGACCATTTCCCCCCTCTTTCCCGCCTCTTTTGCATCCGGAAACGGCCGGAGCCACCGCCGCCCGAAGCTCCTCCGCTGTGCCTCCTCGTCGCCGACGAACCAGGCATCTCCGGTGACATCCACCACCTCCACCCGAACGGTGACACGACGCTGAGTCCAGCCGTGCCCTCGCCCGACCTCGCCATGCCGCGTATCGTCGCCGGTGAGCTCGCTGCCCTCTCTGACCCAGGGTTGACGACGACGGTCGTGGGCCCCCTCCGTCAGCCTCATGTCCTGACGCTGGGCCCCGCCGTCGGGTTTAAAACTGGGCAGCGATGCACCAGATCTTGTTGGGCCGCCTCTCTGGCTGGGCCTGCTGCCCTGCGGCTGTTCTGGCCCAGTAGGCACAGGGCCCTTTTCCTTTTCTTTTTCTATCACTTTTCCAAATATTCCACAGGATAAAATATATGTCCGAATAAATTAATTCCAATTCCTAAATTCTTAAAATATTGCAACCTATTTAATGGTGCAACTTTCATTCAAATCCAACAACCTTTTCTTCACTGTAAATATTTAAATGTGATTTTAAGCATTTAAATATGCCTTTGTAAATCCCCTTCTCCTATTCTGCTACTCCAAAATCAAAACTAAGAATTTTTCCCTTCTTAGTTTTCACCCTGGTATTTTACAAAAATAAGTTGACATTTTTCTGAGCACTTTGACTTTTCTGTTTTTATTATTGTCTTATTTTTCCGTTATTTTCTTGCGACGTTTAGATCCCGTATTTGACGAAGTTGCTGAAGGAGAAGGAGGAGAAGGGTTTGAAGACCTCGAAGAACAAGCCAATCAAGGCAAGCAGCCCTTTGACCATGACAACCCTCTTGTTCATCGGTACCCTTTTACCCGATTGCATGATGATGAAATGTGACGATGGTAAACTTGTTGTGAACCACCACATGATGCATACCCCTACCCATGACTTTACATTGTTCATGATTGCATTTTCAAGAAACTAGTTGATGCATGTGTACCATGAACTCTTCATGGTTACGTTCTTTTGAAAACCCCATCGGGTGCCCCTAAGCCCTTGGGAGATGTTGAACTAAGGTCATCACTTGAGGAAGAAGTGGTGTACCAAAGAGAGCTTTTGGTGTGTGTGTAAAGTGATGGATTAGATTTATGTGTGATTAACATCCCAACCAAACATGTGCAACCACTCTACCCCTTATGGGAC
The DNA here is from genome assembly GCA_021605205.1 of Aegilops longissima. NCBI lineage: Eukaryota > Viridiplantae > Streptophyta > Magnoliopsida > Poales > Poaceae > Aegilops > Aegilops longissima. The sequence goes on along the minus strand of CM038679.1, from coordinate 309,574,669 downwards.
GGGGCATTATTGATTACTTAGGCTGATACTAGCATGGTGCCCACATTACTAGTGACGGGGGTGACTTGAGGTCACTCTTGGGACGGGGTCGTGCTTCGATAGGCGGCCATGACTATTTTCACAGGGCACCGGACACATCGTTGGTCCCTTCGTGTATGCGAAGTAATGTAAAGGGCAGAGTCCCACGATCTTTTGCTTATACACGAGGGCCGTGTATCAACGAGTGGACCCGATGTTAGTGTTGTCTAGGGAAAGGTAATGACTGGGTGCTTCTCCCGAGTGCTTGAGGTACTGCGGGATCGTGGATGACATGAAAGCTTCCCGGATCTTGTGGGTAAAGTGCGCAACCTCTGCAAAGTGTCAAACTATTCGAATAGCCGTGTCCACGGTCATGGACAGTTGGGAGGTGCTACTTAAACTATGTCAAGAAATTTTACAAATCACAATGCATGTGTGTGTGGAAAGGAACTAGTTGTGTCAAGGTGGAGACTTGACATGATATGGCATCGATTCAACTCAATTTATGTTGATATCCGTAACCTGTTCTCGAGGTTACCCATGTTTCATTGATGCATATCTCACAAGTTGATAGGACATCTTAACTAGCTTGATGCTAGGTTGCTTACTCGTTGTGCTATTGCATTGTTACATTGAACCAAATCATGTGTTGCTTGTGAGTACATTCAAAGTACTCATTGGCTTGACACTGGTTATTTAATTGGCCAGGCATGGAAGAACCGGAGTTCCAAGAAGAGTGCTTTGGAGACGAACATGCGAACTAGGACGTTTCCCAGTCAGAATGCCTGTAGGGTTTAGGCAGATGGCATGGGTTCTACTTATCGTCGAAGATTTCCGCTGCTTGTGTTTTATTTGATGTTCAGCCCTTAAGGCTTTATCAATGTAAGACTTGACCATAATGTTCATAATTTGTGTAAGACGGTATGCATGGATGTAAGACTCTTGTTATTCAGCTTCTGTGTGTTCAGTGAGCATTAATCTCTGGGATCACTGTACACGTGCATTCGGTGATCACGACTTATGAGTCGAGGTCCCCACAGAGCTGGTATAAGAGCCATCCTGACTGTAGGAAGCCTTAGTTAGCATGGACGTTAGTTAGCTTGAGACCATCTAAACTCCTCTTCTTTTCTAAGCTTACCCAACCCAAGATATATTCCCTTATTGACCTCTCCCATTTAACCTTTGTAGATGGCTGCCGTACCCGAAGACTTCCTGACACCAGATTTCCCGTGCTTCTCGAGGATAGCCTCAACAAGTGCCAGTTTCACCGAGCCCCCATTTTCACCTACCATGAGCATTGGATCAATGACATCGAGACGGAGTATCATGTGGAAGTGATCGTGAAGGCTAATGACTCTCCAACAAGTTGGTTCCTTGAGGGACCCCAGATGGCAACGCTGGTTCTTGCCGTTGAGACGGCAACCCTCAAGGCACTCACCCGCCTCCGAGACCTTCTTCCAGAGATGGCAGACGAGTTGGCAACCCGCTTCTTGCCTTATCGGAAGGAAGGTGAGGATGAGAGCAGCGCACCAGCTCCACCATTGGAGGAAGGACTTCCACTTCGATTCCAGACCTACTTCAGCCTTTGTGCCGATAGCTTGGCACAACACTTGGCCTTGGAATCAATGGAGCTCCGAAAGGAACTTCATGAGACCAAGGCACTTCTACTCCAAGCACAAGGGAAGACGAATAGGATCAAGAAGGAAGGTGCTCCCCCTGGACAACCCGCAATCGCATACAGAGGCGGAAGACCCCCAAAGGATGGAGAACCACCACAGCAACACCGCATGAGCGCAAAGGAATACCGCAAGCTCTTCGCACCACCGGCAAAGAAACGTCGTGTTGAGCTCCTCCACTCCCCCACCCCTTCAAGTGAAGAGGAAAGTCAGGATAATGATGATGAGGAGGAAGACCCAGAAGAGCCAAACTACGCGACCGAGCATTCCACCACTTAGGCATCATTCGCAACCCGGATATGCCCGTTAGTAACCCCTACGGTAGGATAGGTTGTGTACCCCTATGCAAAGTCGAGTCCTTGTAATGGTTCATATGAAACCATGTAGTGTTGTGTTTGCTTTTGATGTGTTTGATGGACGTCGTGCTTTCCTTCGGGAACTTGTAAGCGACTACATCACCCATTTGGACTTTAATGAATGTGTTTGGCCTTTTGGCCCTTGCATGAAAACAATTAGTGTCATACCAACCCCCTTACTAGGCGTACCATCTCTATTTCTTTCCCCATATTTCCCCAATCATGAGACTTTGACCGCTCCAACAGGATGCCTGTTGTAACACGTACTGGTACCTCTACCTAGCAGCAAGAAGCCGGAGCAGGAGCCAGTCAGGACCAAACCCAAGGACAAGCCCCACCACCGCCACCACCTCCAAGCATGGACATGGCTCAGCTTCTCCAAGCCTTCCGAGAGGAACGCCAAGCCAACACTGCAGCCCTCCAGATGATTGCTCAAGCTGTCAATCGCCACCGGGCGGAAGCGGCAATGGACGTTCCACGTTGGTGGGGTTCAAGAAGCATGCACCACCTACCTTCATCGAGACTGCTGAACCCCTGGATGCAGACGACTGGGTCCGCACCATTGAGGATCTGCTGGAACTAGTCGGATGCACTGAGGACCGTGAGAAGGTGGCGTATGCTGCTCATCGTCTCGGGCACCCTGCTAGGGCTTGGTGGGATGGATTTAAGGCCATGCGTGCTGAGAAAAACATCACTTGGAATGACTTCAAGGCAGAATTCCGCAAGGCCCACATTCCTTCCGGAATCATGGCCATCAAGAAGCGTGAGTTCCGAGCCACGAAGCAAGGTAGTAGCACTTGTCAAGGAGTACATGCAGAAGTTCGGTGTTCTCTCAAGGTATGCCTCGAAGATGTCAAGACCGATGCTGCCAAAGGAGTGCTTCATGGAAGGCCTTAACAGACTTCTGCGGTACTCACTTGTTGTGTGTGATTGCCCAACCTTTCCTGATCTGGTGAACAAGGCACTCATGCTTGAAGACAAGCGACGTGCTTTGGATGATACCCGTAAGCGCAAGATGATCAGCAAGGGTAGCTCCAGCAACCAGAAGCCTCGCCCGTGGCAGCCAGCCCCGGTCAAGCCAACCTATCAGCAGCCAAGAGCTCCTGCACCCCGCACCAACTATCCACCTCAGCAGTACTCCAACCCCAGGCCAGCATACAACAACCCCAATAACATCGGTGGCAACAAGACCAACAATCCAAACCAAGTCACTTGCTTTGGATGTGGTCAGTCAGGACACATCTTAAGGGTGTGCCCCAATAAGAAGCTCGATGCTCCGCGCCCCAATGCGCAGAACCCAGGACAAGGTCGTGGAATGCCCCCAAGGAACCAAGCTCCTCGCAACCTGCCCAACAATGGCAAGGGGCGTGTGAACCACGTCACTGCAGAAGAAGCTCAGGAAGACCCGGATGTCGTGCTGGGTACGTTCCTTGTCAACTCAGCTCCCGCAGCTGTCTTATTTGATTCTGGAGCCACGCATTCATTTGTCACCCAAAAGTTTGCATTTAAAAGTGGCATGACCCCTACACCCCTGAATAACCCTATGGTGGTACAAACCCCCGGAGCAGAGATGAGAGCCAAGGTAGGATGTAAAGGAGTCGGGATTGTCATTAATGGGGTAGACTTCCTAGAAGACCTTATCATCTTAAGATCGCAAGGCTTGGATGTGATCTTAGGAATGGATTGGCTCATCAAGCACCAAGGCTTGATAGATTGTGCCAACCGGGCTGTCACTTTGACCAATGACCAAGGAGTCGAAGTTAAATTTGCCTCCAACCCCTCCTCTGCTCAAGCCAACCAAGTCAACTGTCTGACTAAAGTTGGATTGGAGCAAGTGCCGGTAGTATGTGAATACCCCGATGTCTCTCCTGATGTGCTGCCGGGAATGCCTCCTGACCGAGATATTGAGTTCATCATCGAGCTCATGCCCGGAGCAGGACCCATCTATAAGAAGCCTTATAGAATGGGATCGGAAGAGTTAGCAGAGTTGAAGCAGCAACTGGAAGAGCAGTTGAGGAAGGGATTCATCCACCCTAGTGCCTCCCCTTAGGGATAACCTGTTCTGTTTGTGGCAAAGAAGGACGGTACCATCCGCTTGTGCATTGACTACCGCTCCCTCAATGAAGTTACAATCAAAAACAAGTATCCACTTCCCAAGATTGAAGATCTGTTTGATCAACTCAATGGGGCCAAGGTGTTCTCCAAGATTGACCTCAGATCTGGGTATTACCAGCTGAAAATCAGACCCCAAGATATTCCGAAGACGGCATTTGTAACCAGATATGGCATGTATGAGTGCACGGTCATGTCCTTTGGATTGACCAATGCCCCAGCTTACTTCATGTATCACATGAATAAGGTCTTCATGGAATATTTGTACAAGTTTGTCATTGTCTTCATTGATGACATTCTTGTCTTCTCGAAGACGGAAGAAGAGCACGAGCAACACTTGAGGATGGTCCTAGACAAGCTTCAAGAGCACCAACTGTATGCCAAGTTCAGCAAGTGCGAGTTTTGGCTGCGTGAAGTTGGATTCCTGGGTCATGTGTTGAATGCCGAAGGGTTGTTAGTGGATCCCGCCAAGATTCAAGCCGTGACTGAATGGCAAACTCCGAGCAATGTGAAGGAAGTCAGAAGCTTCCTCGGACTCGCGGGATATCACCGCAAGTTCGTTGAAGGATTCTCAAGCATTGCCCGACCTATGACCCAGCTCTTGAAGAAGGACAAGAAGTTTGAGTGGGACGCCAAGTGTGAAGAGAGTTTCCGTGAACTGAAGAGATTAACCACCGCCCAGATTTCGGCGCTTTTGATATTCACAAGGAATTTGTGATCTATTGTGATGCATCAAGAACCGGACTCGGTGGTGTCCTGATGAAAGAAGGCAGAGTCGTAGCATATCTATCCAGACAGCTACGTCCTCATGAAGAGAACTATGCTACTCATGATCTTGAGTTGGCAGCTGTAGTTCACGCCTTAAAGACCTGGCGACATTACCTTCTAGGGAAGCGGTGCGAGATATACACGGATCACAAAAGTCTGAAGTATATTTTCACTCAGAAGGAATTGAACATGAGGCAGAGAAGGTGGCTAGAGTTGATCAAGGATTATGACCTCGATGTCCAATACCACCTTGGAAAGGCTAATGTGGTAGCAGATGCCTTAAGCAGAAAGGCTTGTTCCTTGAATGCTATGCTTAAGGGAAGGCTACCCGCCCTGTATGAAGAACTTGAAAGCTTCGGGTTGGAACTGGTTGCACCAGGATTCTTAGCCAACCTTGAAGTCAAGCCTACCCTGATGGATGATGTAAAGGAAGCCTAGAAGGGGCACGAGAGTATTGAAGGCATCAAGAGGAAGATCAAGACGGGCAAAGCCCCAAGATTCTCAGAAGATGAGCAAGGAGTTGTGTGGATTGGGAATCGCATTTGCGTAACCAACGAGATTGAGCTCAAGAACTTGATCTTGCAAGAAGCTCATGACACCAAGTATTCCATCCATCCTGGAGGTACCAAGATGTATCAAGACCTGAAGGAGCGATGCTGGTGGCACGGGATGAAAAGGGAGATTGCCACATATGTTGCAAAGTATGATGTATGCCAAAGGGTCAAGGCTGAACATCAGCGACCTGCTGGATTGCCCCAACCACTCAAGGTTCCCGAGTGGAAATGGGATAAAGTCGGAATGGATTTCATCACTGGGTTACCTAGGTCTAATAAGGGTCATGACTCCATCTGGGTTATAGTCGACCATTTGACCAAAGTAGCCCATTTTATCCCTGTCAAGACTACCTATGATGGCAACCAGCTGGCAACTCTATACATCAACAGAATCGTAAGTCTGCATGGCGTTCCTCAGGAGATTGTGTCAGACCGAGGAACCCAGTTTACCTCAAGGTTATGGAAGAATTTCCAAGAGGCCATGGGAACCAAATTGTCTTTCACCACTGCTTTCCACCCACAGACCGGAGGCCAGACAGAGCGAGTAAATCAGATTCTCGGAGACATGCTCCGGGACTGTGTCCTAGCATATGGAGCTAGGTGGGAAGATTGCCTCCCTTTTGCCGAGTTCTCCTACAACAACAGTTATTAGTCCAGCCTCCAGATGGCACCATTTGAGGTGCTATACGGATGCAAGTTTCGCACAACCCTCAATTGGTCAGAGACCGGAGAAGGGCTAGTCTTTGGACCTGATGTTCTCCGTGAAGCGGAAGAACAAGTGTAGCTAGTCAGAGAGAGGATGAATACCGCCAAGTCAAGGCAAAAGAGCTATGCTGACACTCGTCGCCGACAGGTGAACTTCCTAGTCGGAGACCATGTGTATCTGCGGGTAAACCCCCTTAAGGGAACCAAGCGTTTCCACGTTAAAGGGAAGCTCGCACCGAGATATATTGGCCCCTTCAAGATCACCGCACGACGCGGAGAAGTGGCTTACCAATTGGAACTGCCACCTGAACTATCCGATGTGCACAACGTATTCCACGTGTCACAACTCCGGAAGTGTCTCCAAGTCCCAGGCAAGCCTGATCTTTACAAGGACGTCGCTCACCAAGCCATTGACATTCAGCCTGATTTGACTTACCGTGAGAGGCCCATCCGGATCTTGGACGAAGCAGAATGGCGCACTCGAAGCCGCACCATCAAGTACTTCAAGGTCCAGTGCAGCAACCACACCGAAGCAGAAGCAACCTGGGAACGTGAAGACTACCTTAGATCCGAGTTTCCATATCTCTTTAAAGCCTAGCTTAGGAATCTCGGGGACAAGATTCTTGTAAGGGGGGTAGGTCTGTCACACCCTGCATTTTGTAACACTTCATTTGCATTAATAAAGCATGAAAATTTGGGCCAACAAAAACTTTTGCATTATTTGGCTTTTTATTTTGGAGTTGGTTTTCTCTCTGTGATTTTCAAGTGCTCTTCAAAGTCAACATAGCTTCACCTTCTATACTTCATCTCCTTGCCCTAAACTTCTGTCCAATGATCATGCCATGTGTATAGAGCAATATGGCATTTTCTTACAAAAATAATTTGGCCAAATAGTATCTTAAAAAATTAGTTTTTCAAAAACCCCTGAATTAAGAATTACACTGCATGTGCTTGATTTGGGGTGTGAAAAATCTTTCAAAAGGTATATTTGAATCCTATTAGATATAGGACTCCCATAAACCACAAAAACATAATTTTAAAAGCTATTTTCCTATTTTATTTAAAAGCTTTTTCTTAAGGCCAGAAATGGTCTTTAATAGGGAAAAATTATTTTACTGTTTTAAAAATATTTGGCAAAAATCAGGGAAACTCAGTGGGCATATATTTCCCATATATAAGAGTTTCAACATATGGTCATGATCAAAATATTGGACAAAACCTGCCAAAACCATTTCTGTCCATTTCGAGGATTTGAAATATTTCTACAGGAAATATTTTCATAAAAATCCAAGAAAAATCCAGCAAGTCACAAGTGCATATTGTGATCACCTTGCAAAGCCTCATATCAATTGAAGTCATTTTGGTTCACCAAAATGCCCCAAAACCCTCTCTGGCCAGAATCATATTTGAACAAGTTTGTACTACCAACTTTCTCCCCTTAACCCCAACTTTTGTGAGCATGTTCACATGACCAAATGAGGCCACTACACTAAGTAGTGCATCAAGGAGAAGTGTTATGCTCAACTAGATCTACACAAGTCTATTTCTACTCATTTCTAGGGTTTACAAAAGTTGCATTGGTAACTTTGCCCAAATAAGCTCCAAATTGGTGGAGGGCCCTAATTGTATGTGTCATTCCACCCTGTGGAGTCTCATGGAATTTGGAAGTCATTTGCTTGCCAAAACCTTTATCAAACACCTTCTGCCACTTTTCAAAAATCCCCATTTTGACCATTAAAACTATTCTCCTTGAGCTCAACTTTTTACCACAGCTCCTCCTAGACCCCTTTCACCTCTAGTAACAACGGCAAGTCCACAACTCAATTATTAGATGGGTAAAACCCACTTTCCCTCTCTGGACAGCCCCTTCCTCTCTCATCCTCACCTCTCTCCTCACCCCAGCGGCCATCCAGAGCATCCAATGCCCCCCCTACTTCTTTACTCCACCCTTGAGCTACTGGACACGGTTGGACGCACCCACAAGGCATAGAAAATGCCATGCCGGCCATTTGGGCGCTCTGGAGCGCGCTACAGTGCGCTCCCATACTGTAGCCGCCCTCTGCCCGATGCCTCCGACCACCTCGGGCCTCCCCCGCGCGCCTGCCGATGCGCCTCGGCGTCCGCAACACGCTACGCGGTCAGCCCCCTCCTCTCTCCTCCTCCCTGCGCCTCCGCGCTAGCAAACAGAGGCCGCCCGAGCGCGCCAATGGCGCGGCTCACACGCGCGCGCCTCTGACCTCTCCCCACTCCCTCTCTTTATCTCTCTTGTCGTAGTCGATGTCCAGGAACACCCCAGACACCACGCCCTCTTCCCCCGAGCCCTGCAGTGACGAGCGTGAGCTCGCCGGCGCACGGGTCTACGGGACCTCACCGTTCGCCTATTTAAAGGCCTCCCCGAGCCCTCCTCTCCTCACCACTCGCTCTCTGCACCACCAAACCCTCCCCCTGCACCCCCAGTTCCTCTCCAGAGCCGCCCGAGCTCGAGATCGAGCTCGAGCTCCGCCGCCTCGGGTCGCCGTCGATCTCCGGCACAGCCCTCTCCGCCGCTCCTCTTCCTCGATCTGGAACCGCCATGCTCATCGACCATTCCCCCTCTTCCCCGCCTCTTTTGCAGCCGGAAACGGCCGGAGCCACCGCCGCCCGAAGCTCCTCCGCCGTGCCTCCTCGGCGCCGACAAACCAGGCAACTCCGGTGACGTCCACGACCTCCACCCGAACGGCGACACGACGCTGAGTCCAGCCGTGCCCTCGCTCGACCTCGCCATGCCCCGTATCGTCGCCGGTGAGCTCGCCGCCCTCTCTGACCCAGGGTTGACGACGACGATCGTGGGCCCCCTCCGTCAGCCTCATGTCTCGACGCCTGGCCCCGCGTCAGGTTTAAACTGGCGGCGTGGCGTGCACCCGATCTGTTGGGCGCATCTCTGGTGGGCCTCCCGCCTCATGGCTGTTTCAGCCCGATGAGGCACAGGCCCTTTTCCTTTTCTTTTTCTATCACTTTTCCAAATATTCCACAGGATAAAATATATGTCCGAATAAATTAATTCCAATTCCTAAATTCTTAAAATATTGCAACCTATTTAATGGTGCAACTATCATTCAAATCCAACAGCCTTTTCTTCAGTGTAAATATTTAAATGTGATTTTAAGCATTTAAATATGCCTTTGTAAATCCACTTCTCCTATTCTGCTACTCCAAAATCAAAACTAAGAATGTTTCCCTTCTTATTTTTCACCCTAGTATTTTACAAAAATAAGTTGACATTTTTTTGAGCACTTTGACTTTTCTGTTTTTATTATAGTCTTATTTTTCCGTTATTTTCTTGCGACGTTTAGATCCCGTATTTGACGAAGTTGCTGAAGGAGAAGGAGGAGAAGGGTTTGAAGACCTCGAAGAACAAGCCAATCAAGGCAAGCAGCCCTTTGACCATGACACCCCTCTTGTTCATCGGTACCCTTTTACCCGATTGCATGATGATGAAATGTGACGATGGTAAATTTGTTGTGAACCACCACATGATGCATACCCCTACCCATGACTTTACATTGTTCATGATTGCATTTTCAAGAAACTAGTTGATGCATGTGTACCATGAACTCTTCATGGTTACGTTCTTTTGAAAACCCCATCGGGTGCCCCTAATGCCCTTGGGAGATGTTGAACTAAGGTCATCACTTGAGGAAGAAGTGGTGTACCAAAGAGAGCTTTTGGTGTGTGTGTAAAGTGATGGACTAGATTTATGTGTGATTACCATCCCAACCAAACATGTGCAACCACTCTACCCCTTATGGGACGGGGCATTATTGATTACTTAGGCTGATACTAGCATGGTGCCCACATTACTAGTGATTGGGGTGACTTGAGGTCACTCTTGGGACGGGGTCGTGCTTGGATAGGCGGCCATGACTGTTTTCACGGGGCACCGGACACACCGTTGGTCCCTTCGTGTATGCGAAGTAATGTAAAGGGCAGAGTCCCATGATATTTTGCTTATACACGAGGGCCGTGTATCAACGAGTGGACCCTATGTTAGTGTCGTCCAGGGAAAGGTAATGACCGGGTGCTTCTCCCGAGTGCTTGAGGTACTGCGGGATCGTGGATGACACGAAAGCTTCCCGGATCTTGTGGGTAAAGTGCGCAACCTCTGCAGAGTGTCAAACTATTCGAATAGCCGTGTCCACGGTCATGGACAGTTGGGAGGTGCTACTTAAACTATGTCCAGAAATTTTACAAATCACAATGCATGTGTGTGTGGAAAGGAACTAGTTGTGTCAAGGTGGAGACTTGACATGATATGGCATCGATTCAACTCTATTTATGTTGATATCCGTAACCTGTTCTCGAGGTTACCCATGTTTCATTGATGCATATCTCACAAGTTGATAGGACATCTTAACTAGCTTGATGCTAGGTTGCTTACTCGTTGTGCTATTGCATTGTTACATTGAACCAAATCATGTGTTGCTTGCGAGTACATTCAAAGTACTCATTGGCTTGACACTGGTTATTTAATTGGCCAGGCATGGAAGAACCGGAGTTCCAAGAAGAGTGCTTTGGAGACGAACATGCGAACTAGGACGTTTCCCAGTCAGAATGCCTGTAGGGTTTAGGCAGATGGCATGGGTTCTACTTATCGTCAAAGATTTCCGCTGCTTGTGTTTTATTAGATGTTCAGCCCTTAAGGGTTTATCAATGTAAGACTTGACCATAATGGTCATAATTTGTGTAAGACGGTATGTATGGATGTAAGACTCTTGTTATTCAACTTCTGTGTGTTCAGTGAGCATTGATCTCTGGGATCACTGTACACGTGCATTCGGTGATCACGACTTATGAGTCGGGGTCCCCACAGAATCCTAAAATGAAAGAAGTGGGAAGAAAGGAAATATTAAAGCTTCTGGAGGCAGGTGGGTAAGCCCTGTCCATTGTGTCCCTAAGAAGGGAGGTATTACTGTTGTCCCTAATGATAAAAATGAATTGATCCCGCAAAGAATTATCACAGGTTATAGGATGGTAATTGATTTCCGCAAATTAAATAAAGCTACTAAGAAAGATCATTAGCCCTTACCTTTTATTGATCAAATGCTAGAAAGATTATGCAAACATACACATTATTGCTTTCTAGATGGTTATTCTAGTTTCTCTCAAATACCTGTGTTGGCTAAAGATCAATCAAAGACTACTTTTACTTGCCCATTTGGTACTTTTGCTTATAGACGTATGCCTTTTTGGTTTATGTAATGCACCTGCTACCTTTCAAAGATGCATGATGGCTATATTCTCTGATTTTTGTGAAAAAATTTGTGAGGTTTTCATGGACGATTTTTCCGTCTATGGTTCCTCTTTTGATGATTGCTTGAGAAATCTTGATCGAGTTTTGCAGAGATGTGAAGAAACTAATCTTGTCTTGAATTGGGAAAAGTGCCACTTTATGGTTAATGAAGGTATTGTCTTGGGGCACAAAGTTTCTGAAAGAGGTATTGAAGTTGATAAAGCCAAGGTTGATGCTATTGAAAAGATGCCATTTCCCAAGGACATCAAATGTACAAGAAGTTTCCTTTGTCACGCCAGATTTTATAGGAGGTTCATTAAGGACTTCTCAAAATTTTATCGGCCTCTGACTAATTTATTACAAAAATATGTACCATTTGTCTTTGATGATGATTGTGTAGAAGCATTTGAAATACTAAAGAAAGCATTAGTCTCCGCACCTGTTGTTCAGCCACCTGACTGGAATTTACCCTTTGAAATTATGTGTGATGCTAGTGATTATGCTGTAGGTGCTGTTCTAGGGCAAAGAGTTGATAAGAAATTAAATGTTATCCATTATGCAAGTAAGACTCTACACAATGCTCAAAGAAATTATGCTACCACCGAAAAGGAACTTTTAGCAATTGTATTTGCTTGTGATAAATTCAGACCCTATATTGTTGATTCTAAGGTAACTATTCACACTAATCATGCTGCTATTAAATATCTTATGGAAAAGAAAGATGCTAAACCTAGACTTATTAGATGGGTTCTCTTGCTGCAAGAATTTGATTTGCATATTGTTGATAGAAAAGGTGCTGAGAACCCCGTTGCAGATAACTTATCTAGGTTAGAGAATGTTCTTGATGACCCACTACCTATTGATGATAGCCTTCCTGATGAACAATTAAATGTCATAAGCACTTCTCGTAGCACTACATGGTATGCTGATTATGCTAATTATATTGTTGCTAAATTTATACCACCTAGCTTCACATACCAACAAAAGAAAAAGTTTCTCTATGATTTGCGACATTACTTTTGGGATGACCCACATCTTTATAAAGAAGGAGTAGATGGTGTTATTAGATGTTGTGTACCTGAGCATGAACAGGAACAAATCCTACACAAGTGTCACTCCGAAGATTATGGAGGACACCACGCTGGAGATAGAACTGCACATAAGGTAATGCAATCCAGTTTTTATTGGCCCACTCTCTTCAAGGATGCCCGTAAGTTTGTTTTGTCTTGCGATGAATGTCAAAGAATTGGTAATATTAGTAGACGTCAAGAAATGCCTATGAATTATTCACTTATTATTGAACCATTTGATGTTTGGGGCTTTGATTATATGGGACCTTTTCCTGCCTCTAATGGATATACACATATTTTGGTTGCTGTTGATTACGTTACTAAGTGGGTAGAAGCTATTCCAACTAGTAGTGCTGATCATAACACTTCTATCAAAATGCTTAAGGAAGTTATTTTTCCGAGGTTTGGAGTCCCTAGATATTTAATGACTGATGGTGGGTCCCATTTTATTCATGGTGCTTTCCGTAAAATGCTTGCTAAATATGATGTTAATCATAGAATTGCATCTCCATATCACCCACAGTCTAGTGGTCAAGTAGACTTGAGCAATAGAGAGCTCAAATTAATTTTGCAAAATACTATTAATAGGTCTAGAAAGAATTGGTCCAAGAAACTTGATGATGCATTATGGGCCTATAGAACTGCATATAAGAATCCTATGGGTATGTCTCCGTATAAAATGCTTTATGGAAAAGCATATCACTTACCTCTCGAACTAGAACATAAGGCATATTGGGCTATTAAAGAGCTCAACTATGATTTCAAACTTGCCGGTGAGAAAAGGTTATTTGATATTAGCTCACTTGATGAATGGAGAACCCAAGCTTATGAAAATGCCAAGTTGTTTAAAGAAAAAGTTAAAAGATGGCATGACAATAGGATACAAAAGCGTGAGTTTAATGTAGGTGATTATGTATTGCTATACAACTCTCGTTTAAGATTTTTTGCAGGAAAACTTCTCTCTAAATGGGAAGGTCCCTACGTTATCGAGGAGGTCTATCGTTTCGGTGCCATAAAAATCAACAACTTTGAAGGTACAAATCCAAACGGTCAAATGATCAAACATTATATTTCAGGTAATACCATAAATGTTGAAACCAATATTATTGAAACCGTAACCCCGGAGGAATACATAAGGGACAATTTCCAGACCGTTTCAGACTCAGAAAAGGAATAGGTATGTGGTACGGTAAGTAAACCGACTCCAAAACAATTATTAAGGCAATATTTCTCCGTTTTGGAATATTTAGAAAAATAGAAAAATAAGTGGCAGTCCGGGAAGGACACGAGGGCTCCACGAGGGTGGAGGGCGCGCCCTACCCACCTGGGCACGCCCCCTACCTCGTGAGCACCCCGTGTGCCCTCCGGACTCCGTTTTCTTGCATGATACGTATTTTGATCGGTAAAAATTCATTATATATTCTACCGAAGGTTTTGACTCCCATATCACGCAAATCTCCTCTGTTTTTGTTTTGAGCTGTTGCTGCTGCAGATTAGAGCAAGATGTCTTCTCAAGAGTCAGTCGAGGAGAGCCGGGTATCTAATCCGGCACAGGAACCAAGGGCAAACAGCGATGCTGACCACTTTGGGCCAGCAACGGAGGAAGAGATGGAGGCCGACTTGATGAGGGTAGATGCCATGGAGGATCAAGAAGTCACATCTCGCCTCCGAGCTGGGTTTACGATGGGGGAACTACATAGCTCAGCTATTCTAAACTCGGTTATCCCTTCCAATGTTAGATTTATTTCTTATGAAAATATGAGGAGGAGTGTCTCTTGTTCTCCCCCAGCTATGCAACACCCTTGGGTGCAAGGAGCTTTAGCCGTTACAGGAAAGCTTCACAAGGAAATAATGGACCTCAAGAAGCAAGTCAATAAGCTCGAGGAGGAGAACCGTATCTTGAGGGGAATCATCGCCAAGAATATTACACCAACAACAAAGAAGGATACATAATCACATGGGTATGAGCACTCCCCCTTGGCAACTGCCAAGCTTGGGGGAGGTGCCCCGGTATCGTATCACCATCACAACTCCTATCTTTACCTTTTTTCTTAGTTCGATCCTTTTAGTAGTATCTTGATCTAGTAGAATAAAGTTTATGGCATGATCTAGTTTTGAGTTTTGCTTTATGATCTCTCTATGTAGTCGAGTCCATGAGCTATATATATAATAAAGTTAGTTGAGTCAAGGGCTTGATTATTTTGCCATGATCTTGGGTGAATAAAAGAACAGAAAGAAGAAAAAGAATAAAAAGAATAAAAAGAGTTCATATTGATCTTATTGAGAGTAATGACTTCACATAGAAAGAGTATGATGATTAAAAGTTGTTGAGAGTTGGCAAATATAGCTTTGGTTATCGTTGCAATTAATAGGAAGTAATAAGGAAAGAGAGGTTTCACATATAGATATATTATCATTGACATCTTTTATGATTGGGAGCACTCATTAAAATATAACATGCTAAAGAGTTGATGTTGAACAAGGAAGACAACGTGATGAGTTATGTTTTCTTACATCTGAGATAAAGTATGTTGTCATGGATCCTCTAACATGTTGAGCTTGCCTTTCCCCCTCATGCTAACCAAATTCTCAGCACCAAGTAGGGATACTACTTGTGCTTCCAAATACCCTTAAACCAGTTTTGCCATGAGAGTCCACCATATCTACCTATGGATTGAGTAAGATCCTTCAAGTAAGTTGTCATCGGTGCAAAGCAATAAAAATTGCTCTAAACATGTATGATTGATTGGTGTGGGAGAAATAAGCTTTATACGATTTTGTGATGTGGAAGTAATAAAAGCGACGGACTGCATAACAAAGGTTCATATCACAAGGGGCAATATAAAGTGATGTTCTTTCGCATTGAGATTTTTTGCATCCAACCATAAAAGCGCATGGCAACCTCTGCTTCCCTCTGCGAAGGGCCTATCTTTTATTATTATCCTCTACCTTATGCAAGAGCCACAGTGATCTTCACCTTTCCTTTTTCATTTTATCCTTTGGCAAGCCCAGCATGTTGGAAAGAACATGATATATATCTAATTGGATGGGAGCATGAATTATTATTGTTGACATTACCCTTGAGGTAAAAGGTTGTGGGGCAAAACTATAAGCCCCTATCTTCCTCTGTGTCCGATTAAAACTCCGTAACCACAAGTATTGCGTGAGTATTAGCAATTATGAAGGACTAAGTGACAGTTGAGTATGTGGACTTGCTTTTAAGCTCTGACATAGACTCTTTCCGATGTTATGATAAATTGCAATTGATTCAATGACTGAGGTTATAATTTGTTGGTACACAATAAGGTTTCTGATTCATACTTTTGCATTGTGAAAAGATCATCACTTGAACATAAGTAATCATATGACAAAATCTATATATGTTGCTGTTATGAGAATAATCATGATGCCTTCATGTCCGTATTTTATTTTTTATATTTTATCGACGCCTCTACCTCTAAACATGAGGACATATTTATTGTTATCGGCTTTTCGTTTGAGGGCAAGCGAGGTCTAAGCTTGGGGGAGTTGATACGTCCATTTTGCATCATGATTTTATATCGATATTTATCGCATTATGGGCTGTTATTTCACGTTATGTCACAATACTTATGGCTATTCTCTTTTATTTTACAAGGTTTACATAAAGAGGAGAATGCCGGCAGTTGGAATTCTAGGCTGGAAAAGGAGCAAATATTGGAGACCTATTCTGTGCAACTCCAAAAGTCCTGAAACTCCACGGAATATCTTAAAATAAATAAAGAAAAATCGTCACCAAAGATGAAGGCCAGGGGTCCCACACCCTGCTCACGAGGGTGGGGGCGCCCCCCCTGGGGCATGACCCCCTACCTCGTGGGCCCCCTGGTGGCTCACCGACGCCCATCTTCTCCTATATGAAGTCTTCCGATGAGAAAAAAATAGGAAGCAACCTTTCGGGACGAGACTCAGCCGCCACGAGGCGGAACCTTGGCGGAACCAATGTAGGGCTCCGGCAGAGCTGTTCTGCCAGGGACACTTCCCTCCAGGAGGGGGAAATCATCGTCATCATCATCACCAACGCTCCTCTCATCGGGAGAGGGAAATCTCCATCAACATCTTCACCAACACCATCTCATCTCCAAACCCTAGTTCATCTCTTGTATCCAATTATTGTCTCCAAGTCCGGGATTGGTGCTAGTAAGTTGCTAGTAGTGTTGATTACTCCTTGTAGTTGATGATAGTTGGTTTATTTGGTGGAAGATCATATGTTCAGATCCTTTATGCATATTATTACCCCTCTGATTATGAACATAAATATGCTTTGTGAGTAGTTACGTTTGTTCCTGAGGACGAGGGAGAAGTCTTGCTATTAGTAGTCATGTGAATTTGGTATTCGTTCGATATTTTGATGAGATGTATGTTGTCTAGCTTCTAGTGGTGTTATGTGAATGTCGACTACATAACACTTCACCATTATTTGGGCCTAGAGGAAGGCATTGGGAAGTAATAAGTAGATGATGGGTTGCTAGAGTGACAGAAGCTCAAACCCTAGTTTAAGCGTTGCTTCGTAAGTGGCTGATTAGGATCCACTTGTTTCATGCTATGGTTAGGTTTACCTTAATACTTTTGTTGTAGTTGCGGATGCTTGCAATAGAGGTTAATCATAAGGGCATCTCCAGCGCGCCCTAACAGGCCCCCAGCCACTTTTTTTTGGCGTCGGCGCAAAAAACGTCGATCGCGCCCGGGCCTCAGAAAATCGCCGGTTCGGACCTTTTTTCCGCCCGGCAGTCACAGGCCGAATCCGGCGCGCTGGGGAGCCGTTGGGGGCTCCGGCGCTAGGGAAAAGCATGCCTGGCCCACACGACAGGGGAAAAGTCAAGGTTTTCTTCCCCCGACTCGCCTCGCACCCCCCGTGCCCTCGGCCACCACT
This sequence comes from Aegilops longissima, assembly GCA_021605205.1. Lineage (NCBI taxonomy): Eukaryota > Viridiplantae > Streptophyta > Magnoliopsida > Poales > Poaceae > Aegilops > Aegilops longissima. The sequence goes on along the minus strand of CM038679.1, from coordinate 309,557,232 downwards.
AGCTATATCCCGGCGACGGCCGCTGGCCTACTCCGCTAGATAGCCATTCCCCACCGGAAAATAGCAGCGCTTCGCCGCGGCAGCCCCTCCCGCAGCAGCTGGGCATTTCCGGCCGCCGTTTCCGGCCGCGGAGGCGCGGTTTAACGGCGGGTACACGCGCACCGAGCGCAAGGTGTTCGGCGTTTTGACTGTCTCGGTGATGGACTCGGATGAGGAGGAAGAGCTCGCCGCGCTGCTGGAGGAGGAAGCCGCGGCCGACGTCCAGGAAAAAGAGCATCTGATGGTGCTCGCCGCCCTCGCCCAGCTGCTGGCGAGCAATGAAAAGCCTCTTCGAGGTGGCTCGGCGCCGGGGCGGGTGAAAGCAAAGAATCGGCATCATCTGCAAGGCTACTGCATGCTCTACTCCGACTACTTCGCCGATGCTCCACTTCATGGCGAGAGAACATTTCGGCGCTGTTATCGGATGAGCCGAAAGCTCTTCCTCAGATTGTGAATTCCATCCGGAGTTCGACAACTACTTCAAGTGCAAGATGGATTGCCTTGGCGCTCTTGGATTCACCTCCATCCGAAGTGCACGACAGCGATGAGGATGCTTGCATATGGAGCTCCCGGTGATTCACTCGGCGACTATGGGCGCATGGCTGAGTCCACCAGCATAGAGTGTTTCTACAAGTTCTGTCGAGGCGGTGGTGGCGTGTTTGGGCCACAATACTTGAGAACACCCAATTTGGAAGACCGCTCGGATCCTCGCCTGAGAATGCAGCAAGAGGATTTCCTGGGATGCTTGGAAGCATCGACTACATGCATTGGAAATGGAAGAACTGCCCATTTGGTTGGCAGGGGATGTACAAAGGCACCAAAGGCGGTTGCTGTGTGGTGCTTGAGGCGGTAGCCACACAGGACCTCTGGATTTGGCACTCCTTCTTTGGTATGACAGAACTCACAATGACATCAACGTCTTTGCGGTGCTCTCTGTTTTGCCAAGCTCGTTGAGGGCCATTCTCCTCCGTGAACTTCGAGATCAATGGGCACCAATACAACAAGGGTACTATCTAGCTGATGGCATCTATCCGAGATGGTCGACATTTGTGAAGACGGTCTCAAACCCTGTGGCAGGAGGCAAGAACGCTGGTTTGCGAAGCTTCAGGAGGCTTGCGGGAAGGATGTCGGCGGGCATTTGGTGTGCTCCAATCTCGATTCGCTGTTGTTCGGTACCCGCTCAGACCTGGTCGAAAGATCAAATGTGGGAGATCATGACTTGCTGGGTCATCTTGCACAACATGATCATCGAGAGCGAGCAAGAAGACCCAGTGTTTGACACTGAACCATACTACAGGCAGGGTCCTCTAGCCGAAGTTGATCACCAGCTGCGGGCAACTTGGACTACCTATCTCAAGATATCGTCGGGAGATCCGAGACCCCAGGTGCATCATCAACTGCAGAAAGATCTGATTGAGCACCTATGGAGGCTCAAGGGGACGCAGCGTGATGAAATCTGAGTTTTATTTGTTTAACTATATAATTTGTATTGAACTATTTGTTGTTGTAGTATTTTGTTGAAGTATTTGGTTTTTCTGTGATGAAATATGTGATAAGGAATAATTGTGTTGATAATTGAACGCCGAGACATGGCGAAACCACGCGAATATGGGCCTATTCTCGCCCATATGGGCGTTTATTCACCAAATTGGGCTGCAAAGTGGGCCAATTTGGCGCTGAAAGCGACAGTGGGGGCAAAACCGCCCCAGCGCCGAGTGTATCGCCGGCTCGCCCCCAGGGGGCGATTTGTATGCGTCCTGTGGGGCCAATGGCTAGAGATGCCCTAATTGTGAACGTTGGCCCGAGTTGGATGATATCCTCCACGATATGGACCAGCAGATGCACCATAACATCGAAGAATGCGGGCGGGAAGTACATCTCAAGCTCGCATAGTATCACCACGATCTCTTCCTGTAGCCTTCTGAGTTGCCTCACCCCAACCGACTTCCGAGAGATGACGTCAAAAAAGTTGCATAGGCCAAATAGCGTTTCACGGACGTGCGCGTCCATGATCCCCTGGATTGCAAGCTGGAAGTATCTGCGTCATCAAGACGTGATGATCGTGAGACTTCATCCCATCGAACTTCGCTTCGCTGGGTCTAGGTATATGCTTATCTTCCCAGCGTAATCGTAAGGAAGTTTTACTCCCTCGAGGCAGGTGAAAAATACCGATCTCCTCGACTTAGAGTGAAACACGCGGGAGGGTAGTCATTTCCGGTCTTCTTGGCCTTTTTGCCTTTGCGACGACTTTCTGTGTCCTGCTTCGCCTCATCATCATCATCATCATCATCATCATTAGCATGAAGCTCCTCCCTGATGCCCATTGATTTCAAGTCTGCCCTTTCTTTCGGCCCATCTTTGGTCCTCTCTGGCATGTTGAGCAGGGTACCAAGCAGTCTCTCGCACACGTTCTTCGTGATATGCATGACATGAAGGCTGTGAGGCACACGGTGGATCTTCCAGTACGGCAAGTCCCAGAAACAGACCTCATTTTCCATACCTTCAGTAGCGGCTCTGGCGCCTTTCGCTTCTTTCTCGGCTCTGGCGCCTTTTGCTTCTTTCCCGGCAGTGGGCAATCTTTCCAATTTTTCAACAGCTGGTATATTTCCTCGCCACTCCTCGTACGCGGGCGTCTTTGGGGTTCAGTTTCACCATCGAACAGATCCTTGCGTTTCCTCCGCGGGTCATCGTCGCGAAGCCACCTTCGATGTCCCATGAACACGGTTTTCAAAGACCCGGGATCTCTATCTAGCTAGTGATACGTTGTGTCATCCATGCACCTGACGCATCCAGAAAATCCGTGGACCACCTGCCCCGCGAGATATCCGTAAACGAGATAGTTGTGCACCGTCATGAGCAGTGCGGCTCTCATAGGGAAATATTCTTTCTCTGCGGCGTCCCACGTATTGGCTGGCGTTTTCCACGGCGTGTCTAGCTCCTCTTTCAGCAGCCCCAGATATAGATTGATGTCGTTCCCTGGTTGTTTCGGCCCTTCAATTAGCATACTCATGTGAATTTACTTCATCTTCATGCACAACCAGGGGGGAAGGTTGTACATCCACACAAACACAGGCCAGGTGCTATGTGTGCTTCTGTGGCTGCCAAACGGATTGACTCCATCGGTGCTCGCGCCCAGCATGATGTTCCTTGGATCCTTCCCAAATTATGGGTGTTCGAAGTTCAACGCTTGCCATTGGCTCGCATCCTTCGGGTGACTCAGCATCTTGTCTTTTTTATTTATCTCCGGATCATTTGCGTCATCTTCTCGCTTCTTCTCCTCCATATCCGCGTGCCAACGCAGGAGCTTTGCTACCTTAGGGTCCGCGAAATACCGCTGCAGACAAGGAGTGATCGGAAAGTACCACACCAGTTTTCGAGGAGCTTTCTTCCTCTTCTTGTATCGAGTGACGCCGCACACCGGACATATGGTAGACTCCGCATGCTCGTCCCGATAAATGATGCAATTGTTCATGCACACATGGTATTTCACGTGCGGTAAATCCAGAGGACGCACGATTTTCTTCGCCTCCTCGAAACTGGTCGGGCACTTGTTCCCCTTGGGAAGACGTTCGTGCCAGAATGGCATGTTCTCGTCGAAGCATGCATCGGTCATTTTGTGTTTTACCTTCATCTCGAGCCATGGCGTTACTTTCAGCGGGTATCCTCGGGCCTGCATCCTTCATACAATGGAGTAACGCGTCTATCTCCAGTTGATCCAGCTTGGCTTTCTCTCGGCGGCAGCTCTTGCGTTATCCGTCTGCTTGAGAAGCAGCTCTTGAACATGAGGGTCCTGCACCCAGCCCATCAATGGTCCATCGTCGTCTGCTCCGCCGACATCTTCATCTTCATGATCATGCCCTTCGTATGCTCCGGCATCTTCCTGATCATCATGTCCTGCATCTTCTACATGATGAATGTGTACAGCATCACCGTCGTGATCATGTCCTGCAGATTCTTCATCTTCTCGCCCGCCCGAGTCTTGCTCATTTCTTGCCGCCGGCCGGCCCCCATGGACGACTTCATAGTCATCTTCATCACCTTGCCACCGATAGCCATCCATGAAACCACGCAAGAGCAGGTGGTCCCGCACCTGCCCAGAATCCGGGTCCACAATAAGGCTCTTCAGCTTGCATCTTCAACACAGACATCTTATCTCCGTCTCGTTCTTTTGAAGCATATCGGCCTTCGCGAAGCTCAAAAACCTATTCACGATGCCTTTGGTCATCGTGCGGACCATGGTCGCCTGCGGGTTAGAGCAAAACGATATTTTAGAACCAAGAAAAAATTTGGCATGACTTTCCCTAAAAATAGGACCAAAAAGAATGCATAGTGCCAAAATTCTCGTCGAAACGGAAATGAATCAACATTCCGGCAAAATATTGGCAACTATCGAATTTCAAATACCGGTACCTGCAAACACAAACATATATGCAACACCACAAACATATGCAACACCACGAACATACATAGATCTAGCTAGGCCACAAAAAGTGCATGTGCACGTTGTTGGAGAGGGAGAACAACATAAAGATAGCTTCCCCCCTTACTTACCTATCAAAAAAGGTAATTTAACCACTTAATTTGGATGAATCTATGGTGCAAATGAGGTGAGGAGGAGGAGGCAGCCGAGACAGGCTTGGAGGAGGAGGTGGAGAGAATGAAGTGGGGAAAGTGAGTGGGTAGGTGGGCTGTCCAAAATATCTTGTTGGTCCCAGGTTACTAATGGCACACCATATGCAAATGCGCCATTAGTAACCAGGGTTACTAATGGCGCACCAGCTTCTAGTGCGCCATTAGAAGTTTTGCAAAAAAATAAAAAAAAGTATATATTCTAATGGCGCACTGTGGCACAGTGCGCCATTACTCGTTTAAATTAGTAATGGCGCACTGTGCCATGGTGCACCATTAGAATGTTTGGAAAAATTAAAAAAATTGTTACTAGTGGCGCACCATGTGCCTGGTGCGTCATTAATGTCTTCCACACTAATGGCGTACCAGAACATGGTGCGCCATTAGTATTTACTAATGGCGCACCACCTGACAGGTGCGCCATTAGTGTCCATCCATCTATAGCCCTTTTCCTAGTAGTGACCAGTCCACCCACATATCAAATTATCAAAGTACCGAACGCGAATCATATGAGCATGATGAAAACTAGCTTGACGATATTCCCATGTGTCCTCGGGAGCGTTTTTCCTATTATAAGAGTTTGTCCAGGCTTGTGCTTTGCTACAAAAAGGATTTTGCCACCTTGCTGCACTTTATTTACTCTTGTTACTTGTTGCTCTTTGCAATTTATCTTGTCACAAAACTATCTGTTACCACTTATTTCAGTACTTGTAGAGAATACCTTGCTGAAAACCGCTTATTATTTCCTTCTGCTCCTCGTTGGGTTCGACACTCTTACTTGTTCAAAGGACTAAGATTGATCCCCTATACTTGTGGGTTATCACGCGGCCAAGTGCACAGTGTGCCCATGCCCCTGTGCTCGTCTCCACCCGCACCATGTGCTCGTCCCCGTCCTCCCACAGTGGCCACATGAGTCGTGGAGACTCCCCCACTCTCACTGGCGTCTCTCGTCGTCGTGCGCCGCCTCAAGAGTCTCCGGCGAGCTCTCTATCCCCTCCTCGGCTCCACCCATAAATAGGACCCTCCCGAGCTCATTTCTCCTCATCACCGCACTCCTCCGCAACCACCACCCCTCCTAGATAGCCGCGGCCTGGCAGGGCAGGCCTCTGGCCGCTGTTCCCCTCCTGAGCTCGCCGGCTATCCCCCTCCTCTGCCCCCTCTTACTCCACTGCCACTCGAGCTCCACCGACTGCGCAGGCGTGTTCCTGGTAGTCCACTTGTGCTAGCTAGTGCCCCTGGAGCCACTAGAACGACCCCTCGACACCGGCGTCTTCCTCTCCGACGAGCTTCGCCCGCTGCAGCCGCTGGAGACGACCGCGCCAACCTTGTCCGTCCACCTCTCGCGAATCTACGGGTACGTGCGGGTGCGCCGTAGTCGTGCGCGTCCTCCCATCCCTTCCATGGCGGCCGCCGACCTCTCCTCGCCGGAGAAATGCCGGCGACGCACTGCCCCTCCTCTTTTTGTCTCTACCTCTCTCTAAACCTGACAGCCGGGGCCCACTGTCAGCCTCACCACTCGCGCTGAGGCAGTGCAGTGGGCGTGTCGTGAAATCGCCCGGCGTCACCCTCTCTGGATTTTTCAAAAATCAATATAAATTCATAATATTGACTAAACCTTGAAGATCACCAGAGGGAGTGTGACCCTCCTCTGCACTAAGGCAAGCCATCACAAATATTTGCAAGAGTGTCATTCAATAACTATGGTTTTTACTTGAATATGATCATTTTAAATGCATATAGAAAATTCATATAAAGTTATTTGATGATAGTTTCATGTTCATGCTATGTTGTTCTGTTATTAGTAGCATTTTACTTGAATAACTAAGTCTATGCAGTAGAGTAATGTGATGTTATGCTTGAGCTAGTACATATCGGTGTTATGTTAAAATGATGCATATATGGATCATTGCATTTTCATGGCATACTATGAGTCGGTAAAATTATTTACTAGTTGAAACCTGGTAATAAACCAACTTGAACATGTTGTTGATCGAGTCATGGTGCCACCGAATCGAGATTCCCTAAGTGCAACCACATTTGCCTTTATGAGGGGGGCCCTTCCGCGTTCTGTTGTTATGCCTCTCGCCGGTGCCTCCAACTAGGGAAGGTTATTCACGGGCGCTACCCTGGCCCGGTGGCAGGTATAACCTTGTGTGCCCGTATTTGTTTTGGTACCATGTCCCTGTTTTGGATGATTGTTTTTGCCACGACGATGACCATTGGATGTCCGGAGTGGCATCAGGGCCACCCATGACTTAGCCCAAACAGGATTTGGTCGTAGTGGTCGGGAGAGTGTCATGGCAGTACACTGGTTCTGTCGGAACGCCGCTGGTCCACCTGAATGGGAGTCCGAGGCCATGGGTCATGTGGGGTGGGTACATTGTGCTAACCTCTGCAGAGTGTATATAATCTATCGATAGCTACGTCCTCGGTCATGGACACAAGTTCTTAGTAGTTTACACCGTGGATCAACAAAAATGTTAAAACTTGCACACTAAGTGCATATTTGTGGCACGGGTTATGATGGTGAAGTTGTTGAGACCATCGAGATGGTTTCGGTTGTGATATGGAAGTGACCACCTTGATATGATGAGTTTTGTGGTTATGATGTAACCGAGATGGTAAGCTGGTCGGAAAGGCCCTGTTATGAGCACAATGACTTCATGAAAAGAATGTTGAATTCTTGCACTAAACTTGCTTAAATATCATTGTTGTTTTTTGTCATTGTTGCTTTGTTTGTGTGAGCTTGCAAGTACATTCAATGTACTAACCTGGCGTGTCATGCCAGTTTTAGGAGAAATCTTACCGTAGTTGGAGTTGCTTATCCCATCGCAGTCTAGACCGTGTCCACATCAGCGTCACTGTGAGATGGAGTCCTTCTACGTCGTCGTTCCACTGCCGCGTAGTCTTATAGTGATGTCGAGGCCCCTGTTTATGTCTACTAAATAATGTACATATGTTCAGTAGCATCGAGTGTGCCGCTTGGCCTCGCTACTTGATGTAATATCAAACTCTATGATCCTCTAGTACCAATAAAGCGATTATATTTCTATACCAATCTATTGTGTGTTGCCAGAAAAAGACTTGATCTCTGGGCTGGCAATGTAAGGCAAACCGGCCGCTCTGAGACGGGGTGCCGCAGAATATTTATCCGTTCATAGTTTCAGCTCTTGCTCAACAATTCTCCTTAATTGTTGTTTCTCCATTCAACTCCAAATCTTACCGGTGCATCGTTCAAGTATTCTCTAGTCAGCTTGTGATCTCTTCGTTCTCTTGGATCTAAATTCCCTCAAGTATCTTCGTTCATTTTCTAATTCTTCCCGACGATTCATTATATTTTCTTCGTTCGTTTTCAAATTTTTACGTGGTTCATTCAACATTCATATTCCTCTATTATCATATCATTCATTCATTGTTCCCAAAATCCTACCGGTGAATCATTCAAGATTTTCCCAAGTTTTCACCATATCTCTCCTAAATCCTTGCAAGAAGAATAAGTAGCATGCCTATCCTTTGCTTGTCATCAAGTTAAGTTGATGAAGGGTAAGAATGACATAATTCTTATTCTTGTTTCCTCGAGATGATTTAACTCCTTCTTCCGGAGTTCGTTCATGATATTAAATTCTTGGTTCTAAGTTGTTCAGCTTTTCTTTTACGGATTTCCAAGATTTCGTGTTATCTCATCATGAAGCTCCATCTAAATCATTGCAAGGCTTCAATATTATTATTTTCATCATTCACTTCTTTCTCATCGTCCTTTTGTTACCAGAGTTCTTCATGGAGACTCTACATGGTGGTTCATCAAAGATTCCTTTCATTATAGAAATGTTCATCAAGATTCTTGTTGGAGGAGCTCAAGTATTATTTTTCTTGCATTTTGAAGTGCAACTCATTCTCCCTTATCTCTTGAAGTGGAGTTTTGCATCTCTTCATTTCTCTCAAGCACTCAATTGTTTTGTTAGTGGCAGAATTTCACCTCAATTTTTGAGATGTTTTCCATAAACCCACAACAAGCATATACTTTTCGTTTTTATTTTCCAACAACTCCATTCAATCCTTCTTTATAAGGATTCTCTTTAAAATTCATTTATGGTTGGAGATGTTGGTTTCATTCTTCGTTGTATTCATTCCAACTATCTAACTATCAATCATTTGTTTCGGAGGCATTATGTTGTTGCTCTCATCAAGTATCATCCCATCTTATCAAGTTCATGTTTTATTCCTTCCATTTTTAGTCGGAGTGTTGTCTAAATTCTTTCGTTCTTATTCCTTGTCCATATCATTTTAACCATAGTGGTTTCAAAGTCTATCTTCTCCCTTAAGCTCTTGGTTCTCGTCGTATTCCTTGTTCCTCTTGTCCAACGGACTGTTCTCAAACTTGTTCTTCTCCGTTGTATTCTTTCTTTGAAGTTGTTCAAACTCTCAAGGTTCTTTGGTTTCACTCTTTTGTCAAGAAGCAACTTAGTTTTACCTCTTCTCTTCCTCTTCCATTTGTCATCCTAGATCTCAGGGCGAGATCTCTTGTAAGTGGGGGACAGCTGTAACAGCCCGATACCGACGCTACAGACACCTTCCATGTTTTCGTTTTAGCCGATTTAATTATTTTTCTTGTTGCATTTCATCATGTCATCATGTGCACTGCATCCGCATGTTTTCATAAAACTCATAGTCGTTCATGGTTGCCACTTCTTCTTTTGTCTCTGTTGACCTTTTTCAGGCCTCTTTGTCTTTGTGGACCTCTCTCAGACCCCCTCACGTGTGTCCAAAACTGCCCTGAACCCGAACCGCTCGGGCATGCTAACATCCCCAAATATTTTTGATTTATTTATTGGACTCCCCTAAACTATGTTTCTCGACCATTCGATTGCGATTGTAGGGACTGTTAGAAGGGAGAGAGAGGGATTGGTGGAATAGTTGTTGTATTGCTTGAGCCTCGTGGGCATATATATAGGAGAACATGATCTACTTTGAGTACAAGACAAGCCGGAATATTTCCTAGTATATCCTATGTTTCCAATACAATCACGTCACTCAACATCCCCCCGCAGTCACAAAGGTAGCGACGAGCAGTGAGGCGGAGTAGAATCGAAGGCAAGCCGACAGATACCCCCCAAAGTCATAACAGTTGATGCATCACGAAAGTCATGGCTAGAGTGGAAACAGATGAGGTTTCTCAAGCAAGGCGGTAGCCCTTTGTGCCGTTTGTCGAGGTAGCCGAGAGCATGGGTGGTGTAGCCGTGCGAAGAATGCTGTGGTCGATGTCGAGTCAGGGTAGACGGTGTCGAGGAAGTTGCCATGGAGCCGCGTGCGCAAGGAGGTGCCGAGTTAGTCATGGGCACAGTGGTGTCGAAGTAGTGGTGTGCTAGGAAGAAGACGATGTTGACGAGGGGTCGCACCGGGTTTGCCAAACCCGGGGACACATCGTACACAAAGGCACGCGTCGGTGTTGCCAACATCGGGCATGCTTAGACGAACAAAGACAAAGTTGATAAAGCGTCGGTGTTGCCATTGCCACGCCCGCGGACACATCGTGGATAAATGCATGCATCGGTGTTGCCAGCACCCGGCATGCATAGACGAGGGACCTGCACGAACTGTACGCCATGTCGAGGAGTCGGAGGGCCAGCAAAGAAGAAGACTCGACGACGGTTGTGGTACCCAGGGACACATCATAGACGAAGGCAAGCATCAGTGTTGCCAGCACCAGGCATGCGTAGATGGTTGAAGACAAAGTTGGCGAAGCGTCGCGCCAGGCTTGCCAAACCCGGGGACACGTCGTAGACGAAGGCTCGTGTCGGTGTTGCCAGCACCGGGCATGCGTAGACGGACGAAAACAAAGTTGACGAAGCGTCGCGCCAGGCTTGCCACACCCGGGGACATGTCGTGGATGAAGGCATGCATCGGTGTTGCCAGCACCGGGCATGCATAGATGAGGGACCTGCATGAGCTGTACGCCATGTCGAGGAGTCGAAGGGCCAGCATAGAAGAAGACTCGACGACGGTTGTGGCGCCAATCGGCACGGGGCCGATGTCACCAACGATGGTCGGAGTACACGAAGTGGTAGATAAGGACAATGCTGGCGACGGGCTGGTACTTCGACGAAAACGAAGGAGGTGGACATGCGGCGGTGGCTACAAGAGTAGCGGCGGCGGCTAGTTTAGGAGTGCGGCGGCGATGCTCGAAGTAGGCGTGGAACCCAACAATGTGATGAAGACTGGCGTGGATGGTGGTGTTCCTGCACCGAGGGAGAGAGCGCATACCACGGGAGATCGACGTGCGGTGATGACGGAGTCGACACAGATCGCGGCGCTACGGCCTGAACGGGCGACACAGCGGTGGTGGGCAGGTCGGGGCGACGACGAGGACCGACGGGCCGCGGCGCTACAGCCCGAAGGGGCGGCCCAGCGGCGGAGCGCGGGTCGGTGAAACCGCGGGGACGACCTCGGGGCTGCGGCGGGGACCGCGTATCACGGCACTACGGCCCGAAGGGGCAACGCAGTGGTGATGCATGAGTCGATGCAGCCGCGAGGAGAACCACAGGGCGGCGGTGCTGCAGCCCGACGGGGCGACGCAGCAGCAGCTCAATGCTCGATCGGCATAGAGGGGTGAAAGTGCGTTAAGTCGACTAGAGGGGGGTGAATAGGTGATTTTATGAATTCTTCACTGAGGAATTTCAGGGTGAGGAAATTCCTAAGCGAAGAACTACTAGCATCGGAATAAGTACTCAGAAGCATACATGACATAACATAAACATGGACATCATGATGAAATGAAAACCAGACACAGAGTACAGGAAGCGTAAGCATAGGATAAAACAGGATGAAGACAAACATACTGAAGAAATTGAACTAAGGAAATTGAGAAAGTATTCAGTCAAAGTCTTCAAACAGATATGAACAAGCACACAACACAGTTATGAGGAAATGAAGGAGTTGATGAAATAGAACCAATAGGCTTGGTGAAGAAAATGATTTGGTAGACCAGTTCCAACAGCTATGACAGTTGTACGTCTGGTTGGAGCGGCTGGGTATTTAAACCTAAGGATACACAGTCCCGGACACACAGTCCTCACCTTATTCTCCTTGAGCTTAGGTCACACAGACCTCGCCCAATCACTCGTGGTAAGTCTTCAGGTGACTTCCAAACCTTCACAAACTCGGTCACTCGGCGATCCACAATTTCCTCTTGGATGCTCTAAACCATGACGCCTAACTGTCTCGAAGATGCACAGTCTTCAAAGGTAACAAATGTCAGATCCACGCAGGATCAATCTCTTCAGTGATGCTAAATCACATTGGGTTTGTAGGTGTTTGAGTTTGGGTTTTCCTCACTTGATGATGTTCACTCAAAGACCTCGGAGGATGGGATGCTCTCAAATGACAAGTGTTAGTTTCTCTCGGAGCAGCCAACCAGCTAGTGGTTGTAGGGGGCGGCTATTTATAGCCTAGGGAGCAGCCCGACATGATAAGACATAAATGCCCTTCAATGATATGACCGTTAAGTGGGTAGATATTTTGGGACAGCTGGCGCGTAGCACAACAACGGTCGGAAATTTGACTAGCAAATTCCTCAGGGCTATCATGTTCCTCAGTTGTAGGCAATCCGCGCTGGCGAATTCCTAACTCCTCAGTCAGAAAAAATTCCTCAGAGACCAGAAGAACTTCGTCTCTGTCACTGAAGAAATTGACTGAACTGTATGAGATTTCCAATGGCTTCACTCGAAGGGATTGGTAGGTGTAGGATTTTGAGTTGAGCATCACTTGGAAATTTTTCCTTAGTATTTCCTCGACCCCCTTTAACAGTACGGTGTTTCCTATGACTCAAGAAAGAGAAAATGAAACTACGAAAACAAAAGTCTTCACGCTTCATGTTCCTCGAATGAATACCAAGTCTTCAAGGTCACACTAATTTCTTCACATTCAAAGTCTTCAGAAATCCAAAGTCTTTAGTCGAAGATATTCATTTTTAGGGGTCGACTTTCTCTATAAATATCAAACTCCTCATAGACTTATAGACATGTGTACACTCACAAACACATTAGTCCCTTAACCTATAAGTCTTCAATACACCAAAATCACTAAGGGGCACTAGATGCACTTACAATCTCCCCCTTTTTGGTGATTGATGACAATATAGGTTAAGTTTTCAACGGGGATAAATATATGAAGTGTAAATACTGATATTGAGGAATTTGATCGCAAGATATAGAAGAACTACCCCTGAAGATGTTCATAGTGAGGAACTTGCTTTTGAAGCAATGCACACTTGAAGAGTAGAATCATGGAGATCTCCCCCTATATCTTGTAATTCAAACACGCATTTGACATATAATATGAAGAATTTGAAATGCATGATGAAATATGGTGACTGATGTAACTCAGCATGCGTGCATTAACATATATGAGGAATAAGCATGCAGAATAACACAACTATAGTATCAGACCACCATAGGGTTTAAGTTTACAACTCGATCCAGCAAAGTCTTCAAATGAACGAGAGTTATAACTTAGCAAAAAAATGCCCATATAGGTAGACCTGCTTGAAGACTAATTCAAATTTCTCCCCCTTTGTCATCGAATGACCAAAAGGATCGAAAAATGAGGACTAACGCCCCTGAAGAATATCATGTTGAGGGAGGAGCGCCAACGTTGTTGGGGTCGATTGTTGTAGTAGGGCATGTCACAGTGTTGTCCAAATCTTCATGCTCATCCGTGGCGCGCGATGAAGAATATGAGCTGGCCACCAAGGAGGGAACTTTTACCTTCTTGTATTTCTTCGCTGGTGGCTGAGCCACCTAAATTCCTGCTTGAGACCCATTTGCTTCAGTTCTTCTTCACCATACAGATGTGACAGAACAACCCAGGTGCGACCGAAGACTTCATGAAGGTAGCAATGGTTTTTCTTCACTGCATTGTGTGTAGCAGTCATGTTGTGAAGAATAGAACCAAACTTATGCTTAACCCATTTGTGGTTGCGATCGACCTTCTCGTGAAGACTGAGGAGAAGCTCACGATCAGTCATCACCCTTAGAGCTGTGCCTTGAGGATTTTGCTTTTAAGCATTTGCGACAGAGTCATGAGTGGCAAAGTCATCATTGGTGGAGTAAGATGCAGCTTTGTGGAACTGACCATCCAATGGACGAATGACAGCAGTGGCCTTGCCCTTTTCATCAGCTGAGGAAAATGTCCGTTTGAGGACTTCAATGGGGGGCAAGTAGCTGAGATGATTCTGAAAGTGAGCCTTGTAGTTGAGTGAAGACCTTGTTCTGAGGAATCTCATAATCCAAGGAGCATAAGGCTTCAACTCAAACGGAGAGAGTGCAACATTTGCCAGAGTCCTCATGAAGAAATCATGGTATTGACAGGAATGCCATGCATGAAATTGAATAGCAGATTCTTGATTCTTCATGATGCCAACGACTTCTTCATCATTTGAGTCGTGGCCTTTTATTGGACTCAAAGTCTTCGTCAGAATGCGATAGATAGTCTGAGGCACATAGAGCAATTCCTTCACTAGGAATTTGGTTCTTGGGGCTTGACCGGGCTTCAGCGGCTTCATCAACACTTGCATGTAGTGAGCGATAAGTTCAGGTTCATGGTATAGGCAACGAGCGCCTTCAAGGGGAGGACTGATAGGCAGGGCATGAAGCAATTCATAGGCCGGTGCTTTGAAGTGAGTATTTTCTGTCATCCAGTCCAATACCCAAGAGTTCACATCAGAAGCATCTCCTGTGATGTGCAGCGTTGCATAGAACTGAAGAATTAGCTCTTCATTCCAATCAACAATGTCAATGCAAAAGTTGAGCAGTCCTGCGTCATGAAGAACATTGAGGACTGGGGCGAAGCAAGGCAATGATTCCATGTCCACATGAGGAATATGCTCATGGTCGAAGACTTTGTCTTTGTTGAAAAGCAGCGAAGAATAGAAGTTGACTTGGCTGGCAGTCCAGAAACGCTTCCTTCTAAGACAAGCAGAGTCATATGGGTTATACTCGGTGAAGAATACATGCTCGCCGAAGAAGTCATCAGCCTTGAATTTTTGCTTCTTTGAGAAGGGATCCTTTGGCTTGGGCTGAGGAGTGTCAGTCAATTGCATCACAACCTTAGGAATCGCAATCTCAGGATCCACGGGCTGAGCAATTTCAGTTTCTTCAGTGGCAGCCTGGGTCTTCAGTTCTTCAGCAGCAATTTCATCAGTGGGGTGTATTTACTGGGGACTGAGGAATTTGTTGCAGAGGAGTGAACAAAGGAGAATTGGGGTGCTGACTTTCCCAAAAGTCATCGTTCATCACAGGCGTTGTGCACCCAATGTCCACATCCTCATCTTCTTCACTCATTTCTTCAACACCGGCCTCTTCAGCAGTGAACTGAGGCATGGGCAATGAGACAACTAGTGTTGACGGGATTGCATCCACTTCAATTTCTTCATCCAACTGCTCTGAAGAAGCAGCAGAAGGAATATCTTCATCGGATCCGCTTGGGTTCACATATTCTTCATCAAAAGGAATGAGTTCCTTTGGTGGCATGCTTGAGACTTGAACAACATCAATCGAATTCTCAAAAGAGCTGGTCAATTTCTTCATCTTCTTCAGAGCTGAAGATTCTGATGAAGTTGATGCTTTCCTTTTCTTCACAACTCCACGCTTCGCAGCCTTGGTCTTCTTTGCTTCTGATGCAGAAGGAAGAATTGGACTTGGTGTAGGTGCAGGAGGAGCAGAGGAAATTGGCTCATTTTATTCAGGCACAACTGATGTAGTTGCCCTGGCATGATCAGTTTCTGCAGGCACAGCGGTTGAAGCTTCAGCTGTCCTGACAGTTTCTTCAGGCGCAACACTAGTGGTTGCCCTGGCAGATTCATCAGCCACTGGAATGAAGTCATCAGCCCTGGTACTAGCAGTTTCATCAGCAGCCTGATTTTCATCACCGGTGCTGGCATGTTCTTCTGTAGGCTGGGCAGATGCCTCAGCCTGAGGAATTTCTTGTTGGGTTGGGGCTACAACATTGGTAGTGAATTTTTCAGTCATCTTGACGAATCTGACCTTGGCTCCAAGCCAGTCAGCATAGTAGCGATAAAATTCATCACTCAGGTTCTTCATCTCTGATTGCAGAGCTACAAGTTCTTCAGGTGAAAGCTTCAAGACGTTTTGTTTCAGAAAACGCTCTTTCTTGTACTGTGCTTTCTTCACCCTCCTCCCCTGTTCATATTTCCATTTCTCTTCGTCAATGAAGGCAGTCAACACATGACTTTGACCAGGAGTGAGGTTCATCTCAGGCAGAGGTGTGTTGGGGTCCTTGTGCCACAAGTCGATGAAGTCGAGAACCAACTTTGGATCCAGCATCAATGGCACATTACTGCCTTTGGCTCTAGCGGCCCTGTTATGACCGTCTCTGATGATTTCAGCGAGTTCTTCATCATTAGCTTTGTCGTTATAAGACGGTACTTGGAAGGCGACTTGCTTCTTGTGAGGGCTTGGTCGAGAACCTCGTCCAGCAGTGGCCTTAGTCTTCAGCAGTGTGGGGCCTGTTGAGGAATTTGGAGGAGCTGGAGAACTAGCAAAGGCTCCAGAGGAAATAGAGATGCCTGTTGTCCTTTGGCACGAGGCGAGATGCCCAGGTGCTGATGATTTGAACGGAGGAGCTGAGGACTTTGGAGCTGGTGCAGCTTGAGGGATTTGCCGTGAGGGCTTTGCTGAAGATCTGGGCCGTGAGGGCATTGCAGATGAGCTTGGCTGTGAGGACTTTGATGCAGAAGCCACGGGCTTGTGTGCAGGCTTCTTAGGCATAGCCTTCTTTGGCTTGCTAGTAGAGGCCTCAACAACAGCAGCAGCAGCAGCAAAATCTTCAATGAATTTCTTCATTGCTTCTTTTGCCACTTTTTCCAGCTTAGCTTGACACTTAGCCCACTCCTTTGGAAATTCTTCACCTCTTCTGATGCTAGAGGGATCAGCTTCTTGGCCAGGTGCCAATGGAGGTCTTGGGCATGGAGGGTGTACAGCGAATTTCTTCATGTACTTGGGTGTAACATATTGATATTCTCTCCATTCCCGTGCCCATCTCCTCTATATCTTCTGTATGCGCACCTTGCGCTCATTATTTGTTTCCTCAGGGGGTTTGCGGTACCCTGCATAAATATCATCAGGAATTTCAAACGCAGTGTTGACTTCAGGCTTCTTCCCTCCCTTCTGAGGTTTCTTTCTGTCAGCCATTTTCTTCAGCTGAGGATTTTGAACTATTGAGTTCTCTGAAGAGGTATGCAACTTTTCTTCGAGGAATGCAGCAAATGAGTTAAGTTGATGGGAACCTAGAGATTCAGCAGCAGACATGTGTACCTGTGAACAGAGTATAGGTGCGAAGAATTTTGAGAGGTCATATGCGTTCTTAGAAGTTTTTGCCAAAAGAACAAGTTTGAGGAATTTGACCAGATGAGTCTTGAGGAATTTCACTAAGCGTTCTTTGACTTAGGTTCCAGAGTTGTACATATTAAAAATCCACACAATTGAGGAATCTTGAAGAAAAATGATGCTTAGGGAAACAGATCAAGAACAGATGATATGTGAGGTGTTTAGTGTGTAAATATTTGAAGAATAAACATCTTTTGAAGATTTTGTAGAAAACATCAGAATCAACAAGGGCAGTAAAAGTAACTTTTAATTACCCTTGACGAAGAACACGACGAACTATGAAGTGTAGATTTAGAAGCTCGTCAGTTGGGATCTTCCACGCCCAAACTTGGCAGAGGAAGACAGCTACGGCGGCGGCGGAGTGAAGAAATCCGCAGCCGGCGTGAGTACGACGGCGACGAGGTCGAGGCAGTGAAGCTCTTCCTCACCGGCGACGATGGAAGTAGTGGCAGCGCTAGGGTTTGAGAGCTAGAGCAAGGGAGTGAGGTCGAGCGGAGTAAAAACAAACTAAGGAAGGGAGGGGGTATTTATAGCCGTGGTGAAAAACTGCTCGCCCGAGGAAATTGGACGAACGTGCCCCTGACCCTTCTCATTCGCGTGACATATGTCACCCACGTATTCAGAGGTGGCGATCGTGCGAGATCGTGGGTGAATAGATAAATCCATCGTGGAATGTGGAATGGTTTGAGCGGAAAACACCGAAAATTTAGATAAGGTAAGTTTTAAAGTTTCGTTTGCAACTTCTTCAGCTGACAAGGACATAGTGAAGATTTTGAACGAGTTTCAAATATAACGCACATGAAGAATTTGTGAATAGACTAGGTTGAGTTTAGCATAGAGGGGGAAGGGTCCGATCACATTCACTAAGCAGAAAAAACAACTTGAAGAAATAGCTCTAAGTGAATGCTGTAGAGGACATAAACTCATAAACACCGTATAAGAATGATGATTTCAGACACCGCGTACAATTGTCGTAGGGCTCTGAGAATCAAATTCTTCGTTAATTTCTTCACACTTAGAGTGTTAGTCTTCATTGATTAAAGAAAAATGTTTCTCGTGTGTTGCACATCTAAGTCATCAATTTTGCATAAGTGTTAGGATGTGTGTCCTTTTCAAAGGACATTCGAAGATTCTAGGATATTTAGCTCACACTGAGGGAGTCCCGGACTAAGGGGTCCTTGGGCATCCGGCCTGTTAGCCATGGGCCGGACTGATGGGCTATGAAGATACAAAGACCGAAGACTCTACCCGTGTCCGAATGGGACTCTCCTTGACATGGAAGGCAAGCTTGGCGACCAAATATGAAGACTACTTTCTCTGTAACCGACTTTGTACAACCCTAGTCCCCTCCGGTGTCTATATAAACCGAAGGGCTTAGTCCGAATAATAATCATAGTCATACAGGCTAGACTTCTAGGGTTTTAGCCATTACGATCTCGTGGTAGATCAACTCTTGTAATACTCATATTCATCAAGATCAATCAAGCAGGAAGTAGGGTATTACCTCCATAGAGAGGGCTTGAACCTGGGTAAACATTGTGTCCCCTGTCTCCTGTTACCATCGACCTTAGACGCACAGTTCGGGACCCCCTACCCGAGATCCACCGGTTTAGACACCGACATTGGTGCTTTCATTGAGAGTTCCACTATGCCGTCTTCAAAAGGTTTGATGGCCCCTTCAATCATCTACAACAATGCTGTCCAAGGAGAAGTCTTCCTCCCCGGACAGATCTTCGTGTTCGGCGGCATCGCACTGCGGGCCAACTTGCTTGGCCATCTGGAGCAGATCGATAGCTACGCCCCTGGCCGTCAGGTCAGATTCGGGAGCTTGAACTATGTTGCGGATATCCGCGGGGACTTGATCTTCGACGGATTCGAGACCACGGCAGTCGCACCCCGTCACCACGATGAACATGACTTAAATCTGTCATCGGACCATACCCAGGAGATAGCACCTGTAACTTCTTTGGCCTTAGATCCGGAGCAGATCGCGCCATCTGAAGACGAGAAGCTCAACCCCGCCATGGATACCGCATTCCCAGCGGCGTCAGAGCCGCACACAGACCCAACCTCAAGTGGAATCTGTGTCATCGGAGCCTCGGAGTCGTGTCCGGCTACAAGT
This sequence comes from Aegilops longissima, assembly GCA_021605205.1. NCBI lineage: Eukaryota > Viridiplantae > Streptophyta > Magnoliopsida > Poales > Poaceae > Aegilops > Aegilops longissima. The sequence goes on along the minus strand of CM038679.1, from coordinate 309,538,041 downwards.
TCCGAACCATGTGCGTCCACATGCGTCGAGCTCGATCAGTCATTGATCGTCAAATTCAGCTCCGTGGACATTTTTCAGCACTCTCCTTTGGGAGACGTGTTAAAGTCGTTAGAAGCGCTATCCTTAGCAGAGGGCTCACAGCCGAATTATATCCGGTTCAAACTGGAGGCTTATGACAGAGAATTTTGCTTCCCACCCACCGCCCACTTTATAGCCACTGTCGAAGACTTAACCGACATGCTCGATTACGGCTCCGAAGACATCGATGGTATGGACGACGATGCCAAGGAGGAGCAGGGCCAAAACCCGCCGTTTACGGACGCTGGATGGCCACCTCTTCTTATGACATGTACATGGTGGATACACCTAAAAGAACTAACGACGATGACAAAGAAGATCCAGTTGAGGATGAAACTCCTGTGATACAGCCAAAACACCGGCGTCAGTTGTGCTGCTCTAAGTCACGTCGTGGAAAAGATAGCAATACCAGCACGGGAGAACTCAACACTCCGGACGATGCTGAAGATAATGAAGAACCCGTTGAGATAACTTCCGAATAGGAGGAACGGGAAAACGGGCAAGTTAGCCCTGACGTACAGGCAATAAACAATGACGCGGAGGATAGTAATTATCTTCCACTCTCCGAGAATGAGGTGAGCCTTGGCAACGAGGATTTTATTGTGCCTGAGGAACCTCTCGAGCAGGAGCGCTTTAAGCGCAGGCTAATAGCCACTACAAGGAGCCTGAAAAAGAAGCGGCAGCAGCTTCAAGCTGACCAAGATCTGCTCAATGATAGATGGACTGATGTCTTGGCAGCCGAAGAATATGGCCTCAAGCAACCAGCCAAAAGTTACCCGAAGCGCAAATTGATACCACAGTTCGGAGATGAGGCGCTGGAGCCCGTACCATCAGCGCGCAATGCGGCTGACCGACCACCACGTGATCGGGACAAAGCGGCAACTCAAGCCGAACACCAACCCGCCCCACCTCACCGTAAAGGCAGAGATAAAACAGCTCGGGGCTATACATATGAACTTCGGCAGGACCTGGACAGTAGAGAAGGACATACCAGATCGACCTATGGATCGCGAGGACGCGCCCCGACACGCGACGACGGTTATCTCTTCGGACGTGACAAGCCTAGTCACGCTCGGGCCGAAAACCGCAGACGGACTCCATCGGAGCTACGTCGCGATGTGGCCCGATATAGAGGCGCCGCACACCCTCTTTGCTTCACTGACAAAGTAATGGAGCATGAATTCCCAGAAGGGTTTAAACCCGTGAATATTGAATCATATGATGGAACAACTGATGCGGCGGTGTGGATCGAGGATTTTCTTCTCCATATCCACATGGCCCGCGGAGATGACCTCCACGCCATCAAATACCTCCCGTTGAAACTCAAAGGACCAGCTCGGCACTGGTTAAATAGTCTGCCTGAAAACTCTATTGGCAGCTGGGATGATTTGGAAGACGCCTTCCGCGATAACTTCCAGGGTACATATGTCCAGCCACCAGATGCCGATGACCTCAGTCACATAGTTTAACAGCCAAGAGAGTCAGCCAGGAAATTCTGGACTAGGTTCCTAACTAAAAAGAACCAGATTGTCGACTGTCCGGATGCCGAAGCCCTAGCGACCTTCAAACACATCATCCGCGACGAATGGCTCGCCCGCCACTGATGACCCACAAGTATAGGGGATCTATCATAGTCCTTTCAATAAGTAAGAGTGTTCAACCCAACGAGGAGCAGAAGGAAATGATAAGAGGTTTTCAGCAAGGTATTCTCTGCAAGTACTGAAATAAGTGGTAACAAATAGTTTTGTGATAAGATAATTTGTAACGAGCAACAAGTAACAAAAGTAAATAAAGTGCAGCAAGGTGGCCCAATCCTTTTTGTAGCAAAGGACAAGACTGGACAAACTCTTATATAAGGAAAAGCGCTCCCGAGGACACATGGGAATATCGTCAAGCTAGTTTTCATCACGTTCATATGATTCACATTCGGTACTTTGATAATTTGATATGTGGGTGGACCGGTGCTTGGGTGTTGTTCTTACTTGAACAAGCATCCCACTTATGACTAACCTCTATTGCAAGCATCCGCAACTACAACAAAAGTATTGAGGTAAACCTAACCATAGCATGAAACATATGGATCCAAATCAGCCCCTTACGAAGCAACGCATAAACTAGGGTTTAAGCTTCTGTCACTCTAGCAACCCATCATCTACTTATTACTTCCCAATGCCTTCCTCTAGGCCCAAATAATGGTGAAGTGTTATGTAGTCGACGTTCACATAACACCACTAGAGGCTAGACAACATACATCTCATCAAAATATCGAACGAATACCAAATTCACATGACTACTAATAGCAAGACTTCTCCCATGTCCTCAGGAACAAATGTAACTACTCACAAAACATATTCATGTTCATAATCAGAGGGGTATTAATATGCATATAGGATCTGAACATATGATCTTCCACCAAATAAACCAACTAGCATCAACTACAAGGAGTAATCAACACAACTAGCAACCTACTAGTACCAATCCCGCACTTGGAGACAATAATTGGGTAAAAGAGATGAACTAGGGTTTTGAGAGGAGATGGTGCTGGTGAAGATGTTGATGGAGATTGCCCTCTCCTGATGAGAGGAGCGTTGGTGATGACGATGACGATGATTTCCCCCTCCCGGAGGGAAGTGTCCCCTATAGAACAGCTCTGCCGGAGCCCTAGATTGGTTCCGCCAAGGTTCCGCCTCGTGGCGGCGGAGTTTCGTCCCGAAAGGTTGCTTCTGATTTTTTTTTCTCGATGATAGACCTCATATACCAGAAGATGGGCATCGGAGGGCCACCAGGGGGCCCACGAGGTAGGGGGCACGCCATAGGAGGGGGGGTGCCCCCCACCCTCGTGGACAGGGTGTGGGCCCCCTGGTCTTCATCTTTGGCAAGGATTTTTCATTATTTTTTATAAGATTTTCCGTGGAGTTTCAGGACTTTTGGAGTTGTGCAGAATAGGTCTCTAATATTTGCTCCTTTTCCAGCCCCGAATTCCAGCTGCCGGCATGATCCCTCCTTATGTAAACCTTGTAAAATAAGAGAGAATAGGCATAAGTATTGTGACATAACGTGTAATAACAGCCCATAATGCAATAAATATCGATATAAAAGCATGATGCAAAATGGATGTATCAACTTCCCCAAGCTTAGACGTCGCTTGTCCTCAAGCGAAAGACGATAAGGATAAATATGTCCCCATGTTTAGAGGTAGAGGCGTCGATAAAAATAAAATACGGACATGAAGGCATCATGATTATTCTCATAACAGCAACATATATAGGAAATGTCATATGATTACTTATGTTCAAGTAATAATCCATTCACAATGCAGAGTATGAATCATAAACTTTATTGAGAACCAACAAACTATAATCTCAGTCATAGAAGCAATTGCAATTTATCATAACATCAGAAAGAGTCTATGTCAGAGCTTAATAGCAAGTCCACATACTCAACTATCATTTAGTCCTTCATATTTGCTAACACCCACGCGATATTTATGTTTACGGAGCTTTAATCGTACATAGAGAAAGATAGGGGCTTATAGTTTCGCCTCCCAACCTTTTACCTCAAGGGTAATGTCAACAATAATAACTCATGCCCCCTACATCTAATAAGATATATCAATCAGGATCTTTCCAACACATTGTGCTTGCCAAAGGATAAAATGTAAAAAGGAAAGGTGAAGATCACCATGACTCTTGCATAAGGTAGAGGATAATAATAAAAGATAGGCCCTTCGCAGAGGGAAGCAGAGGTTGCCATGCGCTTTTATGGTTGGATGCACAAAATCTTAATGCGAAAGAACATCACTTTATATTTCCCCTTGTGATATGAACCTTTATTATGCAGTCCATTGCTTTTATGTCTTCCACATCACAAGATCGTATAAAGCTTATTTCTCCCACACCAATCAATCATACATATTTAGAGAGCAATTTTTATTGCTTTTCACCGATGACAACTCACTTGAAGGATCTTACTCAATCCATAGGTAGATATGGTGGACTCTCATGGCAAAACTGGTTTAAGGGTTTTTTTAAGCACAAGTAGTATCTCTACTTGGTGCTGAGAATTTGGCTAGCATGAGGGGGAAAGGCAAGCTCAACATGTTGGGAGATCCATGACAACATACTTTATCTCAGATATAAGAAAACATAACTCATTACGTTGTCTTCCTTGTCCAACATCAACTCTTTAGCATGTCATATTTTAATGAGTGCTCACAATCATAAAAGATGTCAATAATAGTATATCTATATGTGAAACCTCTCTTTCCTTATTACTTCCTATTAATTGCAACGATGACCAAAGCTATGTTTGCTCACTCCCAACAACTTTTAATCATCATACTCTTTTTATGTGAAGTCATTATTCTCAATAAGATCAATATGAACTCTTTGTTTCTTTTTATTCTTTTTCTCTATTCTTTTATTCACTCAAGATCATGGCATAATAATCAAGCCCTTGACTCAACACTAATCTTTATTATATAGCTCACGGACTCGATTAAATAGAGGGATCATAAAGCAAAACTCAAAACTAGATCATGCCATAAACTTTATTCTACTAGATCAAGATACTACTAATAGGATCAAACTAAGAAAAATGGTAAAGATAGGAGATGTGATTGTGATACGATACCGGGGCTCCTCCCCCAAGCTTGGCAGTTTGCCAAGGGGAGTGCCCATACCCATGTGATTATGTCTCCTTCTTTGTCGGTGAAGATGGTGGAGGTGATGGATAGTCGCACATCGAGCGTAAGAGGTCCTCCAACTTGCGAATAATTCCCTTGAGTGCAACAATATGCTCCTTCAACAAAATATTTTCACTTGTGAGATACTTGTTTTGAATACGAGCTAACTCAATCATCTTGAAAGCTTTGATTTCAGTTGGGATGAGAAAGTTGTGATCAAGTTGAAGGGTGTCTTCTACTGCCGGAGTTCGTCCTCCGTGGCCTTCTTGATCCCTTCATCCATGTTGATCTCGATGGGTTCTTCCCTCTTCAGTTCTATCTTCATTAGCCAAGCATCTTTGTCACAATTGTTGGAGGAGGGGGACGACATGATGCCTGGCCTTGACAACCCTGACAGAAAACAGCTCGAAACAAGAACAGAGGATAATTGCGTGATACGGGAGTCAAAACCTTCGGGAGAATATATAATGAATTTTTACCGACCAAAATACGTATCGTGCAAGAGAACAGAGTCTGGAAGGCACACGAGGTGTCCACAAGGTAGGGGGGCGCGCCCAGGGGGGTAGGGCGCACCCTCCACCCTTGTGGGGCCCTCGTGTCCTTCCCGGACTGCTACTTATTTTTCTATTTTTATAAATATTCCAAAACGGAGAAATATTACCTTAAAAATTGTTTTGGAGTCGGTTTACTTACCGTACCACATACCTATTCCTTTTCGGAGTTTGAAACGTTCCGGGAAGTGTCCGTTATGTATTCCTCCGGGGTTAAGGTTTCAATAACATTGGTTTCAACATTTATTGGCCTGAGATATAATGTTTGATTCTTTGACCGTTTACCACCTTCGGATTTGTGCCCTCGAAGTTGTTGATTTTTATGGCACCGGAACGATAGACCTCCTCGATGACATAGGGTCCTTCCCATTTAGAGAGAAGTTTTCCTGCAAAAAATCTTAAACGAGAGTTGTATAGCAAAACATAGTCACCTACATTGAACTCACGCTTTTGTATCCTTTTATCATGCCATCTTTTAACTTTTTCTTTGAACAACTTGGCATTTTCATAGGCTTGGGTTCTCCATTCATCAAGTGAGCTAATATCAAATAACCTCTTCTCACCGGCAAGTTTGAAATCATAGTTGAGCTCTTTAATCTCCCAATAAGCCTTATGTTCTAGTTCGAGAGGTAAGTGACATGCTTTTCCATAAACCATTTATACGGAGACATACCCATAGGATTTTTATATGCAGTTCTATAGGCCCATAATGCATCATCAAGTTTCTTGGACCAATTCTTTCTAGACCTATTGACAGTCTTTTGCAAAATTAATTTGAGTTCTCTATTACTCAATTCTACTTGACCACTAGACTGTGGGTGATAAGGGGATGCAATTCTATGATTAACATCATATTTAGCAAGCATTTATATGGAAAGCACCATGAATAAAATGTGAACCACCATCAGTCATTAAATATCTAGGGACTCCAAACCTTGGAAAAATAACTTCTTTAAGCATTTTAATAGAGGTGTTATGATCAGCACTACTAGTTGGAATAGCTTCTACCCACTTAGTAACGTAATCAACAGCAACTAAAATATGTGTATATCTATTAGAGGGAGGAAAAGGTCCTATATAATCAAAGCCCCAAACATCAAATGGTTCAATAACAAGTGAATAGTTCATAGGCATTTCTTGACGTCTACTAATATTACCAATTCTTTGACATTCATCACAAGATAAAACAAACTTACGGGCATCCTTGAAGAGAGTAGGCCAATAAAAACCGGATTGCAATACCTTATGTGCAGTTCTATCTCCAGCGTGGTGTCCTCCATAAGCTTCGGATTGACACTTGCGTAGGATTTGATCATGTTCATGCTCAGGTACACAACATCTAATAACACCATCTACTCCTTCTTTATAAATATGTGGGTCATCCCAAAAGTAATGTCTCAAATCATAGAAGAACTTTTTCTTTTGCTGGTATGTGAAACTAGGTGGTATAAATATAGCAACAATGTAATTGGCATAATCAGCATACCATGGAGTACTACGAGAAGTATTTATGATATTTAATTGCTCATCAGGAAAGCTATCATCAATGTGTAGTGGGTCATCAAGAACATTTTCTAACCTAGACAAGTTGTCTGCAACGGGGTTCTCAGCTCCCTTTCTATCAACAATATGCAAATCAAATTCTTGTAGCAATACAACCCATCTAATAAGTCTAGGTTTAGCATCTTTCTTTTCCATCAGATATTTATTAGCAGCATGATCAGTGTGAATAGTTACTTTAGAATCAACAATGTAAGGTCTGAACTTATCACAAGCAAATACAACTGCTAAAAATTCTTTTGCAGTAGTAGCATAGTTTCTTTGAGCATTGTCTAGAGTCTTACTAGCATAATGGATAACATTTAATTTCTTATCAACTCTTTGTCCTAGGACAACACCTACAGCATAATCACTAGCATTACACATAATTTCGAAGCTTAAATTCCAATCAGGTGGCTGAACAATAGGTGCAGAGATCAATGCTTTCTTAAGTATTTCAAATGCTTCTACACAATCATCATCAAAGACAAATGGTATATCTTTTTGTAATAAATTAGTCAGAGGCCGAGAAATTTTGGAGAAATCCTTAATGTACCTCCTATAAAATCCGGCGTGACCAAGGAAACTTCTTATACCTTTGATGTCCTTGGGACATGGCATCTTTTCAATAGCATCAACCTTGGCTTTATCAACTTCAATACCTCTTTCAGAAACTTTATGCCCCAAGACAATACCCTCATTAACCATAAAGTGGCACTTTTCCCAATTCAAGACAAGATTAGTTTCTTAACATCTCTGCAAAACTCGATCAAGATTGCTCAAGCAATCATCAAAAGAGGATCCATAGACGGAAAAGTCATCCATGAAAACCTCACAAATCTTTTCACAAAAGTCAGAGAATATAGCCATCATGCATCTTTGAAAGGTAGCAGGTGCATTACATAAACCAAAGGCATACGTCTATAAGCAAAAGTACCAAAAGGGAATGTAAAATTAGTCTTTGATTGATCTTTAGCCAACACAGGTATTTGAGAGAAACCAGAATAACCATCTAGAAAGCAATAATGTGTATGTTTGCATAATCTTTCTAGCATTTGATCGATAAAAGGTAAGGGGTAATGATCTTTCTTAGTAGCTTTATTTAATTTGTGGAAATCAATTACCGTCCTATAACCTGTAATCATTAGGAACAACAGTGATACCTCCCTTCTTGGGGACACAATGGAAAGGACTTACCCACTGACTATCAGCAACGGGATAAATTATACCTGCCTCCAGAAGCTTTAGTATTTCTTTCCTTACCACTTCTTTCATCTTAGGATTAGCCTTCGTTGATGATCACGGACCGGTTTGGCATCTTCTTCCAAATTTCTTTTGTGTTGACATAGAGTGGAGCTAATGCCCTTAAGATCATCAAGAGTACATCCAATAGCAGCATGGTGCTTCTTCAGAGTTTTCAATAATCTCTCTTCTTCATGCTCTGAAAGGTTAGCACTAATAATAACATGATATATTTTCTTAATATCAAGATAAGCATATTTAAGATTATCAGGTAACGGTTTAAGCTCAAACACGGGATCACCCTTGGGTGGAGGAGGATCCCCTAGGATTTCAACAGGTAAATTATGTTTCAGAATAGGTTCCGGTTTAAAGAATACTTCATCTATTTCCCTTCTTTCATTCATAAACATATCATTTTCATGGTCTAGCAAATAATGTTCTAGAGGATCACTAGGAGGTACGGCAATAGAAGCAAGACCAATGATTTCATCCTTACTAGGTAATTCTTCTTCACGGTGTTGTTTACTAAATTTAGAGAAATTAAACTCATGAATCATATCATCCAAGCCAATAGTAACAACATTCTTTTTGCAGTCTGTCTTAGCATTGACAGTGTTCAAGAAGGGTCTACCAAATATAATGGGACAAAAGCTATCTTGTGGGGAACCAAGAACAAGAAAATCAGCAGGATATTTAGTTTTCCCACACAAGACTTCAACATCTCTAACAATTCCCACTGGCGATATAGTATCTCTATTGGCAAGTTTAATTGTAACATCAATATCTTCTATCTCAGCTGGTGCAATCTCATGCTTAATTTCTTCATACAAGGTAATAGGTATAACACTAGCACTAGCACCCATATCACATAAGCCATGATAACAATGATCTCCTATTTTAACAGAAATAACAGGCACGCCTACCACAGGTCTTTGTTTATCTTTAGCGCCCGGTTTAGCAATTCTAGCAGATTCACCACAGAATTGAATAACATGCCCATCAATATTATCAGACAAGAGATCTTTAACAATAGCAATATTAGGTTCTACTTTGACTTGCTCAGGAGGTGTATAAGTTCTAATATTGCTTTTACGAACCACAGTTGAAGCTTTAGCATGATCCTTTATTCTAATAGGGAAAGGTGGTTTCTCAACATAAGAGGTAGGAACAATAGGATCATTATAAGTGACAGTCTTTTCTTCAACTTTAATAGGTGCAGCTACTTTTACTTCTATGGGAGGATGATATTTAAACCACTTCTCTTTAGGGAGATCAACATAAGTAGCAAAAGATTCACAGAAAGAAGCTACTATTTCAGAGTCAAGTCCATATTTAGTGCTAAACTTATGGAAAATATCGGTATCCATAAAAGATTTAACACAATCAAACTTAGGTATCATACCTGACTCCTTACCTTCGTCGAGGTCCCACTCTTCAGAGTTGTGTTTAATTCTATCCAATAAATTCCATCTGAATTCAATAGTCTTCAGCACACTATATAAATTTTCCTTACCAAATTCCACCTACCAAAGGCGCTTCACTCCCCGGCAACGGCGCCAGAAAAGAGTCTTGATGACCCACAAGTATAGGGGATCTATTGTAGTCCTTTCGATAAGTAAGAGTGTCGAACCCAACAAGGAGCAGAAGGAAATGATAAGCAGTTTTCAGCAAGGTATTCTCAGCAAGTACTGAAATAAGTGGTAATAGATAGTTTTGTGATAAGATAATTTGTAACGAGCAACAAGTAACAAAAGTAAATAAAGTGCAGCAAGGTGGCCCAATCCTTTTTGTAGCAAAGGAGAAGCCTGGACAAACTCTTATATAAGAAAAAGCGCTCCCAAGGACACATGGGAATATCGGCAAGCTAGTTTTCATCACGTTCATATGATTCACGTTCGGTACTTTGATAATTTGATATGTGGGTGGACCGGTGCTTGGGTGCTGTTCTTACTTGAACAAGCATCCCACTTATGATTAACCTCTATTGCAAGCATCCGCAACTACAACAAATGTATTAAGGTAAACCTAACCATAGCATGAAACATATGGATCCAAATCAGCCCCTTACGAAGGAACGCATAAACTAGGGTTTAAGCTTCTGTCACTCTAGCGACCCATCATCTACTTATTACTTCCCAAGGCCTTCCTCTTGGCCCAAATAATGGTGAATTGTTATGTATTCGACGTTCACATAACACCACTAGAGGCTAGACAACATACATCTCATCAAAATATCGAACGAGTACCAAATTCACATGACTACTAATAGCAAGACTTCTCCCATGTCCTCAGGAACAAACGTAACTACTCACAAAACATATTCATGTTCATAATCATAGGGGTATTAATATGCATATAGGATCTGAACATATGATATTCCACCAAAAAAACCAACTAGCATCAACTACAAGGAGTAATCAACACAACTAGCAACCTACTAGTACCAATCCCGGACATGGAGACAAGAATTGGATACAAGAGATTGCTACCTCTTGAGCACTGCGTTGGATTTCCCCGAAGATGAGAGGATGATGCAGCAAAGTAGCGTAAGTATTTCCCTCAGTTTTTCAGAACCAAGGTATCAATCCAGTAGGAGGCCACGCACAAGTCCCTCGTACCTGCACGAAACAATAGCTCCTCGCAACCAACGCGATTAGGGGTTGTCAATCCCTTCACGGTCACTTACGAGAGTGAGATCTGATAGAGATGATAAATAATATTTTTGGTATTTTTGGTATAGAGATGCAAAATGAAAAGTAAAAGGCAAAGTAAAAACAAAGCAAGTATGAAAGTAATGGAGATTGTTATGATGAGAATAGACTCGGGGGGCCATAGGTTTCACTAGTGGCTTCTCTCAAGAGCATAAGTATTCTACGGTGGGTCAACAAATTACTGCTGAGCAATTGACAGAATTGAGCATAATTATGAGTATATCTAGGTATGATCATGTATATAGGCATCACGTCCGAGAAAAGTAGACCGACTCCTGCCTGCATCTACTACTATTACTCCACTCATCAACCGCTATCCAGCATGCATCTAGAGTATTAAGTTAAAAACAGAGTAACGCCTTAAGCAAGATGACATGATGTAGAGGGATAAATTCATGCAATATGATAAAAACCCCATCTTGTTATCCTCGATGGCAACAATACAATACGTGCCTTGCTGCCCCTTCTTTCACTGGGAAAGGACACCGCAAGATTGAGCCCAAAGCTAAGCACTTCTCCGATTGCAAGAACTACCAATCTAGTTGGCCAAACCAAACGGATAATTCGAAGAGACTTGCAAAGATAACCAATCATACATAAAAGAATTATGAGAAGATTCAAATATTATTCATAGATAATCTGGATCATAAACCCACAATTCATCGGTCTCAACAAACACACCGCAAAAATAAGATTACATCAAATAGATCTCCACGAGAGAGGGGGAGAACATTGTATTGAGATCCAAAAATAGAGAAGAAGCCATCTAGCTACTAGCTATGGACCCGAAGGTCTGAAGCAAACTACTCACACTTCATCGGAGGGGCTATGGTGATGATGTAGAAGCCCTCCGTGGTGGATCCCTCCCGTGAGCTCGAACAGGCCCCAAGATGGGATCTCGTGGATCTGAGGAAGTTGTGGCGGTGGAATTAGGTTTTGGCTCCTGTTCGATCGTTTGAAGTGCGTAGGTATATATAGGAGGAAGGAATGCGTTGGTGGAGCAAAAGGGGCCCACGAGGCAGGGCGCGCCCTAGGGGCGCGCCCCCCCTCGTGACCGCCTCTTTGTTCCTTGGAGTAGGGTCCAAGTCTCTGGATCACGTTCGGTGAGAAAATCACGTTCCCGAAGGTTTCACTCCGTTTGGACTCCGTTTGATATTCCGTTTCTTCGAATAACTGAAATAGGCAAAAAAACAACAATTCTGGGCTGGGCCTCCGGTTAATAGGTTAGTCCCAAAAATAATATAAAAGTGGAAAATAAAGCCCAATATAGTCCGAACAGTAGATAAAGTAGCATGGAGCAATCAAAATTATAGATACGTTGGAGCGTATCGGGCATCCCAAGCTTAATTCCTGCTCGTCCTTGAGTAGGTAAATGATAAAAAGAGAATTTTTGATGCAGAGTGATACTTTGGCATAATTTCAATGTAAATCTTCTTAATTATGGTATCAATATTCAGATCCGAATGGATACAAAATAAAAGTTCATATTGATAAAAGAAATAGTAATACTTCAAGCATACTAATCAAAGTAATCATGTCTTCTCAAAATAGCATGGCAAAAGAAAGTTCATCCCTGCAAAATCATATAGTTAGGCTATGCTTCATTTTCGTCACACAAAGATGTTCCCAACTTCTATACCCCCGATGACAAGCCAAGCAATTGTTTCATACTTAAATAATCTCAAACTTTTTCAACCTTCACGCAATAGAGAAAGACAAAAAGGAGAAAGTCTCACATTGACGAGGATAATCAACGGGCTATGGAGATGGCCATCAATTGATGTCAACATGAGGAGTAGAGATTGCCATGCAACGGATGCACTAGAGCTATGAATGCTCAACAAAAGAAAACTAGTGGGTGTGCATCCAACTTGCTTGCTCATGAAGACCTAGCGCGTTTGAGGAAGCCCATCGTAGGAATATACAAGCCAAGTTCTATAATGAAAAATTCCCACTAGTATAAAAAGACAACTTATGAGACTCACTATATGAAAAACATGGTGCTACTTTGAAGCACAATATATGAGACTCACTACATGAAGAACAAGGTGCTACTTTGAAGCACAAGTGTGGAAAAAGAGATAGTAACATTGCCCTTTTTATTTTATTTTATTTTTTTGGGCCTTTCCTTTTTTTTCTTTTTGGCCTTTCTCCTTTTTTTGGGCAATGCTCTAATAATGATGATCATCACACTTCTATCGATTACAACATAAGGATTACAACTCGAAACTAGAACAAGATATGACTCTATATGAATGCCTCCAGCGGTGTACCGGGATGGTGCAATGAATCAAGAGTGACATGTATGAAAAATAATGCATGGTGGCTTTGCCACAAATACGATGTCAACTACATAATCATGCAATGGCAATATGACAAAAGTAAAGTATGTCATGATGATGATGAACGGAACGGTGGAAAGTTGCATGGCAATATATCTCGGAATGGCTATGGAAATGCCGTAATAGGTAGGTATGGTGACTGTTTTGAGGAAGATATAAGGAGGTTTATGTGTGATAGAGCGTATCATATCACAGGGTTTGCATGCACCGGCGAAGTTTGCACCAACTCTCAAGGTGAGAAAGGGAAATGCACGGTACCGAAGAGGCTAGCAAAGGCGGAAAGGTAAAAGTGCGTATAATCCATGGACTCAACATTAGTCAAAAGAACTCATATACTTATTTCAAAAATTTAGAAGTCATCAAAAATCAAGTACTACGCGCATGCTCCTAGGGGGATAGATTGGTAGGAAAAGACCATCGCTCGTCCCCGACCGCCACTCATAAGGATGCACAAGCCAGGTACACTTCATGTTTCAAATTTGTTACACAACTTTAACCATACGTGCATGCTATGGGACTTGCTAACTTCAACAAAAGCATTCTTTAAATTCACAACTACTCAACTAGCATGACTCTAACATCACCATCTTCATATCTCAAAACAATTATCAAGCATCAAACTTTTCTTAGTATTCAACGCACTCAAAAGAAAGTTTCACATATCTTGAATACCAAGTATACCAATATTAAGAAATTACCATGCTATTAACGACCCTCAAAATAATCTAAGTGAAGCATGAGAGATCAATAGTTTCTTTAAAACAAATCCACCACCGTGCTCCAAAAGATCTAAGTGAAGCACTAGAGCAAAAATTATCACGCTCAAAAGATATAAGTGAAGCACTATGAGCAAAACTATCAAGCTCAAAAGATATAAGTGAAGCACATAGAGTATTCTATCAAATTCCAATTTATGTATGGCTCTCTCAAAAGGTGTGTACAACAAGGATGATTGTGGTAGACTAACAAGCAAAGACGCAAATGATACAAGACGCTCCAAGCAAAACACATATCATGTGGTGAATAAAAATATAGCTCCAAGTAAATTACCGATGGAAGTATCTTGGGGGTGCCATGGGCATCCCCAAGCTTAGGCTCTTGCCACTCCTTGTTCCATAATCCATCAAAAGAATTTACCCAAAACTTGAAAACTTCACAACACAAAACTCAATAGAAATCTCGTGAGCTCCGTTAGAGAAAGAAAACAAAAGACTACTTTAAGATACTGTAATGAACTCATTATTTATTTATATTGGTGTTAAACCTACTGTATTACAACTTCTCTATGGATTATAAACTATTTTACTAGCCATAGATTCATCAAAATAAGCAAACAACACACGATAAACAGAATCTATCAAAAACAGAACAGTCTGTAGTAATCTGTAACTAACGGAAACTTCTGGAACTCGAAAACATCTACCAAAATTAGAAGACCTAGACAATTTTTTTATTGATCATCAGCAATTGGAATCAGTATTTTATCACGTTCTGGTGATTTTTAATAATTCAGGCACTGAGCGCAAAGTTTCTGGAAATTACAGCAAGATCAAATAACTATCATCCAAGAAGATCCAATAGGTCTAGCTTGGCACAAACACTAATTAAAACATAAAACCACATCTAAACAGAGGCTAGATGGATTATTTATTCCTAAACAGAAGCAAAAGCAAAAAACTAAAAATAAAATTGGGTTGCCTCCCAACAAGCGCTATCGTTTAACGCCCCTAGATAGGCATAAAAGCAAGGATAGATCTAGGTATTGCCATCTTTGGTAGGCAATCCATAAGTGGCTCTCATGATAGATTCATATGGTAATTTTATTTTCTTTCTAGGAAAGTGCTCCATGCCTTTCTTTAATGGAAATTGGAATCTAATTTTCCCTTCCTTCATATCAATAATTGCACCAATCGTTCTAAGCAAAGGTCTACCAAGAATAATAGGACATGAAGGATTGCAATCTATATCAAGCACGATAAAATCTACGGGCACATAATTACTATTTGCAAAAACAAGAACATCATTAATTCTTCCCATAGGCTTTTTAATAGTGGAATCCGCAAGATGCAATTTTAGAGAGCAATCATCAAAGTCACGGAAATCTAGCAAATCACACAAAGTTTTGGGAATAGTGGAGACACTAGCACCCAAATAACACAAGGCATGAAACTCATAATTTTTATTTTTAATTTTAATAGTAGGTTCCCACTCATCATAGAGCTTTCTAGGGATAGTAACTTTCAACTCAAGTTTTTCTTCATAAGAGTGCATCAAGGCATCAACAATGTGTTCGGTAAAGGCCTTATTTTGACTATAAGCATGAGGAGAATTTAGCACGGATTGCAACAAGGAAATACAATCAATTAAAGAGCAATTTTCATAATTAAATTCCTTGAGATCCAATATAGTGGGTTTAGCAACATCTAGGTTTTTATTTCTTTCAATCCCACATTTATCAATTTCATCATCAAGATCTAAAAACTCCGAATTCTTAGAACGCCTTCTAGGTAGAGGGAGATCATATTCAGTTTCATCAAGATTCATATTGCAAAACAAAGATTTAATGGGGGACACATCAATAACTTTTATATCTTCATCTTGATTTTCATAGGAATTGGAAGAACACGCTTTAATAAAGGCATCTTTGGAAGCACGCATCCTCGCGATTCTTTCTTTGCACTCATCAATGGAAATTCTCATAGCTTTGAGAGACTCATTGATATCATGCTTAGGAGGAATAGATCTAAGCTTTAAAGAATCAACCTCAAGAGAAATTCTATCAACGTTCCTAGCCAAATCATCAACTTTAAGCAATTTCTCCTCAAGCAAAGCATTAAAATTCTTTTGTGAATTCATAAACTCTTTAACACTACTCTCAAATTCAGAGGGCATCTTATTAAAATTTCCATAAGAGTTGTTGTAGGAATTTCCATAATTATTAGAAGGATTACTAGGATAAGGCCTAGGATTAAAATTCCCTCTATACGCGTTGTTACCAAAATTATTCCTACCAACAAAATTCACATCCATAGATTCATTATTATTCTCAATCAAAGTAGACAAAGGCATATCATTAGGATAAGAAGAAACACTCTTAGTAGAAAATAATTTCATAAGTTCATCCATCTTTCCATTCAAAACATTAATTTCTTCTATCGCATGAACTTTTTTATTAGTAGATCTTTCGGTATGCCATTGAGAATAATTAATCATAATATTATCTAGAAGTTTAGTAGCATCTCCTAGAGTGATTTCCATAAAAGTGCCTCCCGCGGCCGAATCTAAAAGATTTCTAGAAGCAAAATTCAATCTGGCATAAAAGTTCTGTATAATCATCCACAAGTTCAAACCATGAGTAGGACAATTACGTATCATTAATTTCATTCTCTCCCAAGCTTGTGCAACATGTTCATGATCAAGTTGCTTAAAATTCATAATATCGTTCCGAAGAGAGATAATTTTAGCGGGAGGAAAATACTTAGAGATAAAAGCATCTTTGCACTTGTTCCAAGAATCATTATCGACATCTTTTTTCTTTTGCATATCACATAAATCAATGAAGCTATTCAGATGAGTAGCGGCATCTTCACTAGGAAGGCCGGCGAATAGATCTTTCATAACAAGATTCAACAAAGCAGTATTGATTTCACAAGATTCAGTATTGGCAAGAGGAGCAATCGG
This sequence comes from Aegilops longissima, assembly GCA_021605205.1. NCBI lineage: Eukaryota > Viridiplantae > Streptophyta > Magnoliopsida > Poales > Poaceae > Aegilops > Aegilops longissima. The sequence goes on along the minus strand of CM038679.1, from coordinate 309,521,213 downwards.
AGTGCTAAGGAAATCATTATTATTGGTATTGGTGAAGTCACACAATTTGGTAGTATCTTGAGCCATCGCGACAAACAAGCAATCCAACACACGAGCAAACAAAAGGCAAGCGAGAAAAAGGCAAACAGAAAAAACAGGAGGAGGTTGGGAAAGAGAGGGCGAATAAAACGAAAAGGGTGAAGTGGGGGAGAGGAAAACGAGAGGCAAATGGCAAATAATGTAATGCGGGAGATAGGGATTGTGATGGGTACTTGGTATGGTGCTTGACTTGCTCTTGCTTGAGCCTCCCCGGCAACGGCGCCAGAAATTCCTCTTGCTACCTCTTGAGCACTGCGTTGGATTTCCCCTAAGAGGAGAGGATGATGCAGCAAAGTAGCGTAAGTATTTCCCTCAGTTTTTGAGAACCAAGGTATCAATCCAGTAGGAGGCCACACACAAGTCCCTCGTACCTGAACAAAACAATAACTCCTCGCAACCAACGCGATTAGGGATTGTCAATCCATTCACGGTCACTTACGAGAGTGAGATCTGATAGAGATGATAAATAATATTTTTGGTATTTTTGGTATAGAGATGCAAAGTGAAAAGTAAAAGGGAAAGTAAAAACAAAGAAAGTATTAAAGTAATGGAGATTGATATGATGAGAATAGACCCGGGGGCCATAGGTTTCACTAGTGGCTTCACTCAAGAGCATAAGTATTCTACGGTGGGTGAACAAATTACTGTTGAGCAATTAACGGAATTGAGCATAATTATGAGTATATCTAGGTATGATCATGTATATAGGCATCACGTCCGAGACAAGTAGACCGACTCCTGCCTGCATCACTACTATTACTCCACTCATCGACCGCTATCCAGCATGCATCTAGAGTATTAAGTCAAAAACAGAGTAACACCTTAAGAAAGATGACATGATGTAGAGGGATAAATTCATGCAATATGATAAAAACCCCATCTTGTTATCCTCGATGGCAACAATACAATACGTGCCTTGCTGCCCCTTCTGTCACTGGGAAAGGACACCGCAAGATTGAACCCAAAGCTAAGCACTTCTCCCATTGCAAGAACTGCCAATCTAGTCGGCCAAACCAAACGGATAATTCGAAGAGACTTGCAAAGATAACCAATCATACATAAAAGAATTCAGAGAAGATTCAAATATTATTCATAGATAATCTGGATCATAAAACCACAATTCATCGGTCTCAACAAACACACCGTAAAAATAAGATTACATCGAATAGATCTCCACGAGAGAGGGGGAGAGCATTGTATTGATATCCAAAAAGAGAGAAGAAGCCATCTAGCTACTAGCTATGGACCCAAAGGTCTGAAGTAAACTACTCACACTTCATCAGAGGGGCTATGGTGATGATGTAGAAGCCCTCCGTGGTGGATGCCCCCTCCGGCGGAGCTCCGGAACAGGCCCCAAGATGGGATCTCGTGGATACAGGAAGTTGCGGCGGTGGAATTAGGTTTTTGGCTCCTGTTCGATCGTTTGAAGTGCGTGAGGTATATATAGGAGGAAGGAGTGCGTCGGTGGAGCAACAGGGGCCCACGAGGCGGGGCGGCGCCCTGGGGCGCGCCCCACCCTCGTGACCGCCTCTTTATTCCTTGGAGTAGGGTCCAAGTCTCCGGATCACGTTCGGTGAGAAAATCACGTTCGAAGGTTTCATTCCGTTTGGACTCCGTTTGATATTCCATTTTTGAAACACTGAAATAGGCAAAAAAAACAGCAATTTGGGCTGGGCCTCCGGTTAATAGGTTAGTCCCAAAATAATATAAAAGTGGAAAATAAAGCCCAATATAGTCCAAAACAGTAGATAAAGTAGCATGGAGCAATAAAAAATTATAGATACGTTGGAGACATATCAGAGATGAACTAGGGTTTTGAGAGGAGATGGTGCTGGTGAAGATGTTAATGGAGATTGCCCTCTCCTGATGAGAGGAGCGTTGGTGATGACGATGACGATGATTTCCCCCTCTCGGAGGGAAGTGTCCCCGGCAGAACAGCTCTGCGGGAGCCCTAGATTGGTTCCGCCAAGGTTCCGCCTCGTGGCAGCGGAGTTTCGTCCCGAAAGGTTGCTTCTGATTTTTTTTCTCGACGAAAGACCTCACCCTCGAGGTAGGGGGGCGCGTCCTAGGAGGGGGGCACGCCCCCACCCTCGCGGACAGGGTGTGGGCCCCCTGGTCTTCATCTTTGGCAAGGATTTTTCATTATTTATTATAAGATGTTCCATGGAGTTTCAGGACTTTTGGAGTTGTGCAGAATAGGTCTCTAATATTTGCTCCTTTTCCAGCCCAGAATTCCAGCTGCCGGCATTTCCCTCCTTATGTAAACATTGTTAAATAAGAGAGAATAGGCATAAGTATTGTGACATAACGTGTAATAACAGCCCATAATGCAATAAATATCGATATAAAAGCAGGATGCAAAATGGACGTATCAGCCACCTCGGCCAAGAAAAGCCGAAGTCCATGGCAGCCCTCACGGCACTCATGACCCGCTTTTGTACGGGTAAGGATAGTTGGTTGGCCCGTAGCAAAAACACGGCAAGCGAAGCAGGCACCTCCGAGGTCAAAAACTACAACAGCAAGCTGATAATCCCCAAGTGAAGGGAATCATCGTAGCAATTTCCAAAGGTGGAAGTGATAAATATGGAGTGTCGAACCCACAAGGAGCTAAAGGTAAGATCAATACTCTCTCAAGCCCTATCTGCCACTGATACGACTCTACGTAAACCGAACATTTGCTTCCAACTAGAAACCAGAAATAAAACTACGTTGTGGGTATGAAGAGGATAACTTTGCATGGTGTCGGAGAGCTAAAATATAAAAATACATCCTATATTTCCAATACAATCACGTACTCCCTCCGTCCGAAAATACTTGTCATCAAAATGGACAAAAAGGAATGTATCTAGAACTAAAATACATCTAGATACATCTTTTTTTATTCATTTTGATGACAAATATTTCTGGACGGAGGGAGTATAAAATATCCCCTACTCAAATCCACCTCCTATTTAATCAGACCGAACCCTACATCCTAAGAGATGTCCCATCCTTCCATTCTGTCCACGGCCACCCACTCACTTTGTCTTCCTCGGGATCCCCGTCGCTCCAATCCGACCATCTCCCTCGTTTTTAGCATCGAACCAACGCACAGCCGCGCCGCTCCTCCTCGCTTTCAGCGCCGTCTGCATGCCCCTTTGCCTGCTGCCGCTGCAGCTCGTGGACACATCCGGCAAAGCTCACCTCGTGCCCCCTGGAGCCATGGCGCCTGAGGCCTCATGTCTCCTCATCGCCAGAACCCCGCCTCCGCGACATGCCCGAGCTTCCAGTTCGGGGAATCCCGAGCTCCGGATCCGGCGGGAATAGGAAGGAGACCTCCCATGCTCGTGTCGCCTCCTCTGTCGTTCCGTCTTCCTCTATCGCTCGCTCGCGTTGACTTCTCCATCGACCGCCTCCTGCCAAGCTGCCAAGGCCCAGCGCGCCGTCCCCGTCGGCCTATCTCCACCTCTCTCCACCGACCTGGGCATCAGCCCATGGTGAGCAGCCCTGTCGATCCAGATTACGGCCCAACACATGTTTTTTTTCACCGGACGAATTATCTATTTATCCGGAGAATTACTGTTTTACAGGAAAAACCCTCACGTTCATGCATTTAATAACTCCACAACCGTGCATCGGAATTAAACAACTTATATATGTAAAATGCTTAGAATTTCATGTAGTTTCATAATTAGCAAGTTTCATCCATGGTAAAAATGTTTAAAATTGTTGTTTGCATTAATTTGCATGATTGACATGTTAAAATGGTTTATTTCATAACTAATTAACTTTAGCTCTGATTTAAATAAACTTTATATGTAAATGGGGTGGAAAAATGTGAAGGTTAACATGGTGCATTTTATTTTGCTGTTTAACAATATTAAAATTTGTGCTTTAGGCAGAACAGTAGCAAATTCAAAATATGCATATGGAGATTTTCCGGAATTGTTGTTTGTTGATTCCGGCCTCATTTAACTTGCCTAGATAGGTAGATTAATTATTCTTCACCTTTGTAAGTGCATCTAGTGCCCCTTAGTGATTTTGGTGTATTGAAGACTTATATGTTAAGGAACTAATGCGTTTGTGAGTGTACACAGGTCTATAAGTCTATGAGGAGTTTGATATTTACAGAGAAAGTCGACTCCTAAAAATGAAGTTCTTCGACTGAAGACTTTGATATTTTGAAGACTTTCTGAAGACTTTGAAAGTGAAGAAATGGGTGTGACCTTGAAGACTTGGTATTCATTTGAGGAACATGAATCGTGAAGACTTTTGTTTTCGTAGTTTCATTTTCTCTTTCTTGAGTCATTGGAAACACCGTACTGTTAAAGGGGGTCGAGGAAATACTAAGTAAAAATTTCCATGTGATGCTCAACTCAAAATCCTACACCTACCAATCCCTTCGAGTGAAGCCTTTGGAAAACTCATACAGTTCAGTCAATTTCTTAAGTGACAGAGACGAAGCTCTTCTGGTCGCTGAGGAATTTGTTTCGACCGAGGAGTTAGGAATTCACCAGTCTTGGATTGCCTACGATGAGGAACATGATAGCCCCGAGGAATTTGAGATTCAAATTTCCGACCGTTCTTGTCTTCTTGGCCACCTGTCCCAAAATATCTTATCCACCTAACGGTTATATCATTGAAGGGCATTTATGTCTTATCATGTCGGGCTGCTCCCTAGGCTATAAATAGCCGGCCCCTACAACCACTAGCTGGTTGGCTGCTCCGAGAGAAACTTGACACTTGTCATTTGAGAGCAACCCATCCTCCGAGGACTTTGAGCGAAAATCATCGAGTGAGGAAAAACCCAAAAACCAAACCCCTACAAACCCAAAGTGATTGAGCATCACTGAAGAGATTGATCCTCCGTGGATCCGACGCTTGTTACCTTTGAAGACTGCGCTTCTTCCAGACGGTTAGGCGTCATGGTCTAGAGCATCCAAGAGGAATTGTGGATCGCCGAGTGACCAAGTCTGTGAAGGTTTGGAAGTCGCCTGAAGACTTACCACGAGTGATTGGACGAGGTCTGTGTGACCTTAGTTCAAGGAGAATACGGTGAGGACTTGGTGTCTTGAGCTGCGTGCTCAGCGACTGGGTCTCCGGGACTGTGTGTCCTCGAGTTTAAATACTCAGCCGCTCCAACCAGACGTACAACTGAGACAGCAGTTGGAACTGGTCTACCAAATCATTGTCTTCACCAACCTAACTGGTTCTATTTCCTCAACCCTTTCATTTCCTCATTATTGTGTTGAGTGTTTGTTCATATCTGTGTTTGAAGACTTTGACTGAAGACTTTCTCAATTTCCTCAGTTCAATTTCTTCAGTCTGTTTGTCTTCATCTTGTGATATCCTGTGTTTACGCTTTTTGTACTCTTTGATTGTCTTCATTTCATCATGATGACCATGCCCGCATTCTCTTATGCTTACATCTGAGTATCTATTCCACTGCAAGTAGTTCTTCGCTAAGGAATTTCCTCACCGGCAAATTCCTCAGTGAAGAATTCATAAAAATCGCCTATTCACCCCCCTCTAGTCGATATAACGCACTTTCAATTGGTATCAGAGCAAGGTACTCCCTTGTTATGTGTGATTTTGGTTTAACCACCTAGAGTTTTAGTTATGTCGACCGCAGGTATGAAGAAAGTGACATGCCCTATCTTTGACGGTCATGATTATCCCAAGTGGAAGGCCATGATGAGGAAGCGCCTCATGGCAATGGATAGCGGGCTGTGGACCGTCACTGAAATTGGTATTACTGATCTATGCAAAACGGCGAATGCAGATGATATTCGCAAGTACACTCGTCTTGATATCATGGCGAAGGATATCATCTGTTCCTGCCTATCTAGAGATGAATTCAGGCGCATTATGCATCTTTGTAATGCGAAGCTTATCCGGGACCGAATCTCGGCGTCTATGAAGGTCATCGAACCCGTCATGATCCCTGGTTTGAGGACTTCAAGGAATCTCTCAAAACGATGACTTTCGAACCGAATCATCATCTTGACATCATGTCTCATGGCAAAGGGTGTCGAGGTAACCGAATGTTCCTCATCTGAATTTAGTGACTGTGAATCTGATGATGACAATGAACCTAGTTATACCAAACTTGTTTGCATTGCCACCAAACAACAACATGCATTGGAAAAGTTTCAAAACATGCTAGATAAGAGTGATGATATGTTAGGTGAAGAAATGGATCGCACTAAAGCCCCGATGAAAATCTTCAGAGACTTGATCTAGGTTTGACAACCTTCAAGGTCATCATAACACTCTCTTATCGATCATGAGAAACTTTCTTATGAATTTCTTCAAAGAAAGCAAGATCTTGAGAAGCTAAGAGTGAATTATGAAGATCTTGAAGGAGCGCGATTCATTACTTGCTCAACAAATCAGCGCTTCTCGGGAAGAATTTGTTCCTCCATGCTTAAAGTGCATTGAGCGTGAATCGCTAATTCTTCACTGAATGTTCAAATGCTTCAACTGTTACAAATTCTTCACCTGCCTCTGCTATCACTAATTCCTCATCGAGGACATTGCTAGTATCCTTGACGATGCAGGCTGAAGGAATTGTATATGAGCATGTACAAAAGCCTCAAAGGGCATCAGACTCTTTGTGATGTGCTTAAAAGCAGATCCTCAACAGGAACCCTAGGAAAGAGGGTATTGCCTTTGAGAGGAAACTCAATGCTGATGGAACATATTGGAACCCTAAGCAGTATCCCAAAACCTCATGGGTTGCTGCAAAGGGACCTCCAGTTGATCCATCTAACTTATCTGGCTTTACATGAGAATCTCCTCATTCTTCTGATGAGTCATTTGACTCCAACTATAAACTGTTCAAAAATCAGAATGGTGAAGTATTTGCTAGATATGTTGGCACTAATCTGCAGGAATGGTTCCCCTATGAAGAAAATCTGGGTTCCCAAGAAGTGCCTTGGAAGTCTTGGTGAATGTCCTCATGACACCACTGTGAAGAATAGGAACCCCAGATCAAATTCTTCATATGGACCAAATTCTTCATATGGATCCAAGTCCTCATACGGACCAAATTCCTCACGTGGATCAAATTCCTCAAAAGGATCAAAGTCCTCATATGATTATCATCGTGCTAATAACTCTGTTTAGAGGGTAGAGCTAAGGGCTATGAATATGTGCATTATTCTTCAAACCAATATGTTCATAAGTCCTCGAAGAATTTCTCTGCTTATTCATATGCTTACCTAACCCCTCTTATGTGGAAACGAAATGGATTGGCCTCTATGCCACCATTCTCATATGGTGCTCACAGAGTGATGAACTCTTTGCCACCCCTTCAGATGTGGGTGGTGAAGAAAAAGAACTAACTTCTTCTGCAGGGTCAGGTCTCCAGACGTGTTTTAAACGTCTGAAGAATTTGCTGGGGGCCTGACAAAAATGCCTGAAAGGATGCAAGCTAATCATTATGAAATGAACTTTCATTTCACACGTCCTCATACTACTTATCTGTTATACTACCCTGATGAAATTCATCTGATGAACTTGATATCATATTCTTCACTGATGAAGTATATGAGATCGTAAGTTGCACTAATTCATCTTCAGGATGATCAACCCAAAGCCACTGAGTGGGTTCTCGATAGTGGATGTACAAATCACATGACTGGTGACAAGAATCTATTGATGGATGCTCCCTTATCACCATCTCATCTAAAGCATATCATCTTTGCTGACAAAGGCAAAAGTCAGGTATTGGGTCTTGGTAAAGTTGCGATCTCTAAGGACATACACATGGACAAAGTCATGCTTGTTGAGTCCTTAGGATACAACCTCATGTCAGTCTCAATGCTTTGTGATCTTGATATGGTTGTTGTCTTTGGCAAGTATCGTTGTGTTGTGATTATGGAAGCTGACAATTCCAAAGTCTTCGAAGGCTTTAGGAGAGGAGACTTGTATATTGTTGATTTCTCTACAGGACCACAACCAGCCATGTGTCTACTTGCAAAAGCTTCAGAAGGCTGGCTATGGCATCGGCGACTTGGTCACCCAGGCATGAGAAATTTGAACACGCTTGCAAAGAAGAAGCATGTCATTGGCATTGAGAATGTCAAATTCCTCAAGGATCACTTGTGTGGAGCTTGTGAAGCTGGAAAAATGACCAAGGCCAAGCATCCAGCAAAGACTATCATGACCACTACTCGTCCCTTCGAATTGCTTCACATGGACCTCTTTGGTCCTAATCATTACTCAGCTGTCACTAATGACGCATCTCTATATGGCTTTGTTATTGTTGATGATTACTCTCGTTACACATGGGTACACATTGTTACTTACAAAAATGAAGTGCAGGAAGTCTTCAAACGATTTTCCTCGAGGGCTTCAACTAACTTTGGTGTGAAGATCGGACATATCGGGAGTGACAATGGAACTGAGTTCAAGAATTCGGTCTTGATGCCTATCTTAATGAACTTGGCATTACTCATGAGTTATCTGCTCCCTATACTCCTCAGCAAAATGGCGTCGTGGGCGCAAGAACAGAACTCTCGTTGAGATGGCTCGCACTATGCTTGATGAATACAAAAGCGCCTAGTCGTTTTTGGATTGATGCAATTGATCTGCGTGCCACATCATCAACAGAGTATATCTTCACAAATTCTTCAAGAAGACTACCTATGAACTCCTCAACGACAAGAAACCCAATGTAAGTTATTTCAAAGTCTTGATTGCTAAATGCTGGATTAGAGATCCTCATCACGATTCTAAATTTGCACCGAAAGCACATGAAGGTTTTATGCTTGGTTACGGAAGGACTCGCACACCTCTGAGTCTTCAACATCGCTCTTCACAAGATTGTTGACCTTTGTAGATGTGTGGTTCGATGAAACTAATGGCTCGCAAAGAGAGCACCTACCTTCTGTGTTAGATGAACCAGCACCTGAGGAATCTATCAAGTTCAAGGCAACTAAGGATGTCATTCCTACTGAAGAATCAGCTGAAGAATTCATTCCGATCTGTGAAGAACGTCGAGTGATGCACTGAAGATAATCTTTGAAGACAATGGTCTTTGAGGAAAATGATCAAATTCCTCGACGACAACCAACTCATCCTCGCGTTGCAAAAGAAGTACAAGTTGACAAGATCATCGATGACATTGAAGCGCCAGGTCCTCTCACACGCTCAAAAGCTTCACATTTATCTAACTTTTGTGGGCACTATGCTTTTGTATCTATCACAGAGCCCACTAAGGTAGATGAAGCATTTCTGGAGCCTGAGTGGATTCAGGCTATGCAAGAAGAATTACATCAGTTCGATCTCAACAATGTCTGGGAACTGGTCAACGTCCAGATCCTCGCAAACATAATATCATTGGCACAAAGTGGATCTACCGCAACAAGAAAGATGAAAATGGCCTTGTGGTGAGGAATAAGGCACGACTTGTAGCTCAAGGCTACACACAGGTTGAAGGAATTGATTTCGATGAAACTTTTGCACCTGTTGCTAGACTTGAGTCTATTCGCATATTACTCGCCTATGCTAACCATCACAATATCACTTTATATCAAATGGATGTGAAAAGTGCATTCCTCAATGGTAAGCTTGAGGAAGAAGTATATGTTGCTCAACCCCAGGTTTTGAAGATCCAAAGAATCGACAAAGTCTTGAGACTCAACAAGGCTCTCTATGGTCTCAAACAAGCCCCACAGGCGTGGTATGATACATTGAAGGAATTCTTCGTGAAGAATGGCTTCACACCAGTTCACTCGACCCTACTCTCTTTACTAAATCTTATGATGGTGAACTGTTTGTGTGCCAAATATATGTTGATGATATTATCTTTGGCTGTCTTGACCAACGTTATAGTGATGAATTTGCCTATATGATGAGTGAAGAATATCAAATGTCTATGATGGGAGAGTTGAAATTCTTCTTAGGTCTTCAAATTCGTCAACAACACAATGGCATATTCATATCTCGGAGAAATACCTCAAAGATGTCTGAAGAAATTGGCATGCAAGATTGCAAAGCGTCAAAATTCCTATGCCCACAAATGGCCATCTATGCAATTGATGAAAATGGTATTGACTTGATCACAAGGTATACCGCTCCATGATTGGTTCTCTATTGTACTTATGTGCATCTAGGCCAGATATAATGCTTAGTGTTTGCATGTGTGCCCGGTTTCAAGCTACAGAAGGAATCACACCATAAGGCTGTGAAGCATATTCTTGATATCTAGCTCACACACCAACACTAGGATTATGGTACCCCAGCTCTACTTTTGATCTCATTGGATATTCGACTCGACTATCTGGTGATCGTGTGGACCGCAAGTCAACATCTGGTACTTGTCATTTCCTCGGACGATCTTTGGTGCATTGGTCCTCGAAGAAATAGAACTGCATATCACCTTCATCTGCGGAAGCTGAATACATTGCTGCTGGCTCGTGTTGTGCTCAATTGCTGTGGATGAAGCAAACTCTCAAGGACTACGACATCAACGTGAAGAATGTGCCTCTCATTGTGACAATGAGAGTGCCATCAAGATTGCTCACAACCCGTTCAGCACTCGAAGACAAAGCACATTCAAATTTGTCATCATTTTCTTCGTGATCATGTGTTGAAGGCGACATCTCCATCGAGCATGTGAAGATGAAGAACAGCTAGCCGATATCTTCACTAAGCCCTTGGATGAGAAGAGATTTAGCAAGTTGCGGTGTGAGCTAAATATCTTAGAATCTTGAGCGTTCTTTGGAAAGGACACACATCCGACACTTATGCAAAATTGATGACTTAGATGTGCAACACATGAAGAAACGTTTTCTTCAATCAATGAAGAATAACACTCTAAGTGTGAAGAAATTAATGAAGAATTTGATTCTCGAGAACCCTCGACAATTGTACGCGGTGTCTGAAATCATCATTCTTATCTGGTGGGTCACGCCACCACCAAAGTTGAAAATCTTCAATTTGAGTTTTTCCTAAGTTTTGAAATTCTTCAGTTTTCAAATTCTTCAACTTTGCAAAATCTTCACTATTTCCGTCGTTTTTCTTCATTGGCAATACATATATATATGGGTTTATGTCCCTCACAGCATTCACTTATGGCTATTTCTTCAAGTCACTTTTTACGCTAAGTGAATGTGATGGACCCTTCCCCTCTATGCTATACTCAACCCAATCTATTCACAAATTCTTCATGTGCGTTCTATTTGAAACTCGTTCAAAATCTTCACTGTGTCCTTGTCAGCTGAAGAAATTGCGAACAAAACTTTAAAACTGATCTTATCCAAACTTTCGGTTTTGCCGCTCAAACCGTTCCGCATCCCACGATGCATTATTTTACTCACCCACGATCGTACACGATCTCCACTACACAGTACGTGGGTGACACATGTCGTGAGAAGGAGAATGGTCAGGGGCACGTTCGTCCTAAATCTTCGGGCGAACAGTTTTACACTGCCTCTATAAATACCCCTCTCTCCATCCTCACTTCTTTTACTCCGCTCGACCTCTCTCTCCCGCTCGAGCTCCTCAAACCCTAGCGCCGCCGCTACTCCATTGTCGCCGGTGAGGAAGAGCTTCGCTGCCTCGACCTCGTCGCCGACGTACTCACGCCGACTGTGGAAATCCTCACTCCGCCGCCGCCGTAGCTGTCTTCCTCCGCCAAGTTAGGGCGTGGAAGATCTGAACAGACGAGCTTCACATCTACAACACCCAGTTCGTCGTGTTCTTCATTTAGGGTAATTAAAAGTTACTTTTACTGCCCTCGTTGATCCAAATTTTACACTACAAAATCTTCAAAGGTGTTTTATTCTTCAAATCCTCACACACAAATACCTCACTAGTTATATGCTCTTGATTCGTTTCTCTAAGCAATCATTTTTTCTTCAAGATTCCTCAATTGTGTGGATCCTCGATCTGTACAACTCTGGAACCTAAGACAAAGAATGCTTAGTGAAATTCTTCAAGGCTCATCTGGTCAAAATCCTCAAAACTTGTTCTTTTGAAAAACCTTACGAGAACGCATATGACCTCTCCAAATTCCTCGCAACTATACTCTGTTCACGGTACTCATGTCCGCTGCTGAATCACTAGGTTCTCATCAACTTAACTCATTTGCAGCGTTCCTCGAAGAAAAGTTGCATACTTCTTGAGAGAATTCGTTTGTTCAAATTCCTCATTTGAAGAATATGGCGAAGGAAAGAAGCCACGAGAAAGGAGGAAAGAGGCTGAGGTCATGACCACGTTTGAAATCCACGAGGAAATATATGCTGATTATTGCACACTGATGAAGCCGAGTTCGGCAAAGAGAACAAAAATCAGCGCAAGGTGCGCATCCAAAGGATCGAACGGAGATGGGCACGGGAATGGAGGAGTACCGATATGTAACTCCAAAGTACATGAAGAAATTCGCACTCAATCCTCCATGCCCAAGAGCTCCATTGGCACCTGGTCAAGTTGACCCCACCGACATCAAGCGTGGTGAGGACTTTCTGAAGAATGGGCCAAGCGCCAAGGCAAGTTGGCAAGACAAGCCAATGAGGCAGTGAGGAAATTCAATGAGGACTCTGCCACTGCTGCTGCCCCTGAGGCCTCTGTCAAGCCAAGAAAATCTATGGCAAAGAAGCCCGCACACAAGCCAAGTGCTTCACCAACAGTGCCCTCACGGCCATGTTGCTCAGCAGTGCCCTCACGGCCAATTCCTCATGCTGCTCCTGCTCCTCCAAAATCCTCAGCTCCTCCCAAATCCTCAGCAGTTCCGACAAAATCCTCAGCACCTGTGCATCTGGCCACGTGCCAAAGGACTGCAGGCTTCTCCATTGCCTCTGGTGTCTCAGCAAGTTCCTCAGCTGCACCAAAGTCTTCATCTGGCCCGACTCTGCTGAAGACTAAGGCCACTGCTGGACGAGGTCCTCGGCCAAGTCCCAAGAAGAAACAGGTCGCCTTCCAAGAGCCACCTGAAGATGATGAGGCTGATGATGATGAACTTGCGGAAATCATCAGAGATCGCCAAGAGAGGGCCGCTAGAGCCAAAGGCACATCTCTGCCACTGCTGTTGGATCCGAGGAAAATCCTCGATTATATTGATCTCTAGCACAAGGATCCAAACACCCCTATGCTTGACTTTCATCTGACTCCTGGACAAAGTCATATGCTGACCCATTTCATCACTGAAGAGAAATGGAAGTTTGAGAAGGCAAGAGAGATCAAGAAAGCTCAATACAGAAAGGAGAAGTTCCTGAAGAAAAATGTTGTCAGAATGACACCTGAGGAACTTCTCAAGGTCAGACTGAAATTCAAGACCTCGGCAAAAACTTGATGCTTATTATGCTGATTGGCAAGGGCCAAGGTCAGATTCGTCAACTGACGAAGAAGTTCACCAATGTTGCTGCCCTAACGCAACATGAAATTCCTCAGTGGAGCCTCGGCTCACCGGTGAAGAACATGCCGGCACCACCGATGAAGTTCAGGCTCTTTGAAGAAAATGCAGTTCAGGCTGATGATCCCATTCCGGCCATTGAAGAAATTGCCGGGCATCCACTAGTGGTGCGCTCAAGAAAGCCGAACAAGTCAGGGCAACTGCATTAGTTGCGCCTGAGGAAAATCAACCAGATTCCTCAGCTCCTCCTGCGCCAACACCAACTCCAATTCTTCCATCTACCTCTGATGTGAAGAAGACCAAGGCTGCAGAACGAGCTGCAGTGAAGAAACGGAAAGCATCAGCTGCGTCAAATTCTTCGGCAGCGAAGAAAATGAAGCCAATGACCAGTTCTTTTGAAAATCCTATTGATGCTGTTCCAATTTCCTCAATTCCATCAAAGGACCTTGTTCCTTTTGATGAAGATTATGTGATCCCAAGCGGATTTGATGAAGAAAATCATTTTGCTGCTTCGTCAGAGCAGATTGATGAAGAAATTGAAGTGGAAGCAATCCCTTTAACCCCAATCATTTCCTCGTCTATGCCTCAGTTCACACCTGAAGAGGCCGGTGTTGAGGAACTTGAGGAAGATGTGGATATTGGAAGCACAACGCCAGTGATGAACGATGACTTTTGGGAAAGTCAGCATCCAAATTCTCCACTCTTCACCCCAATCCAATAGATACCTCAGTCCCCTGCTCCAACTGTTCAAATGGTCTCTGAAGAAACTCATCCCACTTCATCTGTCCATGAAGAAATTCCAGCCACTAGCGCTGATGAACTTGCTGCTGCTGATCCTCAGACTGCACCTGTTGAGGAACAAGATATTGCTCAGCCTGAAGAACCCGAGATTGCGATTCCTGAGGTCGTGATGCAACTCACTGACACTCCACTGCCAAAGCCAAAGGATCCCTTCTCAACAAAGCAAAAGTTCAAGGCTGAAGACTTCTTGGCGAGCACGTATTCTTCACGATTACAATCCATATGATTCGCTCGCATAAGGAAGAGGCGTTTACGGACTGCCAGCCAAGCCAATTTCTATTCCTCGGTGCTCTTCAACAAAGACAAAGTCTTGATCATGCTCATATTCCTCATGTGGACATGGAGTCTCTGCCGGGCTTGAGCCGGTCCTCGGTGTTCTTCACGATGCGGGACTTCGAATTTCTGACCGATATCGTGGATTGGAATGAAGAACTCATTCTTCAATTCTATGCAACACTGCACATCACCGGAGACGCTGAAGGCGTGAACTCATGGGTGTTAGGCTGGATGTCTGAAAATACTCACTACAAGGCACCAAACAATGAATTGCTTCGTGCTCTACCACTCGATCCTCCACTTGATGGTGCTCGTTGTATTTACAACGAACCTGAACTTTCAAATCACTATATGCAAGTCTTGATGAAGCCTTTGAAGCCAAGGCAGGCCCCAAGAACCAAATTCCTCGTCAAGGAATTATTGTATGTGCCTCGGACTGTCTATCGGATTCGACGAAGACAATGAGTCCTATCAAAGGCCACGACTCGAATGATGAAGAAGTCGTTGGCATCATGAAGAATATGCTTTTCAATATCATTCATGGCGTTCCGTCAACTTCCATGATTTCTTCATGAGGACTCTGGCAAACATTGCTATGTCACCATTTGAGCTGAAGCCTTATGCGGCTTGGATAATGAGATTCATCAGGACAAGGTCTTCACTCAATTACAAGGCTGACACATTTGAACCACTGCAGCTACTTGCCCCGATTGAAGTCCTCAAGCGGACATTTACCTCGGTGATGACAAGGGCAAGGCTCTGCTGTGATCGATGAAGGCATTCGTCCATTGGATGGATAGTTTCGCAAAGCAGCATCCTACTCCACCAATGATGACTCGCCACACATGTCTCTGCGCAAATACCTCGGTCAAGCAAAGTCCTCAAGCTATCGCACCTGTGGTGATGGTGATCGTGAGTTACTCCTCAGTCTTCATCAGAAGGTTGATCGCAATCATAAATGGGTCAAGCGTCAGTTTGGTTCAATTCTTCACAACATGACCTCTACACACAATGCAATGAAGAAAAACCACTACTACCTCCATGAAACCTTCAAACGCACTGGCTGTTCTTTCAAATGTCTGAGGCGGAAGAAGCGACGACAATGGGACTCAAGGAAGAATTTGACTGGTCTGCACCTCCTCCAAGAAATACAAGAAGGTCAAAGTTCCTTCCTTGGTGGCCAGCTCCTATTCTTCATCGCGCGACATCGATGAAAATGAAGACTTGGACGACACATGGCAGGCCCTACTACAACAACCAACCCCAACAACGTCTGGCGCTCCTTCTTCAACTTGAAATTCTTGAGGCGTTAGTCCTCGGTTTCGATCCTTTTGGTCATTCGATGACAAAGGGGGAGAAATTTGAGTTAGTCTTCAAGCGGGTCTATTATATGGGAAATTTTTTGTTAAGTTACAACTCTCGTTCTTCGAAACTTTTATTGGATCGGGTTGTAATCTTAAACCCGATGGTGCTTTGATACTTTTGATGCCTTTGTGCTCTTGCACTATGCTCGATACTAGCTCAAATTCTCTTGAGCTCGATACTCTTGATGCGTTATTTCGCATGCTTGTTCCTCATTAATGTTATCGCACGCATGCTGAATTACATCAAGCACCATATTTCATCATGCATTTCAAATTCTTCATACTATATGTCAAATGCGTGTATGAATTACAAGATATAGGGGGAAATCTCCATGATTCAACTCTTCAAATGTGCATTGCCTCAAAAGCAAATTCCTCACTATGCACATCTTGGGGGGGGGGAGTTCTTCTATATCTTGCAATCAAATTCCTCAATATCAGTATTTACACTTCATATGTTTATCCCCGTTGAAAACTTAACATATATTGTCATCAATCACCAAAAAGGGGGAGATTGTAAGTGCATCTAGTGCCCCTTAGTGATTTTGGTCTATTGAAGACTTATAGGTTAAGGAACTAATGCGTTTGTGAGTGTACACAGGTCTATAAGTCTATGAGGAGTTTGATATTTACAGAGAAAGTCGACCCCTAAAAATGAAGTTCTTCGACTGAAGACTTTGATATTTTGAATACTTTCTGAAGACTTTGAAAGTGAAGAAATTGATGTGACCTTGAAGACTTGGTATTCATTTGAGGAACATGAAGCGTGAAGACTTTTGTTTTTGTAGTTTCATTTTCTCTTTCTTGAGTCATAGGAAACACCATCTTTGTTAAAGGGGTCGAGGAAATACTAAGGAAAAATTTCCATGTGATGCTCAACTCAAAATCCTACACCTACCAATCCCTTGAGTGAAGCCTTTGGAAAACTCATACAGTTCAGTCAATTTCTTGAAGGATGAGACGAAGCTCTTACAGTATTTGAGAATTTGTTGTTCGAGGAGTTAGGAATTCGCCAGATCTGGATTGCCTACAATGAGGAACATGATAGCCCCGAGGAATTTGAGATTCAAATTTCCGACCGTTGTTGTCTTCTTGCCACCTGTCCCAAAATATCTTATCCACCTAACGGTCATATCATTGAAGGGCATTTATGTCTTATCATGTCGGGCTGCTCCCTAGGCTATAAATAGCCGCCCCTACAACCACTAGCTGGTTGGCTGCTCGAGAGAAACTTGACACTTGTCATTTGAGAGCAACCCATCCTCCGAGGACTTTGGCGAAAATCATCGAGTGAGGAAAACCCCAAAACCAAACCCTACAAACCCAAAGTGATTGAGCATCATCAAGAGATTGATCCTGCGTGGATCCGACGCTTGTTACCTTTGAAGACTGTGCTTCTTCCAGACGGTTAGGCGTCATGGTCTAGAGCATCCAAGAGGAATTGTGGATCGCCGAGTGACCAAGTCCGTGAAGGTTTGGAAGTCGCCTGAAGACTTACCACTAGTGATTGGACGAGGTCTGTGTGACCTTAGTTCAAGGAGAATACGGTGAGGACTTGGTGTCCTGAGCTGCGTGCTCAGCGACTGGGTGTCCGGGACTGTGTGTCCTCGAGTTTAAATACTCAGCCGCTTCAACCAGACGTACAACTGAGACAGCAGTTGGAACTGGTCTACCAAATCATTGTATTCACAAACCTAACTTGTTCTATTTCCTCAACCCTTTCATTTCCTCATTATTGTGTTGAGTGTTTTTTCATATCTGTGTTTGTAGACTTTGACTGAAGACTTTCTCAATTTCCTCAGTTCAATTTCTTCAGTCTGTTTGTCTTCATCTTGTGCTATCCTGTGTTTACGCTTTCTGTACTCTTTGATTGTCTTCATTTCATCATGATGACCATGCACGCATTCTCTTATGCTTACATCTGAGTACCTATTCTGCTGCAAGTAGTTCTTCGCTAAGGAATTTCCTCACAGGCAAATTCCTCAGTGAAGAATTCATAAAAATCACCTATTCACCCCCCTCTAGTCGATATAACGCACTTTCAACCTTTTGGCATGTTAACCAATATTTAATCTTGTCATGTACATAAATGAGAGCAAACTAACTAATTGAATGTGGTGTTTCGTCAATTGAATGTGTTTCGTCAATACGCAACTCATAGCATATTGAGCTCCACTTAATTCGTAGGATGTGATTGTTGCTCTTGCCATGCCATGCCACATTAAACCGGACATGCATCATACATGGTTGTGCATCATGTCATGATTATGCTTGTTGGTTTATGGTGTTGTTTGCTTCTTTCCGGTTGTGCTTCTTATCAATAGTTTCGGTAACATTGGGATTGTGAGGATTCGTTTGACTACGTTGGTTCGTCTACTTCATGGACTCGGTCTTCTTCCTAGAGGGATTTCAGGCAAGATGGTCATTACCTTGAATATCACTACTATCTTTGCTTGCTAGTTGTCTCGATGCTATCTCTATGTCGTGCCACCTACCACTTGTTTGTCTGCCTCCCAAATTGCCATGATAAGTCCCTAACCTTCCACCATCCCAGCAAACCGTTGTTTGGCTATGTTACTGCGTTGCTCAGTCCCTCTTATAGTGTTGCTAGTTGTAGGTGCAGTTGCGGGTTGTTCCATGTTGCGACATGGATATCATGGGGTATCACAATACCTCTTATTTAATTAATGCACCTATATACTTGGCAATGGGTGGAAGGCTGGGCCTTTTGCCTGGTGTTTTGTTTCACTCATGTTGCCTTGGTTTCTGTCATACCGCTGTTATGTTCCATGATGAGTGCTCCTAACATGTGCGGTTTTGTAGGGACCCCCGTGATCATTCGCTTAGGTTTAACTCTTCCAGCAATGCCCAACATTGGTTTTACTATTTGCCTAATAACAACAAAAACTTGCATAGGGACCCGCCGACCCTTGTGGATAATTAATCAACAAACTGGGTTAGTGCTCCTCATGAGTGTTCGTCCACCTAGCTAGCAGTCGGCGGTGCCGCCTAGGGGAAACTCGTTGGTATTTTGGCTATTGTCCACTTCGCATAGACGGTTGTGTCCTTAGAATGAGATACGTGCGGCTCTTATCGGGGTGATGACACACCTGGTGGTCTTGCTGGTATAGTTGTACCTTTGATGAGTGACTTGTCCATCGAGATTCCTTACCATAAGCATCTTGTTCTTCCTGGTGTGAGGATGTTACATCGGATGTGTGTGGTAGTTTATAATGAATTAAGTTGGAGCACCCCTGTAGGGTTAAATCTTTCCGGAAGTCGTGCCCGCGGTTATGTGGCGACTTGGAAATTTATAATATCCGGTTGTAGAGAACTTGACATTAAACCGAAATAAAATACACCAGCCGCGTGCGTAACTGTGATCATCTCTTTTCGAGGGAGTTCGGGAAGAGAACACAGTGGGGTTATGTTTGACTCATAAGTAGTTCAAGATCACTTATTGATCATTACTAGTTTGTGACCGTTATCTATAGTTTACTCTTCTTACTCTTGTACTCATAAGTTAGCCACCATACAAATGCTTAGTGCTGCTGCAACCTCACCACTTAACCATTCCATATCCATTAAGCTTTGCTAGTTTTGATACCCATGGTAATGGGATTGCTGAGTCTGTGTGGCTCACAGATTACTACAACAGCAGGTGCAGGTACAGGTACAAATAAAGAAATGCTTTCACGTGAGAGCGATGCATGTCTACTTTGGAGTTCTTCTTGTGCTTCTTCTTCATCGATCAAGGGATAGTTTTTGGGTCGGGAGCCTAGGATTAGCAGGGTGGATGTCGTTCTTCTTTTCATTTGATTTCATCCATAGTCGGATCCTGCTCTTTTGTATGATGATTGCTATGTATTCACGTATTCATGATGTACCTTGTGGCGAGTGTAAGCCTTTATATGGTATTCTCATTTATGCAGTACATGGAATGTTGTAATGATATCCACCTTGCTATGCACTCGAAATGCGATTCTGCCCCAATCATGAATTCACCATGCGATCGAAAAACAATTGTATCTTGGGCCGCTACAGTACTCGAACATTGTACAACCATGGAGTAGGCGCTCCAAATCCTCCTTCGAGATGTTGACACCCATGAGCTCGAGGTGCTTTAGTATAGGAGATGAAGAGCGGGCGTGGCATTATTCTGTGGGAAAAAGCACTTCCTGAGCGTAGCGCAGCGTAGCATGGGCGCGAGGTGGCAGCGAGCGCGGATGTCCAGCATAAAAGTTGAGCTCCTCGAGTCGATCTATGGTGGGGGATAGGAACCACTCGTGAAACTTGGGTTCAACCTTGTAGTTGGAACAGAAGTTGACGATGGCAACGTGTCTGACCGGCTCAGGCTGTGTGGTGAGGATGTGGGTCCGCCCAATAGTTTGCAATCTGCGCTGCAGAGCTCGTCGTTGTCGATGAGGTCCAGGGGGTGGAGGGCCAGAGGGGACGCCGCCACTGGGAGAGGACAGTGGTCCGAACGGCAGATTTGATGGGGATGAGGGATATGATTTTACGAACATCTCATCGGGGACGCTGCTGATGAAGTCCATGCTTGTCGGAGGCTCTTGCGGTTCTGGCTCAACCTGCCCCCACTTGTTGGCCACCTCGTCCTCCATTGCAGTAGGCGGTGACCCTCGGTGGTGGCGCTTATAGATAAGAACGGAGGAGAAGAGCGCTGGAAACTGTTCTACATACCTTCCCGAGGTAGCCAAAACTTATATGACGCCATTCGGGGACCATTTCGGGCTTCGAAACCAAAACCATTAATAAAGTTTTGCCAAAGCTCACTGGCAGGTCATAGGGCTTGCTTCCCGGTCAGCCTGCGTGGCAGACTGCTTGCATGCGTCCCATCGAGCCTACGCGCAGACAGCTCGCATGCGTCCCGTCGAGCATACGCGGCGGATTGCTCACACTTGTCATGTCTAATCAAACAGCTTCCCGCACAGCTTTGCAGTATGTAAATGGTTAGTGCAATGCCCATGGTTCAAATAATACAACTGTTTGAGATAATAATGTGGCAGTTGTTAGTTCCAAAATGCTTACGTTGGCTGTTAATGTGTGTGATAATAACGTGGTAGCTAGTTGTTCTGAGATTTTTCTGTTTCATTCCCTTTTCTTGCATAGGACCTGAACATGCACCCAAGGACACATATATGATTTTTCAACCCATTTTAGTGCAATGGAGCATGTGTGTGTAGTTCAAATTTGAATCATGCACATTAAATGCATAGAAAACTCGATTAATGTATAAAAAAGCCAAACGAACCCTGAATAATACCATATTTCAGCACGACACTCCTATTGGTCTATGTTTCCTCTAGAAAAAATCAAGGTGAGAAGAGGCAGCGAAAGTCATTTGGCCCAAAAGGGTGACACATTCCCTATCGGAACCGCGAGGCTTCTTGTGAGAAGCTCCCATTTGTAAGAGGCTTGTACCAAAACTTGTCGCCATATTGGACGAAATTTTTATAACGACATATATGTGTCATGACACAACACCATGCCAAGTTTTGTGAATTTCAGGCGAGTTTTGGATTTACGAGAATTTAAAAACCAAGATTCTCAACGTTTGTCGCCGAGCCATGACGCCGGGATGTTTGAAATTACTTCCCATTCTTTGCATTGGACCTAAACATGCACCCAAGGACAAATATACAACTTTTTAACCCATTTTGGTACACTGGAGCTGTGCTTGTAGTTCAAATTTGAATTGTGCAGATTAAATGCCTAGAAAAATCAATTAGGGGTTGTCCGGATACAAGGATTTTACTAAACTAGTTTGTTCTATACACATTTTTGGTTACAAAAAAGTAAAACTCTGTTTGGTTGATGTAACAAATCCATGGATAAGTAAATTTTTGCTTTCGTAAAACTGAAAAAACAAGTTTATGGGAAAACGACAATTAGACGTTTTATATAAATCAATTCATCGTCCGCAGCCCGCCACCTGCATATAGTGCAGCCGGCAAGCACATTACCATCACCGTCGCAACAACTCATCCCACCTTGCATGTGGCCATCACCGGCGACCACTCCTCCCGGCGCCAGCGCCATCAGCGTCGACGACCGGTCCATCTCCAGCGACAACTAATCTCGTGTTCCACAATGCAGCCGTCGCCGTTGTCGAGCATGCATCCACATTGGTTTTAGTACTTGAATCTCAAGGCCACCATGTTGCATCTCCATCAGTTCTCACCTTCACCGTTGCACAAGGAACCATCCCCGCGATGATGTCGCCCAACCCGGCCAGCTGCATCGGTACTCTTATCTTCGGCCGCGAGCAAATGATGGATCCATCCAGGCATCCAGATGGACATGATCGTCTCTTATGCAGATGCGAGAACACGGCATCGACGGTGCAGCCCTTGTGCTTAAACATGTTTTATCATCCAGACAAGGTTTTGTGCATACTTGTTCCTAACCGAATATTTAGTAAAACTAGTTTTCCAAAAAATCCTAATAAAACGTGTTTTGTCAAAACTAGGTGTTAATTTCGTTTATCCACACAACCACTTAATGTATAAAAAGGCCAAAAGAATCCTAAGTTATTCCATATTTTAGCACAACACTCCTATTGGTGTATGTTGTCTCCAGAAAAAAGTTCAAGGCGAGACTAGGCAGCAAATGTCATTTCACCCACAAAGGAAACATGTTCCCTATCGGAACCACGAGGCTTCATGTGAGAAGCTCTGGTTTGTAAGAGACTTGTACCAAACTTGTCCCAAATCGGACAAAAAATTTACCACTCCATGTTGGTGCCATGTCATGACACATGCCAAGTTTCATGATTTTCAAGTGAGTTTTGGATTTACAAGAATTTAAAAACCAAGTTTCTCAATGTTTTGGGATGAGCCACGATATCTAGATGTTTGAAATTCATTCCCATTTCTTGCATGCGACCTAAAAGTTCACCCAAGGACACATGTATGATTTTCCAACCCATTTTGGTGCACTGGAGCATGTGCATGTAGTCAAATTTGAATTATGCACATTAAATACCTAGAAACTCAATTAATGTATTAAAATGGCCAAACAAACCCTGAATAATTCCAAATTTTAACACAACGCTCCTATAGGTTCATGTTGCCTCTGTAAAAAAATCAAGGCGGGAAGAGGTAGTGTATGTCGTTTCACACAAAAAGGTGACACGTTCTTCTCGGAACCTTCGAGCATGTTTGAGGGCTCCAATGTCTTGATGTCTGTTTTTTGAGCTTTGTTTCTGCTCATGTGCACCTTTGTATATGCTGGGGTTTTTCTTTTGTTTTTTTGAGTTGTATCGTTGGTTGTGAGGGCATTAATTTAAAGCTGGGCGCTGTCCTCTTTTCTAAAAAGTTACCGATCATATGCCTTGCTCCATAAGATTTATTTTCTGGATAAAAGCGAGCAAAGAACGCACTACATAATTTCTCTCGGGTATCAAAGGTACATGTCGGATAAACATGCAACCATGTTTTCACTTTGGCGATTAGAGTACGGTCAAAAAGCTATAATTTCATTTCATCATAATTGAATACATTCAATATGAAAGTCTGGGAAATATCATCAAAAGATCCACATGATGATACAGGTACGCGGTACCATCCTCTCTAAATTTCTTAATTTACAGCATGTTGACCAAATATGGGTTGATTTAGTAAGTTTCACTATTAGGTCTCCAGCCTACTGATATGAAAGTATCTTTCATGGATGGTTCCTATATCCTAATTGTGGTGATTTGATACAATTATTCATATTCGTCCATGGTTCTTAGGACCTGTAAAATAACTTACTAGACAATAGAAACCAAAGTTTAAAACAAAGACCAAAAGTGTTTAGTTCCCTGATAATGGCACCAGAAAAAGCTTGGTGTTTTGCAAGTGCTTATAGTTTAGTTGTAGCTTTTTTGAAGTAAGAGTATCAATCCCACTAGGAGCACAAGAAGTGGTCTTTGCCTCTTATTTGAGGTTTATGGAGTTGTGTCTGCAAGTTAATCATGGTCCAAAGCAACCAGAAGAAGGAGTTTGAAAATGTTGCGAGCAAGAGGTGAAAAAACAAAGTGCAATATTGAAGAAGAGAGAATAACTGTAGGTACTGTGTATTCCCCACTAGCATGTATCTAACATAACATATGTGAATGCACAGTTCTAGGTCTAATAACTAAGCCACCTTGCATCACTTTATAAGCGGGAGGAGGCTAGTATAGCATATGTGCTATGTGAGTAGCTCCGTATCACACATGCCATCACTACTGTAGGAATGACTAATAGTGGCCGACGCAAAAAGGCCAACAATGGTGGGCCAGGCTAATGATGAAGCTATGTACCTAGGGTAGGGTCATGGACCTATCCAAGATACCCTCCCCAAGGACATCTCTAGAAGAATCACCTTTCAATCGACTCAGAAGTGTTTCACTCGACAGACTCGAAGACACGCGACCATGAAGCCAACCACTCGACAGCCAGGAGATCTAAAGTCACTCGCACATAAGCGGTCGGTCTTTAAGTAGCTTTTATGGTCATCATAGTACTTTATTTGTGGCGTTACCAGTAACGCCCTATATTAATGTACCTTTAACCCTGCATAACTGAGGGCCGGAGGGGTCTGGCGAACTCTATATAAGCCACCCCCTCCTCAGTGTCAAGGGTTCGCACCCCTGTAATTCATACACACATACTCCAGTCGACCGCCTCCGGGCTCCGAGACGTAGGGCTATTACTTCCTCCGAGAAGGGCCTGAACTCATAAAACTCGTGTGTATACAACTACTCCATAGCTAGGATCTTGCCTCTCCATTCCTACCCCCCATTCTACTGTCAGACCTAGAACCACGACAGTTGGCGCCCACCGTGGGGCAGGTGTCTTAGCGACTTGTTGGAGAAGTTGCAGTTTTTTCCGATCCCCTTCATCATGGTTTCAGGCGGAGGTTTGGCTGAGGGCCGCGAGATCCGTCTCGGCGCGCTCGTCTTCATCGCCGACGACTCCGCTTGGCTTCAAGAGGCACCACTCGACGTCGACGCGTTCCCCGTTCGCGGGGCAACACACTTTCGCGCGTGTATCCGTGGCGTCCTCTTGCGGCAGCCGTCGACCCAGTATCGGTCGGCTCCCGTGGCGTCCTCCCTCCCTGTTACCCGCCGGCGCAAGCATTCCGGTCAGTCGAGGCTTCAACGGTGGGTAAGGCACGCGGTGGCTCGCCAGTCGGCCACCCCCAAGTCGCGGCGATCGAGCCCGACGAATCTCTCTGACTTGTTCGACTGCCGACCGCTCCGCAGATCGCATCTGAGTGCGACAACAGTGATCCAGCGGCAGAAGTCCTGATGGTCGATGGACCATGCAGTCCTCCCGGGTTTCCCCGCGTCGACGGCGGAGGCACTCCGTCGCATGCCCATGAAGAGTACCTCCCCGAGCCCCTCACTTTGCTGCAGCGGGAGGAGCTTCGTCGCCGGAACATGGATGCACTTCACACTCCTATCGTTGGAGAAACCCCCGAGGCCCGTGCCTTGGAAGACGCGCGCTTGGCTAACCTGGCTGAGTGCACTTGACTGGAGAATCTCCAGCGAGCACTCGATGAGCGAGCGCGACAACGGATCTCAGCATCCAGTCGATGTCAGCTCTTTCAGCCACCGCCTCAGGTATATCGAACTCCGATTCAAAATTTAGCAGCTGCGGCCCGTATAGCAAAGTCGATTCAGCCCTCCCAGTCCGAGGCTGGCAGAGGCTTGTTGCAGATTAGAGCATTACGCCGGGTAGCGGGAGACAAGAATTCAGCTGTATCACTGTCGCGGAATAGGATCCACAACGAATCTGTTGTTGCAGATACAGTTCAGTCGGCTCACAGCCCAAGATCGCCTCCGAGGCGTGAGGGGCGTGAAGACCGGCGAGATCAGTATAAGAACCGTGAGCAGTATGATCACCGATTCGATCGCGATGATCGATGTCGAGTGCCCACCCCTCCCCCAAGGAGTGGGTCATACATGCCTCGACAGCAGGATGACAGACGCCCTCACAATGCTGGGCAAAGGATTCCAGTCGACCCCAAAGAACCAGGCTTTGACGCGAGATCCATTCTCGTCCAGGATTTGGTTGACAGAAACAGAGCTCACCGAGGAGGTCATGACAGAGATGCACCCACCAGCAGCAGAGTGCACGTTTAAGGCCCAGAGTGCTTCAGCAGAGCCATCAGGGCCGTAGTGATTCCTCCCAACTTCAGGTTGGCGACTGGAGTCAGTAAGTTCACTGGTGAGTCCAAACCTGATACTTGGCTTGAGGACTACCGAGTGGTTGTTAAGATTGGCGGCGGCGATGATGAAGTGGCAATGAAACACCTACCTCCTATGTTGGAGGGCTTGGCCAGAGCGTGGCTGAACCAGTTAGCACCCAGCAGCATTTACACTTGGGAGGATCTTTCCCGAGTGTTTGTCAGAACATTTGAAGGGACCTGCAAGCGACTAGCAGGGTTGACAGAATTGCAATCTTGCGTGCAGAAGACGAATGAAACTTTGAGGATTACATCCAGAGATGGATCACGTTGCATCACCTGAAGGAGAACGTGTCGGATCACCGAGCAGTTTGTGCCTTCAAGGAAGGCGTTAAGTATAGAGAACTGAACCTGAAATTTGGTCGAACCGGAGACATGTCTCTGAGTCGAGTGATGGATATTGCCACCAAATATGCTAATGGTGAAGAAGAGGACCGGCTCCGGAGTGGCAAGCATAAGTCAGCCGCTCATGAAACCGGAGGAGGAAATTCAACTCGGAAGCAGAATCGGAAAGCCGAGCCAGCTGCTCCTGGAGAAGCCTTGGCCGTGACTCAAGGAAAGCTTAAGGGGAAGCCCAAAGGGCCTTGGAACCCCAAGAAAGTGAAGGATCAAGACGGAAATGATGTATTGGACTTGCCATGCCACATTCACACAAAGAAAGATGAAGAGGGTAAACTCATTTACCCAAAGCATACCACTCGACAGTGTCGGCTCTTGATCCAGCAGTTCCAGGGGAAAAAGCCCAAAGATAAGGAAAAGGAGTCGAACAAAGTTGAGAACAAAGAAGATAGTGATGATGGATACCCCCAGGTCAATTCCACCCTGATGATTTTTGTTGGCGTTGAAAGCAAAAGTCGATTGAAAGTTATCAACCGAGAGGTGAATATGGTCGCTCCGACGACACCCAGTTATTTGAAATGGTCTCACACTGCCATCACATTCGACCAGTCTGACCACCCGACGCACATAGCCACCACTGGGAGGCAAGCTTTGGTGGTCGACCCAGTTGTCGAAGGCACTCGACTGACTAAAGTTTTGATGGATGGTGGCAGTGGTCTGAATATACTGTATATAGAGACGTTGAAAGGGATGGGCATTCCAATGTCCAGGCTCAGTACCAGCAACATGAGTTTCCATGGGGTCATTCCTGGAAAGAAGGACGAGTCACTCGGTCAGATTGCTCTTGATGTGATTTTCGGGGACTCCAAGCATTTCCGCAAAGAAAAGTTGATGTTTGAAGTCGTGGATTTCCAGAGTGCTTATCACGCTATTCTGGGAAGGCCAGCGTATGCACGCTACATGGCTCGACCATGTTATGTATACCTGAAGCTGAAGATGCCAGGCCCCAAAGGTGTGATCACTGTCACCAGCAATCGGAAGAAAGCGGAAGAGTGTTTTCAGAAAGGCTCAAAGATCGCTGATGCTCAGATGGCAGTGGTAGAGCTGCAGGAATACCAGAAAACTGCAGACTCGAGTGATTTGTTGCGAGCCAAGAAGCTCGCTACGTAATCAGCGTTTCAGTCGTCCGGTGAGACAAAGCCGATTCACATTCACCTGACCGATCCCAATGCTGCTCCGACTCATATCTCTACAACACTCGACTCCAAATAGGAAGAAGCGCTCATCCAGTTCCTTCGTGAGAACTGGGACATCTTCGCATGGAAGCCTTCTGACATGTCGGGTGTTCCTAGGGGGCTGGCTGAGCACCGTCTACGAGTCGACCCAAAAGTGAAACCTGTCAAAGAACATCTTTGACGGTCCGCCGTCCCGGAGAGAAAGGCCATTGACGAGGAGGTGGCTCGACTCTTAGCAGCGGAGTTTATCCGAGAGATTTACCACTCCGAGTGGCTTGCCAATGTCGTCATGGTCCCCAAGAAGGACAATTCACTTCGCATGTGCATTGACTTCAAACATATCAATCGGGCCTGCTCGAAAGATCATTTTACTCTCCCCCGCATCGACCAAATAGTCGACTCGACTGCGGGATGTGAGCGCTTGTCTTTTTTAGACGCCTATTCAGGTTACCATCGGATCCGTCTATATGGACCCGACGAGATCAAAACAGCTTTCATCACTCCATTCGGGTGCTTCTGTTATGTCACCATGCCATTCGGCCTCAAGAATGCCGGAGCCACATTCATGAGCATGATTCAGAAGTGTTTGCTCACTCAAATCAGTCGGAATGTGGAAGCGTACATGGATGATATTGTGGTCAAGTCACGGAAGGGTTCCGACCTGCTGACTGACCTTGCTGAAACTTTTGCCAATCTCAGAAGGTACGATATCAAGCTTAATCCATCAAAGTGTACATTCGGAGTTCCTGGCGGAAAGTTACTCGGTTTTCTCGTTTCTGAACGAGGAATCGATGCCAACCCATAGAAAGTTGGTACTATACTCCAATGAAACGTCTGTGACGTGTGCATGATGTCGAAGCTTCTTGATTGCTTGGCGCTTTAAGTCGATTCATTTCGTCTCGGTGAAAAGGCATTGCCTCTCTACCGACTGATGAAGAAGTCAGACAAGTTCGAGTGGACTCCTGAAGCTGATGCAGCATTTGCAGAGCTAAAAACCCTGCTCTCCACCCAGCCAGTGCTTGCTGCCCCAATCAGCAAAGAGCCTTTGCTGCTTTACATTGCAGCCACAGGACAAGTTGTTAGTACAGTACTTATGGTCGAGTGGGAAGAAGAAGGAAAAGCCTTTAAAGTTCAGCGCCCAGTATATTATGTTTCTGAAGTTTTAACTCCGTCAAAGCAAAGATATCCTCATTATTAGAAGCTTGTATATGGGATTTATATGACCACGAAGAAGGTTGCACATTACTTCTCTGACCATTCCATTACAGTCATCAGCGACGCTCCATTGTCGGAGATTCTGCACAACATAGATGCAACTGGTCGAGTGGCAAAATGGGCGATTGAACTCCTTCCTCTAGATATCAAGTTTGAGGCAAAGAAAGCCATCAAGTCCCAAGCAATAGCAGATTTCGTCGCCGAGTGGATTGAACAACAACTGCCGACTCAAGTTCACTCGGAGCACTGGACCATGTTCTTTGATGGTTCCAAGATGCTGAATGGTTCCGGTGCTGGGGTAGTGTTAGTTTCCCCCCGAGGAGATAATCTTAGACATGTTCTTCAAATTCACTTTGATTCCTCCAACAACGAAGCAGGGTATGAAGCACTTTTGTATGGGTTGCGTATGGCCATTTCACTCGGCGTCCGTCGCCTCATGGTCTATGGAGACTCAGATTTGGTGGTTAATCAAGTGATGAAGGAGTGGGACGTCAGAAGTCCGGCCATGACTGGTTACTGCAATGCAGTGAGAAAGCTAGAGAAGAAATTCGAGGGGTTAGAGCTTCATCATATACCCCGACTGAAAAATCAAGCAGTTAATGATTTGGCAAAAATAGGTTCCAAGAGAGAAGCCATTCCCAGCAACGTGTTTTTGGAACATATCCACACACCATCAGTTCAAGAGGATCCTTTCACCGAAGAAGCTCCACAACCAAAAAGTGTTACACATCCGACTGAAGTTGAGGTTCTAGCGGTGTTCGACTTGATCATGGAAGTCTTGGTCATCACTCCCGACTGGACGGTGCCGTACATCGCGTACATCGTAAGGAAAGAACTCCCAGAGAATGAAGAAGAGGCTCGACAGATCGTCCATCGATCCAAGGCCTTTACTGTGATAAAGGGACAGTTATACAGGGAAAGCGCGACTGTAGTCGGTCAGAAGTGTATAACGCCAGAAGAAGGTCAAATAATTCTTGATGATATCCACTCGGGGACCTGTGGTCATCATGCGTCCTCTGGGACCATTGTGGCTAAAGCATACCGAGCAGGATTTTACTGGCCAAGAGCAAACGAAATGACAAAAGAGATAGTCGACAAATCTGAAGGATGTCAGTTCTACTCCAATATGTCACACAAACCAGCGTCAGCCTTGAAGACCATTCCACTCGTCTGGCCCTTCGTTGTTTGGGGATTGGATATGATTGGTCCACTAAGAACTGGCAGGAGCGGCTTCACTCACGTGCTAGTGGTAGTCGACAAGTTTACTAAATGGATTGAAGCTAAACCTATCAAGAATCTCGATGCTTGCACTGCTATCAGTTTCATCGGAGAGTTGATATTCAGATATGGAGTTCCGCATAGCATCATCACTGATAATGGGTCAAACTTCGAATCCGACAAGTTCAGAGCCTTTTGCGCCTCTCAAGGCACACGAGTCGACTATGCTTTAGTCGCTCACCCCTAGTCGAATGGACAAGGGGAAAGAGAAAACGGTCTAATTCTCAAAGGACTGAAACCCCGACTGATGCGCGATCTCAAGCACGCAGCAGGCGCATGGGTCGACGAACTTCCATCAGTTCTTTGGGGATTGAGGACCACCCCTAACCGGTCAACTGGACGAACTCCATTCTTTCTGGTCTATGGAGCTGAAACAGTTCTGCCGAGTAACTTGCTTCACAATGCACCCCGAGTCGAGCTCTACTCTGAAGATGAAGCAGAACAAGCCCGGCAGGACGCAGTCGACCTCCTAGAAGAGGAAAGAGAGATGGCCCTGATCCGATCGACTATCTATCAGCAAGACTTGCGTCGATTCCATGCCAGAAATGTGAAGAGTCGAGCCTTCCAAGAAGGAGACTTGGTCCTCCGAGTAAATCAACAGAAACCACACAAGCTCGCTCCTACTTGGGAGGGTCCCTTCATCATCACCAGAGTTCTCCACAATGGAGCGTACCATCTTTACAATATCGATCGCCAGATTGATGAGCCACGAGCTTGGAATGCGGAGCTGCTCCGCCCCTTTTATACTTAAGTACTCACTCGGATGAGATGTAATAAGAAATACCTCTGTAGTTTATTTATCAAAGACAAGAGTGTTATAATTTTCCCAGTGATTGTTGTTGCTTTTGTTTACGTGAGAAACCCCCCAGTGGGTAGCTTAGCTGCGAATCCGTTTCACCTAAGTTTGTAAAAAAAAATTCCTACCGAGTGATGAGAAAGCCTCTCACTCGGAGGCTTAGCTGTGAATCCGTTTTGCCTAAGTACTCGAAAATCGTACCGAGTGGTGAGCCAGCCTCCCACTCTGGGGCTTAGCTGCAGTCCAAGTACTCGCCTAAGTTTGAGAAATCCTACCGAGTGACGAGCAATCCTCTCACTCGGAGGCTTAGCTGCAGTCCAAGTACTCGCCTTAGTTTAAAAAATCCTAACGAGTCGTGAGCCAGCCTCCCACTCAGGGGCTTAGCTGCAGTCCAGTACTCGCCTAAGTTTAAAAAATCCTACCGAGTGGTGAGCCAGCCTCCCACTCGGGGGCTTAGCTGCAGTCCAAGTACTCGCCTAAGTTTAAAAAATCCTACCAAGTGGTGAGCCAGCCTCCCACTCGGGGGCTTAGCTGCAGTCCAGTACTCGCCTAAGTTTGAGAAATCCTACCGAGTGACGAGCAATCCTCTCACTCGTGGGCTTAGCTGCAGTCTAGTACTTGCCTAAGTTTGAGAAATCTGACCGAGTGACGAGCAATCCTCTCACTCGGAGGCTTAGCTGCAGTCCAAGTACTCGCCTAAGTTTGAGAAACCCTACCGAGTGACGAGCAATCCTCTCACTCGGAGGCTTAGCTGCAGTCCAAGTACTCGCCTAAGTTTGAGAAATCCTACCAAGTGTCGAGCAATCCTCACACTCGGGGGCTTAGCTGCAGTCCAAGTACTCGCCTAAGTTTGAGAAATCCTACCGAGTGTCGAGCAATCCTCACACTCGGGGGCTTAGCTGCAGTCCAATTACTCGCCTAAGTTTGAGAAACCCTACCAAGTGACAAGAAATCCTTTCAGTTGGAGGCTTAGATGCAGTCCAGTACTCGCCTAAGTTCGAAAACATCCCGATCCGCAAGGACGACGAGGTGCAGGTCGAGTGCTACCTTCTCCTTCGGAGCTGCGCCACAAGTACAACGTGTGCTCCATACCGATCCGCAAGGACGACGAGGTGCAGGTCGACTGCTACCTTCTCCTTCAGAGATGCGCCACAAGTACAACGTGCGCTCCATCCCGATCCGCAAGGACGACAAGGTGCAGGTCGATTGCTACCTTCTCCTTCAGAGCTGCACCACAAGTACAACATGCGCTCCATCCCGATCCGCAAGGACGACGAGGTGCAGGTCGAATTCTACCTTCTCCTTCGGAGCTACAAATACAACATACATATTCCATCCCTTCTTGCAAGGGCAATGATGCGCAGGAGACTGCATCTTCCACCTCAGAGCTACATCTCAAACACAAAGACTATTCCGAGTGAAGAGCACAGTCCATTCGAAGGCAAATGCAAGCATATTCAGAAGTAAAACCAGTTCAGATAAATCTTAAAGGTTCTAAACCGCAGATCAAAGTACTCGGGCTCTCAGCCCGAAGGATTTTAACGGTTACAAAATCCACTGGGCATTCCGAGGCCAATTTAAGGTGAGGCATAAAAGTTTGTTCACTCCGCGGGAGGAGGACTGGCAGGCTCGACGAACTCGTCCAGGTCGACACCATCGGCGATCCGAGTGGCAGCAGCAATGAAAGTCTCCATAAAGGATCGGAAATCGTGCTTCTTGGTGTTGGCGACCTTGATAGCTGCCAGCTTATCTTCTCGCGCCTCCTTACAGTGGACACGAACCAAAGACAGAGCCACATCGGCACCGCACCAAGCAGAAGACTTCTTCCACTCCTGCACTCGACCATGGATCTCGTTAAGTCGAGTCATCAAAGACTCGAGGTCATTCTGGAGTGTTGCCCTTGGCCAAAGTGTTGTGTCGATCTGCAACGTGGCGACTTTCAGTCGAGCCAAATAGTCAACAACGCCATCGATGCGGGATTCTAGTTGAAGCAGGTTCATGGCAGTTTCGTCCTTCACGGGAGAATTGATAGGGTCCAAATTTGGTTCGATTCGCCCAGTCTCCTCCTCGAAGTCTCGGCAAAACTCTGCATGCACAGTCCAAGGATGAGTCAATATTCGTACGTCGAGTCGACAAAGGCGAACCAGTCGGAACGGGATATGTACCTTCAAGCTTGATGAATAACTTCTTGGCGAGGCTCCTCAGATAGCTTTCCAGATCATCCCTCCTGCGAGCAATGCCTTCCATCTTCTCGTTCAAGTTAACCTTGTCCTTCTTCAAGCGGGTTACCTCCTTGTTGGCTTCGCCCAGAGCAGATTTCATCTTCGCGTTCTCCTCCTCCAGTGTGCTGACTGAAGCCAGCTTCTATTCAGCCAGAGCGGTTTGGTCGTCGGCCTTCTTTTGTGCAGCAGCCAGATCTTGATCCTTCTTTGCCAGAGCCTGGTTCAGTTTTTCTGAAGAGAAACAACGCTCAGTTCAGAAAGAGCAAAATGAAATCCGGGTCTAAGACAAAGCAGTCGACAAAGCTTCCTTACCATTGGCGTCATCTTTGGCCTTCTGTAGCTCTAACTTGGCCAACTCTAGGTCAAGGTTGAGTGGAATTTGCTGCTTTTCCAAGTCTGCAAAGCGAGCTCCAAGGTCACAAGATTTCTGCAATCGGAGAGGATGGGTTATTTTACAGAGAAAAACGACAAAGACAATAAATACTAAGACTACGGTCGACTGCCCGCAGTCTACCATAGTCTCGGGGACTACACCCAGTGGGTGCACTTAGGGTGCCCCCACTGATTCAGTTAACATTCGACGAGACCTTTTCGGCGCGAGTGTATATATATTAAAAAAAGAAGAAAGACAGCAACAAACAAGCTCTTCAGACCATAGTTGACTGCCAACAGTCGACCACGGTTTCAGGGACTACACCCAGTGGGTGCACTTAGCGTGCCCCCACTGGTTCAGTTTACACTCGACATGGCCAGACCAGACCGAGTGAAGGAATTAAAATGTCAAGACTACAGTCGACTGCCCGTAGTCCACCGTAGTCTCGGGGACTACACCCAGTGGGTGCACCCAGTGGACTAGTCCAAAACATCAATAACAAAAATTCAGCTCAAAGTATGGATTTACTCAGTGACAAGTCGAAACACCCACTGGGTGCACAGATGCAAAGATCCTTGGAAAGAGAGTTTTCAGGTAGCATATCCTAACAGAGCAAGCCAAGAAAATCAGTCGACGTGTTGCTGACCTGAACATTGCTTTGAAGAGCCGAGCTGGCATCATAGGTGGCCTGACTGACATCCCGCACCATCTTCATCTTCTCCATCATAGTACCTTCTTGGCGTATGGCTTCCTTGGCAGCATTCACTTCGTCTTCTGGGACGTGATGGGTAGCAAAAACTGAAGGTGGATCGGTAGGAGCTTGAGCAGTCGATGAAGAATGCAGAGCACTCGACAGTGGTACAGCGAAGGTAACAGAAGCCCGATTGGCATCACCAGCGTCCTGAACGACTGGTTCAGCTATCGGCGTCGATTGTGGCACCTTGTCTGCAGGAGTTTTCCTATTTTTCCTCGTCAAAGGCCTCTCGGGCTCTCCATCGTCATCGTCGGGGAGGTTAATAACGTTGGGAGCTGTTCAAAGATCAGTCTCCAAAATTGCATCACCCAATGGTATATATTACAGTTGAGTCAACCAAATAAAGCGAGCAGCGTAAATCGATCCAGTTGGAGGTGATCTGCATCCTCCATTGCCTCATCCTCATCCACGTAAGTGAAGTCCCGGAAGTAGCAGCGCTGCTAGTTCCAAAGTTCATCTGGTCAAATCAAGGGAAAAATAAACAGCACAGAACGTCGAGTGAATACAAAGGGAGACACTCACGCAGAAGCAACGGGGATGTCAATCTTAATCTTCGGCAATGCCTTCCGAGGGTTATGCACTGCAACTTTCGGCTGCTTGGACGCTTTTTCAGTCGGAGCCGGTGAGGACGTCTGAGGGCGCTTTGAAGACGGGCCAGTCTGAGCAGTCGCTTTTTCACAGGCGCTCGGCCGGTCTTGGTCAAGCTTGGATCGCCTCTCCCTGCGAGGAGGTGACTCGGCTTCTTCTTCATCACTTGAGTCGTCACTTTCCTCGCTCTCCTCTCCGTCAGAATGCCAGCCGCCGCTGGCCTCCCCTTCCGGGTCTTGCTCTTGCTCCCCATTGGGCATTGAGTACATTTCAATAAGAGCCTGGCAGAAAAACAAGCAGAACAAAAGTCAATCGACGGAGCATAAATAGCTGCATAGTTAAAATTACAGTCGGAAACTCAGAGTTGAACCTTGTCCGGCTCGTAGGACTGATCGAGTGGAGGAATTCTCCTGGCTCCCCTAGGGTTGTCTCTGTTCCCAGTGATGCTTGTCAGCCACCCCTCTAGCGTGGCATCCTCAACCTCCTCTGGGTGGATCCGAGTGGTGTCCACAGTGCCCGAATACATCCACATCGGATGGTGTCGAGCTTGAAGTGGTTGGATGCGTCACCGAAGGAAGACCTCCAAGAGATCCATTCCAGTCACCCCATCACAGATAAGCTGAACAAGACGTTCGACCAGTACCTTAACCTGCGCCTTCTCTTTCGGGATCACCTTCAAAGAGGAGGGCTTTCTCACTCGGTCCATGGAAAAAGGAGGGAGTCCGGTCGACTGCCTTGGCGTCGGCTGGTCTTTGCAGTAAAACCAAGTCGACTGCCATCCGCAGACCGAGTCGGGTAGGATCATGGCCGGAAAAGAAGTTTTCCCTCTCATCTGAACCCCAAGACCCCCACACATCTGAATCACTTGTGTTCTCTCGTCACTCGGATTGGCCTTTTTCACCGTCTGGGAGCGACAGGTGAAAATGTGCTTGAAAAGGCCCCAATGAGGCCGACAGCCCAGGAAATTCTCGCACAAAGACACGAAAGCAGCGAGATACACGATTGTGTTGGGGGTGAAGCGGTGGAGTTGTGCCCCAAAGAAATTCAGAAATCCCCGAAAGAAAGGGTGAGGAGGCAAGGAAAACCCGCGGTCGACATGGGTGGCCAAGGGAACGCACTCACCCTCCTGAGGCTGCGGCTTGGACTCCTTCCCCGGAAGCCGTGCCGATCCATGGGGGATCAGTCCTCCATTGGCCAGGTCGTCGAGGTCTTCTTGGTGAATCGTCGAGCGGATCTAGTCGCCCTGGATCCAGCCCTGCGACAGGCCGTCCCTCGATGAAGATCCGTCCCGACTGGTCGTCCTCCCCTTCGCCTTCGCCGTTGCTTTCTTCGCCCGCTCCAGGGCCGCCGTCTTCTCTTTCACCATAAATCGACGGCAAAGGCGCTGCGGAGCAGCGGCCTTTGGGACGAGAGCGAGCGCGGCGGATAAGTCTGGGGAAGAGAGGAGGAAATGAGAATGCACTGTTCAAAAACCCCGGTCCGGCGCCTTATATGAAGTTGCTTCCGAGTGACTGACTTGTAGGCCCGGGCGATCCTGTCAAATCCCGCAACAGTCGCGCGCGCGATACGTGGAGAAAAAAGTGGTGTGGAGATTGAGGCGTCTCTACCTTATCCCATCCGATTACTGCGGCCTCCTCTGCCCCGCGCGCTTCCCGAAATTCGAATCCCGCGAAATCCGCGGGCTGCAAACAACTTGTTAGACGGAAGATCTCCTCCATTCTGTCACTCGGAGCTCTTCAAGTAAAGAAACTCAACCGACGGAACAAAGAATGGATCAAGGCGACTGAAAAAGAAGTTGATATCGTCACCTAGGTTCATTGATCCAGAACAAGCTATACTCGTTGCACGAAAAACGGGTCAGAAGTATGTTCAAATCCTTCCCACTCAAACCTCGATCCATTCGGGAGCTAATGATGAAGCTATGTACCTAGGGTAGGGTCATGGACCTGTCCAAGATACCCTCCCCAAGGACATCTCTAGAAGAATCACCTTTCAATCGACTCAGAAGTGTTTCACTCGACAGACTCGAAGACACTAGACCATGAAGCCAACCACTCGACAGCCAGGAGATCTAAAGTCACTCTTCACGCAAACGGTCGGTCTTTAAGTAGCTTTTATGGTCATCATAGCACTTTATTTGTGGCGTTACCAGTAACGCCCTATCTTAATGTACCTTTAACCTGCATAGCGAGGGGCGGAGGGTGCAGCGAAATCTATATAAGCCACCCCCTCCTCAAATGTCAAGGGTTCGCACCCTGTAATTCATACACATAATCCAAGAGACCGCCTCCGGGCTCCGAGACGTAGGGCTATTACTTCCTCCGAGAAGGGCCTGAACTCGTAAAACTCGTATGTATACAACTACTCCATAGCTAGGATCTTGCCTCTCCATTCCTACCCCCATTCTACTGTCAGACTTAGAACCACGACAATCATTACCTTGAATATCACTACTATCTTTGCTTGCTAGTTGTCTCAATGCTATCGCTATGTCGTGCCACCTACCACTTGTTTGTCTGCCTCCCAAATTGCCATGATAAGTCCCTAACCTTCCACCATCCCAACAAACTGTTGTTTGGCTATGTTACTGCGTTGCTCAGTCCCTCTTATAGTGTTGCTAGTTGTAGGTGCAGTTGCGGGTTGTTCCATGTTGCGACATGAATATCATGGGGTATCACAATACCTTTTATTTAATTAATGCACCTATATACTTGGCAATGGGTGGAAGGCTGGGCCTTTTGCTTGGTGTTTTGTTTCACTCATGTTGCCTTAGTTTCCGTCATACCGGTGTTAAGTTCCATGATGAGTGCTCCTAACATGTGCGGTTTTGTAGGGACCCCCGTGATCATTCGCTTAGGTTTAACTCTTCCTGCAACGCCCAACATTGGTTTTACTATTTGCCCAATAACAACAAAAACTTGCATAGGGACCTGCCGACCCCTGTGGATAATT
Organism: Aegilops longissima; assembly: GCA_021605205.1. Taxonomy (NCBI): domain Eukaryota; kingdom Viridiplantae; phylum Streptophyta; class Magnoliopsida; order Poales; family Poaceae; genus Aegilops; species Aegilops longissima. The sequence goes on along the minus strand of CM038679.1, from coordinate 309,483,364 downwards.
AATCAACAAACTAGGCCAGTGCTCCTCATGAGTGTTCGTCCACCTAGCTAGCAGTCGTCGGTGCCGCCTAGGGGAAATTCATTGGTATTTTGGCTATCGTCCACTTCGCATAGACGATTGTGTCCTTAGAATAAGATACGTGCGGCTCTTATCGGGGTGATGACACACCGGGTGGTCTTGCTGGTATAGTTGTACCTTTGATGAGTGACTTGTCCATCGAGATTCCTTATCATAAGCATCTTGTTCTTCTTGGTGTGAGGATGTTATATCGGATGTGTGTGGTAGTTTATAATGGATTAAGTTGGAGCACCCCTGTAGGATTAAATCTTTCCAGAAGTCGTGCCCGCGGTTATGTGGCGAGTTGGAAATTTATAATATCCGGTTGTAGAGAACTTGACACTAAACCAAAATAAAATACACCAGCCGCGTGCGTAACCGTGATCGTCTCTTTTCGAGGGAGTTCGGGAAGAGAACATAGTGGGGTTATGTTTGACTCATAAGTAGTTCAGGATCACTTATTGATCATTACTAGTTTGCGACCGTTATGCGTAGTTTACTCTTCTTACTCTTGTACTCGTAAGTTAGCCACCATACAAATGCTTAGTGCTGCTGCAACCTCACTACTTAACCATTCCATACCCATTAAGCTTTGCTAGTTTTGATACCCATGGTAATGGGATTGCTGAGTCCGTGTGGCTCACAGATTACTACAACAGCAGGTGCAGGTACAAATAAAGCAATGCTTTCACGTGAGAGCAATGCATGTCTACTTTGGAGTTCTTCTTTTGCTTGTTCTTCATCGATCAAGGGATAGTTTTTGGGTCGGGAGCCTGGGATTAGCAGGGTGGACGTCGTTCTTCTTTTCATTTGATTTCATCCATAGTCGGATCCTGCTCTTTTGTATGATGATTGCTATGTATTCATGTATTCGTGATGTAGCTTGTGGCGAGTGTAAGCCTTTATATGGTATTCTCATTTATTCAGTACATGGTATGTTGTAATGATATCCACCTTGCTATGCGCTCGAAATGCGATTCTGCCCCAATCATGAATTCACCATGCGATCGAAAAACAATTGTATCTTGGGCCGCTACAGTACTCGAACATTGTACAACCATGGAGTAGGCGCTCCAAATCCTCCTTCGAGATGTTGACAAACATGAGCTCGAGGTGCTTTAGTTTAGGAGATGAAGAGCGGGCGTGGCATTAATCTGTGGGAAAAAGCACTTCCTGAGCGTAGCACATCGCAGCATGGGCGTGAGGTGGCAGCGAGCGCGGATGTCCAGCATAAAAGTTGAGCTCCTCGAGTCGATCTATGGTGGGGGATAGGAACCACTCGTGAAACTTGGGTTCAACCTTGTAGTTGGAACAGAAGTTGACGATGGCAACAAGTCTGACCGGCCCAGGCTGTGTGGTGAGGATGTGGGTCCGCCCAACAGTTTGCAATCCCCGCTGCAGAGCTCGTCGTTGTCGATGAGGTCGAGGGGGTGGAGTGCCATAGGGGACGCCGCCATTGGGAGAGGACAGTGGTCCGAACGGCAGATTTGATGGGGATGAAGGATATGATTTTACGAATATCTCATTGGGGACGCAGCTGATGAAGTCCATGCTTGTCAGAGGCTCTTGCGTTTCTGGCTCAACCCGCCCCCACTTGTTGGCCACCTCGTCCTCCATTGCAGTAGGCGGTGACCCTCGGCGCTGGCGCTTATAGGTAAGAACGGAGGAGAAGAGTGCTGGAAACTGTTCTACATACCTTCCCGAGGTAGCCGAAACTTATATGACGCCATTCAGGGACCATTTCGGGCTTCGAAACCAAAACCATCAATAAAGTTTTGCCAAAGCTCACTGGCAGGTCATAGGGCTCGCTTCCCGGTCAGCTTGCATGGCAGACTTCTTCCATGCGTCCCATCGAGCCTACGCGCAGACAGCTCGCATGCGTCCCGTCGAGCCTACGCGGTGGATTGCTCACACTTGTCATGTCTAATCAAACAGCTGCCCGCACAACTTTGCAGTATGTAAATGGTTAGTGCAATGCCCATGGTTCAAATAATACAACTGTTTGAGATAATAATGTGGCAGTTGTTAGTTCCAAAATGCCTACGTTGGCTGTTAATGTGTGTGATAATAACGTGGTAGCTAGTTGTTCTGAGATTTTTCTATTTCTTTCCCATTTCTTGCATAGGACCTGAACATGCACCCAAGGACACATATATGATTTTTGAACCCATTTTAGTGCAATGGAGCATGTGTGTGTAGTTCAAATTTGAATCATGCACATTAAATGCATAGAAAACTCGATTAATGTATAAAAAAGCCAAACGAACCCTGAATAATACCATATTTCAGCACGACACTCCTATTGGTCTATGTTTCCTATAGAAAAAATCAAGGTGAGAAGAGGCAGCGAAAGTCATTCGGCCCAAAAGGGTGACATATTTCCTATCGAAACCGCGAGGCTTCTTGTGAGAAGCTCCCATTCGTAAGAGGCTTGTACCAAAACTTGCCGCCATATTGGACGAAATTTTTATAACGGCATATATGTGTCATGTCACGACACCATGCCAAGTTTTGTGAATTTCAGGCGAGTTTTGGATTTACGAGAATTTAAAAACCAAGATTCTCAACATTTGTCGCTGAGCCATGACGCCGGGATGTTTGAAATTATTTCCCATTCTTTGCATTGGACCTAAACATGCACCCAAGGACAAATATACAACTTTTTAACCCATTTTGGTGCACTGGAGCATGTGCTTGTAGTTCAAGTTTGAATTGTGCACATTAAATGCCTAGAAAAATCAATTAGGGGTTGTCCGGATACAAGGATTTTACTAAACTAGTTTGTTCTATACACGTTTTCGGTTACAACAAACTAAAACTCTGTTTGGTTGACGTAACAAATCCATGGATAAGTAAATTTTAGCTTTCGTAAAACTGAAAAAACGAGCTTATGGGAAAACGACAATTAGACATTTTATATAAACCAATTCATCGTCTGCAGCCCGCCACCTGCATATAGTGTAGCCGACATGCACATTACCATCACCGTCGCAACAACTCATCCCACCATGCATGTGGCCATCACCGGCGACCACTCCTCCCGGCGCCGGCGCCATCAGCGTCGACGACCGGTCCTTCTCCAGCGACAACTAATCTCGCGTTCCACAATGCAGCCGTCGCCGTTGTCGAGCATGCATCCACATTGGTTTTAGTACTTGAATCTCAAGGCCACAATGTTGCATCTCCATCAGTTCTCACCTTCACGGTTGCACAAGGAACCATCCCCGCGATGATGTCGCCCAACCCGGCCAGCTACATCACTACTCTTATATTCGGCCACGAGCAAATGATGGACCCCTCCAGGCATCCAGATGGACATGATCGTCTCTTATGCAGATGCGAGAACACGGCATCGACGGTGCAGCCCTTGTGCTTAAACATGTTTTATCATTCAGACAAGGTTTTGTGCATACTTGTTCCTAACCGAATATTTAGTAAAACTAGTTTTGCAAAAAATCCTAATAAAACATGTTTTGTTAAAACTAGGCGTTAATTTCGTTTATCCACACAACCACTTAATGTATAAAAAGGCCAAAAGAATCCTAAGTTATTGCATATTTAAGCACAACACTCCTATTGGTGTATGTTGTCTCCAGAAAAAAGTTCAAGGCGAGAATAGGCAGCAAATGTCGTTTCGCCCACAAAGGAAACATGTTCCCTATCGGAACCACGAGGCTTCATGTGAGAAGCTCTGGTTTGTAAGAGACTTGTACCAAACTTGTCCCAAATCGGACAAAAAATTTACCACTCCATGTTGGTGCCATGTCATGACACATGCCAAGTTTCATGATTTTCAAGCGAGATTTGGATTTACAAGAATTAAAAAACCAAGTTTCTCAATGTTTTGGGATGAGCCACGATATCTAGATGTTTGAAATTCATTCCCATTTTTTGCATGCGACCTAAAAGTTCACCCAAGGACACATATATGATTTTCCAACCCATTTTGGTGCACTGGAGCATGTGCATGTAGTCAAATTTGAATTATGCACATTAAATACCTAGAAACTCAATTAATGTATTAAAATGGCCAAACAAACCCTGAATAATTCCAAATTTTAACACAACGCTCCTATAGGTTCATGTTGCCTCTGTAAAAGAATCAAGGCGGGAAGAGGTAGTGTATGTCGTTTCACACGAAAAGGTGACACGTTCTTCTCGGAACCTTCGAGCATGTTTGAGGGCTCCAATGTCTTCATGTCTATTTTTTGAGCTTTGTTGCTGCTCATGTGCACCTCTGTATATGCTGGGGGTTTTATTTTGTTTTTTTGAGTTGTATCGTTGGTTGTGAGTGCATTAATTTAAAGCTGGGCGATGGCCTCTTTTCTAAAAAGTTACCGATCATACGCGTTGCTCCATAAGATTTATTTTCTAGATAAAAGCAAGCAAAGAACGCGCTACATAATTTTCTCGGGTATCAAAGGTACATGTGGGATAAACATGCAACCATGCTTTCACTTTGGCGATTAGAGTACGGTCAAAAAGCTATATTTTCATTTCATCATAATTGAATACATTCAATATGAAAGTCTGGGAAATATCATCAAAAGATCCACATGATGATATAGGTCCGCCATACCATCCTCTCTAAATTTCTTAGTTTACATCATGTTGACCAAACATGGGTTGATTTCGTAAGTTTCACTATTAGGTCTCCAGCCTACTGATATGAAAGTATCTTTCATGGATGGTTCCTATATCGTAATTGTGGGGATTTGATACAATTGTTCATATTCGTCCATGGTTCTTAGGACCTGTAAAATAACTTACTAGACAATAGAAACCAAAGTTTAAAACAAAGACCAAAGTGTTTAGTTCCCTGATAATGGCACCAGAAAAAGCTTGGTGTTCTGCAAGTGCATATAGTTTAGTTGTAGCTTTTTTGAAGTAAGGGTATCAATCCCACTAGGAGCACAAGAAGTGGTCTTTGCCTCTTATTTGAGGTTTATGGAGTTGTGTCTGCAAGTTAATCATGGTCCAAAGCAAGCAAAAGAAGGAGTTTGAAAATGTTGCGAGCAAGAGGTGAAAAAACAAAGTGCAATATTGAACAAGAGAGAATAACTGTAGGGACTATCTATTCCCCACTAGTATGTATCTAACATAACATATGTGAATGCAAAGTTCTAGGTCTAATAACCAAGCCACCTTGCATCACTTTATAAGCGGGAGGAGGCTAGTATAGCATATGTGCTATGTGAGTAGCTCTGTATCACACATGCCATCACTACTGTAGGAATGACTAACAGTGGCCGACGCAAAAAGGTCAACAATGGTGGGCCAGGCTCCTAGAAGTGCCTGCCACTGACCTCCCACCACTGCTATAACTACATTAGTGGCAGGGGCCCACCCGCCACTGGTACATAGCTTCCTGTGGCGGACGTTAGTTCCTACCTGCCACAACTCACTATTGTTGCCCGCCACAGGAACCACTGTAGCAGTGGCGATTCCGCCATAGTGCCTGCCACTCGAGACATAGGGTAGAGTATACCAGTTGTTGGCATTGCGGGTTGACTCAAGAAACAAACATCAATGTATTGATCACATACTAATTAACAACAGTTCATCGGCTGATATATTCATGACTTAGACCATGTTTCTAAACATGGTCAATGACAACAATCATCTAAAAGTCGTTGCAGTTGCTCTTCCTTATGGTGATTATCACAAGGGTGTCCACCCGTAGTTATCTCTTTCCTGTCATGAACCCCCACCAACTGGATTCATAGAAGGATATGCATCTGTCCGATTCCGTCTTCTACTGAACGTTGGTGACACGCCCTCTTGGTCCATGGCGTACTCCAGCGGTGCCAACGGAGGGGATGTCCACTCTGGAAAACATCTTCATAGGTAACTTTTGAACTCCCCATCATTAAGAGCAAAGAGAGAGCACGTAATGTTAGACATCTCACCATACTTGCTTATGAACAAAAAAAGATGAAAGAATACAAAATATCTCACCATGACTTTTTTGACGACGTTGGTTTTAGTTAAACGGTGCACAATGGGCTTCCCCACGAAGGACACACTCGATGGTAACATCAAGGTAACATTCATGGTCTCATCCCGAGTAAGCTTCCTTATTATTTGAGAGAAAATTGCATAATTGAATGGACCATCGTCAACATCTTCCTCATCGTCATCACTTGCTCATCCTCGCCATTTTGGCTGTCGTCGTCATCCGATGTGTTCTCGTCTTCATGGTTGTCCTCATCATCTTGGTTGTCTCCATCATCCTAGTGATCCTGGCTATCGTCATGATCCTAGTCATCATCATCGTCATCACTGCAGAAATACATTGTCCTTAACCTGTTGACCTCTCGATTCAAGTAAAAGGCTATGTAATCTCCTCTGATGAAATTATTCTATGCAATGTACTCCTCCCATCCATCGCCATATATGATAGTTCTATCATTTTGTTTACGCACATCCAGTGCACCCCATATCATCCTCAGAGTACATAACTTTACCGCATACATTGTTGAAGTCAACCTTTATGTTGCATGGGATACACTATGCAGTAGTTAATCATTAACAATAAATTCAGTCCAATAATTATACAAATGGTTAGAATATAATATTATTGAACTTAAATACTGTTACCACTGATTTTTCGACCAAGTTTTCTCAAGAAGAGTCAGAAATCTATTGCAATATCCATACTTTCCATACATGTACATTTGTTGATATGGCAGATCTAACGCCTCATGTTCTCTACTAATCATTATGAGGCACTTAACGATTGTAAATGGTTGACATGAATACTAGCTTATGAAAGTAATTTTGAGAGGAGGAACTCGCTAAGAAGGGTTCGAGAAAAACTAGCATGACTTTGCTGAATATTGAACATATTTTGAGTACCAAAAAACTGATGACGAAACAGAAGTTAATCAACGTTTCATCAAAATGTTGCCACTCATTTTCAAAACCCATTCACTTGTCATATGTAAGCAGATTAAAAAATATTGTCATAGCGAATGAAATTCGGCATGAACTTTGCTTAAATAGTTGACATATGGAGTGACAGAAATTTGGCAAAACGGAAATGAATCAACGTTTAGCAAAAACTTTGTCACTCTTTTTCAAATCCATGTGAATAACATGAAGACCATGCAATTCTCATATGTAAGAAAATTCAAACACCATTGCTACTTGTCATATTTAGAAGTGTTCATGCTAAACCCATGCACTTGTCATATGTAAGCAAATTAAACAATATTGTAATAGCAAATGAAATTCAGCATGAACTTTGCTTACAAAGTTGACAAATGGAGTGATAGAAATTTGGCGAAACAGAAATGAATCAATGTTTGCAAAAACTTTGTCACTCTTTTTCCTATCCCTATGAATAAAATGAAGCCCATGCACTTCTCATATGTAAGAAAATTCAAACATCATTGCCACTTGTCATATTTAGCAATGTTCCAAATATTCAGACACCTACCGATACAAAAAAGAGCTATTTCAGTTATCTAGTATTGGTCTTGCTGTTGTGCTACTCTATTATATGATGTACAACTAGTACTATTGCTAAAGTTGAAACCCTAAAATATAAGTTAATCTAGAAATTAATAAGATGTAAATTCTAAACCCTAGAGCGTAATTTATTCACCGAGATAGTATACCATTGGCGGATTTTCCGACTGCAGACGTGATGGCGGTCGAGGTAGAGGACGGCGGCGGTGGTTCAGGTGGAGGATGGCGACGGCGGTCGATGCAGAGGATGGGGGTTGCGCGTGGTTGAAAGTGCAATCATGCCATTACATCAAGTTTTGATGTTGATGACAATATACATGTAAGGGACTAACTATGTTCGTCAAGTGAATCTCAGGGTGTTAGTCCCCGGATGACAAAGGTGTGTGGATCATGAACATACGGAGTTGATTTTGACTCAAGGAAGAAACACCAAAAGGATTGTATCTTTGTTTTCTCTTGAGTATAAGGATCCCGCACTATTAAGAGGGCATCGGTAGGGGTAGTGAAGGACTTGCTCATGTCAAAAAACCTAGCTTCTCTATCCCAGTCTCACTCTCTAAAAACAACAGTCAAAACGTTGCCTCTGCTCCCGCACCGGATGTCCGGCCAACTCGCCGGATGTCCTGCCCGCACGAAGGATATCCGGGCTGCTCCACCGGATTTACGGCCCCTGCTATCCAGAGAACACCGAATGGGTGGTGAAATCCCCGGAAGTCCGGCCTCCTTGCCAGATGTTCGGGCTCTCCCGTGTCCCCAGATATCCGGCATGTCCTGCCGGATGTCCGGCTCCTTGGTGTCCAGAGAGCATCTGTTCTGTGATGTTATTTCCGGATGTCCGGGCACCACGCCGGATGTCCGGGACTTCCAGCCACGTCGGATGTCCGGGCTTTACCCCAGATGTCCGGCCTCTCTGTTTTATTCTTGCCTCTCTGCTTTATTACACAGTCGTCACACTATGCCGGATGTCCTGCCCCAGGCCCGAATGTCTGGCCTACCTCTGCCACTTACACTACAACAACCATATTTTCTCCAATACTATATATAGCCTTATTCCTCCACGGGAGAGAGTTGACCATTCACTTTGAGCAATCCCTAGAACACATTCTCTCTCTCTCTCTCTCTCTCTCTCTCTCTCACTCATACACCAAATCTTAGATCCCGAAGGGATTTGAGAACATTTGTGAGAAGTTGTCCAATCAAGTGATAGATCCACTCCTTCCCCTTCTTTGCACCAGAGGAATTCGTGATTTGAGCAAGTCTTGAGCTTTTCCCCATAGTTCTTGTTACTCTTGGAGGCTGGAGACTCCTAGGCGGTAGGAGTTCCTTGGAGAGGAATTGACCATTGTGATTACCCCTAGAAAGTTTGTGAGGGTTTGGAGACCACCCCAAGGTCTACCACTAGTGGTTGAGAATCGCCTTCATGGTGGTATCTCAAAGAGAGAATAGGGTGAGACTTAGTGGCATTGGTGTTCCTTCATGGTAACACCCACCTCTCTAAATGGTGACGTAGCTTCCCTCCAAGCAAGTGAACATCGGCATACATCCTCGTCTCTCAGAGTTGCGGTTATTCCTAACCCTAACTCCCTACTTGTGGTTACTTGTCTCTTAGTCTTTACATATCATATGTTGTGCTTGGTTACTCATATCCTTGTAGCACTTGTTCACCTTGCTTAGCTCTTAGTATCATACTTGCAATTGTTAGGCTCACCTTTGTATTCCACTTTATTGCCTAAAATAGCTAAGTAACAATTAAAATTTGTAATTGTACCTATTCACCCCCCCTCTAGGTCCATCTCGATCCTTTCAGCGGTCGAGGCAAAGAACGGCGAGGCGGCGATCGAGGCGGACGATGTGGCGAGCAGATCTGGCTGCGATCGCAGCGTCGGACACGTGGAAGGAGCCGCCGGCTACTCGGAGGGACGACAGCGGTGGTCGAGGCGCAAGACGACGCGGAAGGGGAGACGGGAAGAATTGGCAGAGAAAACAGAAATGGTGGAAATGAAAAGGTTGTGGACGGTTGGGCGGGTACGAAAGGGGAACTGTCCGTGGAGAGCAGTGGCGGGCGACAACATACGCCCGCCAGAACAAACATTTTAAAAAATTTGATTTATTTGGCGCGGCTTGTCAAAATTTTGTTGTGGCGGGCACCTGATTGGGCCTGCCACTACTTACCCATAAGCTAGTGGAGGGCACTAGCTTACCGCTCGCCACTACAATTTCCATCCCGCAGGCATATTTGGAAGAGCCTACCTCTGACGGGTGCTTGGTAGCGCCCGCCACTGGATTTCCTGTAGCTATGACGGGTACGTCCAGGTACGCCACTGCTATTTTGACAAAGTAGCAACAACGGGTGACCTGCCCTGCCCGCCACTATTTATAGTTCACCTATAGGGCTTTTACCGGTAGTGCACCATCCTTCCTCCCCACGACAAGTTACAACAACGAGGATTAAGGGTTACCCCATGGACGCATTGAATGGTCGGTTCTCTGTTATTCCCCTATATGTGCTCTAGGAAGGAAGGGAGGATATTACTTTCACCTCTTTTATCTACCAATCCCACCATTGCAACAATAGTAATGTTCCTCATGGACATAAAGTAAAAATGTTGAGTGGATGTAGCGACCCGACCTCAGATGTGTATTCCTATGCTTAAGTGTCATCCATGGATCGGTATGCTGACACACACAGTACTCGAGGATTTGTAACAGAGGAAAATCACATGTATAAAGTAACGTAAATACTATTACCTCAATCCATATAGTGGAAGTAACAACACGGTTGTGGATTCCCATCAACACCAATGGCAAAGTTGAGTGTAGAAATCGTAACCCTAACGTATCACTTACTCGTCGTAAGAATCCTACAACATACTTAACTATGCTAGAGCCCATAATAGCTTGTGGCTGCACACGAAAGTTTATAGCATGAATAATCTTATGATCCCTTTGAGCCTAGGTGGCATTCCATAGGGTGATCACACGAGTACTCCGGGATCCCCTTGGGCAAGCACCGGGTTCTCCAGGTGCCCAGACAACCACTGGGTGCTCCAGGGTGCCTCAACCAATCCACCCAGATGTGTATTTAAGTATCCACCTTAAGTTAAACCTTAGTTAACAATAACTCTCACAACTTTGATGAATTCTCTTAAACCAATCCGCGTCTACGAGCATAGCATAGTGGCATAAGCATAACATAGAAGTACCTCCCAAGGTTTTGATATAAAGAACAATAGGTTATACCTCATCAACTACTTCCCAATACCCACATCTTATCAATCCTACTCATGCAATGTTTGAGGGTTGAAACTAATGCATAAAAACTGGGTAATAAAGGGATATGATCAAAGTGTGAACTTGCCTTGTACTGTTAATGAAGATGATTCGCACTCATAATTCCTGATAGTTCTGCTCGTCACATTCCGGTCAATCTATCGTAAGCAAGCAATAGTAACCACACATAAGAAATCACTCAAAAGATCGGGAAGAACGAAGAGGACAATTTGGAAAACATCAAAACCAAGAAAATATTTCTTGCAACGTAAAACAATTTCTAACTGTACCAAAATTAGGTGAATTTGACCTTATCAGAAAGTTTAGGTCAAGAGCTTCGATTTGCAAAAATAATCAACTAAATCAGGGTTATAAAACTTAAGTTATGATCAAACTAAAGTCAAATACAAATCTGTTTGAATTCAAATTTTAGAACTTTCAAAAACATGTTTAAGTTGTTTTACTGGGTAGAGGGGATCATAACAAAGAAGTGGGCGTTGGTTTCGTTGGAGTTGGAAGAACGGGTAAAAAGATGTGGTCGTTTGAAACCCAGGGGCTAGACTATAAAAGAAAACCTACAAATAGGTCCCTGGCCAGGAAATAAAAATAAAAAGAAAAACCTAAAGAACGAAAGTTCGTTACAGAATGCTAACGAACAAAAATCGTTCGCTGTGTAGACCTAACCAATGAATGTTCGCAAATCAAAACTAACTAAAAAGAAAACCGAATTTAGAAGGAAAAACCGACGAAAACCGGATTGGGCGGCGGTTATACCGGTTCGAGGCGGTTTGGCGGTTTTTGCAAGAAAAGCGGCGATGGCGAGGACGAACTCCGGCGACAGCGGGCTGCGGCGGTGAAGCGGCTCCGGCGGGCGAGCGGTGTGGCACGGAGGCAAAGCGCTGCAAGGCGGCGGAGGGCGCTGGCGCGAAGGTGGCGCTAATCTGGCGCGACAGCGACAACGGCGAGATGTGCGGCGGCGGCGAGATGGCTTGCGCAGCAGCGGCGGCGACTGCGCGGAAAAGAGGGGGCGGTGGCAACTTTATAGGAGGGGAGGGGAGCAGGTGGCCTTGGAGGAGGGGAAAAAGGCGAGGCGGCGGCAGGTGGATTCCGCGTCTGGGACGGCGGCGCCGTCCGGCGCGCGTACGTGAGTACACGAGGTAGACGGCGGCGTCGTGGTCCGGCTGGGCCTTCGGCCCAGTACGGTCCGCCGGGATTTTTTTATCATTTTGCAGACGAAAGAAATAATAAAACGATGTAAAATAAAAAATATACTATAGGCATATAATATATCAAAAATTTCAGAAACATATTTTCTACAACATGAACATTTTTCTAAAGTCAAATAAAATCCATAAAAATTTAAAATAAAGCAAAAGTGCTACTGCTATAATAAAACCCAATAAAAATATTTTAAAAATACCAAAATAAATTCAAATATATTTCTCCAATTTTCTATTGTAGGGAATCATTTTACCCTATATTCCAGTATATCTTATTTTTGGAGAAAATAATTTGCATAAAAACAAAATAACCCCAAATTGAAAATAATTCCAATGGGATTTTAAATTTGATTCTTTGAAACTTCCAACTCATATTTTATATGATTTGAAGAGGTCATTTATCTTCTCTCATGAAAATCATTGAGTTGCTTAAAGTTTCTGAATTTGAAAATAGTTCCAAATGAAATTCAAATATTTTCAAATACCCTTTTCATTTAATTTAATGGAAGAAGTCATGTCATTTTCTCTCTAGGGTTTTGTATTTGAAAAGAATTTGAATTCACGAAGATCATAAAAGAGAATGAATGTTTGGGAAAGTCCTTTTATTCCCTCTCATTTAACTTTCAAAAAGTTTCAAACTTCACTCACTTTCATTCAATCAATCACACAACATCAAACAAACTATCTATTTAACATAACATTCCAAAGTTTAGAATTTTGGGATGTTACAAACCTACCACCCTTAAAGTGAATCTCGTCCTCGAGATTCGGAGAGGCTAGCAAGAAATAGGTTAAGTTCGGGGTCTTCTCAAAATCCATCGGTTGTTTTTGGGGTCTGGGGTGCTACCACCCTTAGAAACATCGTTACGGTCCCATCAATACTCATATAGTCCATCCTTATCGTTCACAGTGTCCATCTTCTCAGATCTTCAGGATAATTCCTTCTCTGGGCTCTTCCGGTAGTGGGATAACCTTTTCCTCAATTCATGTGTCCTTTCATCTTGGTACGGTTCTTCCGTGACCGGGTCTTCTTAGCTGACAGGTCTGGCGCCAATACTAAACAACTATCGATATCTCATGGCGGTCATCCATTTATGGTTTCTCCTGCAGGAAATGGGTCTGGGTTGATCCTCACCATATAACCTACGGTTGGCAACAACTGCCTTGTACAAGGGGAAAAATTGTCATACCATTCTAAGGTTTAAACAAGGTTTAACATCATCGTCTTTCCACTATAGGCAAGTCACTCAGATTTACCATCCCATATAGCAAGGCGAATAATAAGAGTAAGTTGGTATGGTGATCAATCCATCCCGCACCCAAATCATTACCTTGTATATGGTTTAGCGAATCTCGCAGTCTAACACTCGGTCATCCTCACAAGCATTGCAGAATTTCTCTTGTCGACGAACCAAGTTCGGATAAATCCATTGATTCTGCAAACCAACAAACATCTATCCTTCCTTCACAACTCTCGGGTTTATGCGTTGCTCCTATAAGACCGTCTATTGATAACAGCATAACTACTTCCAGGGTTTTTCCTTCAGCAAGAGTGTGCTTGCTTCTTGGCAGGTCCTAGGGCATGTGGGTTATGGCCCATCTCATCACTTGTAAACCTTGATCTCAACCTCGGGGCAACTGATCATTATTCCAACATCCTGCTTCCTAGCATTCTTAAATCCATCCAATTGTATTGTCTCCCTTCCTTCTACGGGTACCAAGCTAAGATGTGATTACTCAGACTCATCATGGAGTTACAATTGCTCCATATTACCAACATTATACCTCCTTTATATCCAATAGTACTTCATCCCTTCATATTCTTGGGATACCCCTAATATCGAGACAAAACTCATACTCATTCTGTCCGAAGTCCACTCCATGGAATATCACTATCTTTTCTAGAGGTCAAGTGTCCCCATAGGGTACTACCACCCTTGAAATGCACAAATTTATCCATAGACCATATTTCTCATATCCTCAAAAATGGTCCAAAATCTTCCTTCATAGAGTCACTACTCATCAAATCCAATTTAGTACCACGATGCTATCATTATTTATTCTCAAATTATTACAATCTCCTGCATTTCCATCACATGCCTCAACTTAACACCTCAATAATAATAAAATGTCTCCACTACTACTACTGTATTTCTCGTTGCAACTCAACTATTTATCACAAGTCTCCTTCTCCTTGGGGCATTCTGTGGCAAAGTGCCCTGCTTCATTACAACGAAAACATATTACTTCTGACAAGTCTCGAGGTTTCCTTTTTGGGCAACCGCTGAAGTAGTGCCCTGACTCCTTGCACCTGAGACAGGTGATATGACTCAGGTCCTTCCTGGAATCCAATCTATTTCTCTTCCTGGACTTTTCCGTGCCAATCAGGGCTTCTATTTCCTGTGGGTCATACTCTACTTCCACTGTCGGGAATTCTACTAGATCCCTTTTCAAACAATTTTGGGAGATGTGTCCTTCTTCTCCACATGAATAGCAAGACCTGGTGCAGGCTTTAATTATGTTTCCTTCGGGTGTGTCCTCCACCTCTTCCTTCATCACAGGTTCTTCTAAGATTTCCATGAGGGCTCCTTTCATTGATTCTTTCTTCTGCTGGATGGTTCGTTGTACCATGGGGTAAATGTGACACTGAGCAGGGTAGTGGGTAGTCCCTTCACACAAGAAACAAGTAATCTGCCTAGTTGGGCATTCTACAGTTGGGTGGCTTCTTCACAATGAGGGCATTCATCCTTGCGTTCTTCATGGTTGTGTCCTATTTCTCCACAAAGCTTGCATGCACAAGGTTTCTTCATATCCTTTCCATAAGGCTTCAATTTCTGGGACACAAACCGAGACTTTAGCAGAGTCAACTTAAATTCTTCACAAGTGGTTACTCTTTGCCATTCATTGATGATTTGGTACATCCTCTGCCAAGTAGCAGCACCTCTTTCAAAACACTGCAGAGCATGCGGGGCCATATTCTTTCCAGCTATAGTGTTATTCTCCATGTGATCCTCCATGTTCTGAATCCATCGGTCTGTCTCCAATTGACTCATCGGTCCAGAAAATACAAGCTCATCTCCATTCATCCTCTATTGGGTCCAAGGGTTTTGGGGTGAGATGAGAGAGATAGAGAGGAATACACACAATGCAAACAATAGTTTTGAAAAGATAGATTTTATTTTGTGGCTGTCGAAAAACATCAAAAAAAATGACAGCTCACAATCGTCGCATCTAATGTAGGTATATAACGGGGTTTGGTCTTCTAAGGGTCAATAAATCTTCAAGGTCGTCAAACTCTTCAAGTATTTTTCATGTCTCCGATGGCTTCTTCCGATCGTGCTTGTCCTTCTCAAATTCTTCTGCCAGGCCATCTCTGTTGATGCAAAGTCTCCCGTGACGTTCTTTAATATAGTGGAGTTGCATTCCAAACTTCTGATTTCGACATCCTTGGCATGAACCATGGTCCTACTGTCCTTCAGTTCCTGACGAATCTCTGGTATCTCGAGGTTTTGTTCCTCCAGTTTCGCTACTTCAGCTTCTGTGTCCTAAGTTCTTCACGGAATGCTTTCTCGTCAAATACGGCTTCTTGCAGGTCCATCTTAAAATTCTTGATGTAATACTCCAGATCCTGGCGATACACTAGCTAAGGTTAAAACTGCATCCTTTGCTGACAGATGCCCCATCAGCCTTCTACCATCCAATCATTCCGAAGAAATGCATGTTTAACTCAGCATGGTGACCATAGCATCAGCGGCCGATGACATCATGGATAACCGTGTTTCTGCCCTTTTCATTGCCATGAGCTATCATTCCATAATTGATATCTCCTGCCCTAGGGTTTTCTTGACAAAAACTTCGAGTTTTGATGCTCCATGTTCCGGTCTTTCTCCAACACACCTTGATCACGGGTATTAACAGCTTCAATAGTCTGACAAGTTCAATAAGGGTAGCTTTCCTAGGTCATACCAATCTAGACATTCTACAGAGCCTTCAAATTCTCCTAGTCTTCGGAGTCTTCAACCATTGTAGTTTCCATTACTATAATGCATGGTAAAATCTCCTTCATTCCAAAATGGTCTTAGTTATCCGATATCTTGTCCTTCTCGGAGTGGTCTCATCAGCCGAATCTTAGTGTGGTCAAAGGGGAAAGGGGTATGGTCTAACTAAAAGGGGATATTTTGATAAATCACAGAAAAGAAGAGAGGTAAAAGATCTTTTTGAAAATAAGATTTGAGAGAAAATCTTTCCTAAGGGCTTGCCAGTTTCTAGGGGTCACGTCCTACAGTCAACATATGCTCTGATACCATCTTTTAGTGACCCGACCTCAGACGGTCAAGTCTCTGTGCTTAAGTGTCATCCCTGGATCGGTATGCTGACACACACAGTACTCGAGGATTTATAACAGAGGAAAATCACATGTATAAAGTAACGTAAATACTATTACCTGAATCCATATAGCGGAAGTAACAACAAGGTTATGGATCCCCATCATCACCAATGGCAAAGTTGAGTGTATAAATCGTAACCCTAACGTATCACTTACTCGTCGTAAGAATCCTGCAACATACTCAACTATGCTAGAGCCCATAATAGCTTGTGGCTGCACATGGAAGTTTCTAGCATGAATAATCTTATGATCCATTTGAGCCTGGGTGGCATTCCATAGGGTGATCACACGGGTACTCCGCGATCCCCTTGGGCAAGCACTGGGTTCTCCAGGTGCCCAGACAACCACTGGTGCTCCAGGGTGCCTCAACCAATCCACCCAGATGTGTATTTAAGTATCCACCTTAAGTTAAACCTTAGTTAACAATAACTCTCACATCTTTCATGAATTCTCTCAAACCAATCCACGTCTACGAGCATAGCATAGCGGTATAAGCATAACATAGAAGTACCTCCCAAGGTTTTGATATAAAGAACAATAGGTTCTACCTCATCAACTACTTCCCAATACCCACATCTTATCAATTCTAATCATGCAATGTTTGAGGGTTGAAACTAATGCATAAAAACTGGGTAATAAAGGGATATGATCAAAGTGTGAACTTGCCTTGTACTGTTGATGAAGATTATTCGCACTCATAACTCCTGATAGTTCTACTCGTCACACTCCGGTCAATCTATCGTAAGCAAGCAATAGTAACCACACATAAGAAATCACTCAAAAGATCGGGAAGAACGAAGATGACAATTGGGAAAACATCAAAATCAAGCAAATAAATCTTGCAACATAAAACAATTTCTAGCAGTACCAAAATTAGGTGAATTTGGCCTTATCATAAAGTTTAGGTCAAGAGCTTCGATTTGCAAAAAGAATCAACCAAATCGGGGTTATAAAACTTAAGTTATGATTAAACTAAATTCAAATACAAATATGTTTGTATTCAAATTTTAAAACTCTCAAAAACATGTTTAAGTTGTTTTACTGGGTAGAGGGGGTCATAACGAAGAAGTGGGCATTGGTTTCGTTGAATTTGGAATAACGGGTAAAAAGATGTGGTCGTTTGAAACGCAGGGGCTAGACTGTAAAAGAAAAACTACAAATAGGTCCCTAGAAAGGAAATAAAAAGAAAATGAAAAACCTAAAGAATGAACATTCGTTACAGAATGCTAACGAACAAAAATCGTTCGCTGTGTAGACCTAACCAGTGAACGTTCGCAAATTAAAACTAACTAAAAAGAAAACCGAATTTAAAAGGAAAAACCGACGTAAACTGGATCGGGCGGTGGTTATACCGGTTCGCGGCGGTTTGGCGGTTTTCGCGAGAAAACCGGCGGCAGCGAGGACGAACTCCGGCGACATGAGGCTGCGATGTGGCGGCTCCGTGAGGCGGCGGTGCGGCGGAGGCGAAGTGACGAGGCGATCGAGAAGCCTTGGGCTTGGGCGTAGCGTCTGTGGCGTGAAGTCTGTGTGGCAGCGATGATGGCGAGATGTCGCGGCGGCGAGGCAGACTTCTTGTGCAGCGATGGCGGCTGAGGGAAAAGAAGGGGGCAGCGGAGACTGTTTAGGAGGGGAGGGGAGCAGGCGGGCTTGGAGGAGGGGAAAAGGAGAGGCGGCGGTGGGTGGAGTCTGCGTCGGGGACGGCGGCGGCGTCCGTGGCGTCTGTGAGTAAGCGGCGGCGTCATGGTCGGTGGGCCTTCGCCCGATTCGTCCATGAGGATTTTTTATCATTTGCAAGCGAAAGAAATAATAAAACGATATAAAATAAAAAATATACTATTGGCATATAATATATAAAAATTTCAGAAAAATATTTTCTCGACATGAACATTTTCTAAAGTCAAATAAAATCCACACAAATTTAAAATAAAGCAAAAGTGCTACTGCTATAATAAAACCCAATAAAAATCATTTAAAAATACCAAAGTAAATTCAAATTTATTTCTCTCCAATTTCCTATTGTAGGAATCATTTTATCATTTTCATATATTTTATTTTTGGAGAAAGTAATTTAAATAAAAACCAAATAACCCCAAATTTAAAATAATTCCAATGGGATTTTAAATTTGATTCTTTGAAACTTCCAACTCATATTTCATATGATCTGAAGAGGTCTTTTTATCTTCTCTCATGAAAATCATTGAGTTGCTTAAAGTTTCTGAATTTGAAAACAGTTCCAAATGAAATTCAAATATTCTCAGATACCCTTTTCATTTAATTTAATGGAAGAAGTCATGTCATCTTCTCTCTAGGGTTTTGTATTTGAAAAGAATTTGAATTCACGAAGATCATAAAAGAGAATGAAATTTTGGGAAAGTCCTTTTATTCCCTCTCATTTAACTTTCAAATAGTTTCAAACTTCACTCACTTTCAGTCAATCAATCACACAACAATCAAACAAACTATCTATTTAATATAACATTCCAAAGTTTAGAATTTTGGGATGTTACAGTGGTCGACCTTACACAACACTAATGAAGAACATTAACATAAACATGCAAAGGAGGATTATATGTACTTTTGGCGTTCAGCACCTAAACATACTAGGGTTCCTCCATATCCCTAAGAACCAGGGGTTTTACTCATACACGGAGACAACAAACATCAAAAGGATAATCGTGGTAATCATGGATGAACGGTCAAAGTAATACACGTAGGAATCCACCTAGGTTTGGTATTACAAAGACATGAATAGGGAGATGGTGATGATGATGGTTTATATGGAAGTCTCCTTGATCGGGTTGACGGCGTAGAAGAATCCTTCTATCAATCCTCAGCATGGATCCCTCCCGGAGGCTAGGGTTCTTGGTTCCAGGGAAGTTTCTAATCTCTATGTTGCTCTCATTTGTGATTTGAAGCCACCGGGGTAAAATATTCAACTAGTGGGAGGGGTCGCCAGCTGGTATGAGCGGGCACGCTCATTCTAGGCACTGACTTTCTCCTGGAAGCATTGTTGTGGCTGGAATTTGCTTAGTTTGATCGCCGCTTCTTATGGTAGGCTCCCGTCACACCAATCAACGTGATTTTGACATGTATACTTGTTTTCTCCTTTATGCTACAGATGTCCTCCTCAATTAAGATCTTGGTGAAATCAAACAAAAGGTTGTGCAAACTCGGTAAAGTCCTATAAATCCTACTACTATTGCACAACTTAAAATAAAAATGTGATGTAATTTTGGACTCATCGGTAGCCATGTCCACGGTTTGGATGGATTCTATATAACGCACACTACTCAGTCGTTGTCAACTTGGATGAACAAATCAAATTTAACAAAACCAAGGTGAAATGGATATATTCTAGGAATGTTGAAAATTGTGCACGATGCACCATGATGACAGTCAAAATATCATTTATGTGTACCAATACACAAAGTTAGATAAGATGGAGAAATGGTGGCATGGGAGGCCACAATGAGACTGGTTATGATCTCAGGCAGATGTAAGAAAACCTTGAAGATATCGTTCCTTTATGTTGTATTGCTTTACTGTTAGTTAAAGTTGTATTCTTTTTAACACGGTACAATCAAAGTCGCTCACATACACAAACATACACTCAGCCCTATGAGCGTAGGCACGCAGACTCTAACATTATGAGCACCTTCGGGAGACTGAGCGGACATATCATCTCGAGATTTACAAAGTCGGCATAGACGCCTTCGTGGTTGACAGGAACGTATTCTTCCACTGAATACACATCATCGAAAGGCCTGAAAATAAATTCAGGAAAATACGAGCATCAATGTCAAGTCTGGGACTTGAATTCTGATAAGCTGAGGGTAGCACTGTCATTCTAACCATCCAACCACATGTTGATCCATAGTCAAGGTTATGTTTGATAAGTTAGAACTGCTATGCTTCCAAGCCATGTATTGCTTTAGAACTGCTATGATTTCAAGCCTCGTATTACTTTAGTCGGTGATATACATTATTTCGAGTTAACTTGCAAGTACTCACTTGCTCGTTAGTGTAGCTAGATACAAAGTGAGGATTCACCTTTCTTCTGCAAAAATATTAAAGCATGGATGTTACCCCAAATCGAATGTTCGAATGTTTTCTAGCATCGTTTTTATGGCAAATTATGTTGTCGTGAGTAGGGATAGGTCCGGGTCAGGGAGCCTGGGACTAGCAGGGTGGATTTCGTTCTTATTTTTCGTTTGATTTCATCCGTAGTAAGATTCTGCTCTTCTGTATGATGATTGCTATGTATTGATGAACTATTGTATTGATGTTGTAGCTTGTGGCGAGTGTAAGCCTTTATATTGTATTCTCACCTATGCAGTACATGGTATGTTGTAATGATATCCACCTTGCTATGCGCTCGAAATGCGATTGTGCCCCAATCATGAATTGATCACATGACTGGGATAGAATCGCATCTTGGGCGCTACAAGTTGGTATCAAAGCCAGGTTCAAGTGATTCTATCGTTTCACCGTCCCGAGCAGTTTTGTTTTCCCACCTACCCGCCCTTTTCTTCTCGGAACCAGAACCCGTAATCGAGTATCCATCCTACTCATGCGAAGCCCTTGCATTCTTTCCTCACTTATTTCAACCAGTGTTTTTCTCTTCAAGTTATTCGTCGGTTCCCCGTTCCAAGTTACTTTGTTTTTCCACCCACCCGCCCTTTTCTTCCCAGAGTTTAAGAATCCAATTGAGTATCCTTTTGTTCGTGTGAAGCCTCTTCATTCTTTCCTTAATTTCTTAAACTGGTGATTTCTCGTCTAGTTCCTCATTCTCTCTCATTTTCTTCTCCGGAGGATTAACTCAAGTTTTCGGGTCAATCATATTCCTTTTCCTTTACTCAAATGTTTCCCCTTGCTCGTTCGCCTCTCGCTACTCAATTGTTCCGGAGCTCTGAAGAAATCTCAGGAGATTCGTGTTTTCGCTCAAGACTCATTCGTACTATTCGAGGTTGTCACCTCATAAGTCTTTATTTGTTCCGGTACATCATCTCTTCTTCAATCCTTCTCAACGGTGTTTATTTTGAGTGGGCCCATAACCCACAGGTCTTTCCCAAGATCTTACCTGACTCTTCTAACTTCTTTTCCGGAGTTATTCTCTAATAATTTCCATGTTTGATGTAAGAATGAATTTTCATCAATCAATTGCCGTCTCTGAGATTGCTTTCAAATTCTTTTCAACTTCGGCTCAACATTTCTAGTATTCATTGTTCCGGAGCATCTCTCTAATTATTCACAGTATTTCTCATCGTCATAATCAGCCTTGAAGACCAAAGAAGAGTTTTCCTCTAAATCTTGTCCGTTCTCTCGGAGATTCGCGGTGCTAGCTCGATGTTATCTTCTCAAATTGTTTCCAATCGTGCGATTCTTTTCTTACCCATCCGGACTATTTTCGGAGTTATTTTCCGTTTCGTTTCACCGAAGTTCGTCACTTCAGAAGAATTATTCATTCACGACATTCTTTTCGTGTTCTTCAATTTTTCCGGTGTTTCGATATTCCCCCAAGTATATTTGTTCGTGTTATAGCTCTTTCCGGCGATTCATTCTCTTTTCATCATCCGTTTCAATTCTCATGGTGGATTACTCAAGATTCCTTTTCTGTTGTTATCGTATCAATCCATTTGTTCTTTCCAATCCTACCGGTGGTTCAAGAAGACCTTCCTAAGTATTTGCGCTATATATCCCCTTAAACTTTCCAAAGCGAATAAGTAGTATGCAAATTTACTTGTCATCAATTTAAATTGGTGAAGGATACGCATAACATAATGCTTATTATTGTTTCATCCAAATGATCTAATTCCTTCTTCCGAGTTTGTTCGCGATATAAATTTCTCGGTTCTAAGTTGTTCATCTTTTCTTTTCCGGAGTTCAAAGTTTCCTTGGCCATCTCGTCGGAACCTCCGTCTAAATCACTACAAGTCTTTAATCTTATTATTTTCATCCTTCAATTCTATCTCATCATCCTTTGGTTACCGGAGTTCTTCGCAGTGGTTCGTAAGGATTTAATTCATTCTTCAAGTCCGTCAAGATTCTTGTTGGAGCTCAAGTATCTTTTTCTCTTGCGTCTCGAAGTGAAATTAATTCTCCGCATACTTTTGATGTGGAGTTTTGCATTTCTTCGTTCTTCTTAGCTATTCAAGCTTTTGTTTGTGGCAAAATTTCACCTCAAATTTTGGAGATGTTTTCAATAAGTCCAATACAAGCTTATTCTTTTCGTTGTTGAATTTCCAACAACTCCGTTCAATCCTTCCTTGCAAAGATGCTTTCCAAACTCAATTGTGGTAGAAGATGTCATTTTTCTTCTTCGTTCTTTTCGTTCAACTCTTTCAATTCTTTTGGAGGCATTGTGTTGTTCCTCTCTTCAAGTATCGTTCCATCTTGTCAAGTTCATGTTCTATTCCATTCCATGTTCAACCGGGATGCTAACCCAATTCCTTCGTTCTTATTCCTTTTCTATCTTGTTCTAACCGGAGTGGTTTCAGAGTTCATCTTGTTCCTTGAACTTTCGATTCTTGTCATAATCGTCGTTCCTCTTTTCTACCCGATTGCTCTCGACTTTGTTCATCTTCTCTCTTGTGCTCTTATTTCACCTTGTCCTCTTTCTCTTCCATCTCGTTCTTAAGATCTCGGAACGAGATCTTCTGTTAGTGGAGGAGAGTTGTAATGCCCCGAGACCTAAGCTTCAGATGCCTTCCATTTATTTTAGTTGTTGACGTGTGTTTATTAAGTTTGTTGCATTATCATAATTGTTTTGCATATTTCATTCCTATTTGTTTTTTGCCATGATCATGATGAATGCCATTGCCATATTTTGTTTACTGCATCATGTTCATCTTTTATTATATTGCATTGTGCCATTTCATTTTGTTGCATTGAGCCTCTTGTCATTTTGCATTATGCCATCCTTTGCCTGATGCATCATATTATAGCATTGTGTCATCCATGTTGTTTCCAAGTCCATCATGTGCTTTGCCCCTACATTATGTTTGTTGATTGCTCCATGTATGATCATGCATCAGCACCTCCTCCTTCCTTCTTATTTCTTTCATTTTGGCAAGTGACCTTTTTCCCTCCTCCATAAATGTTCAATCTTTTCCTATCTATTTTAGACCACGTCCTCAACCTCTCTGCCAATCTGATCCCATTTGGAGTTGTTTTGGTTGGGTTCAAAAATGGCTCAAGTTTGAATTTAATTCAAACTTGAATTATTTTTCTACCTCTAAAAAATGCCCAAACCAATTTATTCAAATAGTACATGTCACCAGGAGCCTGAGGATATCATTATATCTTCCTAATTCTTTTCCTAGCTCCCCCTTCTTTTCCTGTTCTGAAATCTGTTGATTATAAAGGAAAACAAAATATAAGAGAAGGAAGGAGAGAGAATCAAGCCCACCTGGGCCTTCCTTTCTCCAGTCGCAGCCCAGCGATCACCTCCCTGGTAAAAATCCCCCCATCGCCAGCTGACCACCCCGTCGACCCCACCTGCCAGCGACCCGACTCCCTCCTTTTCTTCTTCCTCCCTCTCTGTCTCTCACGGTGAAAACCATGGGAAGCACATGTGTTTTCCCAAAATCGACCAAGAAAAATTGTTTTGGGAAGCAAAACTCCGTGAAATAAAAGAGTGGGAAGCCCCAGAGTCAAATAAAATTACGGCGGGTAGGTTGTTAACGAGAAACATACCAATGACGACTTCTGGGTCCTCTTGGGCTTTGTCTGCGGAGATGTGATGAACTTGCCCTTGGATTATATCGGGGGCGGAATACTACTCCATATAGTTGACTTGCGGCTGAAATGGAGCGACGTGCTTGGTGTTCTTGGGGCATTGTCGGGCGTAGTGTCTGGTTTGACCACAGCTGAAGCACGAATTGTTGCGCTGGCAATCATCGCGCACCGGGCTGGTCACGACATTCTTGACTTGTGTAGTAGTATTGTTGAAGTTCTGCTGCCAATTGTGTTTGTACTCCACCTGAGTCTGTTGCCATGTACGAGCCTTTTGCACTGGTTGCATATCCTTCTTGGGCTCGAATTTGCGCTTGTGGTCATTAGCAGCTGGCTTGTTGTCGTGCAGGAGCTTGTGTTCCCTCTCGACGATGAGGACCTTGTTCACCAGAGTCTGGAAGTCCGGGAAATCAAACATACTGAGAGTGCACCTGAGATGTTGATGTAGGCCTCCAAGGAATCGGTCGATCTTCCGCTCTTCTATGGCCACAACATGGAGAGAATAGCGGGCCAGATGGTTGAATTTATTCAGATACTCGGCGACGGTCATGCTGCCTTGAGTGAGAGCAAGAAATTCGCGTTGCTTGATCTTCATGACTCCGATGGGAATATGATATTTACAAAAATGAACCTTGAATTTTGTCCAAGTAATTTCCTCGTCGGCAGGCCATATTGCTTTGGCATTATCCCACTATATAGCGGCAGCTCGTTCGAGATAATGCGTTGCGAAGGTGTAACACCCCGAATGCAACTTTCCATATTCGTAACTCCAACTCTTGCCTTTTCCGAAGATGCGATATATTATTTCCTCCGTGGTTGGGTTTTTGTCTTTTGTTTCGCATTTTGTTCATGTCATGCATCTCATCTCATAGCATCATGGCATCATCTGCATTGCATTGGCACTGGTTGCCGTCATTGTTTTTAAAACTTGCATCCGCTCGTAGTTGCCGCGTCCCCTCTTGCTTTTGTTGACCGTTCTGAGACCAACCAAGTTTCCCTCTTGCCTGGCTTTCCTAACCTCTCTGCACATGCCGCAAACCCCTTGTGTGTGTGTCCGAAACTTCTCCGAACCCGAACCGGGGAGTCATGACCGGTGGGTCCGGTTCATCCCCCAACATCTTTAAAACATCTCTGTTTTCTTATTTAGACTCCCTATCTATTTATTTCTCGACCGCCCGATCTAAATTGGAGGGTCCAATTAGACCCTAACCTAAACCACTCGCTATATAATCAAGCCAACTCTAAAATCTAGGAGAGCTATCCCATCCTTCCTCCTCGCCGCAGCCACCCTCTCCAAAAATCCTCCTCGAATTCCACATCGAGCCAACCAGCCTCCTTCCTTCCTCGTTTTTAGATCCAGCCAATCCACCAGTAGCCTCCGACCATCTCCCTCATTTTCAGCCCCCCTCCATCCACCAGCGCGTCCTCTGCTCGAGCCCGAGGGGGTCACGAGCAGCTCGCCACCGGCTGCAAGCAGCAGTACCACTAGGACCTCGTCGCCCCTTCCCCTCTTCTTCTCCTCTATCCCTTCTCCCTCTGGTTCTCTCCCTCGTCTCTCATGCCTCTCCCTCTCTGTACCAGGAACAACCATGGCTGGCCTCAGCTCCCTCGCCGCCGTTTGCACCAGGCCTAGCCGGGAGACGGACGGATCCGTCCTCCCGCGTCCATCCCCGCGCTCGCAAGTCCCGCGCCTGGCTTCGTCTGAAGTCGCTGCACCAAGCCCCTGACTCCTTCGCCTCCTCATCTGCGTCCTCGTCAGAACCGACGCATGCCCCTCTCCGCCGGTTTCCTCGTTGCAAAACGGAGCCCCGGCGACCCTCCGGTGAGCTGTCGCCCGGATCCACCCCGTGTAGTCCTCTTTTCCTTCCTAAGCTCCTCCCCTGCCTCTCATCCCTCTCCTTGTTCTCTATAACAGCTCCAGGGAGCCGCTCGAGCTTTGCCGCGTCGCCGCTCCTTCGATCCGACGAGGACTGGCCGTCCCAAGCTCGGATCCGCCGGCTTCGTCCTGTACTGGGTCTTCCCCGCCTCAAGCTGCGTCGCCTGTGCCAAGTCTAGCGCCAAGCCACCGCCGTTGCCTCTGTTTCCTACCGCTGCACCCTGCTGCAACAAGCGCCAGCTCGATCCGGTCCCCGTTGACCGCGAGCATCGGCTGGGTCACAGCCACCGCCAAGGCCCAGCCTGCTTCCCCTTCAGATCTAGCCTGCCCCAACCCAGCACCGACGGCTTGTAGGCCCAGGGTGAGCAGCCCCCTGTGTTTCCTTGTTGGGCTTCCTGTTCAGATTCGGCCTAGAGTGTTTTTTCATGTCCAGCGATTTTAGCATTATCCGGTGAATTACTGTTTTACAGAAAAACCCCTCATGTTCATGCATTTAATAATTGCACAACCGTGCATCGGACTAAAATGTTTTAAATATGTAAAATGCTTATAATTTCATCTAGTTCCATAATATCCAACTTTCATCCATGTTAAAAATGTTTAAAATGTGTTCGTTTAAATTTGCTCAAATGCCATGTTAAAATGATTTATTTCATAACTAAATAACCATAGCTCCAAATTTAATAAACTTTATATGTAAATGGGGTGGCAAAATGCATAGTTTAACGTGGTATACTTTATTTTTCTGTTTAACAACATTAAAATATGATTTAGAGAAGAACAGTACCAAATTCGAATATTGCTCATGAGGATTTTCCGGAATTGTTGTTTGTTGTTCCGGCCTCATTTAGACTTGCCTAAATAGATAGTTTACTTATGCTTCACCTCTTGCCATGTTTAACAACATTTAATATTGTTGTGTGCCTAAACGAGAGTGAACTAAATAACTCGAATGTGGTGTTTCGTCAATATGCAACCCGTTGCATATTGAGCTCCATTTAACTTGTAGTATTGTTTGTTGCACTTTGCCATGCCATGCTCTTTAAACCGGACATGCATCATACTTGTTTGTGCATCATGCCATGTTTATGCTTGTGCATTTACCGTGTTGTTTGTTTCTTTCCGGTGTTCTTTCCTTGTTCCTGTTTCGTTGCGATCGTGAGGATTCGTTCGTCTACGCTTGGTTCGTCTTCGTGGCCTCATCTTCTTCATGGACTCGTTCTTCTTCCTAGCAGGATTTCAGGCAAGATGACCGTCACCTTGGATCTCATTACTATCATTGCTATGCTAGTTGCCTCGTTCTTTCGCTGTGCTGCGCTACCTATCCCTTGTTCTTCAAGCATCCCAAATTGCCATGTCAGCCTCTAACCTTTTTCACCCTTCCTAGCAAACCGTTGTTTGGCTATGTTACCGCTTTTGCTCAGCCCCTCTTATAGCGTTGCTAGTTGCAGGTGAAGATGAAGATTGCTCCATGTTGGATTATGTTTATGTTGGGATATCACAATATCTCTTATATTATTAATGCATCTATATACTTGGTAAAGGGTGGAAGGCTCGGCCTTATGCCTGGTGTTTTGTTCCACTCTTGCCACCCTAGTTTCCGTCATATTGGTATTATGTTCCCGGATTTTGCATCCCTAACGCGATTGGGTGATTTATGGGACCCCCTTGACAGGTCACTTTGAATAAAACTCCTCCAGCAAGGCCCAACCTTGGTTTTACCATTTGCCTCACCACCACCTATACCCTTTCCCTTGGGTCGGCCAACCCGAGGGTCATCTTTATTTTAGCCCCCCCGGGCTAGTGCTTCTCTAAGTGCTGGTTCGAACCGGGCAGACTACGGGGCCACCTCGGGGAAACTCGAGGGATGGTTTTACTCGTAGGCTGACCTATCCGGTGTTGCCCTGAGAACGAGGTATGTGCAGCTCCTATCGGGATTGTTGGCGCATCGGGCGGCTTTGCTGGTCTTGTTTTACCATTGTCGAAATGTCTTGTAAACCGGGATTCCGAGACTGATCGGGTCTTTCTGGGAGAAGGAATATCCTTTGTTGATCGCGAGAGCTTATCATGGGCTAAGTTGGGACACCCGTGCAGGGTATAAACTTTCGAGAGCCGTGCCCGCGGTTATGTCTGACGTAAGTAGGAGTTCAGGATCACCTCTTGATCATTACTAGTTAATGAACGTTCCTTTTGCTTCTCTTCTCGCTCTTATTTGCGTATGTTAGCCACCATATCATGCTTAGTCGCTGCTGCAACCTCACCACTTTACCCCTTCCTTACCCATTAAGCTTTGCTAGTATTGATACCCATGGTAATGGGATTCTTTGAGTCCTCGTGGCTCACTGATTACTACAACAATAGTTGCGGTACAGGTTATGCGATGATCATGGCGAGAGTGATGCTTGCTTGCTTGAGTTCTTCTTACGCTTCTTCTTGATCGGGGATAGGTTCGGTCGGCAGCCTGGGCTAGCAGGTGGATGTCGTTTGAGTTTACATTTGTGTATCATCCGTAGTCGGATGGTGTTCTTATGTATGATGATGATGTATTCGTGTGGCATTGCATGCCTTTTGTATGTATCCCCATCTATTATGTAATGTTGATGTAATGATATCCACCTTGAAAAAGTGTTTCAATATGCGGTTCTATCCTTGGTGGGACCTTCGAGTCTCTTTAGGATAGTATCGCATATTGGGCGTGACAAGTTGGTATCAGAGCCTCGACCGACCATAGGAGCCCCCTTGATTGTTGGCCGTTATTGAGTCTAGAAGAAAACTATTTTGAGTCTTAGGATTATATATATCGAAGAGTAGGATTCTTTTTACTCCTCAGTCCCTTTGTCGCTCTGGTGAGGCCTCCTGACGTAGATGTTTTGTCTTTCCTCTCCTCAAATTTCACGAATTTTTTTTAGGATCACGCGGGTATCTTGGGATCGTTCCGATAGTCTTGTGACGAGAACATTGTTCTTGGTGCCTCCTGACATTTAGGGGTTGTGGCAGTGTCCCGGGGAGTTGAGCTCCGAGGTGTTGTCGTCACAATTTTATCGTTGCAGCTCTGGAATACCTGAGTTTTGCCGACATAGAAAATCTCTTTTATGCAGTTGTTGATGAGATAACCTCGATGCCACCCAGTACTGGGGAGTTTGGGAGTATTGCCATAACTCGTATAACAGATGCTTTTCGAAGGTTGAGGTACACGATTTCCGGAGTTTTCTTGGTTATGTGTTGAAGGATGGATACAGCTGGATCTAGGTATTGTTAGTTTGGGTGATATATTTTGTGTCAGCTATATCCCCAACACCAGATTCAATAACCAGAAAGTTTCGAGAGTTAATAGGTGGGAATTCAAGTAGCTCCTAGAATATCTTTCCGACAGATGCATGATATGGGATTGGGTAAATCTCTATCATATGTATTTGTTCCGGCTTATTATGCAAGCCAAATCCTTTGTTTTGTTTTATTTGTGGTATTCGAGTTGCTTCGATGTCAAGTGTTGATCCATACCTTCCCTAAACGGTGTTCTCATATTGCTATGTGAATACTAATCCTTCTTGATCATCGAGGTCGTCATGTTAATTCTTTTCCATCCGGCGTGCTTCTCTTTAAGTGGATCCGATCATTTCAACATTTGCGAGATCAATTCTAAGTTTTCTCAACGGTGTTTGTTTCATACGTCCCAAGTTGTCTTTGTTCTCCCGCCCTCCCACCCTTTTTCTTCAAGGACTCAGATTTCTTAATTAAGTATCCTTTTATTGATGAGAAGTCTCTCCATTCTTTTCCGTCAATGTTCTTATCCGGTGATTCTCAAGAAGATACTAACGGAGTTTCAAGTTTATTATTCTTCGTCTCTTTTCTTCTTCGGTGGATTCAATTCCATTTTTCGGTAGTGATTGTATTCTTTCCCTCGGCTCAAGTGTTTTCCTTGCTCGTTCGCCTCTCGCCAGTTTATCCTTCCGGAGTGTGCAAGACATCTCAGGAGATTCGCCTGTGTTCGAATTAATTCAAGGTTATCACCTCATTTAAATATTTCAATTGTTCCGGTGCATCATCTATCTGTTCAACATCCCTTTCCAATGGTATTTTTCTCTTTAGTGGGCCCTAACCCACAGGTCTTTTCCCAGGAGCTTACCTGACTCTTCTAATTATCCCCAAGTTATTCTTAAATTCTTTTCAAGTGTGACGTAAGAATGGATCCCATCAGTCACATGCCTTCTCCAAGATCGCTTTCAAATTATTTTTCATTGTTGGCTCAACCTCCTTGTTTTTTTTTCATTCTCCCGGAGTATCTCAACAATTCATGGTGATGTTTCTCATCGTCTTTCTCAACACAGAAGACCGAAGAAGTGTTTCCTCTAAATCTTGGTCCATTCTCTTGAAGATTCATGGTTCTAGCATGATGCCATCCTCTCATAATTGTTTTCGAATGTGGGAATTCTTTTCACCCATCCAGAGCATTTCATGAGTTGTTTCCATTTCTTTCCTCCGAAGGCCATCATGTCATAATTCTTCATTCTCAGCGTGTAGCTGCCGTTCTCCAAATCTTACCGGTGAATCGTTCAAATAACCTCTAATCAGTTCATGATCTTTTCATTCTCTTGTATCTAAATTCTCTCAAGCATCTTCATTCGTTTTCCAATTCTTCCGGGTGAATTGTGCCTTTGCTACATTCATTTTCAATTCTTATGGTGGTTCGTTCAATATTTCACTTCCTTCGTTATCATATTAATTCATTCGTTGTTTCCAAATTCCACCGGTGGTTCCATCAATACCTTCTCAAGTTTGCGCTATCTCTATCCTTAATCCCTCAAGAAGAATAAGTAGTATGGCAAATTCGTTGCTTGTCATCAATGTAAATTGGTGAAGGATACGCATAACGTAATTCTTATTATTGTTTCATCCAAGTGATCTAGTTTCTTCTTTCCAGAGTTGTTCATCATGTCATTTTTCTCGGTTCGAGATGTTTCATCTTTTCCTTTCCGGAGTTCCAAGTTTTCTGCATTATCTTGTCGCGAAGCTTCACCTTGTGTTTTCAAGTTATCTTTCTTTTTATCATCCTTTTATTACCGGAGTTCTTCATGGAGGCTCTACATGATGGTTGTCAAGGATTCTTTTCATTCTTCAATTGTTCTTCAAGATTTCTCTTGAAGTTATGATCCGCCAAGCTATACTCTAAAATAAACATGGTGTTCAACAGATGTTTTGTTTTGAGGAGTTCAAGTATTCTTCATCTTGCATTCCAAAGTGCAATTCTTTCTACCTTATCTTTTGAGGTGGTGTTATGTCACTCTTGATAATTTCCTTCATGTTTCATGATTCATATGTTGTCAAGAATGAGGTATTTTAAATCCATCATTTTCTCTTCGTTCAAGAGATCTTTTCAACCAATCAATCTTTTTGTTGGAGTTATATTGGGTTATATTTCACCTACAGCCTTCCCTAAGGAATGTAGCTATTTGTGGTGCTTATCAATGATCTAATTTTCTTCTTCTCATCTCGGTGAAGAAGTTTTTCATCTTTTTGGTGCTCTCAATCAAATCAATGGTTTCCATTAGTGGCCGGTTGTCACCTCATAGTCTCGAGATGTTTTCCATAAGCCCACTACAAGCTTGTGCTTCTCGTTGTTGATTTTCCAACAACTCCGTTCGATTCTTCTTTGCAAGGATGCTCTTTCAAATTCAATTATGGTAGGAGATGTTGGTTTCATTCTTCGTTCTATTCATTCCAACTATATAACTACCATGCATTGTTTCCGGAGGCTTTGTGATGTTGCTCTCTTCTACCAATTATCTTGTTTTGTCAAGATCATGTAATTTTCCTTGCTTATCCGTTTAGCCGGAGTGTCGTGTTTTCATTCGAGTTCTCTCATCATATCAAGTTTTTCCTCCATTCTCAACCGGAGTGCGGTCTGAAATGTTTCTTACCCCTTGTGCCACTCTTTCAATTCCGGAGGCAGTGTGTTGCTGATTTCATCAAGTATCCTCTAATCTTGTCAAGTTCATGTTCAATTCCTTCCATTTACAGTCGGAGTGCTGCCCAAATTATATCATTCTTCCTCTCCATCTTGTTTTAACCGGAGTGGTTTCAAATTCTATCTTGTCCATTAAACTCTTGATTCATGTCTTTGCAACCTTCAAGTTCTCGTAATGTTCCTTGTTCCTCTTTTCTAAGGATTGTTTGCAATCTCGTTCATCTCTGTTGTACTCTTTCTTTTAAATTGTTTAACCTATCAAGGTTCGTGGTTTCACTCGTTTGTCGTACAAGCAACTTAGTTTTACCTCTTCTCTTCCTCTTCCGTTTCTCTCCGGTGCCATCCCTAGATCTCGGGACGAGATCCTCTCGTTGTGGTGGAGTGTTGTAACACCCCAGATGCAACTTTCCATATTCGTAACTCCAACTCTTGCCTTTTCCGAAGATGCGATATATTATTTCCTCCGTGGTTGGGTTTTTGTCTTTTGTTTTGCATTTTGTCCATGTCATGCATCTCATCTCATAGCATCATGGCATCATCTGCATTGCATCGGCACTCGTTGCCGTCATTGTTTTTAAAACTTGCATCCGCTCGTAGTTGCCGCGTCCCCTCTTGCTTTT
Organism: Aegilops longissima; assembly: GCA_021605205.1. Lineage (NCBI taxonomy): Eukaryota > Viridiplantae > Streptophyta > Magnoliopsida > Poales > Poaceae > Aegilops > Aegilops longissima. Next base: position 309,450,762 of record CM038679.1, on the reverse strand, counting down.
GTTGACCGTTCTGAGACCAACCAGATTTTGTTTCCCTCTTGCCTGGCTTTCCTAACCTCTCTGCACATGCCGCAAACCCCTCGTGTGCGTGTCCGAAACTTCTCTGAACCCGAACCGGGGAGTCATGACCGGTGGGTCTGGTTCATCCCCCAACATCTTTAAAACATCTCCGTTTTCTTATTTAGACTCCGTATCTATTTATTTCTCGACCGCCCGATCTAAATCGGAGGGTCCAATTAGACCCTAACCTAAACCACTCGCTATATAATCAAGCCAACCCTAAAATCTAGGAGAGCTGTCCCATCCTTCCTCCTCGCCGCCGCCACCCTCTGCAAAAATCATCCTCGAATTCCACATCGAGCCAACCAGCCTCCTTCCTTCCTCGTTTTTAGATCCAGCCAATCCACCAGCAGCCTCCGGCCATCTCCCTTGTTTTCAGCCCCCCTCCATCCACCAGCGCCTCCTCTGCTCGAGCCCGAGGGGGTCACGAGTAGCTCGCCACCGGCTGCAAGCAGCACCACCACCAGGACCTCGTCACCCCTTCCCTCTTCTTCTCCTCTGTCCCTTCTCCCTCTGGTTCCCTCCCTCGTCTCTCATGCCTCTCCCTCTCTGTACCAGGAACAACCATGGTTGGCTGCAGCTCCCTCGCCACCGTTTGCACCAGTCCCAGCCGGGAGACGGACGGATCCGTCCTCCCGCGTCCATCCCCGCGCTCGCAAGTCCCGCACCCGGCTTCGTTTGAAGTCGCTGCACCAAGCCCCTGCCTCCTTCGCCTCCACATCTGCGTCCTCATCAGAACCGACGCATGCCCCTCTCCGCCGGTTTCCTCGTCGCAAAACGGAGCCCCGGCGACCCTCCGGTGAGCCGTCGCTCGGACCCACCCCGTGTCGTCCTCTTTTCCTTCCTAAGCTCCTCCCCTGCCTCTCATCCCTCTCCTTGTTCTCTGTAACAGCTCCAGGGAGCCGCTCGAGCTTTGCCGCGTCACCGCTCCTTCGATCCGACGAGGACCGGCGGTCCCAAGCTCGGATCCGCCGGCTTCGTCCTGTTCTGGGTCTTCCCCGCCTCAAGCTGCGTCGCCCGTGCCGAGTCCAGCGCCAAGCCGCCGCCGTTGCCTCTGTTTCCCGCTGCTGCACCCTGCTGCAACAAGCGCCAGCTCGATCCGGTCGTCGTTGACCGCGAGCATCGACTGGGTCACAGCCGCCGCCAAGGCCTAGCCTGCTTCCCCTTCAGATCTAGCCTGCCCCAGCCCAGCACCGACGGCCTGTAGGCCCAGGGTGAGCAGCCCCCTGTGTTTCCTTGTTGGGCTTCCTGTTCAGATTTGGCCTAGTGTGTTTTTTCCTGTCCAACGATTTTAGCATTATCCGGTGAATTACTGTTTTACAGAAAAACCCCTCATGTTCATGCATTTAATAACTCCACAACCGTGCATCGGATTAAAATGTTTTAAATATGTAAAATGCTTAGAATTTCATATAGTTTCATAATATCCAACTTTCATCCATGTTAAAAATGTTTAAAATGGTGTTTGTTTAAATTTGCTCAAATGCCATGTTAAAATGATTTATTTCATAACTAAATAACCGTAGCTCCAAATTTAATAAACTTTATATGTAAATGTGGTGGAAAAATGCCTAGTTTAACGTGGTATACTTTATTTTGCTGTTTAACAACATTAAAATATGATTTAGAGAAGAACAGTACCAAATTTGAATATTGCTCATGAGGATTTTCTGGAATTGTTGTTTGTTGTTCCGGCCTCATTTAGACTTGCCTAAATAGATAGTTTACTTATGCTTCACCTCTTGCCATGTTTAACAACATTTAATATTGTTGTGTGCCTAAATGAGAGTGAACTAAATAACTCGAATGTGGTGTTTCGTCAATATGCAACCTTTTGCATATTGAGCTCCATTTAACTTGTGGTATTGTTTGTTGCACTTTGCCATGCCATGCTCTTTAAACCGGACATGCATCATACTTGTTTGTGCATCATGCCATGTTTATGCTTGTGCATTTACCATGTTGTTTGTTTCTTTCCAGTGTTGTTTCTTAGTTCCTGTTTCGTTGCGATCGTGAGGATTCGTTCGTCTACGCTTGGTTCGTCTTCGTGACTTCATCTTCTTCATGGACTCGTTCTTCTTCCTAGCGGGATTTCAGGCAAGATGACCGTCACCTTGGATCTCATTACTATCATTGCTATGCTAGTTGCTTCGTTCTTTCGCTATGCTGCGCTACCTATCCCTTGTTCTTCAAGCCTCCCAAATTGCCATGTCAGCATCTAACCTTTTTCACCCTTCCTAGCAAACCGTTGTTTGGCTATGTTACCGCTTTTGCTCATCCCCTCTTATAGCGTTGCTAGTTGCAGGTGAAGATGAAGATTGCTCCATGTTGGATTATGTTTATGTTGGGATATCACAATATATCTTATATTATTAATGCATCTATATACTTGGTAAAGGGTGGAAGGCTCGGCCTTATGTCTGGTGTTTTGTTCCACTCTTGCCGCCCTGTTTCCGTCATATCGGTATTATGTTCCCGGATTTTGCGTCCCTAACACGATTGGGTGATTTATGGGACCCCCTTGATAGTTCGCTTTGAATAAAACTCCTCCAGCAAGGCCCAACCTTGGTTTTACCATTTGCCTCACCACCACCTATACCCTTTCCCTTGGGTCGGCCAACCCGAGGGTCATCTTTATTTTAGCCCCCGTGCGGTGCTTCTCTAAGTGTTGGTTCGAACCGGGCAGACTGTGGGGCCACCTCGGGGCAACTCGAGGGCTGGTTTTACTCAGAGGCTGACCTATCCGGTGTTGCCACGAGAGCGAGATATGTGCAGCTCCTATCGGGATTAGCCAAGCATCGGGTGGCTTTGCTGGTCTTGTTTTACCATTGTCGAAATGTCTTGTAAACCAGGATTCGAGGCTGATCAGTCTTTCGGAGAAGGAATATCCTTCGTTGATCGCGAGCTTATCATGGGCTAAGTTAGGACACCCGGAGGTATAAACTTTCGAGAGCCGTGCCAGCGGTTATGTGGAAGATGGGAATTTGTTAATATCCGGTTGTAGTAAACTTGAAGTAAACTCTTCTAAAATACACCAACCGTGTGCGTACCCGTCAGTGTCTCTTTTCGGGGTTGATCGAGAGGAGAACACGGTTTCTGGGTTATGTCTGATGTAAGTAGGAGTTCAGGATCACCTCTTGATCATTACTAGTTGACGACCGTTCCTTTTGCTTCTCTTCTCGCTCTTATTTGCGTATGTTATCCACCATATCATGCTTAGTCGCTACTGCAACCTCACCACTTTACCCCTTCCTTACCCATTAGGCTTTGCTAGTCTTGATACCCATGGTAATGGGATTGCTGAGTCCTCGTGGCTCACAGATCACTACAACAACAGTTGTAGGTACAGGTTATGCGATGATCATGAAGCGAGAGGGATGCTTGCTTGCTTGAGTTCTTCTTCTGCTTCTTCTTCGATCAGGGGATAGGTTCCAGGTCGGCAGCCTGGGCTAGTAGGGTGGATGTCATTTGAGTTTCTGTTTGTGTATCATCCGTAGTCAGATGGTGTTCTTATGTATGATGATGATGTATTCGTGTGGCATTGTATGCCTTTTGTATGTATCCCCATCTATTATGTAATGTTGATGTAATGATATCCACCTTGCAAAAGCATCTCAATATGCGGTTCTATCCTTGGTGGGACCTTCGAGTCTCTTTAGGATAGTATCGCATATTGGGCGTGATAGAAGGGAACCTTGTCACCGTCGTCTGTGCGTGCAATTTACAGTTTTGTTTCAATAGTCCTTAGCCAGTCGTCGGCGTCCAAAGGATCAGTAGCATGGCTGAAACTGGGAGGCTTGGTTCACTGAAAATCTGATAGCTTGGAATGATGGCCATTCTGGTTTCCGTTCTGCCCAACCATAACTTGTACACTTTTCAGTATTTCCAGCAGATCGTTGCTCCTTCTTTCTTCAAATATTCGCAGGATTTGCTCGGTGGAAGGCGCTTGTGGCGGTGGAGGCGGAGGTGGCTGGATGGTTCAGGGGCATGTCCTGCCTGTCTTGCAGAACGACGGACAGGGACATCCTCATCAGCTTGACTGCTGCTGCCTCCACGCGGCATCCTATTTTTTGTTTTCCCAATACATAGCAACCATGATGAGAAAATTCCAAAATGGGGGAAAAACCGATGACAAATCCCGGAAGAAAGCAGCGAATAAAACCAAGTCGAAAAAGAGTCCAACATAATTATACATAGTCCCAACATGAAAATAAACATCGCAATGGGTCTACTACCCTCGTACATGAAAGTACGCATCATGAAAAGTGCGGTTACAGCCATACATCATGCTCATGACTACCACGATGCTCTAACAATCTACTGCTCGGATGGTGCTGCTGCAGGCTCGTCTCCCGAGCCGGACCCAGATCCTGAACTGATAGTAGAGACCTCCGGGGGAAGAGAGGTGTGCTGGCGCTGCCTTGTGGGCTCTCCCTCAGGGGCAGGCGGTGTCACAGCCCCAGAATTGGTTGTAATTAGTGGCATCAGCATCCATGCATCATGTTTAAATTTATTTGAAAATTGAGATGGGGATTGCCTAAACCCTAGCATTAAAGGAATTCAAATAGGTTCAACCAAAAATATTTTTCAGTGAATTCAAATGGCTTTAGAATATGTTCATCATTTCTGGAAAAAAGCTATAAACCATAACCAGAGGTGCTGCACATTTTTCATGACATATTTGGTCACTGGATTAATTCATAAAGTATTTGCATTTGGGCATTTAATGCTAATAAATAGTTTAAATGTCCAAATAATCCTAAACTAAAATGTTTGCTGTTTGTTATATTCCAAACAGTGGCATTGATTAGTTTCATGATTTTTGGGTTTGACCTAGGATTTTTAATAAAGCCAAACAGTTGCAGATAAATAGAAAATAGTAACATAATTAGAAAAAGAGAGAGAGAGGAGCCGACCTGGCCACTTACCTGTAGCCGGCCCAGCTTGACCAGCCCAGCCCACCTACCTCGCCGCTCGTCGTCTTCCTCTGCCAGTAGGCAGAGGCGAGGCGTGGCGCGCGCCCAAGAGCCCCGGCCACCTCCTGCTTACCTGCTCGCCGCTGGAGGCACCCGAGGGTGCCACGCACTCCCCTCGACCCCTTTCACCTCTCCCCTCTCTCCCAGGACTCCCTCTCCCTCCTCTGCTCGCTTCCGCGGCGCCACCGACTGCTGCCGTTGGACGCCGCCGCCACCGCAGCCAACGCCTCTCCCTCAACCTCCCGAGTAGCCCAGAGGCTCCGCCCCTCCAGAAGCCCCCGAACGTCCTCACCGGGCTCGTCTCCTACCTCGGACCCGCCGGTCGCCGTCGCCCGATTCGTTGAACTCCGGACGCCCCCGAGCCCGTTGACCACCTCTTCCTCTCCACTGTGAGCCCCTCCGCCGCTCTTTTGGTCATCGGAGGGCGAATCCCGACGCTCTCCGCCGTCCCTGGCCTTGCCGGCGACGAGCCTCGGGTCAACTCCGGCGAGTTTGACCCGGGTTTGACCCTAGTTTGACTCCCCCAGAGCCACTGACATGCGGGCCCCGCCCGGCTAATTAAGTTAGGTTAGTATTAACTAAGCTAGGTTAGTTTAGTTAGACACTGACACTCGTGACCCACCGGTCAGTTTGACCTGGGCCGCCCGTTGACCTGCTGACGTCACTAATACGTCATGCTGACGCAGTATTTGTTTCTGGGATTTTAATAAATCAGAAATGATTTATTAATTTCAGAAAATACCCCAAACTTCTAAAATTCATAGAAATTCAACCGTAACTCCAAATTAAATAATTTATATATGAAAAATGATCAGAAAAATATGAAGAATCTGTTTATGCCGTGATCATGCATGTTTGAACAAGTTAACCTCACTGAATAGGACAAATGATGATTAGGGCAATTTATGAAATAAACATTTGGAGTTGGAATTTGTTCTTGTTTGAGTTCCACTTCAATTAACTTGGCTAGATATTGCATTAGGTGAATTCAGTACCTTAACATGACATGTCATTCATGTGAATGTGCATTGCATTGATTGTGTTCTTTCTCAGTTGCCGGTGTTTGTCCCCTCTCGATAGACGTGGTTCCGACGATGAGTTCGATGACACCGATGAAGAACTATATTATCTTCGAAGTGCCGTGCAAGCAAAACCCCTGTTCATTCCGATACAATCCCACTCTCTCGCTCCTGCTCTCTTTTACTGCATGAGGACAACAACAATTCATCATTACTTGCTGCGGTAGCTGAACCCCTTATCCTCTCCATGACTGTCATTCCACGGTAAATAGATGATACCCACTAGCATGAGTAGGAGTTGTTTGAGCCTGTTGTGCCTACTCATTCATGCTTGTTTGTCATGCCTGCTCTTGCTTAGAGTTGAGTCAGGTCGATTCATCGGGAATGAATTGGAATGGTGTGTGAACATGTCCTACTGTTGAGAGCTAAGTGTGTGAACATGATTAGGTAAAGGTAGCGGTGAGAGGCCATGTAGGAGTACATGGTGGGTTGTCTCATTAAAGCCGTCCTCAGGAACTAAGTTCTGTGCTTTTGATCCATGAAACAGTTACTACCACACATTGGGATCCTTAATTGACTCTCTCGGCTTCTTAACCACCCTTGTTCTCTGTCCAGGAGTTGCAACTAGTTTCTGGTGTTTGTAGGATATGTGTTGGAGGCCGTGCGTAGCGCTGACCCTAGGGGTGGGCTATGATGCGGTAGATACACCGTGGCCCGGTGTAACGAATGCCCGTTTGGTATCTCGGGAACCCTGCACACATCGCTCGGGGCCGTTAGTGGAAACCTCGGCCGGACTCCCTGCGGATGGAACCTGAATAGGCGATAAACCTGGACTAGGGACTTGAGTGTTTAGGTAGGCCGTGGCCGACACCCACGTTGGGCTTCGCTTGAAGGTTGCGAGTACATGTCGTAAACGGCGGTAAGTGGTGAGCATGTGTGAAGAAGTACACCCTGCAGGGGTTAATATGATCTATTCAATAGCCGTGTCCATGAAAAGGACTTCGGGTTGCCTATATCAGTTCATAGACAAGTGAAAGTGGATACTCTAAAATGCGCAAGATAAGCGTGAGTGCTATGGATGGCGTTCTCGTGGGAAGGCGGGATCGGATCCATAGTAGTGTATTGATATGGTGAATATGTGGACTCGTGCGCCACCTCAAAAGAGTTACTTGCAATCGTAGTTCAGGATAGCCACCGAGTCAAAGCTGGCTTGCTGCAGTCAAACTCCACCACCCCCTTTGTTGATAATGATGCATATGTAGTTAGTTCTGATGTAAGTCTTGCTGAGTACGTTTGTACTCACGTTTGCTTATTTTATGTTTTGTAGAGAGACGCCAGTCTCGCTAGTAGTTCCGCTTGGGCTTCGACGTTTAGCTTGTTACCTCAGCTACGATCTTGTGCCCTCGGCAGGATCTGGTAGATAGTCAGGCTTCTCAGCCTTTTTCATTTATAGTTGTCTATACTCAGACATGTTAAGCTTCCGCATGTGTTTGACTTGTATGCTTTGATTGTTGGGTCATGAGACCCATGTTTGTAATATCTCGCTCCTCGGAGCCTAATGAATAAATATTTGAGTCGTAGAGTTATGTTGTGATGCCATGTTGTATTTACACATATTGAGCATATTGTGTGTATGTTTGAAATGCTTGGTATGTGTGGGATCCGACAATCTAGTTGTTTATCCTTGGCAGCCTCTCATATGGGGAAATGTAGTCTAGTGCTTCCTGAGCGATAGTAGTCCGCTACAGCCCGGTTCAAGTCCTGCTAGCCCAGCAGACTGCTTTGGACACTTGGTGGCGGCATGTGTTTCACTTCGTTCCTATGTACGTCCCTTGGAAATGTCACCGCTGACATCCGAGTCCTGCCTAGCCTGCTACAGCCCGGGTTACGGAGTCCTGTTAGCCCAGTGCTACAGCCAGATTCATACGTTGATGACCGACATGCTCGATGTGATTCATGTATGCTGTCCCCATGGGTTAGTGCCGCTTTGGGTTCACGACTAGCCATGTCGGCCCGGGTTCTCTGTCATATGGATGCTAGCGACACTATCATATACGTGAGCCAAAAGGCGCAAACGGTCCCGGGCCAGGGTAAGGAGACACCCGTGGGAATACCGTGCGTGAGGCCGCAAAGTGATATGAGGTGTTACCGGCTAGATCGATGTGACTTGGAATCGGGGTCCTGACAGGCGGGGGATGGGATCTAAGCATAGAAGCGGCAGGAGTAGCGACAAGAGATGACCATGCAGCAGGAGCGCTGCGAGGGTTCACCGTCAAAGGGTTAATGGTACCCTGCGAGGTCGTCGTAGGAACGGAGGTGGGAGGAGCAGAAGTGTAGATGACAGCGGGAAGAGGGTTCCTTATACGAGCAGCAGCGAGAGCGGCGCGAGCGCGTGAGAGCTCCCGAGCTAACTCATAGTTAAGGAGGTAGCTAGTGGTGATGTAGCGTGCAAGGTGGCTAGTGGGACGATCGCACGCCGGATTAATCAAAGGAAAACGGATACGCCCATTCTCGTGCATAGATGGGTAGAAGAGAAGTCCAGGGTGGGTGTGCATGCGAACCTCATTGTAGTGCAAGTCTACAAGAGCCTCGATAGCAGCAAACTGAACCGCCTTAGATGGCATAGAAGCAAGACCACCCTTAGACGAATGAGTGTAAGCGTCGGATGGGGAACTGTGGTGTAGAGTGACCTCAGCATAATACTCATACAATGCACCGGCCAGATGCTCGCGATACACACGATTCTCTGGATCAGCACCCTCTGGATAGAGTCATCGCCACACGTACTGAAGCAGGTGCGGCGATGTGCACGAAGCTGGCTCAGGATGGTACAAGATCGATACTGGTGCCATCTACACTCACAAACCATACGGTTAGTAATAACAACAATAAGTCATGCATGCAATGCAACAACCAATTCCTATGTCTACTGGCACTCAAATGAAACTATCTACCGTTTTACTAACGCACTACCGGTCTAGCGTGTCCTACAATCAACCTGGCTCTGATACCAAGCGTTGTGGTGCCCGGGCGCAGAGCAACCGGTTTACCCTGCATTGCCAGCCCAGAGATCGAGTCTTCTGGTAATACACAACAACATGGTACAGAAATAACCGCTTTATTGATACTAGCATGGTACAAAGGTCTGATATTACATCGAGGTTCGAGGCCAAGCGGCACACATGGTGCTGCTGGACAGTATGTACATTATTTAATTAACATGGCTGGGGCCTCGATCACATGAAAGTATGCGGCAGCGGAAGAACGAAGTAACAGAACTCCATGGCATAGGGACACCGACGTGGACATGACCTAGACACGAGATGCGCTCCGATGCGCATCATCTTGCCTGAAAGCTGGCATGACATGCCAGGTCAGTACATTGAATGTACTTGCATGCTCACAACAAACATAAGCACGATGACAGACAATATCATGATAATTAATCAAGTTAAATTAATGCAAGAAATTACTAAAAAATGCAAAGTTATGAAAAGCAAGCAAACAGTGCACCGAGTCACATGGACTCGCTTACCAGACGGTTACCTCGTAACTAAACGGTGACCACACCGGTGTCACACCTGAAACCAATCACTCATGAACACCTCGAGTGTTCAAGGATCACCATGAAACAATGCATCACAACAATTACTAGTTTGCAAGATTAATTATAAAATTTGATCCATGGTGTGACTTACTCCCGAGTGTTGCCCATAACCGAGGGTGTGGCTATCGATAGATTAAATACACTCTTTAGAGGTAGCGCACTTTACCCACACTACGGAATACCTGGCCTCGTACTCCCATTCGGGTGGACTAAAGTATTCTGACGAAACCCTCCCTTTGCCCTGCACTCTCCCCGGCCACTCCGACCATCTGCCTCTCAGGGCTAGGTCTTGGGTGGCCCTGTGTCTACCAAAGACACCAATGGCCACCGTCGTGGCAAAACGGTCCCAAACGGGGACAAGGTACCATAAAAACAAAGCGAGCACACAAGGTTATGTTTGCCTAGCGGGCCAGGGTATGCACACCCATAACCTTCCCTCGCAGGAGGCACCGGTGAGAGCCACGACAAAGGACCGAATCAAGACCTTCCCATTAGGTAAATGTGGTCGCACTGAATTAAAAACCTGATTCAGTGGCACCATGATGTGATCAATATCATATCTAGGTTGAACTTAATCAAGTATTAACTTTCAAAAAAACTTTTTATTACTAACATCGCATCATACCGGAAATCATGCAACTACTCGTCACACAGAGCAAGCAACTCTTAAGAATGGATCAAAACAAGCAACATAACAATCTTGCAATACTAAGATCAGAAACTTCTCTGGTTATAACTCATTTTTATCTACAGAAAACATTTTTATTAGTTCATCATTTAGTTGAAAACTATTACTAGCAAAAATAGCTACCATAACTTTCCATAACAAAATATCTAGTGCAAAATCTTACTCTACTTAGCCAAACAATTCTATGAACTCAACCAGAAGCTAAAACAAGCATATCAAGCATCATAAATGTCACGCCCTCGATGCGGCTATATCTCCCACGTGTCGAAGCACGACTTAGAGGCATAACCGCATTGAAAGCAATGTCGCAAGTGAGGTAATCTTCACACAACCCATGTAATACATAAGGGAAAAAGATACATAGTTGGCTTACAATCGCCACTTCACACAATACATGAGTAAAACATTACATCATACAGATACAATCAAGGTCCGACTACGGAACCAAAATAAAAGAAGACTACCCCAAATGCTACGGATCCCCGATCGTCCCAACTGGCTCCACTCTTGATCAAGCTGAAGCGAAACAACACAAAGAACAAGATCTTCATCGAGCTCCTCCTTGAGCTCGGTGCTTCACCTGCACGGTTTTAATCGGCACCGCAAACTGGTTTTGAAGTATCTGTGAGTCACGGGGACTCAGCAATCTCACACCCGCGAGATCAAGACTATTTAAGCTTAAAGGTAGGACAGGGTAGTGAGGTGAAGCTGCAGCAAGCGACTAGCATATATGGTGGCTAACATACGCAAAAGAGAGCGAGAAGAGGAGCAAAGCACGGTCGAACAACTATGATCAAGAAGTGATCCTAGAACAACCTACGTCAAACATAACTCCAACACCGTGTTCACTTCCCGGACTCCGCCGAGAAGAGACCATCACGGTTACACACGCAGTTGGTGTATTTTAATTAAGATCAACTTCGGGTTTTCTACAACCGACATTAAAAATTCCCATCTGCCACATAACGCGGGCACGGCTTTCGAAAGTTCAAACCCTGCAGGGGTGTCCCAACTTAGCCCATGATAAGCTCTCGCGATCAACGAAGGATATTCCTTCTCCCCGGGAAGACCCGATCAGTCTCGGAATCCCGGCTACAAGACATTTCACAGCAATAAAACAAGTCCAGCAAAGCCGCCCGATCGCCGACAATCCCGATAGGAGCTGCACATATCTCGTTCTCGTGGCAACACCGGATGAGACATCCTACGAGTAAAACCAAACCTCGAGTTGCCACGAGGGGCCCCGATCTACTCGGTTCAGGCCAGCACTTAGAGAAGCACGGCCGGGGGCTAAAATAAAGATGACCCTCGGGCTCCTAAACCCAAGGGAAAAAGGGCATAGGTGAGGCAAATGGTAAAACCAATGTTGGGCCTTGCTGGAAAAGTCTTATTCAAAGCGAACTGTCAAGGGGTCCCATAAATCACCCGACGCGTTAGGGACGCAAAATCCGGGAACATAATACCGATATGACGGAAACTAGGGCGGCAAGAGTGGAACAAAACACCAGGCATAAGGCCGAGCCTTCCACCCTTTACCAAGTATATAGATGCATTAATTAATATAAGATATATTGTGATATCCCAACAAGTAAACATGTTCCAACAAGGAACAACATCTCCATGTTCCAACGAGGAACAAACTTCATCTTCACCTGCAACTAACAACGCTATAGGAGGGGCTGAGCAAAGCGGTAACATAGCCAAACAACGGTTTGCTAGGAAGGGTGAAAAGGTTAGAGGCTGACATGGTAATATGGGAGGCATGATATAGCAAGTGGTAGGCATCGCAGCATGGGCATAGCAAAAGAGCGAGCATCTAGCAAGCAAAGATAGAAGTGATTTCGAGGGTATGGTCATCTTGCCTGAAATCCCGCAAGGAAGAAGAACGAGTCCTTGAAGAAGACAAACGGATGAAGTCGAACGAATCCTCACAACTCCGGAACGAAACCGAAGCTAACAAGAGAAGCAACCCGGAAACAAGCAACAACATGGTAAACAACCATCACATAAACATGTCATGAAGCACAAACAAGTATGATGCATGTCCGGTTTAATGAGGCATGGCATGGCAATATGCACAAACAACACTACAAGTTAAGTGGAGCTCAATATGCACCGAGTTGCATATTGACAAAACACCACATCAATTATTTAGTTCTCTCTCGGTTAGGTACTCAACAATATTAAATGTTATTAAACATGGCAAGAGGTGAAGCGTAATGAAACTACCTATCTAGGCAAGATTAAATGAGGCCGGAAACAACAACAACAATTCCGGAAAAATCCTCATATGCAAATTATGGATTCGGTACTGATCTGACCTAAAGCATATTTTAGAGTTGTTAAACATGCAAAGTAATGCTACCATGTTAATCTATGCATTTTTCCACCCCATTTACATATAAAGAACATTTAATTCCGAGTTACGGTTATTTAGTTATGAATTAAAGCAATTTAGCATGGCATATTAGCAAATTTAAATAAGCAGCAAGTTAAACATTTTAACATGGGATGAAAATGACATATTATTAATCTACACAATTTTCTGAGCATTTTACACATATAAATTATTTTAATCCGATGCACAGTTTGAGAGATATTAAATGCATGATGCTTAGGGGGTTTTCTGTAAAACAGTTAAATTACTGGATAAAGCGAAATTCGCAGAACTGAAAAAAACAAGACATGGGCCAGATCTGCTGGGTGCTGGGCTGGGGTCTCACCATGGGCTCTTGGCCGGTCGGTGGAGCAGGAGGAGGGCAGGTCGGGTGGGCCTCGGGAGGCCGGGCCTGCTGGACCGGGGCGCTGGGGCCCACGCGCAAGGGACGCGGCAGCCCACGAGCGGGCGCTCGTCCCCGCTCCCGAGCGGGACGAGGACAAGGCGGCGGCGGTCAACGGCGATGGGGAGGCGCGGGGAGGCCGGGACGGTGCCGCAGGTGGCCGGATCCGGCGGAGGTCGTGGTCGGGGAACCCGTTCCCGGCGTCGGCGGCGAGACCTAGGGCGGCGGCGGCAGCAGCTCTGAAAAGGAGAGAGAGGGAATCGAGAGAGAGAGAGAAGGAGAGGAAGGAGACGGAGAGAGAGGGAGGCGGCGACCGGCAGGCGGCACGGGCGCCCGGCGACGAGGCTTCGCCCGGGCGGGCGGCGGGTCAGCGAGGGAGAGATCGGGTCGAGGGCTCCTCCTCGATCCAGATCGAGCGCGAGGGCGGCGACGAGCGGGCTCTCGCGGAGGCGGCGGCGGCTCGGGCCCGGTCGGCCGGGTGGGCTCCCCTGGCTGGCGGCCGGGCGGCCGGGAGGCGTGGGGAGGACGCGTGAGGCGCCCGGTTGGCGGGCGGCGCCTGGTGGCGGCTGGCCTCGGGCCGCCGACAAGTGGCGGGCAGGGGTCGGCCTGCGCTGAAAACGAGGAGGAGGAAGGTGGCTGCGGCGGCCGATGATTGGGGAGGCACGGAAATCAAGGAGGGAGGTTGGGGTGACAAAATGGCAAGGGGGGGGCTGCTATTTATAGCAGGGAGGCCTAGGGATTAGGGTTTGGGAGTTTTGAGGGTTAGGAGGGTTTGGGACCTCGGATCGCGATCGGGCGGTTCCGGACGACGGGGGGTTAGATGGCTGCGGTGGACTGTGTAGAATGCCTTGAGCTGAGAAGAGAGAGGAACAGAGCGGCAGCTTCGGATATCGAAAACGTCGACGCTAGGCCGACTATATCGCGTTATAAATATAACGGTTGGGCGAGTCAAACGAACTCGAATGCGATTTAAACTTGGCGGCGGCCTGTCTACACTATAATAAGACCGCATGACAAGTTGCAACCCATTCGAGAACATTTTATGCCACTAATAAAATAATATTTCGGAGGTGCAGCGGCGCGCGTGCGAGTGTATCGGACTCGAACGGACAACGGAGAGAACCGCGGAACCCGAACGGATGCAAGTTTTGAAAAACATGCGGATGAAATGCAGATGATGCCATGAGATGAGATGCATAACAAAAACAAAATGCAAAACAACAGACAAAACCCAACCACGAAGGAAATAATAAATCACATCTCCGGAAAGGGCAAGAGTCGGAGTTACGAATATGGAAAGTTGTATCCGGGGTGTTACAATAAAACAACTAGCAATTAACCATATTAATTTATCAAATTTTAGATGCAAATAAAGACTCATATTCAAGTAGAAAATCATAGATATTGAAATAACACCATCCAAATGATGATGTGGCTTGCCTTAGTGCAGAGGAGGGTCACACTCCTCCTGGTTAGCTTCAAGGCAAGATCCTCCGTCTGAAAATATTTTATAACCACAAAAATAAATGTCAAAACACATTCTGAAAATCACCAGAAATTCTAGACAGCAAGGAAAAATCCACATTTTGGTGTGCTGCTAGAGCTTTCTGTAACAAAGACAATGCAAAAAGAATCAATTCATTTGGACTTATGGTTTAGAAAAGGTGGCTGGTGAAAGTTCAGTCAAATTTCTGAATTAAATTTAAATAAATAGAAAATCCTGGGGAGGTGACGTCGAAGGCGTAAAGTGGGAGTGCGCCTCCACTCGTACCGCTTTGGGCGCGGGTGGTGAGGCTGACACCGGGGCCCACCAGTCAGGAGAGAGGGAAGGGGATCGAGATCAGAGGGGAGGCGGTGCTTCACCGGTGCTCATGCCAGCGACGAGGGGGTTTGGGGCTAGGCTAGAGGGATAGTTCGGAAGCGGGGCTCGCGGCGCACCTGCCCGTACCCCGTGGCTTGGCGAAAGGTGGACGGAGCTGGTCATAGTCGAGCTCGCAAGCTTCGGTGGCGGACGTGGTTCGCTAGAGAGGTGGAAGACGGTGGCTAGAGGTAGCTCCGAGGGCTTGGCGGGGTCCAGGCAGCTCCAGCAGACCACCAAGGCCCTGCTCAAGCAGCTGCTTGAGCTCGAGAGGCCCTGGAGAGCGGCAGCTAGCCTGCGGGGATCGCCGGAGTCCTCGGGTTAGGGTGACGGCCAGAGGCCTGCCCGACCGGGCTTCTGCTCGTCTACGTGTTCGTGGAGGTGGTGTGGAGTGGTGCGTGGCTAGCAAGGGAGGCGGGGTGGCTTTATATAGCCGGAGCAGGGGGGGGACGTGTCACCGCCGGAGCGCTCTAGACACGCGACGAACATCGACGAGAGGCTCCAACGCGAGGGGACAGGGTGCAGCGTCAACGCCGGCGCTTGCCCACGCTCTCGGACGAGCACAGGAGGCGGTTTGAGATGGGGACAAGCACACGCGCGCACTATGCCATTTTGGCCGTGACTTGACCGGGCTTGCTGCGGCGGTTCGGCCGGGCGAGCGCCTGAGGAGGGGTTATGGGTGATGGGTCGAGGGTTGTGGCACGCTATGCGGCGGTCGGAGGCGAAGCGCTTGCATGCACACGCCAAGCAGAACACAAAGCGCCGCCGGAGCGCGCCGAGACGCTGCCAGGCGCCGTGTCCTCGCGCGGTCACCAAGCTGGCATGGCCAAAACGACGGTCAGGAGCGGCCAAACCTTGTCTACGAGCTCGACCGTGCAGTGCTACGTCTAGCAGAGGCGATGGATCATACCCAGGCCGACCAGATGCGACTCTACCAAGCAGGCAAGTTTCTGGTCAGAAACTTGGTCGTCAAGTTTGGCCACCTTCTAGAAGGCCATTAGGGCTAATCTCCTAGGGTTTAGGGTTTCTTAGGAAGGTCTTTAAGCTCAAGAAATATCAAGGCCAAAAGCTCAAGGAAAAATGCACTTGTTGTACAAAGTGCATTTCTGGTCCAGAAGTGAAAAGATTTTCTACAGCAAAAATATTACAAAAAGTGATGCAATATTTTTGCATTGGAAGATGTGCCATGGTCCTAAGAATATTTAGGAATTATCTCAGATTTTTCTGAGCAAGAAAAATTGAGGTTGCTTTGGAGCACAAAGTTCTGAAATGAGCTTAAGAGAGAAAAATTAATATTTTCCTTTTAGAAAAAATATTCATTTTATTATTTTGGGAATTTGTGGGAGGAATAAGGTAGATAGGTCACTTGGGTGAAAGCCATGGATATGCCCAAGTGACAAGTCCGTTTGAATTGATCCAAAAATCCAAAGCAAATCAGGGCAAAAATCATGATGAAAACCAAGTCCGGAAAGAGAGAGAAGGCAAGTCTGGTAAAAAGAGAGAAGGCAAAATCTAGGTTGTCACATGTGGGCACGTGAACATCACAACTAGATTACAGATCAAGACAAAAAGAGTATCATTTCTCTCTTTTAAACCGTGTAAAGTGAAACGATATGTTAAGACAACTTTGTATAAAAGTGAACAGAGTAACTGACATTGGCTGCAAACCGAGCAGTTAAATGAACACACCACAACAACAAGCAGTTCAAAGGCAGGAGGAGTAAGGACTTACAACAATGGCTTGAACTAGTGTGCTCATGCCCTTCATCTTGTTGTGTGGCAATCCTTGAAGATTTGCGCTGCATTCGGTTCAGGTTCTTTTTGGTCCGCATGGGCTTCCCTCTGTATTTGGAACAAGTCAATATAGATACGATAATATGGCACAGAAAAAGAAGGAACTAGCAACTATTTACAAGAGCCTCGCAGTGTGCAATATAGCTACGAGATCCTGTTGTCTATTGGAATTTCACTTTAGAACGGTTCGTCTTGTTCTTCAAACAGTTAACCTAGAAGAAGATACACTTGTAAGGCACATACGTAAATACGAGTTCAATATGTGATCTGATCTGATCAAATACATATACTCTA
The DNA here is from genome assembly GCA_021605205.1 of Aegilops longissima. Classification (NCBI taxonomy): domain Eukaryota; kingdom Viridiplantae; phylum Streptophyta; class Magnoliopsida; order Poales; family Poaceae; genus Aegilops; species Aegilops longissima. The sequence goes on along the minus strand of CM038679.1, from coordinate 309,433,686 downwards.
CCTGATACTTTGGATCATACCAGTGTTTAATAAGGGCTGTTCACTCTTCATCTATAATATATTCCACTGGTGTCATGGGAAACCACGGCCACCTACGGTACCAAGAGCCCCTTTCTAGTTTGGTGGGGGGATGACACGTTGCACAAAGAGCAGAGGAGCATGAAACAGCACAACAGAGATCACACGGGCAGTCTTTACCCAGGGTTGGGCCACTATGAGGAGTAAAACCCAACTCCTACTTTGGTGGATTGATGGTGAAAAAATGGTGGTGAGCGCAATAGGCTCGCCCAGTAGGGTGGCCTCGGGGTGAAAACGGCTACGCGCGTATGAGTGTTTGAGGAGATGGATTAGCCAAACATTTCTATGGTTGCCTTGGGCCTCCTTTTATAGATAAAGGGGTCACCATTGTGGCAAATCAGTCATTATGCACTGATTAGATAGCAAACAATGCTATCATACCTAACTCTACAGGCTGACAGAGCACATTAAATGCGCCGCTCAACGTCACATCACAGCCTGCCGGGCTGCTTTGCCAGCTTCGAGCTTACTTGCTTGACACGTCGTAGGACGGGTGTCGCTTGGAGGTATTTTCTGTAGGAAGTGGCTGGCATGTGGCGAATAGCAGCCAATTAGTCACTTTGGATCTTGACACCGCACTGATCGACGTGCGTCGCGATGAGGTGGTGCGGTGGGGTGGTTCTGCCTCCGTAAGCTCCAGCAAGCCTGCCGGGACGACCCGAAGCCTTGCTTCCGGGGGTAACCCCATCCTCGCGAGGCTCGCCTGCCCGACAAGGGAGGGTTTTCCCTTTGCAATATCTTGCTTCTCTGGCTAGTCTTGGTCCTCTTGTACTGCACCCCAGTCTTTGAAGAATTGATCCCTTGCGCTCCAATCTGACCTTGGTGCTGCAATCTTTTTCTCGTGCTTGTGCACAGTCTAGGCAACGGACCCAGGGTTTGTTGCACCGACAGAAGCTCCCGTGCCTGGCATGAACGCACTGCCGGGCGTCGTCGGGGTAGGCCCTAACAACTTCACAGGCAGGGGCATGGAAGTGGCTTGCCCCTTGAGATATTCTTTGCTTCTTCATTAACTTGAGCCCGGGCTAGTTTCCGGTTTTTCCGCGCATCGTGCGCAACATTATGGAAAAAACTCATATCGTTGCCCGCGGATTGCCCACGCCCCACGATCACGGGGCAGAAAGTGCCATCCCACTTTCTTCGTGCTTCATGTGCATCCGCCACGTGTACTTCATGTATTGCATAGGGTAGGTGGTGGATGCGGAGAGCGCGACGTCGTGCGCTACAGCAGAAAACCAGGCGTCATTGGTTGGAGCAGAGGGTTGGCCCTGATTCCTTGAGTAGCTGAAGGCCCAGGGAGGCCGTATTGGGGGAGCAGGGCAGCTGCTCCCTGAGTGGGAGGCCAGCCACCTGCCTCGTCCCTCTATAAAAGGCGGAGCGGTGCATTTGCTCACACACACTTCCCTTCTCCCCATCCTCACATGTTCTTTGCTCGCCATGGTGAGGGGACAAGGGCGCGGTGGTACTCCGGTGGTGGCGACGAGAGCTTCTGCTCGACAGCATCTCGCTCATCATCCTGAGAGCGTGGGGATGGAACCCGCCGCGAGACGAGGAGGGAGGGGACGAATCCAGGGCCGTCGTGGCGCTCAAGGGGGACGAGGACGGGGCAGTGCTCTGATTGCGCCACCGCCGGATGCTCCTCCTCCGCTTGAAGGCCATGTCGAAGACCAGCCCCTAGAGTTCGTCATCAGGCTGTACAAGCCTATTCGTGGCCGTCTCCGTCTCCCCACCCCATTCGCAAGGGTGATGGAGCTTGTCGGCGTTCTTGGAACGAGGGTCCCTAGACTTGCCTGCCCGCGGCCCACGGCGTGGCTTTGCAAGTGGGCCCGTATGGCCCATCTTCACTAATAAGCATTCAAGACCCTCGCGAGGGGCCAAGCCTCGCGAGGCGGACGACACAAGACCTCCTCAGGAGCGGCCTCACCAGGTTGGCTCGCGAGGGGCGGAGAGATCAAGGCAAGGCAAACCTCGCGAGGTTCTCGTGACGTGAGCCATTACGATCGAGACAAGGCGGGCGCCAGCGCGCACAGAGTCCTTGTTTCTTCATTGGTGCTAAGGAAGCAAGCGGTGGCGCGGAGTACCGAGGCGTCAAGCAAAGGTTTCCATATCAGTGCAACGAGACCAAGACCAGCAGGACGACAAGATGGAGGTCACCGTGGAGCCCAAGGCGGCTTCACCACCAGAGCCTTTGGCAGGCGAAGACTACATTTGTCAGGATAGCTTGTACTAGCTGTCCCCTTTCAAATTGGCTGTTGTTGGCTCCCTTCCCTCTCAATATTTGGGAAGAGGACCAGGGCCCCTATAAATAGGACTAGCCACAACAATAGGAGGGGGGGGCCACTACTAGGAAAAAGCCTAGTAGTAGCGCGCGTTAAAAGCTAGTAGTAGCGCGGGTGCCTGCGCTACTACTACGGCGCTACAACTAACTAGTAGTAGTAGCGCGGTGCATCCCGCGCTACTTGTACTTGTGTTAGTAGTAGCGCGTGTCTGTGACCCGAGCTGCTACTATTAATTTGAAAAACCAAAAAAAAAATCTTGACCCCATGACGAGCGCATGTTGGTCGGGAGCAGGGAGATCTCGGCCATGACGCGTGCCTCATGGAAGCCGTCGAGGGCGGCCGCGGAGGCCAGCCCAGCGTGGGCCAGGAGCTAGAGGACCTACATCTTGGCATCGTGCGTGGGGAGCAGCACGTCGCGGCGGCCGTCGCCATTGAGGTCGGCGACGAGCAGCGGCGGAGGCGGTCCACGTCTCCCGGAACGAGAAGTCGCCCTCGTGCTGCCGGAGGAGGAGGGGGATGGGTCAGCTAGCGTTCCGGATCGAATTGGAGAGGGGGGAGGAGGAGGGCTGACCTGGAGCAAGAACAAGACGTTGAAGGCAGCGACGAGGATGATGCCAAGGTCGCGTTTTCGCATCTTGGCGGCGGCGAGGAGCTCCGGCGACCTCCCACCGGAGGGATCTCGAAGAGGGAGGGGGGAGAAAGCTGAGTGTACCAGCAGCGGCCACCGCTGGAGTATGAGGGAGAGACGAGGAAAGTGAGAGAGGGGGAAAGTGAGGGAGAGAGGAGGGATTCGGCTGAGGATACGGGGATTTCACCTACCTCGTACTTAGTAGTAGCGAGGGGTATAAAACCGCGCTACTACTATCAACTTAGTAGTAGCGCGGGTTTGTACCCCTCGCTACTACTATGGCATGTCCTGGGAGGGCACGGTAGAGACCGCTTAGTAGTAGCGAGGGTGAAAAACCCGCGCTACTAGTATCAACTTAGTAGTAGCGAGGGGTAAAAACCTGCGCTACTAGTAAGTAGCAGTAGCGAGGGTTATAAACCCTCGCTACTAGTAAGCGTCTGCCTATAAGCTTTTCCCTAGTAGTGGCCTGAGGCATCTGATCTTGAGCAAATCCATAGCCACACACTGAGCACAAAGAACACCTCATCCTCAGGAGGCTGTTCTTCCCCTTGTAACCGTTCATCCTCAGCCCGAGAGGCAATCCACCACCACCACACTGGAGTGGGGTATTACACCACAACGGTTGCCCGAACCAGTATAAATCTTGTGTTCTTTGTGTTGTGAGTTAGTCGAGCTAGCCCTTGAGATCTTAGCCAAGCTAGGGCGTGGATCGGTAGAGGGAGAACTTCGCGCGCACCCTAGAGTTCGAACATTAAGGGTTTTGCCGGAACCCGAGATCCGACATTTGGCGCGCCAGGTAGGGGTGCGCCGAAGCTTCCCTTCCGTCGCTCTGCGTCTCGTTGCTTCATCGTCTCCATGACGAACGCACGCCGCGCTCGTGCCGAGCGTCGGGATGCCCTCGCTACCCGTGTTGCTCGGACGGCTCCCGTCGGCGGGCCACCCCGTCGTTCTCCGTCACCTGCCGCCAACGCCGCCACCGGCCCGGCGGGGAACAAGCAGCAAGCATCCTCACCGCACCCCTCGGTGCAGCGGGACGGCCGCACCGTCACTCCATCGCTGACCCCAGCCGGTTCGTCATCCCACGCTCGTTGCGCTCCCGTGGACGCGCAGGGCGCTCTATGCATGGCACACGAGCTCCTGCGCTACCGCCCCGTCGACGACCTCTACGAGGACTGGCTCGACCGCATCGCCGAGCTTGTCAGCACCGCAGGGGGCTCCCCTGCGCCATCCCTCTCGCTGCCTCGCCCTCCACCAGCTGCGGGCAGCGTGGCCCAAGGAGCGCCTCCACCACCTCTGCCCCAAGACGGAGTCTTGGCACCAAGGCGCGCGGCCCCGCGACGCGACCTGCCGCATCCGGCACCCGCGCAAGAAAAGAGAAGTTGGCAAGAAGTCCCTCGACCGCAAGAAAACTCTCCACCACTCCCCGCAGCGCCACGCCAGGATCGCTTGCTGCGGCAGGGCCCCGGACTGCTTGACGTGGCTGTGCGCGGGCACCAAGACCAAGCCCCGCCTCCAAAATAGGCCCCGGTGACAATGGCTGGCTGCCGCGCCTTCACCCCCGAGCTGCGTAGCGTCGCCTGGCCGAGCAAGTTCAAGCCGGATCTGCCACCTCGCTATGACGGCACCCCTGACCCCGTGGAGTTCTTGCAGCTCTACGAGCTAAGCATCGAGGCAGCCAACGGCGACGAGAAAGTCATGGCGAACTGGTTCCCCATGGCTCTCAAAGATGGTGCCCGTTCCTGGCTCCTCAACCTGCCTCCGAGCTCGATCTCCTCCTGGGACGAGATGCGCAACCGCTTCGTCGCCAACTTCCAGGGCACTCGCGACTGCCCACCGGCCGCGGGTGACCTACGCCGCTTCAAGAAACAACCAGGAGAGATCCTCCAAAAGTACACCCAGTGCTTCAACAACGTTCACCTCAAGATCCCCAAGGTGACGGACGAGGCCATCATCTCCGCGTTCTCTGATGGCGTCCGTGACGTCAAGATGAAGGAGGAGCTCGCCATCCACAAGGAGCTCTGCACGTCCCTGGAGCTGTTCAACCTAGCGACCAAGTGCGCGAGAGCTGAGGAGGGGTGCCTCTCCCTCCTCTAGTTCCCGGCTGCTGACCCAGAGGAGAAGAAAGCCAAGGCCAAGGATGTGAAGCGCAAGGGAGCAGTCGTGCTCGCGGAAGAGACGGACACGAACCGCGACAGAGACCAACCTGAGTCATCCAAGAGCAGCCGGCCATTTTACGCCTTCCATAACCTGGATAGCCACAACACCAGCGATTGTCAAGAGCTCAGAGCCATTCGAGAAGGACGCTTCGGTCGATGCCCCGAGTGCAATGACCGGGGCTATGGCAGAGGAGGAGGACGTGGCAGCGGACGCTGGGATGACCGTGGCCCGCGCCAAGAGTGGCGCGAGCGGCCTTGTGAGGACCGCTGGCAGGATCATCCTCACGAGGCGCCTGGAGGGATCAACCTCGTGAAGATCGTCTTCAGGGCAACGCCGGTCTTCCTCCACTACCGCCACCACCAAGAAGGAATGACGACCACCATCAAGACGAGGGGGCTGGGGGCTTCCAGGAGCCGCGTGCTATCGCTTGCATCTTGGGAGGAGCTCAGGCCCCAGCCTCGCAGCATATCTTTAAACAGTTTGCTCGTGAAGTAAATGCAGTCCTCCCCAGGCTCGAGGCCACGTGCCCGCTCAGATGGTACAAGTGTGCCATCACGTTCAGTTTGGCAGATCAGCTCAAGTGTGAGGCTACCGCTGGCGCCCTCCTGATGCTTTGTTCACCAGTCATCAGTAACGTGCAAGTCACCAAGACCCTCATCGACGGCGGCACAAGGCTCAACGTCCTGTCCGTCGATACGTTTGACAACCTTCAAGTGCCCTACGACCAGCTTCAGCCCACCAAGCCTTTCTCAAGAGTGACCGACGGCTCCACTATCCCGATCGGGCAGGTCCGCCTCCCAGTCACCTTCGGAGAACATAGCAACTACCGCACCGAGCTCATCGACTTCGACGTCGCGCATATCCGTCTGCCATACAATGCCATCCTCGGGTATCCAGCCCTGGCCAAGTTCATGGCAGTGACCCATCATGGCTACAATGTCATCAAGATGCCAGGAAGCGGCAGAATCATCACAGTCTCGTGCGAAGAAAGAGACGCGGTGTGCTCCCTCGAGCGTGCCTTCCAAGCTGCAGCAATCGACGACCCCGACAGCAAGGGCGAGTGCCCTCCTGAGGCCACCCCCAAGAGAAAAAGCAGCTGCGCCGTGCAGGACCTCGGGAGGGTGGTGCCACGAGCGGTACCTCGTCATGATCAGCGCTCATGCCTGGGGCACCTCCCTCCCTCGCATAGGAAGGCGCGCCCGGCGCCCTTCTCGGGCAGGGCTCGGGGGCTCTCTTCTGGAGGGCCTCAGACCTTGCCAACTTCTCGGGTATCTCTGGCTTGAACGTGCGAGCGGATGGCCAGCGGACTTGCCACAACTCATGAATAAAGGTAGGGAACCCAACCTCGAAAGGCAGGCACCCGCTACCCTCGAGCGTAGGCTCATCGACGTTGGGACCATCGCACCCATTGGTCCGACGGTGGTCATCCCGGTGTCGCTCGATGACGACGCGCGTGCCTCCCCTCTGCGTGTACTCCAGGGATCGCTGTTGGCCTGGACGTGCTCGAAGGTCGGAAGAGGCCATCGAGACGTCTTCGGGTTCTTCATTCCGCTGCTCTCGCACTGGTTGCCGTGATGGGGGCTGCACGGTGGGGGTGGCCCCTTCTGTATGGCCAACAGCGCTAGCCATTGTCGTCTCTTGGGGAGGCCGTGGCAGGTCAGCTCGCTGTGAGCCCCCAGCCTCGGCGAAGCCAATCAGACTCTGAATGGTGGCTCTCCATTCATCCATCTGATCGGCCACTGGCGGGAACCTCAACAGCTGCTGGGCCCACGCCATGGCCTCCTTAGCGGTGCTTGGCATTGGTGATGATGATGTAGATCGTACCGTCGCCCGGCTTCTAATGGTGCTAGTGGCGATTGCGTCGCACCCTCAATGTTGCGAGCCAGCCACTTGGATGGCACCGTGACGCGGTGAAGGCGCTTGAGGGCCAGCGGCTCCATTAGGCACAGTGGCTGGGTCAACCGGCTCAGGGGGAGGCGCACGCCCTGCGGACGCGCCCGTGGTGGGGCCGGTCGGAGGGTGGCGATTTGCCTCAAACTGGGTGCCACCACCGTGGCTTTGCCCTTCGGCGAGGGGAAGGGGTATAAACGGAATAACCCCTTTGTTCGTACCTCGTGGAGCATGACCACTGGGATGTTGCTGATGCTACTCTCCTCCGATGCCTCCTGCTCCTGCTTCGACCACAGGGAGGTGGTGACAATGCCGCCTGCGCCGGCCTCGTCCCCCGCAGCACCCACATCCTTGTGTGCCTCCGCATTCCCCATGGCGTTGGCTGCCGTGGGTGGCGGAGCCTTCGAGGTGGACAGGTGGGTCGTGGCACCGGGTTTCTTCTTGTGCACCATAGTCGATGGAGCCATCGATGATGAAAATAGCGATGAAGATGATGCGCTGCTCACGCTTTCAGGTTCGCGCAAGTTACCCCCTACCTGGCACACCAAAGATGGCGTGGGAAACCACGGCAACCTATGGGACCAAGAGCCCCTTTCTGGTTCGGCGGGGGGATGTCATGTTGCACAAAGAGCAGAGGGGAATGAAACAGCACAGCAGAGATCACACTAGCAGTCTTTACCCAGGTTCGAGCCACCATGAGGCGTAAAACCCTACTCCTGCTTGGGTGGATTGATGGTGAAAAAATGGTGGTGAGGGCAACACGCTCGCCCGACAGGGTTGCCTAAGGGCGAAAACGGCTACACGCGTATGAGTGTGTGAGGAGATGGATTAGCCAACCCTTTCTACGGTTGCCTTGGGCCTCCTTATATAGATAAAGGGGTCACCACAGTGGAAAATCAGTCATTATGCACTGATTTGATTGCAAACAGTGCTATCATACCTAACTCGGCAAGCTGATAGAGCGCATTAAATGCGCTGCTCAACGTCACATCACAGCTTGCCCGGCACGCCCTGCCAGGTTGCTTTGCCAGCTTCACGCCTGCTTGCTTGACACGTCGCAGGACGGGTGTCACTTGGAGGTATTTTCTGTAGGAAGTGGGTGCCATGTGGCGAATAGCAGCCACTTAGTCACTTTGGAGCTTGACACTGTACTGATCCATGACATGCGTCGCGATGAGGTGGTGCGGTGGGGTGGTTCTGCCTCTGTAAGCCCCGGCAAGCCTATCGGGACGACCCAAAGGCTTGCTTCCGGGGGTAATCCCATCCTTGCCACGCTCGCCTGACCGGCAAGGGGGGTTTTCCCTTTGCAATATCTTACTTCTCTGGCTAGTCTTGGTCCTCTTGAGCTGCATCTCGGTCCTTCCAAGAACTGATCCCTTGCGCTCCAATCTGACCTTGGTGCTGCAATCTTGTTCTCGTGCCTGTGCAAAGTCTGGGCAATGGACCCAGGGTTTGTTGCACCGACAACTGGAGATTTTTGGGCGATTTCATTGTTAGCCTTGCCTTAAAAGTGAGTTTTTCTAAGATGATACCGATATTGTAGCAGAGCAGACTGAAAAACATGAGTGCATGCTTGTTTAGTTTCATCATCTTTCGGATCCAACTTGTGCCTCCTCTGTTGAAAAAAGAATGTGAGTCTTATTAGGAGGAAGCTAGAAAGTATGGGACAGAGCAAGATAATATTACAAATTGCGATGAGTAACATTACTTCCAGATAAATGGTCAAGGAAGGTGTTAAACTAGGTATCATCTTTCTCATTCCTGTACTGGATCCACGTTGGGAGGATACGTGCATGATACCTAATGGCAGGGGCTGGCCTGATGTTTATTTAAACCTGTATGACTCTGTAGCATCACGTGGCCTTTTCAAACCTGCCTCAGAATGGATCTCCATTCTTCCTCCTTTAGATTTTGTTAATCTGTCAAGCATTATCCCTGATGTCTATTTCCGCTTGCACCATGGTGCTAGTTCAACAATGAAAATGGAAAGTGTTAGTGCACATCAAACTGCAAGAGTATATATAAAGGAGCATGCAACTGCAACTTGACTCAGTCAGGTACCGTCTTGGTGTTGATGCTCATGAGGTTCATCTGATCTTGCCAAGTCATGTTGTGTCAGCAGTGCTTCGGAAGTATTGTTAGGTGTGAAGGCAGCTTGGGAACAGGCCAGTTGCGGAGCAAACGAACGAGTAACTCGTTGAGATGCCGATAAATTTGAAGGGGATGCTGCCGCTGGTGGAGCAGGTGATACTGTGTTTGTAGATTTAGTCGGTGGACTTTGTCCTTCTACTCCACTATAAGTACCAGCAGAATTTCGGGGGAAGATCCTTTTCCGTTGTACCCGACGAGTAACACCATTGCCTACTATATTCTCTTCCTTGATATTTTTTGACTTTGCTATGTCAAGCCATACCCACAACACAGAAGAATAAAATTGCTCTTCAGAACTCATCGATGCATGATACAGACAAGCAATACTTTGATGTAAGACAACCGTATAAGGATGGAATATGTAAGAAAAACAGCACAACGTGACATATTCAGAGCTACGATGTGTAAACTAAGCAGAAGGATTTTCAAGAAAATAGAAGTAATGCAAGCTAGACACCATATGAAGAATGCAACCAATATCACTTTTCCAAGTTAAAAGTGTCTTGTCATAAGTGGCATTTCGAAAAATTAGAAGCAGTACAACATAGAAATCAATGCAAGATGCAACAACTATCACACTGCCATGTTAACAGCATCCAATCATGAGTGATTGATGCGGGATACACAACAGCAGTACTTTGATATAAGAACATGGTATGATAGATACATGTAGTGTATTCTAGACACAGAAAGTCATGTCATATGCACATGTATAACGTACAAACTCAGCACGTGCAATTTAATCAAAATAGAAGAAAACAATCTAGACAACATATGCAACATGAAACCAATTATCACAATGTTAACTTAGAGCAAGCACTTGCGATGATGGAGTAGGGGAGATGAACTCATCATGTATACTTGGGACTTCAACTGCATTAGCAGTAGCAGTGGAAAATCTAGAGAGTCTCCGTTTGCGTCAGTCTGGAGGACCACCAACATCCCCTAACTTACTCTTTTCCTTCCTCTTTTTTGATATTGCCTTCTGAAGTAAAAAACCACAAGAAGATGAATAAAACTAGGTCTGCATAACTGGTTGATGCATGATACAGACGAGCACTAGTTTGATGTAAGACAACCACATGATAGGAGGATGGAATATATACAAAAAAATGACAGCGTTACATATTCACACGTACGATAGGAGGATGGAATTTGTATGAAAAACAGTAAGCAGAAGGCATTTCAACAAAAATAGAAGAAATGAAAGTTAGGCACCATATGAACATGCAACCAATATCACTCTTATAGGTAAAAAGTGTCTCGTCGTAAGTGTCATTTCAAGAAATTAGAAGCATTACAAGCTAGAAGACAATGCATGATGCAACCTACATCACACTCCCAAGTTAAATGTGTCTTATGGCTAAGTGATTGTTGCAGGTATAAGTTGTAAGCTACGCAGATGCAATTCAAGAAAATTAGAAGCAATACAAACTAGACATCATATGGAACACGCAACCACATATATTAGTGCCAAGTTAGAGCAAGCACATGTGATGGTGGAGTAGGGGAGATTTTCTCATCATCTACACAGCTATGTTGACTATCCACCTTGCGTTGTCTTGCGAATCTTGTTGGGAGGATGGCAGAGTAGAATCTGTAGAGACCCTTTGTTTGAGTTGCTCCGAAGGACCACCATCATCCACTTCCTTACTAATTTTCTTCAGTTGAATTGATTTTGCATTGTGAAGTCAAACCGATAAGAAAAAGGAATAAAATTCGCTCTTCAGAACTCATTCATGCATGATAGTGATGAACAGTACTCGGATGAAAGGCAAAGACATGATAAGAGGATGGAATATGCATGAAAAATAGGACGATGTGACATCTTCACACCTATGATGTGGTAACTAAGCAGAAGGCATTTCAACAAATTGGAAGCACTACAAGTTAGACACCATATGAAAGATGCAACCAATATCACTCTGCCAAGTTCAAACTATCTAGCGTTTCAACAAATTGGAAGCACTACATGCTAGAAACCATATGCAAGATGCAACCAATATCACAGTGGCGACTTAAAGGTGCCCCATCTTAAGTGACTGATGTAGGAGGCGCAATAATAGTAGTCTGATGTAAGAACATGGTTTGATTAGATGTGGTATGTTCTAGAAACAGGAACATGTGTCACATTCACAGGTATGATGTGTAAAGTAAGCGGATGCAATACAACAAAGTTAGAAGCAATACAAGCTAGACATCACACGCAACATGCAACCACATATAATACTGCCAAGTTAGAGCAAACTGTAGGATCGAAAGTATGTCTAGAGGGGGGGGGTGATTAGACTACTTGACCAATTAAAAACTTATCCTTTTCCCAATTTTAGTCTTTGACAGATTTTAGCTATCTTAGCACAAGTCAAGCAATCTTAACAAAATTCAAGCAAGCATGCAAAGAGTATATGAGCAGCGCAAAGTAAAGCATGCAACTTGCAAGAATGTAAAAGGGAAGGGTTTGGAGAATTCAAATGCAATTGGAGACACAGATGTTTTGGTCGTGGTTCCGATAGGTGGTGCTATTGTGCATCCACGTTGATGGAGACTTCAACCCACGAAGGATAACGGTTGCGCGAGTCCACGGAGGGCTCCACCCACGAAGGGTCCATGAAGAAGCAACCTTGTCTATCCCACCTTGGCCGTCACCCACGAAGGACTTGCCTCACTAGCGGTAGATCTTCACGAAGTAGGCGATCTCCTTGCCCTTACAAACTCCTTGGTTCAACTCCACAATCTTGTTGGAGGCTCCCAAGTGACACCTAGCCAATCTAGGAGACACCACTCTCCAAGAAGTAACAAATGGTGTGTTGATGATGAACTTCTTGGTCTTGTGCTTCAAATGATAGTCTCCCCAACACTCAACTCTCTCTCACATGATTTGGATTTGGTGGAAAGAAGATTTGAGTGGAAAGCAACTTGGGGAAGGCTAGACATCAAGATTCATATGGTAGGAATGGAATATCTTGGCCTCAACACATGAGTAGGTGGTTCTGTCGGATTTTGGGTTCCGGCAGACCCTCTAGGTTCGAACTCTGGGGTGCGTGCGGAGATCTCGCCCTCTGCCTACCTGCACCTCGTCACCTCGCTAGGATCTAAACTACCAAAAGAACAACACAAGAGACACAAGGTTTATACTGGTTCGGGCCACCATTGTAGTGTAACACCCTACTCCAGTGTGTGGTGTGGTGGATTGCCTCTTGGGCTGATGATGAACAATAGAAGGAAGAACAGCCTCGTGAGGGGTCTGGTGTTCTTGTGTCCAGGCTCTTGATCAGAGTGGATCAAGCTAAGATGAGGCGGGATGTCTCTCTAAGATGTCTCCGAGATGCCTCTGAGATGTCTCTACCCTGTGGGTGGCTAGTCCTATTTATAGGCAGAGGCCCTGGGCCTCTTCCCAAATATTGAGCGGGAAGGGCGCCAACAATTGGCCATTTTGAAGGGGAACATCTAGTACACTTATCCTGACTAAAGTTGGTCCTCGCCCGTCAAAGGCTCGTGGTGACGCCGGCTTGGGCTCCACGATGACTTCCTTCCCGCCGCTATGACGGTCTTGGTCTTGTTGCACCGAAACGGATGCCTTTGCTTGATGCTCTCGCCTGCGCTTGCCCCCTTTGCACCAAAGAGGAATTGAGGACACTGCGCGGGCTGGCGCCCGGTTGGCACCCTTGGTCGTCATGGCTTGCGTCATGGGCACCTCGTGAGGTTCCCCGCCTTGATCTCTCCGCCTCCTCGCGAGCCAACCTGACGAGGTTGTGCCTGAGGAAGCTTCTTGTCGTCTGCCCCACGAGGCTTGGCCCCTCGCGAGGGTCTTGATCTCGTGCTGATGAAGACGGGCCGTGCTGGGCCACCCCTTGAGCCACGTCGCAGGCCGCGGGCAGCAAGTCTTGGTACCCCTGCCCCGTAACGCCGACAAGAGCCCTCGGGCCCAAGGCGTGCTCGACTTGACCGAGAGCAGAAGCGAAGGGGCAAGTCGGCGCTGCTGGCCCTAACAGCCTGCGGCCTTGGGCGCCACTGGCGGTTGATTGGACATGGGCGCCTTAGCAACTGCGTGAATCGACAAAGGAGCGGCATCTATCTAGGCTTAGCTTCCCTTGCCTCCTCCGGTCATTGCCCAGATCCCCTTTCTTGCGCCTTTCTTTCCTGCCTCCAAAATCTCAGATCTACTTCGACCGCGTGCCCTAGCAAGACATGGCGCCTCACTAGACCCCGGCCGGAGCTTGGTACTCACCCGCCTTGGACTCACCGAACATGTCGGAGAATGGCCTTGCCCAGGTGCGCCGGATGGTGGCGGCGCAAGGCAACGATGGGGGCAGCGGTGCTCAGGGCCGGCTCCGCCCTTCCCAAGGGCCAAGGAAGCACCTTCTATCCGCTCTTCATGAGCACCATTGATGCCGGTCTGGTGCCTCCCTTTTCTGAGTTCTTCTTCTCTGTCCTCCGCCATTACAAACTGCAAGCTCTGCACCTCCACCCCAACTCTGTTCTTCTTCTGGCGATCTTCGCCTACTATTGTGAGGCTCACGTCGGGGTGAAGCCCTCGGTGGCCTTGCTACGCCACTACTTCTACCTCCGGACCTCCCGCGGGCCCATCTCCGCGTGCGCGAGCTTTGTCGCGTATGGCAGCTCCAGCGCCATCTCGAATCCCGGGAAGAGGATTGAGGGTTTTAGAAGCAAGTGGGTCATGGTAGACGCTGGGCGCATCCATCCTCGGCTGATTCTGCCCACGACCTCCAACGATTGGTCTCGCGCGGAACTCGTGGATCCCCGCGCAAAGCCGGTGCTGGAGAAGATGAATGCGGATCTGTGGTCGGGCAACATGGCGACGGCGAAACTGACTGGGGCGTCGTTCCTGAGGGAGTTCCTGCAGCACCAGGTGGCCCCGCTTCATCAGTACTCGCTTCCGCTGTGGAGGCCCTGCCCGAGCCCCACAGTCTTGGCTGACGAAGATCTGGCCGCGGTCCTCCAATATTTGGTCGGGGGAGACGTGGCGAGGCTGGAGGCACTCCTGTACCCCTGTTCCTTCGAGATGATTGGGATCAGGCGGTGGACTCCATGCCCATCTTCAATGGGGACGGCCCTGCGTCTGCCGGAGGTTCCCGAGGACTCCGGCTGCCCCGGGCGACGGTGAACGTGTCCTCCGGCGACTGTGGAAGAGGAGGAAGAAGAGGAGCGGGAAGAGGGGCCTGACTGCGAGGCGACCGACGGGGAGTCAAGAGCGCCCCTCCCCTGGCGCAGGTCCCGCGCTCTCCGCCTCTTGACGAGCGACGACGAGGATGGCGATGAGCGGGGCGGTGAGAGCTTGCCCTTGATCCTGAAGAAGGACAGGACTGGGCTGGTCCACCGCGGGTTTGCCTCGGCTCCGAGGGGATCCGCAGACGTGCCTCCTGCTCCCGGGCCTCTTGAGGCTGATCCCTGCAGCCGGTTCTCGGGCTTCGAGTATGGCCGGAGGTTGCTAGAGCTCGCGAGCGATGACCAGTAAGTGCTTGATTCTTGTTTTATTCCCTGCTTTGTCGCTGAGGCTTGATATCTGTATCCCTTGGCTAGGCCGCGCCTGCGGCGAAGAAACTGAAGGGAGCTCCCGACGCTTTGTCTGGGGCAGTGCCTGTCGGGGGTGAGCTGGTCGTGCCCCACGAGCACCTATGGGACCTTGGTCCCTTGTGGTTCGGAGGGGGGCAGAGATTGCACAAAGAGCAGATCGAGGCGATGCACACGAGCGGATTTTACCCAGCTTCGGAGCTCTCCGGAGAGATAATACTCCTACTGCTGCTTTGTGGATTATCTTGTGTTCTTGCTAGGGAGCAACGCCCGCTACAAGACCTAGCGTGAGTGTGGTTTTCATCGAGCCAACCGAACCCCTCTACGCTGCCCTCGGGCCTCCTTTTATAGGCTCAAGGGGTTACCACATATGGCAAGTAGACAAGGTTACAATGGTAATAACCTAGGTTGGTACACCGCTATGTACAAAGGTACATTAACCTATACCTAACTCGACGGCAAGGGACAAGAGTCATCAATGCCCGCCTCGGCCGCCTTAACAGGCAACAGGGCCGTTATGTGCCTCCGTCGCCACGATGGTAGCTTGTCGGGCTGCTTGTCGCTACTCTCGCTGGCTGCACAGCCCCGACACGCGCCCTGGGAGAGCCCCGTGGTGACACGCTGGCGGATGAGCTGGAGCGGAGATGAAGAGGTCGCCGCCCCGCAAGTGCCTTGCCGTGGCGGGAACCTTGTCGCGCTTGGGGGTTCAGCGCTCGCCAAGCCTTCCTCGCAAGCTCCTCTTGCCGGGCCTTGTTTCTTCGCTACCGAGTGGCCTTCCGGCAAGCTCTCTTGCCGGGTCTTGACCGCTTTGTTTTGAATGGCTCCAAGGGAGCTATTGAGGGTCTTGGCGGTTATCAGGCCGCCCGCCGTGGCGCCAGTAACTGTCTGTCCGGCACGAAGTTCGGGGAACTAGGGTACCCCTACCTAGTACACCGACAGAGCCCCGGCCTGGGCCACACACGGCGCTAAGCTCTGCTGGGCCAGGCCCAAAAAAAGGCACGGCGCGCTGCGTGGTCTTGATTACGCCGTTATTTGCTCGACCACCACGCCTCCCACGAACGGCACGCTACGGACGTGGCGCCGTGGGGAGATCGTGGGGCTTTTTTATTTGGAAAAATCGAATGCCCGCTGTCGACCCCGATTCCAAGTCACATCGACCTAGCTGGTAACACCTCATATCACTTTGCGGCCTCACGCACGGTATTCCCACGGTGTCGCCTTACCATGGCCGGGACCGCTTGGCGCCTTTTGGCTCACGATATGATAGTGTCGCTAGCATCCACATGACAAAGAACCCGGCCGACATGGCTAGTCGTGAACCCAAAGCGGCACTAACCTATGGGGACATGCATACATGAATCACCTCGAGCATGTCGGTCATCAACGATGAATTGGCTGTAGCACTGGCTAACAGGACTCCGTATCCCGGCTGTAGCAGGCTAGGCAGACTCGAATACCACCGCGTGACATTTCCCAAGGGATGATATAGGAACGAAATGAATCACATCCCGCCATCAAGTGTCCAAGCAGTAGTGCTGGGCTAGCAGGACTCGTGAACCGGCAGAAGCGGACTACTATCGCCGAAGCACGAGACTACATTTCCCCATATGAGAGGCTGCCAAGGATAAACAACTAGTTTGTCGGATCCCACTCATACCAAGCATTTCAATCATACACATAATATGCCCGATATGAGTAAATACAACAAGGCATCACAACAAAACTCTACAACTCAAGTACTTTATTTAAGAGGCTCGAGGAGCCATACATAACATAGTCATACAGGTAGGGGTCACATGACCCAACACTCAAGTCATACAATCATACAAGCACATGCGGAAGCAAACTAGTCTCGAGTACGACTCTAGAAAGAAAGAAAGCTTGTTGGAGCCTTTCTATCTACAATGGCCCTTCACAAGTCTTAGATCGCCACCGGGTGGCTAGTTCACTCGTCAAGTCAATATCTACATAGAATCCGTCGGAGGGGTAGTATAGTCCTCTCAAAAACATTAATTACAAACATGAGTACAAAGGTACTCAAAGAAGTCTTACCACGTAATCCTATCATACATGCACATTCTCAAGGAAGGAAGTGGAGTTATTTGCAGCAAGCCAGCTTTGACTCTTGGCTAAGCTATCCCACGTGACACCACTTTGTAAAGCATTTGTCGACACGAGTCCACTAATCACCATCACAATACTCCACTGTGGATCCTCTCTCGTCATCCCACGAGAGGGCCATCCACGATACTCACACTTATCTTGAGCTTTTAGTAGTATCCATTTACTTGTCTATGAACTGATATAGGTAACCAGAAGTCCTTCTCCGTGGACACGGCTATTCAATAGATCATATTTAACCCTGCAGGGGTACTTCTTCACACACGCTCACCACTTATCGCCGTTTACACGACATGTACTCTGCAACCTTCAAGCGGAAGCCCAACGTGGGTGTCGGCCACAGCCTACCTAAACACTCAAGTCCCTAGTCCAGGTTTATCGCCTATTCGGTTCCATCCGCAGGAGTCCGCCGAGGTTTCCCATACAGCCCGAACGATGTGTGCAGGGTTCCCGAGATACCAAACGGCACTTTCGACACCGGCCACGTGCCTACCGCAACACAACCCACCCCTAAGGTCAGCGCTGCGTATGCGGCCCCAAAGATGCTACAAACACCGAAACTACTTGCAACTCCGGACTAAGAACAAGGGTGGTTAAGAAGCCGAGAGGGTCCATTGGTTTCGGGCCCAATGCGTGGTAGTAGCTAGTTCATGGATCACAAACACAGATCTCAGTTCTTAAGTTCGGCTTCAATGAAACAACCCACCATGTACTCCTACATGGCCTCTCATCGATACCTTTACCAAATCGTGTTCAACACTTTCACTCTCGAACCAACACAACCTTTCACTCTAGTTCATCATCCCGATGAGCCGACACTGACACAACTCTAAGCATAGCAAGCATAGCATGGTAGGAATCACAAACATGGCTCAATCAACTCCTACACATACTAGTGGGTTTCATCTAGTTCTTGTGGCAATGACAGTCATGCAAAGGAAGTGGGTTCAACTACCGCAGCACACAACAGTTTGAATCGCGTTGTCTTAATGCAGTAAACGAGAGCAGAAGCGAGAACATGGGTTTGTATCGAAATGATCAACGGGTTGCTTGCCTGATGGAACTGGGGTAGAGAACTGCCCTTCAGATGGGTAGTCGAGGTTATCTTCGGGGGCAGAACCTATCATGAAAGCACACCGAAAGTAAACACACATGACAATATGCAACAATATGATGCATGCTATGACATGGCAATATGGATGTGTGTTGGCCTAATGCAAGCTGAAAGAACAGGGGATGAACTCATTTGAATCAAGGATTCAAATGATAGCTCATTTGAGTTAGTCCTAATGGTGCAATTTCTTATTCTGGTTATTCAGCATAGTTAACTTGTTTTAACATGCATGAAACCTGTACCAATGGATAGAGTGGATTTTTCTGATAATTTTTCATATATAAATCTTTGCATTTGGAGTTATAGAATAAAAGTTATAAGCATTTGAAATTTGAATTATATTCTGGAATTTGCTATATCAGAATAAATTCAGAAATTCATTTATTGCGTCAGCATGAGGTGAGCGTGACGTCAGGGGTCAACGGGGTCGTCCAGGTCAAATTGACAGTGGGACCCGCATGTCAGTAGTTAGTTTAACTAATTAACTTTAATTAGAACTAATCTAATTAGTTAACCAGGGGGGGTCCACCTGTCATTGACTCAGAGCAGTCAACAGGGCCCACCAGTCAATGGTCAGTGGTCAACTCGCCGGCGTCTAGCCGCCGGCGAGGCCAGGCGCGGCGGAGCAAAGTGCTTTTGCACGTTCCGGCCACCAAATGGGGCGGAAGGCATCTACGGAGCTGGAGACGAACCGCAGCTCTTGGTGAAGTTAGTTGGGGTCGGGTGGCGGAGTTGGCGCCGGCGACGAGTTTGGCGGCGGCCGGGCTCGGTGATCTCGGACTCGCCGCTAGGGGGCAAGGTGAGGCGCGTGGAGTGCAGGGTTGGACCCAACGCAACGTGGTGAGTGCGATGGACACGGTGGCGTGGCCGTTGGGTGGCCGGAGCCTCGTCGGCGACGAGCTCCGCAATGTGCGTCGGGCGAAGCCAGGTGCTCGTTGTGGTGCACGAAAGAGAGTGGAGAGGATGGGAGGTAGCCAGGCTCACAGCGGTCTCAGAGAGCTGCACGACGTGGTCGGGACGATCTGATGCGGCGGCGACGGCGAAGGGGATCTCCGGCGGTGGCGGAGTCGGGCGAGGTCGGTGCAGTGGTTTGGGCGCAGCAAGCGCCGGGCTCGGCTTGTTCGACGAAGTCGACGACGGCGGCGATTGGACACGGTCTCGTGGGCTGGGACGACGGTGGCTACGGCACGACGGTGGAGTGGCGACGGTGGCGGCGGCCATGGCGAGGGGGAGCGAGGGAGAGAGGCAGGGGGCGAATGGCGGTCCGGGGGTCGGGCGACGACGTGGAGGCCGCCCAGGCAGCGAGGCGGCGAGGAGGTGAAGGTGGCGGCGGCCAGCTGCGTGGCGCGCTCGAGCTCGCCGTCGGGCACTGGCTGCTCGCTCAAGCCGAGCCAAGCAGCTGTTGGCCAGGGTTGCTGTTGGGCTGGGCCGGCAGGTGGGCGCACAGCGTCTGTAAGGTTTTCCTTTTTTTATCTTTTCTATTTTCTGCAACTTTGTGGGGTTTTTTAAAATACCAAAACTGTTTTAAAAATCACAAAATGCTCCTGGTCCCTTGTTGGAATATTCCCAACATGAAACATTTTGGTTTGGCAATTTTGAACATTTAAAATATTTTATATAATTTAAAATGCTCAAGTTCAAAACTTGTGGATTAATCCTAGGAACTTTGATGACCTAGAAAATGATACACCTCCTTTGACATAGGTTCGAACCAAAGCAAAGAGGATGAGCATTTTGAAGGGCATTTCGATTCATTGAAATAATTTTTAGTAAACCCTAGTTGTTTTAAGGGGGTGTTCTGGGGTTTCCTGCCTTCCCCATTTCAAATTCAAATGGAATTTAAACATGATGCACACCCTAATGCATGGTCTAACTGGGATGTGACAACTCACCCCCACTCAAAAGAATCTCGCCCCGAGATTTAGGATCTGTTGCGAAAAAGGTGGGATACTCAAGTCGAAGACGATCCTCCCTTTCCCAAGTTGCTTCTTGCTCGGAATGGTTTGACCATTGAACCTTTAGAAACTTGATATTCCGACGTCGAGTGGTACGCTCGGCTTGATCGAGGACACGAACGGGATATTCTCGATAGGTGAGGTTATCTTGGAGATCAAGCGTTTCGTGGTCCACTCCACGGATAGGATCCGAGAAGCAACGCTGAGTTGGGAAACGTGGAAGACATCATGGACTCGAAAGATGCGGAGGTAGTTCCAATTGGTAGGCAACTTCTCCTCGCTTGGCAAGAATGTGAAAGGGTCCAATGTAACGAGGAGCCAACTTGCCTTTGATACCGAATCGATGGGTTCCTTCAAAGGAGTAACTCAAGGTAAGCCTTCTCGCCAATTTCATAAGTCATAGGCTTATGCTTGCGGTCATATTGGCTCTTTTGACGAGATTGGGCTGTTTTCAATTTTCACGAACAACGCGAACTTGCTCTTCTCGCTTCTGAATCATATCCGGCCAAAGAGTTGTCTCTCCCGGTTTCGACCAGTTAAGAGGCGCTCACATTTCCGTCCATAAAGAACTTCGAAGGGCTTTGCCTAGGCTGGCTTGATAACTATTGTTATAAGTTTAACTCGGCGAATGGAAGGCATTTCTCCCAATTCATGCGAAAGAGATGATGAAGCTCAAGCATATCCTCTAGGATTTGATTGACTCGCTCTACTTGACCACTTGATTGGGGATGGAAAGCGGTGCTAAAGGAGAGACGAGTTCCCATAGCGCTTTGGAAACTTTCCCAAAATCGAGAGGTGAAGAGACTTCCACGGTCTGAGTTAATCTCTAATGGAACACCATGAAGAGACACTATTCGAGAGATGTACAAATCAGCTAGCTGGCTAGCGGTTATACTCTCACTAACGGTAGGAAGTGGGCTACTTTGGAAAGACGATCGACGACAACGAAGATAGCATTATTCCTCTCTTGGTCCTGGGAAACCCGTAATGAAATCCATACCGATTTTATCCCATTTCCATTCAGGAATTTCCAAAGGTTGAAGGGTACCAGCAGTCGTTGATGCTCGCTTAACTCGACGACGACGCCGCGATTAGCAATGTATTGAGCGATTTTCTCTTCATCCTAGTCCACCAAAACCTCTGGCGAGGTCTTGATACATTTTAGTACTACCGGGATGAATGGTGAGAGGAGAGTCATGAGCTTCCTTAAGGATCAATCGCCTCAGGTTGCGCACCTTGGGGACCACTAGACGGTCTCCAAAGAACACGACACCTTGTTCATCAATGGAGAAACAATCTGCATTCCTTTCTTGATGTTTCTCCTGATACGGAGACTCCGGATCTACCTTCCGTGCTTTGATGATCTGATCCGTAAGGGTAGGTTTGCCACCTGTGGTGGAAAGGAATCCTCGAGGAACAATGTGAAGATTAAGCTTACGAAATTCCTCGTGGAGAAATGGTTGACTTTGTTGTAACATCAGATTGTTACAATAAGATTTGCGACTTAGTCGCCAGCCATGACATTGGCTTTGCTCGGGTGTAGGATATTCCTAAGTCGAAATCTGTAATCAACTCGACCCAACGTCTTTGCCTGAGATTCAAATCCGTTGGGTGAAGATATATTTCAGACTTTGGTGATCGGTGTAGATTTTAACGATTACCCGAAGGTAATGTCGCCAAGTTTTGAGTGCATGAACCATCGCTGCAAGCTCTAGATCGTGTGTGGGGTAGTTATCCTCATGTGGACGAATCGTCGAGAAGCGAGGCAATCACATGACGATCTTGCATGAGTATGCAACCTAGTCCTTGTCGCGAGGCGCCGCAATAGATAATAAAGTCCTTAGAGAAATCTGGTGGAACAAGTACGGAGCAGATGTCAGCGTCTTTTTCAGCCTGAAAGCTGAACTCAGACCGTGGCGCCCATTCAACTTCTTATCTTTCTTGAGGAGTTCGGTTAGAGGTTTAGCAACTTTAGAGAAATTCTCGACGAGCGGCGGCAATAGCTCGCTAAACCGAGGAAACTCCGAACTTGCTTGACCGATTCGGTGGAGTCCAATCAAGGACGGCTTGAACTCGCCGGGATTGACAGCAATACCCTTACCAGAGATTACATGTCCTAGATAGGTCACTTCGGCAACCAGAATTCACACTTAGAGAATTTGGCATAAAGGCGGTGCTCTCAAGTTTCATCAATACTAGCCTTAGATGTTCGCATGTTCTTCCTCATTCTTGAGTAGATGAGTATATCATCGAGGTATACCACTATTTAATTTATCCAAATACTCCATGAAGATTGAGTTCATTAACCGAGAGAAAGTGGCTGGAGCATTGGTTAATCCGAAGGACATGACGGTGTACTCAGTATTGGCCATAACGAGTGACAAAGGCCGCTTTGGGAATGTCCCGTTCTTGATTTTGATTTGATGGTAGCCCAACCTCAAATCCATCTTGAAAAGATCGAGGATCCAGCGAGCTGATCATACGTGTCGTTGATCCCGGGAGCGGATACTTGTTCTTGATAGTGACCAAATTGATGGTCGGTAATCTACAACCATCCGATCCGTACCATCCTTCTTCTTGACGAAGAGGACGGGCAAGCCCATGGAGATGAACTAGGACGGATGAAACCTTTTGCAAGGACTCATCGAGTTGTTTCTTAAGTTCAGCTAGTTCTAGGGTGCCATCTTATAAGGTCTTCTAGAGATTGGGACGGTTAGGGAACAAGATCTATCACGAACTCGACATCCCATCGGTGGAACACTGGCAGTTCCTCCGGGAAGACATCCGGAAATCACGGACTACCGGAATATCTTCGAGTGCGGAAGGGGTTGGCATTTAAGGAGTAAAGCTGGCGCTTAGACACTCGGGTTAAAACATTCACTGTCTTGCCCGAAGGATGGGTAAGTTGAACAGTTCTAGTAGAGCAATCAATCTTAGCATAATGGGCTGACATCCAGTCCATACCCAAGATGATGTTTATGTCCGAGGACTTAAGAGCTATTAGGGATGCAAGAAAGACTAATCTGTCGACAAGAATTTCATTCCCATGACTTATTCTAGAGGTTTGCCATCTAGAACCAGGAGTTTGAATTTCCATGGAGGTAGGCATGTCACAGAATGTGGTGTTGTGCAATCGAGCATAGCCTCGTAAATAAATGAATGAGATGCTCCAAGATCAAAGAACGGTTGCGGATGGCAATTAACAAGAAGCGCATCGAGGACGACGTTGGGATCCTCATAGGTTTCTTCAGCAGAGACATAGTTGACATGGCCACGAGCGGTGGCAACTGGTTTAGCATAGGGCACCTTTCCGCTGGCTTGCCGCGCCAATGACTTTCCAACTTGATTGGGGTTGTTCTGGGGACACTCTCGGATATAGTGGCCCGTCTCTCCACACTTGAAGCAAGTTATCACATTTGGGCGTGGAGCAGCATTAGCAGTTGGACCTCCATAAGTCTTGGGTGGAAAATACGGCTGGTTGGGGCGAGGCGCCTCAGAGGATGGCCTCGGGGTGAACCTGGGTGGTAGAGCAGTATTTGGAACCCAAACCCGGCGCTTCTGGGATCCAGAGCCGGATGACGATCCAGAGTCACGGATGTGCTTGCGTGAAGCCTCAAAATCAGTCTGCCCAGTTTCGGCGCTGATAGCCTTATTGACTAGCTTCGGGAAAGAGGTACACTCATGCAGACGGAGATCTCGGCGTAGCTCAGGGCTAAGTCCCTTGCGGAACCTTGCCTGCTTCTTGGCATCGGTAGAAACTTCTTCGGGAGCATAACGTGCTAACCTCCCAAATTCACGGCTGTAGGCATCCACTGTCAGCCTACCTTGGGTGAAACTGCAGAATTCCTCACGTTTGCGGTCCATAAGACCTTCTGGAATATGATGCTCACGGAAGGCGGCACTGAATTCAGCCCAAGATGTAACTTGTCCAACCGGACGATAGCCTCATAATTTTCCCACCGAGACTAGCGGGGCCTTCAAGATGATAGGCGGCAAAGGTAACCTTGTCGCCTCAGCCACGCTGGCGAACGCAGCTTGTGGTGGATGCTGCGAGCCAATCATCGCGCCGAGAGGCTCGACGGAATATTTGAATTTTGGGGATATAGCTTGACGAAGTCGTTGAGTGAAACCACATCGTTTCTTGGCTGGCGTGCTGTGTTTTGTTCAATCCGCCCAATAAGCGGTTGGTTTCACGCTTATTGCGCTCGCTTCAAAGATCACCTCGCCAAAGATGGCGGTTGCGGCAGATTCACATTTCGGCTGCATCGGCTTCTCCCCGCTCTGGAACAGCAGGAGTGTTATGAGTGTTGACCATCCCGGGAGACAAAGCAAAGGTTTAAACCAGGATGGCAGAATTTAACAAGGAAGTGCGGAAGGTAATGGATAGCATGGAATGCAAAGATGTTCATCCGTATGACATGGTAATATAAAACTGCCATATATATATATACCAACGGTCATACACACCATTCATAGTTTAGTACAAGCCTGACGGAGTACAACTATAAGGAAAGGCGTTACATCTCATCGGAAGCATTCCAACTCCTATACATTATTTTCTACACTTCCGGAACGATACACACTAAGTCGTATTCCACGAGTCACGCAGGACGGTGGAAACACAACTATTACCATACTAGGAATACTACTACTATCTCAGGCAGCTCCATAGTAGTCCTCATAGAAGTCACCACCCAAGCCCGGAAGTGGAACATGATCGTCCGGAAACAGACAATCCTGTGGGGCCTGTGGACCATAAGGACTCGGATGTGGCCGTGGACCAACAAACGGTGGCAGACGAGGCCCACGAGGAGGAGTGATGCCTCCAACCTCACGCCACTCCATAAAGTCTGGCAGACTCACCCGCACAGGGTACAAGTCTCTCATGTCCATATATCCGGCTTGCACGGCAGGTGCAAACCTAGTCAGAGTAGCCCAGTGGTCAGAACGGGCATTAAAAAGCTCCATACGCAAGGCCCGGTTCTCACGGTCCTTGTCCTCCAGCAACTCAGTAGTAGTGCGAAGGAGTGAGTCCTCATGGGATGCATCGCTGTACAAACCTCAAGGTAGCCATGCGCCCTGTGGGAGGATTGGCATATAGCGAAAATCGGTGTTGCTCAAAGAAGGCAGTTCGCTCGAATAATAGTCATCATGGAATAGGCTGCATCTTGCATGACATTCCAATAGTGATTCCGAGCCCATAAGAGCAAGTGAAGTGGCTCAAGAGCTCGGGATAAGATGGATAAATCCGACCGTGCATAGGTATTGGCTTTGATTGAAATCCTAAACTGCTCCTCGACGGTATATTCAGGATACCATCGATAACCAGCCTCA
The DNA here is from genome assembly GCA_021605205.1 of Aegilops longissima. Classification (NCBI taxonomy): domain Eukaryota; kingdom Viridiplantae; phylum Streptophyta; class Magnoliopsida; order Poales; family Poaceae; genus Aegilops; species Aegilops longissima. The sequence continues at coordinate 309,408,450 of CM038679.1, read as the reverse complement.
ATCATCACCCTAACCAACATGGCCGTGTGACCGCACACATCAATGCAACGGGTCAAAGGCGAACCACTTGGTTACGGGGACGGTGGCCATCTGAAAGCACAGCCACAATGCAAAGGCATTAGAATTTCTAGGAAAATCGGGCAGCATAACATCTGTAAATGCTCAAAATCAGATTTGAGACATTCAAAATCAGATTGCAAAACCACTCAACAACATCATATCAAGGTTCGGTTCAAATGATAGCATACTAAAATTTAGTAGCACTGAATCGAGGATGTAACCAACAATCCTATAAGTTACTACGGATTAGTAACACGTGAACACGATAGAGAGAAGAGAGCCTAGTCCTAAACCCACGTTGAATGAGAAGAGGATGACTCGGATCGAGGGCATAAGGTAAAGGAGTAAAAGAGCCTTACGCTCCTCCCACAATCAATTCCCTACATATAACTAAAGCATTTCTAGACTCAACTTGACCAGTTTGGCTTAGCGAACCCACAGCAGCCCCTGCTCGATGCCAACGCTGTCGGGACCCGATTCCAAGTCACATCGACCTAGCTGGTAACACCTCATATCACTTTGCGGCCTCACGCACGGTATTCCCACGGTGTCGCCTTACCATGGCCCGGACCGTTTGGCCTTTTGGCTCACGATATGATAGTGTCGCTAGCATCCACATGACAAAGAACCCGGCCGACATGGCTAGTCGTGAACCCAAAGCGGCACTAACCTATGGGGACAGGCATACATGAATCACCTCGAGCATGTCGGTCATCAACGATGAATTCGGGCTGTAGCACTGGCTAACAGGACTCCGTATCCCGGCTGTAGCAGGCTAGGCAGGACTCGAATACCACCGCGTGACATTTCCCGAAGGACGTACATAGGAACGAAATGAATCACATGCCGCCATCAAGTGTCCAAGCAGTAGTCTTTGGGCTAGCAGGACTCGTGAACCGGGCTGTAGCGGACTACTATCGCCGAAGCACGAGACTACATTTCCCCATATGAGAGGCTGCCAAGGATAAACAACTAGTTTGTCGGATCCCACTCATACCAAGCATTTCAATCATACACATAATATGCCCGATATGAGTAAATACAACAAGGCATCACAACAAAACTCTACAACTCAAGTACTTTATTTAAGAGGCCCGAGGAGCCATACATAACATAGTCATACAGGTAGGGGTCACATGACCCAACACTCAAGTCATACAATCATACAAGCACATGCGGAAGCAAACTAGTCTCGAGTACGGACTCTAGAAAGAAAGAAAGCTTGTTGGAGCCTTTCTATCTACAATGGCCCTTCACAAGTCTTAGATCGCCACCGGTGGCTAGTTCACTCGTCAAGTCAATATCTACATAGAATCCGTCGGAGGGTAGTATAGTCCTCTGAAAAACATTAATTACAAACATGAGTACAAAGGTACTCAAAGAAGTCTTACCACGTAATCCTATCATACATGCACATTCTCAAGGAAGGAAGTGGAGTTATTTGCAGCAAGCCAGCTTTGACTCTTGGCTAAGCTATCCCACGTGACACCACTTTGTAAAGCATTTGTCGCACACGAGTCCACTAATCACCATCACAATACTCCACCGTGGATCCTCTCTCGTCATCCCACGAGAGGGCCATCCACGATACTCACACTTATCTTGAGGCTTTTAGTAGTATCCATTTACTTGTCTATGAACTGATATAGGTAACCCGAAGTCCTTCTCCGTGGACACGGCTATTCAATAGATCATATTTAACCCTGCAGGGGTACTTCTTCACACACGCTCACCACTTATAAATCGTTTACACGACATGTACTCTGCAACCTTCAAGCGGAAGCCCAACGTGGGTGTCGGCCACAGCCTACCTAAACACTCAAGTCCCTAGTCCGGGTTTATCGCCTATTCGGTTCCATCCGCAGGAGTCCGCCGAGGTTTCCCATACAGCCCGAGCGACGATGTGCAGGGTTCCCGAGATACCAAACGGCACTTTCGGTACACGGGCCACGTGCCTACCGCAACACAACCCACCCCTAAGGTCAGCGCTATGCGTGCGGCCCCAAAGATGCTACAAACACCGAAACTACTTGCAACTCCGGACTAAGAACAAGGGTGGTTAAGAAGCCGAGAGGGTCCATTGGTTTCGGCCCCAATGCGTGGTAGTAGCTAGTTCATGGATCACAAACACAGATCTCAGTTCTTAAGTTCGGCTTCAATGAAACAACCCACCATGTACTCCTACATGGCCTCTCATCGATACCTTTACCAAATCGTGTTCAACACTTTCACTCTCGAACCAACACAACCTTTCACTCCAGTTCATCATCCCGATGAGCCGGACTGACACAACTCTAAGCATAGCAAGCATAGCATGGTAGGAATCACAAACATGGCTCAATCAACTCCTACACATACTAGTGGGTTTCATCTAGTTCTTGTGGCAATGACAGTCATGCAAAGGAAGTGGGTTCAACTACCGCAGCACACAACAGTTTGAATCGCGTTGTCTTAATGCGAAACGAGAGCGAAGCGAGAACATGGGTTTGTATCGAAATGATCAACGGGTTGCTTGCCCGATGGGCTGGGTAGAGAACCGCCCTTCGATGGGTAGTCGAGGTTATCTTGAAGCGTAACCTATCATGAAAGCACACCAAAGTAAACACACATGACAATATGCAACAATATGATGCATGCTATGACATGGCAATATGGATGTGTGTTGGCCTAATGCAAGCTGAAAGAACAGGGATGAACTCATTTGAATCAAGGATTCAAATGATAGCTCATTTGAGTTAGTCCTAATGGTGCAATTTCTTATTCTGGTTATTCAGCATAGTTAACTTTTTTAACATGCATGAAACCTGTACCAATGGATAGAGTGGATTTTTCTGATAATTTTTCATATATAAATCTTTGCATTTGGAGTTATAGAATAAAAGTTATAAGCATTTGAAATTTGAATTATATTCTGGAATTTACTATATCAAAATAAATCCAGAAATTCATTTATTGCGTCAGCATGAGGTCAGCGTGACGTCAGGGGTCAACGGGGTCGTCCAGGTCAAACTGACAGTGGGACCCGCATGTCAGTAGTTAGTTTAACTAATTAACTTTAATTAGAACTAATCTAATTAGTTAACAGGGGGGGTCCACCTGTCATTGACTCAGAGCAGTCAACAGGGCCCACCAGTCAATGGTCAGCGGTCAACTCGCCGGCGTCTAGCCGCCGGCGAGGCCAGGCGCGGCGGAGCAAAGTGCTTTTGCACGTTCCGGCCACCAAATGGGGCGCGGAAGGCATCTACGTGGAGCTGGAGACGAACCGCAGCTCTTGGTGAAGTTAGTTGGGGTCGGGGTGGCCGGAGTTGGCGCCGGCGACGAGTTTGGCGGCGGCCGGGGCTCGGGTGATCTCGGACTCGTCGCTAGGGGGCAAGGTGAGGCGCGTGGAGTGCAGGGTTGGACCCAACGCAACGTGGTGAGTGCGATGGACACGGTGGCGTGGCCGTTGGGTGGCCGGAGCCTCGTCGGCGACGAGCTCCGCGGCGGTGCGTTCGGGCGAGCTTCGTGTGCTCGTTGTGGTGCACGAGAAAGAGAGTGGAGAGGATGGGGAGGTAGCCAGGCTCACAGCGGTCTCGTAGAGCCAGACGACGTGGTCGGGGACGATCTGATGCGGCGGCGACGGCGAAGGGGATCTCCGGCGGTGGCGGAGTCGGGCGAGGTCGGTGCAGTGGTGGCCAGGCGAGCAAGCGCCGGGGCTCGGCTTGTTCGGCGAAGTCGACGACGGCGGCGATTGGACACGGTCTCGTGGCGTGGGGACGACGTGGCTACGGCTACGACGGTGGAGTGGCGACGGTGGCGTCGGCCATGGCGAGGGGAGCGAGGGAGAGAGGCAGGGGGCGAATGGCGGTCCAGGGGTCGGGCGACGACGTGGAGGCCGCCCAGGCAGCGAGGCGGCGAGGAGGTGAAGCGGCGGCGGCCAGCTGCGTGGCGCGCCCGAGCTCGCCGTCGGGCACTGGCTGCTGCTGGCGAGCCAAGCAGCTCATTGGCTGCTGTTGGCTGGGCTGGCAGTGGGCGAACACAGTGTCCGTAAGGTTTTTTTTTTTTTATCTTTTCTATTTTCTGCAACTTTGTGGGGTTTTTTAAATACCAAAACTGTTTTAAAAATCACCAAAATGCTCCTGGTCCCTTGTTGGAATATTCCCAACATGAAACATTTTGGTTTAGCAATTTTGAACATTTAAAATATTTTATATAATTTAAAATGCTCAAGTTCAAAACTTGTGGATTAATCCTAGGAACTTTGATGACCTAGAAAATGATACACCTCCTTTGACATAGGTTACGAACCAAAGCAAAGAGGATGAGCATTTTGAAGGGCATTTTGATTCATTGAAATAATTTTAGTAAACCCTAGTTGATTTAAGGGGGGTGTTCTGGGGTTTCCTGCCTTCCCCATTTCAAATTCAAATGGAATTTAAACATGATGCACACCCTAATGCATGGTCTAACTGGGATGTGACACCCGTCCCCTCTCCCCTTTATAAGCGGGGGAACCGGGGCAGGACGCCCACTTGCCCTCGCTGTCACATCGGAAAACCCCCGCCGTTTTCCCCTTCCTTCTCGAGCCCACAGAGAGCGACGCTCCGCCCCCTCCACTGCCACCGGTGCCACCCACGCCGTCGGCTTCCTTCACCGCGACTCCCGATGGCTCCGAAAGCGGATAAGGGGAAGGGCGTGAAATCCGTCGGCGCCGCAGCGGCTCATGGGCGCCATGGAAAGAGCGGGCCCTCTTCGACCCCCTGCTCAACAGGAAGGAGCTGGTGGATATGTACTACCTCTTTTGGTCGACGGTGACCCGGGCGCATCCGCGCACGAGGGTCATCTCCGCCGCCACATCTGTGAAGGTCTCAATCGGGTACCCCTTCTTTGCGATTTTCTTCTGGTGCGGGCTCTGCCCGCCCTTTTCTGAATTTGTCTGTGATGTCATGAACACATATGGCCTCCGCCTCCTTGACTTCACCCCCAACGCCATTCTTACCATGGCCGTTTTCGCACATCTCTGCGAGAACTTTGTCGGGGTCCACCCAAACATCGCACTCTTCCGCCATTATTTCTCACCCTGCGTAGAGAGAGGAGAGCCACTTGCCGGAGGAATTGCATGGACTTCTAGGATCGGCAAGAAGGAAGCATATCTTGACGGAGAGTTGCGCAGTAAGTGGGAGGAGTGGAGGGCTGATTGGTGCTGGATCTTAGAGGAGGAGCCCCAGCCTTTTACTGCCCTGCGCAAGACCCCCATAGTTCGTGGCAACGACTGGAGCAACTTGGCGCCGGAGGACGACAAGTTGAAGATTGCCACGACTAGGATTTTGCGTCTCCGGCAAGCAGGGCTTATCGTAGGAGCAGTTGGCGCGGACTTCCTTCGCCGCCGTATTGCGCCCTTGCAGGAGAAAGGGAGGCCTGCTTGGGAGTTCCAGAACGCGGCGGATATCACGAGGCTGCGCCCGGGTCTGAACTGGAACTTCACCACCATGGAGCTTGATGGCATGCTGCGGGAGCTGTTCAAGCCTGAGCCGGATAACCCAGGATGGTGCATGCTGCCGAGGGGAGTTGTGCCTTTGTGCAAAAACTCGTCACTTGATGGCATCCGTGCGATAATGCCGTTGTGTGACTCCCATGGGATCATCCCAACCTGGCAGGAGCCCGCCGACGACATAGTGCAGCAGTTCTTTGACACTTTGGTTGAAACGCCGATCCGCGCCGACGAGAAGAGGCGGTTCACTCGCGACACCACTGCTCAGGAGTTGGCGCGCATTGCCACATGGTTGGAGGAGGCTGCAGAGGCCGCTGCCGCCGGCGCGTTTGGGTTCACCGTCGAGGAGGCGGAGATGGCCGAGGCGGCAAGCCTTGCCGACCAAGAAGAGTTCATCGGTGGGGAGGAGCAGCCCGAGCTTGACAACGACCCGAGTGAGCCTGCCGGGGGCGCTTCTCCTCCGCCGCCAAGTAGCTTGCCGCAGGAGGAGCTCGCTGTCCCGCCAAGGAGACGTCTCCGGAAGACCGGAGAAGTGTCGGGGGAGCATCCAGTCCAACAGCCGCCTCGCCGCCCGACGCGCTCCACCGCGGCAAGTACTGTTGCCGTGGGGCGCCTCGTTCCGCCATGGCGACGGGCGCAGGGCCTTCTGGAGCCGCGGCCCCTGCACCCGCCAAGCGTCAGAGGGAGTCTTCTCCCCCAATCCGTCGTGCCGGAGCAGAGTTTGATCTCTCCGCCCTCAGCTCCGAAGAAGAAGAGGAAGAGTAAGATCTTATCGCTGCTATTCGTAATCTCCCAATTTATTGCTTTATCTTATATCTGACTGGTGCCACTCTGAACTTTCTTTTTCAGGACCTTGGTTCAGAGAGCGTCGAAGAGGGCCAAGACGCCGGTGGTTGTCGTCTCAGACGACTCCCATGTAGCAACAGGGGGCACGTCCGAAACTCCCTTGCCGGATCCGGCAACCCTTCAACAGAGCAGCCCCCAGCGTAAGTACCTGGTACGCTTCACGTGGCTTGGCGCGCTTGGGTGCTTTTCTGTTTACTGATATCTGGTTTGTTGGATTCCGCAGGAGCAGAGCAGCCACATCATAGAGCGCCGGAGGCTACCCCTGAGGTTCAGCCTCATCAGGAGGCCCGGGAGGTCACTCCCGAGATTCTGCTTTCTTCAACTACGCCACCAAGGGAGAAATCTCCGCCACCGGAGCGCTCTCCGACAAGGGAGGCTTCTCTGCCAAGGGGAGCTTCTCCGACAAGGGCTGGCGCCGACGACCCCCCGGTGGTGGAGACCGCGGCCACAGGCCCCACTGCCGGTAATCTTCTTGTTTGATAGTTTCCCTTGGGTTCTGCTTTTCCGTTTCTCTCTTTCGAATATCTGTTTGATTTGTGCTTCCTCTTTCTAATCATCAGATCCATCTGCTAGAGACCTGATGGAAACCGATGCCGCCGGCGAGGAAGACGCCGGCGGCGACAGTGTCGACGCCGCCAACATGGAGGAGGATGAAGCTGGTGCTGACAAGCCCGCCGGCGAGGAGGCTGCCGAGGCCGCCAGCGCAGGGATCGGGAGGAGCCAGCGATCGACCGACGGCCCGGAGGCCGCGCGAGCGCCACGCTGCGCCGACCGCCGATCCCCCACCATCGATGCCGCACTGGACTCGAGGAGGCCCAGCCCGCGCCCACCGAAAGCCGTGAGGTGTCTTCATCAAGCTCTGTGGGCATCAAGCTCAGGCGCCCGGCGAGGGGAGACCTTTGATGCGGGCTGCTTGCTCTCGCTGGCTGTCGCTGGTTGATGCCCCAAGCAGCAGTGATGGTGAACTGAGGAGGAGCAGCTGCTCGGGGAGGTTGTTGTCGCTCTACCGCGCCTCGACAAGCTAAGCTGAGTCTGTGGAGGCGCTTGTCGCGATGGCGGGAGCTGACTTGGAGAAACGTGCGGAAGAGCTCCAACGCGCCAACAAAGAGACCCTCCGGGACATAGCAGAGGCTTGGGAGCAGCTTGCGGAGGAGCGCACGGCCTTCATCTTGGAGAAGGGCGAAGTTGAGGAGCAGTAGAGGCTTGCCGGTGAGAATCTCTCTGCTCGAGAAGGTGAGCTGGCGCAGCGGAAGATCAACCTCGATAGCTTTGAAGAAGATCTCTTGCTTGAAAGCAAACGATTGGCGGGCCACTCCAAGAGGCAAAAGATGCTGCCGCGGCTGCCGAGGCCGCCAAGAGGGAATTGGAGACGAGGGTGGCTCAGCTGGAGTCCACCCTCCAGAAGAGTGCCGAGGAGGTCGCCGGGCTGAAGCGCGAGTGTGAGAAGGACGCTTACACCCTCGGCGAGCTGCAAGGCCGTTTGGCTGAAGATCAAGGAGATCAACGCCGCCAAGGTCGTCAAGGCGGATCTGGAGCTGAAATTGACCACCTTGTCGGAGACGTTGAACGGCGCCAGGGAGCGGGAAACGGGCCTACTGGAGAAAATCAAGGCCACCGAGGAGTTGCTGTCGAATGCTGTGACCGCCTGAATAATCTTGGGACAGCATAATGCATTGGATGAAGGTCTCGTGGACACCGCCGCCGCATCCATAATGAGCTGATAGCGTTGGGAATGACAGATCTTGGATATTCCACCAACGAGAACCTCCAACCCAGCGCCAAGCTCAGTCTATTCTTCAAAGGCGTGTTGGCGGGTATCCGCGGCTCCGGATGAGGTTCAAGCAAGCTGGCGGAGGAATCACGCCAAGTCTATGTCGAGGCTCTCCGAAGGTGTTGATGAAGGTGGCCTTCGCAACCCAGCGCCGACTTCTCCAAGGCCCTCAAGTCCCTGCCTCATCCGCCCGATGTTGAAGCGCCAAGACCCTTGTCGCACCCATTGTGGACAGGGTGAACGGAGTTAAGAGGCTCGAGGGCGACATCAAGTGGATTAGGCCGCCAAGTCTATCTTTTTCTTGTCGCTGTAGATCATGTTTAGGCAAAAATCTATTAGATCTGCGACAAGTTATTATGTAATATACACTATTTTAGGCAATCGAATGCACTTTGTTATTTCCTTTGCTCGATTTCTTCCTTGTATGTTACTGCCCTCACGCTGAAACTTGCGGTGCGGCACCCTTGCCGCGAAGCGCCGAAAAGCGGAACTTCAGCAGCCTCTTTGTCAAGGGTCGCTACCGACAAGCAACCTCGTCGCGGACTAGCCGCAGCTCACTTAAGTTGTTGAGCGGACTCGAAACAAAGTAAGGGCGCGACTAGTCACGATTTAGTTCCTCCGCGCACAGGTTTTCCATACAAAGTACTTATCGTTCGAGGAAGATAACTCAAAAATTTAAAACTGGTCGCTTAAACTTAGCAACTTAGCTTTTCCGTTGTCCATTTTCCGGCAAGGCGACGGTTCCTCGAGCGACGCTTGTCGGCCCACATCCTTATCTCCTCCTCTCCTCCCCCCGGTTAACTTGTGGGTGGATGAACCTCCTTCTTGTTTGAGAAGAAAGAAGAGAAAAAGAAAGTTGTGAAGCCTAATGGCTCATTATCGCTTACCGGGTGTAGGTGCTGCAAAAGATGTTAGTAAAAACATGCATATATGACTATGAAAGCATGTACTAACAAAAATGTGCACAACCATAGGCTTTACTGATGCACGGGGTCTGCGCCCGGCTTTGTACAAAGGATTACATGCAACAGCGGCAAGACTTGTACAAAAGGGTGGTTGCCGAACAGGTTCCGCAACCGCCGCTTTATGGGTAAAACTTACGAAGATGCTCTATGTTCCAGAATTGCTCACGGAATGCCATCTTCGGTCTCAAAGGCGGACAGCGCCGGGCCTAGTGACTCGTTTCACCCGATAAGGGCCTTCCCACTTTGGCGCCAACTTGTTGGAATTCTTGGCGGATTGAACGCGCCAAGAACAAGGTCTCCTTCCTCGAAGCTTCGGCATTAACTTTGCGGCTATGGTAGCGACGCAAAGCTTGCGGGTAACGAGCAGCTCAGACAAAGAGCCTGAAGACGATCTTCCTCGAGGAGCAGCGCGTCATCTTGTCGCAGCTGCTCTTGCTCAAGCTCATCATAAGAGAGCACTCGAGGTGACCCGTATCACGAAGTTACGTGGGGAGAACTGCCTCGCTCCGTAGACTAGAGCAAAGGGTGTGTCGCCGCTGGCTCGATTTGGCGTCGCTCGATCGACCAAAGAACCACTGGCAGCTCCTCGATCCAGTTCCTTCCTCACTTGTGCAGCTTGTCAAAAGTTCTGGCCTTGAGTCCTCGCAGCACTTCAGCGTTTGCCCTCTCTGCTTGACCGTTGCTTCTCGGATGAGCAACGGAAGCAAAGCAGATCTTGGCGCCAAGATCTTGGGCGTACTGCATGAAGGTGCGACTCGTGAACTGTGTGCCGTTGTCGGTGATGATCCGGTTAGGAATCCCAAAACGACAAACAATTGACCTGAAGAACTTGACGGTTGATCGTGCGTCGGCTTCCTCACTGGTTCCATTCCGCCACTTTGTGAACTTGTCGATTGCGACGCATAAGTATTCAAAGCCCCGACAGCTCGGGGAAGGGGCCGAGGATGTCGAGCCCCCAGACCGAGAAGGGCCAGGATAAAGGGATCGTCTGGAGAGCTTGAGCTGGCTGGTGTATCTGTCTTGAATGGAACTGGCACGCTTCACACTTGGTTACTTGTGCAGTTGCATCCTGGAGGGCTTCGCCGAAGAAACCTTGCCGGAAGGCTTTGCCGCAAGTGCTCTTGCGCCAATGTGGTGTCCACATATGCCTCCGTGTATCTCCGCCAACAGCTTCATCCATCTTCCCGCAAATACACTTCAATTTCACTGTTGAGTCTTCTTCATGCATGTGATGTTGTCAACAAACTGGTACATACTTGACTGCCGGGCTACTTTTTCCGCTTCTTCTTGCTCTTCCGGAAGTTCTCCTGTCTGAAGGAAATGGACGATTTGTTGTGCCCACGTTGGAGCCTGTGGCTCGACAACGAGGACTAAAGGCTCATCTATCACTGCGGGATCATCAGCTTCTACGGCAGGGACCTGCGTGTCCGCCGGAGCTTGATGATCCCCGTCAAGCTTGCTGGAGCTAAGCTTGTCGGGAGCATTTGCTTCAATGATACAAACTGCATGGTTTGTCGGAGCAGACTGCTCCTCAGTGATATTTGCGTTGGTTTTAGGGACCTTCTTGGCGGCGGCTTCAGAGAGCTCTGCCGGGAAGTAGTCGCCGGAAACCAATTTTCTCTTCTTGCTCTGTCCTGTTGAAGGTGTCACGGTTGGTTGAGTCAGCTTGAGCACAAAAATCCCTGGTTCCACAGGTAACTTAAGTGCGGCACATTTGGAGAGGCCATCAGCTATATCATTCATGCGTCTTGGAATGTGTTCCATTTGCGTGCCTTCAAAGTGCTCTTCCAGCTTCCTCACTTCATCGACGACGCTTCCATCAACGGACTCTGGTAGTCTTTATTTACTTGGCGGACGACAAGCTGTGAGTCTCCCCTGACAATGAGCTTCTTAATCCCAAGGTCCACCGCAATCCTAAGACCGGCAAGCAAGCCTTCATACTCTGCAGTATTATTCGTTGCTTGTTCCTTGGTAAAGTGCATCTGGACTATGTACTTGAGGTGCTCTCCGGTGGGTGCGATAAGCAGCACGCCAGCACCGGCGCCTTGCAGCGAGAAAGCACCATCAAAGTACAACAGCCACTCTTTATTTGCCTCCTTGACGGGGATGCTTGTCTCCGGAATCTCTTCATCCTGCGTTGGCGTCCATTCTGCTATGAATTCTGCCAATGCCCTGCTCTGGATAGTTGAAGTGCTTTCGAACTTGAGACCAAAGCTTGACAGTTCCAGTGCCCACTCAACAATCCTGCCTGTTGCTTCTGGATTTTGCAAAATCCTCTTTAGCGGAAAGCGAGTGACAACTGTTATCTCATGTGCTTGGAAGTAATGGCGCAGCTTCCTCGAGGCCATGAGAAGGCCGAAAAGCAGCTTCTGCACACCAGAGTACCTCGATCTAGCCCCCTGCAGAAGGGAACTGACGAAGTACACTGGGCGCTGCACCATCTTCTTCCGTACCTTGTCGCAACCCTGCGCTGACCCGTCCTTGTCGGGACTAGGGCTTGACGGCGAAGCCCCTCGCTTGTCGCTGGACGCACCTGCCTCGGTTGCCGGCTCATCATCCATCTCCCTCTCCGCCACTAACGCAGCACTAACCACTTGATTGGTCGCTGCTATATATAGCAGCAACTTCTCTTTTGGCTTAGGTGCGACAAGTACTGGAGTGGAGGACAGGTATCTCTTCAAGTCCTGCAGCGCAGCCTCCGCCTCGGGAGTCCATTTCATTGGACCTGCCTTTTTCAAAATCTTGAAAAACGGCAGGGCGCGCTCAGCAGACTTAGAGATGAACCTGCTGAGAGCAGCCACGCAACCGGCAAGCTTCCTGACATCCTTGACGCGTTTTGGTGCTTCGATCTGCTCGATGGCCTTGATCTTGTCGGGATTGGCTACAATTCCCCGCTGAGATACGAAGAACCCGAGAAGCTTGCCGGAAGGGACTCCAAACACGCACTTCTCGGGGTTGAGCTTGATGTTGATCTTGCGCAGGTTTGCAAACGTCTCATCCAAATCCTGAACTAGAGTCGCTCTGTCCTTGCTCTTGACCACTATATCATCCATGTAGGCTTCTACATTTACGTATCTCGTGGTCCAAAAGCATCATGGACTACCCTTGCAAGGTTGAACCAGCATTCTTCAAACCGAAGGCATCCGTATAAAGCAAGATCGTGCTACATGGTGTGATGAATGCGGTTTTCTTCATCCTCTTCGCCATGAAGATCGATGATATCCTGAATATGCATCAAGAAATGAAAGCAGATCGCATCCAGCCGTGGAGTCAACAATCTGGTCGATACGCTGCAAGGGAAATGGGTCTTTGGGACAAGCTTTATTAACATCCGTGAAGTCAATACAAAGTCTCCATTTCCCATTAGCCTTATGTACCACTACCGGATTGGCCAACCACGTGGGGTGGAGGACTCCTCGACAAGCCCCGCTGCTTCCAATTTCTTGATTTCTTACGCTATGAACTCTTGGCGCCCAACGCTGTTTCCTAACTTTTTGCTTGACGGGCCTCGCGTGAGGACAGACAGCTAGGTGGTGCTCAATTACTTTCCTGGGAACACCGGGGATATCAGATGGTTGCCATGCAAACACATCGACATTCGCCCGCAGGAAAGCAACGAGCTCGCCTTCCTATTTAGGATCAAGCGTGGCACTGATCGTGAAGGTACCACCAGTGCCGTCCTCCTTGGCGGGCACCTTCTTGGTCTTTGGCGGAGCTGCCATCGTGTTGTTGCACTTGGCGGTGGAGCTCGATGGTGCGTCCTCGACGGTAGCGCAGCACTCCGAAGAGGTGCGCTTGCCGGAGTGGGCAACAGAGCTCTTGCCGGACCTGGCGGTCTTCTTCCCCCCGGGAGCTTCAGCGGCAAGTGTTTTGCTATTTGGCGCTGCCGCTGCATCCCGATAAATCTTGTCGGCGCAGATAAGTGCATCCTTCTTGTCGCCATGGACAGAAATGACGCTTATCGGGCCAGGCATCTTGAGTAGGTTGTAAGCATAATGAGAGGCGGCCATGAACTTGGCGAGTGCTGGACGGCCAAGTATGCCATTGTAGGGCAATGGGCAATCGGCGACATCGAACGTGACCCTCTCAGTTCTGAAGTTGAGCTCGCTGGCGAATGTTACCGGCAACATGATCTTCCCCTTGGGCTTGCTCCTTCCTGGGTTGATTCCTTGGAAAGTACCGGTTTCTTCGAGCTCGCTGTCAGGGATTTGAAGCTTCTGGAGTACTGCAGAGGAGATCAAATTCAGGCCGGCCCCGCCGTCAACCAGCATCTTTGTGACCTTGAGGTTGCGGATGGTTGGTGATACCAACATCGGCAAACACCCGACCGCAGTGATGCGATCGGGTGATCCTCAATGTCAAAGATGATGGGCGTGTTGGACCACTTGAGAGGTTTGCGTGACTCTATGGATGGTTCTGCTGCATTGACCTCACGCATCCATTGCTTGAGTTGGCGGTGCGAGGTATGCGAGACGCACCACCGCCGGCGCAAAGGACCTCTGTTGTCTTTTGAAACTCATGCTCATCAGCTTCATCGCCTTCATAATCCTCATCATCTTCATCTTCATCTTCTTCCTTGTCGCGCCACGGGAGGTCTCTCCTTGCCGCTGCTTGGCCTTGCTGCAAGGCGCCCTCCCGACCGGTCTCTTTTACTTGCTGCACCTGCACCTTCTTGGGCCTTCTCTTTGTCTCGCCGCTTCGATTCAGCTTTCTCTAGCTCAACAAGCTGCTCGACTTTCTTGCAGCTTTGGAGATCGTGGCCCTTAGTGCGGTGGATTTTACAGTACTGCTTGTTGGAGCCGTCAGGCTTGTCGGCGGCCGCCACAGCTTGGTGGTCGGCGTCAACGGCAATCTCCTTGCCGGAGCCACCGGCCTTGGCTTTGTTGGCGGCACCATCCTTACCGGACTGCTCGACAACTAGTACTTCTTGGTTTTCTTCCTCCTATTGTTCCGCCACGGCTATTCCTTGCCGGGCGGTCCCTCACCGCCGCACTCTGCTCCCACACTCTCTCCTAGGAGCCTTCTTCCTTCTTGGTAGCACAGACACTTGTCGGCCAGGCGTAGAGCTCACCGACGTCTTTCACTTTGCACATCGCCATCTCCTCCTCATCCTGCGATTTCAGACATTCCGATGGAATGCACTAATCACCGCAGCAGGTGGACGTGCAGGATGTTGTAGTGCACTGATGAATCTCGGATGAATTTGCGCAGGACTCCCCCTCCTTCGGGCAAGCAGGTGGAGATCACTCTCCTGGCCATGAGGCTTGTGGCACTTTGTGAAGGCGCCAACAAACTGGTGGCACAAATCTGCCAAGAACAAATAGAGCCATCCGGCAAGTGCATGAGCCAAGATCGGCGCTTGGCTTGAGCACCAAGGGAAGTAGTTGGCGAGGATCTTGTCGCCTCGCCCCCCGCAGCCTGCACCGCGATGGTGTAGATGCTTGAGGAACTCCGATGGGTGTGTCTCCGCCGTACTTCTCCGCACATCTGGTTTGAAGTTTTTCTTGTCGGGCCACCGGACTTGCCGCAGCTCACGAGTGAACGCAGGGCAACCTATCGCGACTGACAAGTCGCCTGGTTCTTCGGGCGCATGCATATCGACGGTGGGCCGCGCGTTAGGCTGATTGACGGCGCGCTTCTCTTCGGCGCCGATCACGGGTTCGGCGGCCTCTTCTTGCCGCTCAAGAACTTGGCATTGGTCGCGACGAGCTCGTGGATCCGGACGACGCCGTGGAGTCGCTGCCGAGGTGGATCCGCGAGTCGGCGATCTTGGCCTTCGGAAGGGAGTGTACGGTAGGTGCACCCCGCAAGTCTCGCCGCTATTGGCTCGCGCTTTGTCGCCTGCCGCGCTCTGAAGCACTTGGTTGTTGGGGACGTCGCCGTTGGCGAAGCCGATGAGACCTTGAATTGTGGCCCTCCATTCGTCGACCTTATCGGCCGTTGGAGGGTAATCTAGGAGTAATTGAGCTCTTGCCAAGGGTTCCGCTGGTGTGGTTGGTGGCAACGGTGTACGGAGCGAAGAACGGGATGTGCTCGGACTACTAACCAAGTTAGGAGGAGCAGCATCCCGCCCCAGCGACCGTACCCCACTCGTACCGGCATGCTGGGGTGCATGCGGGTCTCGAGGGCCTCGGGATCCTCCAGCTTGGCCTTGATCCTATGAGCGATGGCGCCACGCAGTATCGTGGCTCGCTCTCATCCCGCGCCTCCTGCGATGGACACGGTGCAGATTCGACGCCGACGCGCGCGCGTTGTCCTTGGACCTGGCGGCATCGTGGGCTCTCTCACGACGCCGGTCCCTCCGCCAAGCTTTCCCCACCGCCGACGGCCGGTGGTGGTGGGTTCGACGCGGACGGCTCAGCTGCTGCCGACGGCTTCTTCTTCGGCGCCATGTCGACGAAGATGTCAATGAAGTTGCTCAGGCGACCACCGGATCAGGTTCGCACAGCCTCGACGCCCCCTACCTGGCGCGCCAAAGATGTCGGGGGTGAGCTGGTCGTGCCTCACGAGCACCTATGGGACCTTGGTCCCTTGTGGTTCGGAGGGGGGGCGGAGATTGCACAAAGAGCAGATCGAGGCGATGTACACGAGCGGATTTTACCCAGCTTCGGAGCTCTCCGGAGAGATAATACTCCTACTGCTACTTTGTGGATTATCTTGTGTTCTTGCTAGGGCGCAACGCCCGCTACAAGACCTAGCGTGAGTGTGGTTTTCTATCGAGCCGAACCGAACCCCCTCTACTTTGCCCTCGGGCCTCCTTTTATAGGCTCAAGGGGTTACCACATATGGCAAGTAGACAAGGTTACAATGGTAATAACCTAGGTTGGTACACCGCTATGTACAGTGTACAGTAACCTATACCTAACTCTGACGGCAAGGGACAAGAGTCATCAATGCCCGTCTCGGTCGCCCGAATAGTGCAACAGGGACCGTTAAGTGCGCCTCCGTTCGCCACGATGGTAGCTTGTCAGCGCTGCTTGTCGCTACTCTCCGCTGGCTGCACAGCTCCCCGACACACGTCCTTGGGAGAGCCCGTGCAGACACGCTGGCGGATGAGCTGGAGCGGAGATGAAGAGGTCGCCCGCCCGGCAAGTGCCTTGCCGTGGCGGGGAACCTTGTCGCTTTGGGGGTTCAGCGCCGCTAAGCCTTCCCGGCAAGCTCCTCTTGCCGGGCCTTGTTTCTTCGCTACCGAGTGGCCTTCCGTGCAAGCTCCTCTTGCCGGGTCTTGACTGCTTTGTTTTGAATGGCTCCAAGGGAGCTACTGAGGGTCTTGGCGGCCATCAGGCCGGCCCGGCCGTGGGGCGCTGCAACTGTCCGTGCACGAGTTCGGGGAACTAGGGTACCCCTACTCTAGTACACCGACAGTGCCTCTGCCCGCGAAAGAAGGTGACGGCAAGACACGGGCCTCTCCTGCCCAGTCATCCTCGCGAGGCTTGGCGGAGCTAGCTGGGGCGAGCTCAGCCCCCATGGCCCAAGCGACTCCTGAGGTATCCTTGCCTGATGCCACCGCCGCAGCTGTTGGGGCGCAGAAGGTCCTGCCTCAGGATGATGTGGTTATGCTGCCGTCCTCTCCTCCTACTCCACCAACTGCTGTCTCTCCGACTCCTCCCACTGTCCTGGATCGTGCTGCTGCTGAACTGGACCGGCTGCAGCAGGATCTTCTGGGCGCCGAGCCTCGCTTGGTGGCCGGGCGCTTGGAGCTGGTTTCTGGCTGGGTTCGCTCTAACGCTTCGATTTGAGCGGCGCTGGTTCAGGCCGCGACGGCTTGCGACGAGGAGAAGCAGGCCGTTCTTGGGGCGAAGGCTGCTCGCGACGCTGCCTTGGGGGAGGTAGCCGATGTCCAAGGTCGCTGCAAGGCGCTGGAGAGCGAGCTGCAAGGCCTGTGCGACCAGCTCGCCAAGGAGGCCCACGTCCGCCAAGAGAAGGAGGAAGACATGAAGGCTCGCGAGGCGGCCGTCAAGGACCGGAGTGCCAAGCTTGACAAGCGTCGTGACCGCCTGGGTGCACTGGAGCAGGAGTTTGAGGCGAAGAGGGTCGAGCTGGATGGCAAGGCGCGGGTCCTCACCGAGGACCGCGAGGCCTTCGCGGAGATGGAGGTGAAGGCTCGCACCTTGCTGAGGTCGCTTTACGACAGCGGCTAGGAAAGCCCGCTGGCCGGCGCCGAGGATGGCCCTGCCAAGCTGCTTCCCTTCCTGATCCGCGCCCTTGAAGATGTCACCCTTGGCCTTGGCCCTACGGCTGAGGCCGAGGCGCGTGTCCTGTCTTCTGTGGTGCTGACGCGCGTCCTTACCCACGTCTACCTTCGTGATCCCGACGTCGACCTCGACAGCCTGCTGGAGCCCGTGAGCGGCGAGCTTGCCGCTGCCGCTGCTGAGGCCGTGAAGGGTCGAGCGGAGGCTCTGCTGGCGAAATTCCGGGCCTTCAGCACCAAGACGAAGCGAGGCGCTGCCGGTCCTGAGGCCTCACAAGGCAAACCCGCTCAGCGCAGCTCCGTCGTCGACAAGTGACTCCTTTGTGGCTCCTGTTCTACTTTCAGCTCCTGCAACACGCATCATGCCCCGGGGAGGCGTTTAAACTTGTGTTTGGTGTTGTGATAACAGTTATGGACTGTAATATTTGCTTTTGAATTCCTTGAGATTTGCGCTTTTCCTTCCTACTTGCTTATGTTCTCGCCGCAGAGCCCGCCCCGCCAGATACCTCAGCCGCCATTAGCCCCGACCGAAAACCAGGACGGGACCAAGGAGTGAGGGCTACGTGACAAGTTAGGCTCTGAGTCGCGATGCTCAGAGTCCCCTTGGCGCATTTAACAGCAAGTAGGGAGGTGAGATGTACGGTGAATCTACCATTCTACGTCTGCAGAGCCCAGCCTCACAGATACCTCAACCGCCGTTAGCTTTTCGTAACTAAGGAGTGAGGGCTACGTGATCAGTTAGGCTCCGAGTCGCGATACTGTGGAGTCCCCTTGACGCTCAAACGCCTTCGTACCTTGGCTCCGCTCGGGGAGGGACGCGATGAACCAGGCCCGGGGCTGGCTGGGTGGCGGCGTCTGGGCGTGACCAGCGTAGCCCCGGCTCAACCGCCTCGCGGCACTCCCGAGGAGGCATTGCGATGAGGCCGGACATTGAGCTCTGGGCTCCACGAGGTTGATGCGGTCGGGGCCACCCTCGGTTGTTTATCACCAGCGGAGACATAAGCGCTTCCGTATGTGTCTGGGTATAGCCGCTCCTCGGCAGTGTCGTCAGCCAGTAGGAGCATGGTGCTTCCAGGTGCGTGAGGCGCCCCGGAGGAGCCCCGGGCGTGTACAGCCCATACGACACGTGGCTGGCACGGTAGGGCTCGACGAGGTATCTGGGCACCCATGAGCCGGCGCTGGAATCACGGGCCCTACCTCAAGGCGGGTTGCGCTTTGGCTGAGCCTTAACTTGTGATGTGTTCCTGCAAATTTGGTTAGATGCCGGACGCTCTCGTCCTCGGGTCCCGGCCCTCGGCGGGTCTCGGCCGTCGCTGGTAAGCCGGTCGCGATGCCGTGGTCAAAGCTGTGAGGGTGAGGGCTGGAGAGCGATGAGAGCCCATGAGTCGCGATGCTCGGTACCCCCCTTTAACGTGCAAGAGGCCGATATGAAGGAAGAAGGGGTACCGTGGACAGGCATCAAATAACAATCATGATGGGTCGAACGCATGACCGAAAAAAGCATAAGAGGGTACATGCGGCTGGGTGCGCCCGGCGACTTGGGGATGATGTAGCCCGAGGGGCGCCCCCAACAAAGTAAGCTAGGAACATGAAGTAAAAGGGATACACGCCGCAGGGATGGACCCACACGGCCTGGGAATGATGCAGCCTTGGGGGGCGCTCCCAGCTGGAAATGAAACTTGAAGGATGTCACCTGATAACGTTGAAGGCGAAGGGATGCTGAAGTAGCGGACGTCGTGGGCTGCGGAAGCCGATCTTCACGAGCCCCCAGGCCTAGGAGCCTCGGGAGGCTCCAGAGGCGCTGGTGGCTCCTCGCGGACCATCTCCATTTCTGCCAGGACTGCGAAGCGCCTGGCCTCTTGAGCCTCCAGGATGCTCCCCATGAGGCGCTGGCACGTGGCGGCCGCGTTCGGCACGCCGTAGGGCATGCAAACATAGTTGTGGGGTGGACCTTCGCAGCGCCCCGCGAGTGAGGGCCAGAAGCGCTCCTGAGAGGCGGCTCGGTTGAGCCCTGGTATGTCGATGCAGATGCGCAACCCACCATCCTCGCCTGGATGGGGAGCTGCGGCGGGTAGGCGGCGGCTGCCACTCATGACTCTTGACTCCTGCAGCTCCTGCATGATCTGGCTGATGAACTCCTGAGGGTTTGGCCCTCCTAGCCTCGCTCCTTCCTGAGGGAAACGTGCTTTGAAACACGCCTCCATGTGGTGCCCAAGCGCCTCCCTCGTGACCTTAGCAAGGTCGGTGGCCCTCCAGGAGAGATCCCCCGAGCCTTGCTTGAGGAGGGCGCCGGGCACGCCTTCCTATGCGACAGAAGGAGGTGCCCCCTGAACAGGCATGGACCCTGAGGGGCCTGCCTCCTAAAGGGTCGGGCCTGGCGATGTCTTCTTCTTCTTGGGAGCAGTCTCGGGGAGCCTCCCGCTCCCGCGATCTGGGTCTTGAAGTGACGCAGCTTGAAAAGCTCGCTCCAGGGAGCACACTGCGTCTCTCTCTTCACAAGGCACCGTGATGACTCCGCCGCTTCCTGGCATCTTGAGGACGTTGTAGCCGTGATGAGTCACGGCCATGAACTTGGCCAGAGCTGGGTACCCGAGGATGGCATTGTATGGCAGGCGAATGTGGGCGACATCGAAGTCGATGAGCTCGGTGCGGTAGTTGTCGCGTGCCCCGAAGGTTACAGGGAGGCAGACCTGCCCAATTGGAACTGTGGAGCCATCGGTGACTCCGGAGAATGGCTTGGTTAGCTGAAGCTGATTGTAAGGCACTTGGAGATTGTTGAATGTCTCTACGGACAGGACATTAAGCCCTGCTCCGCCGTCGATGAGGGTCCTGGTGACTTGCACGTTGCTGATGATTAGGGAACAAACCATCGGGAGGACTCCGGCTGTGGCCGCGCACTTGAGCTGATCTGCTGAGCTGAACGTGATGGCGCACGCTGACCACCTGAGAGGGCGCGTGGCCTCGAGCTTGGGGAGGACTGCATTCACTTCGCGGGCGAACTGCTTGAAGATGCGTTGAGAGGCTGGGGCTTGAGCTCCACCTAGAATGCAAGCGATCACGCGCGGCTCCTAGAAGCACCCAGCCCCCTCGTCCTGATGATGGTCCTCATTTCACCTTGGCTGCGGCGGCAGAGGAGGGAGGCCTGCGTTTCCTTGTGGGCGATCCTCGCGAGGCTGATCCATCCAGCCTCCCTCGTGAGGCTTATCCTGCCTGCGATCCTCACGAGGTCGGTCACGCCACCCTTGGCGAGGGCCACGGTCTTCCCAGCGTCCTGCGTTTCTTCCTCCTCCTCGGTCGTAGCCTCGATCGTTGCGGTCGGCGCGTCGACCGATTCTTGCTTCTCGCACGGCTCGGAGCTCTTGACATTCGTTGGTGTTGTGGGTGTGGAGGTCGTGGTACACACAGTACCGGCTGCCCTTGGTAGACTCGGGCTGATCTCTGCCTCGCTTGGTGTCTGGTTCTGCCGCGAGCACGGCAGCCCCCATGCGCTTCACGTCCTTGGCCTTGGGCTTCTTCTCTTCTGGGTCTGTGGCTGGCAGCTCGAGGAGGGAAAGGCGTCCTTCCTCAGCCCTGGCGCACTTGGTCGCCAAGTTGAACAGCTCCAAGGAAGTGCACAGATCTTCATGCATCGCCAGCTCCTCCTTCATCTTGACGTCACGCACACCGTCGGAGAAGGCTGAGATGATGGCCTCCTCGGTCACCTTGGGAATCTTGAGGCGTGCGTTGTTGAAGCGTTGGATGTACTTTTGCAGGGTCTCCCCTGGTTGCTGCTTGATGCGGTGCATGTCGCTCACGGCAGAAGGCCGGTCGCGAGTACCTTGGAAGTTGGCGAAGAAGCGGGTTCGCATCTCGTCCCAGGAGGAGATCTGTGATAGCCTGGCTTATTAGGGATGATAGACTACTCATATCAATAAGGAATTCCTTCTTTTCCGGGAGCCCATTCAGACAGAACTCCAAAGTTAAGCGTGCTCAGCTTGGAGTAGTGTCGGGATGGGTGACCGATCGAAGTTGCTCCGGGTGCGCACGAGTGAGGACAAAGTGCGCAGAAAAGACTAGTATTGATCTGTGGGGCCAGTCTAGATCCCGCCAGGAGTAACGACCACCGGCGGGTGTGTCCGGGGCGTTACAAGATCGTGCCAGGGGCCAGGTTCAGGAGCCACGTGCGGGCTCCGTCCTTGAGCGCCATGGGAAACCAGTTCGCCATGACCTTCTCGTCTCCGTTGGCGGCTTCGATGCCCAGCTCGTAGAGTTTAAGGAACTCCACAGGGTCGGCCGTGCCGTCGTAGCGAGGAGGCAGGTCTGGGTTGAACTTGCCGGGCCACGCGACACTGTGCAGCTCGGTGGTGAAGGCGCGGCAGCCTGCTGCGGCGATGGGAGGCCTTTGGTGACGAAGAGCCTGGTCTTGTGAGTCCCCATGCGCTGCTGCTGGGAGCAGCGCGGGGTCTTGGCGAGCCGGTGCAGGGAGCACTCGGGCAGATTCTTGGGGGCTAGGGACCTCTTGACAGCTCTGCTCTTGCTGCGCTGGTGCCGGACGGAGCGGGTTCCGCCTAGGGGCCACGCTCCTTGGGGCGAGGGCGCCTTCTTGAGGGGGAGGCGCCGAGGCGCCCGAGCTTCATCACCAGCAGCAGGCGGGCGCGGTGCAGCGAGAAGGACGGCGCTGGGAGCCTGCTCGGCGCGGACGAAGCTCGGCGACGCGGTCGTGCCACTCTTCATAGACGCTGTCGTCGGCGGTAGCGCAGGAGCTCGTTTGCGCGATGGCGCAACTCGAGCCTCCATGGGCGCTGGAGTCGCGAGATGAAGAACCAGCTGGGCGAGTGAAGGAGTAGCAGATCGGCCGTCTCGCCCACGGACGGATCTTTGGGACGATGCTTGCTACTCTTCCCGCCGGGCGGTGGCAGCGTGACGGCAAAGCGGCGGCGGTAGGGCGGCCGCCGACGGGGCCGTCGGGCGACGCAGGTAGCGGAGCGGGCTCGGCCTTCAGCGGCCCGCCGTCGGCGTCGACATGGATGCGATGGTCGGCGAAGAACAGGGCAGCGGAAGACGACTTCCGGCACACCCCTACCTGGCGCGCCAAATGTCGGATTTCGGGTTCCGGCAGACCCTCTAGGTTCAAACTCTGGGGTGCGCGCGGAGATCTCGCCCTCTGCCTACCTGCACCTCGTCGCCTCGCTAGGATCTAAAATACCAAAAGAACAACACAAGAGACACAAGGTTTATACTGGTTCGGGCCACCATTGTGGTGTAACACCCTACTCCAGTGTGTGGTGTGGTGGATTGCCTCTTGGGCTGATGATGAACAATACAAGGAAGAACAGCCTCGCGAGGAGTCTGGTGTTCTTGTGGCCAGGCTCTTGATCAGAGTGGATCAAGCTAAGATGAGGAAGGATGTCTCTCTAAGATGTCTCGGAGATGCCTCTGAGATGTCTCTACCCTGTGGGTGGCTAGTCCTATTTATAGGCAGAGGCCCTGGGCCTCTTCCCAAATATTGAGCGGGAAGGGCGCCAACAATTGGCCATTTTGAAGGGGAACATCTAGTACACTTATCCTGACTAAAGTTGGTCCTCGCTTTGTCAAAGGCTCTGGTGGTGACGCTTGGCTTGGGCTCCACGATGACTTCCTTCCTGCCGTTGTGACGGTCTTGGTCTTGTTGCACCGAAACGGATGCCTTTGCTTGATGCTCTCGCCTGCGCTTGCCCCCTTTGCACCAAAGAGGAAATGAGGACACTGCGCGGGCTGGCGCCCGCCTGGCGCCCTTGGTCGTCATGGCTTGCGTCATGGGCACCTCGTGAGGTACCCCGCCTTGATCTCTCCGCCTCCTCGCGAGCCACCCTGATGAGGCCGTGCCTGAGGAAGCTTCTTGTCATCCGCCCCACGAGGCTTGGACCCTCGAGAGGGTCTTGAGCTCGTGCTGATGAAGATGGGCCGTGCTGGGCCACCCCTTGAGCCACGCCGTAGGCCGCAGGCCGCAGGCAGGCAAGGCTGGGTACCCCCATTCCCAGAACGCCGACAGGTTCCTTCTCAGAAACAACAAGTTGGAAGTGTAGGTTTGTTCTGATGTCTCTCTTCATGAATGAAGAGGGGGTGGAGGGGTATTTATAGCCTCCACACAAAATCTAACCGTTACACACAACTTGCCAAACTCGGTGGGACCGAATTGGTAAACTCGATCGGACCAATTTAGCAAATCTAGTGACCGTTAGGATTTTTGGTGGGACCGACATGCAACTCGGTAGGACCTATATGGTTAGCGTTAGGGCATAACGTAATCTCGTTGAGACCGATTACACAAACTCGGTGAGACCGATTTTGGTAATAAGCTAACCAGAGAGTTGGTCAGGTAAACTCGGTGGGACCGATTCGCTCTTTTCGGTGAGACCGAAATGTTATGAAAGGGAAACAGAGAGTTTACATTGCAATCTCGGTGGGACCGATCGCTCATCTCGGTAGGACCGAAACGTTATGAAGGGAAACAGAGAGATTACAATCCCATCTCGGTGAGACCGAGATCCCTATCGGTGAGACCGATTTGCCTAGGGTTTGTGGCAGTGGCTATGACATCTGAACTCGGTGGCGCCAGGTAGAAAGAATCGGTAGGGCCGAGTTTGACTTTGGGTTTACGTCATATGTGGATATGAGAAAGTAGCTGAGGGTTTTGGAGCATATCACTAAGCCTGTGAGAGCAAGAAACTCATTAAGCAACACCTCATCCCTCCTTGATAGTATTGGCTTTTCCTATAGACTCAATGTGATCTTGGATCACTAAAATATAAAATGTAGAGTCTTGAGCTTTTGAGCTTGAGCCAATCCTTTTATCCTTAGCAATTTGAGGGATCCACTTTTCTCATCCATGCCATGCCATCCATTGAGCTTTTCCTGAAATATTCATCTTGGAATGATGTTAGCTCAATGAGCTATATGTTGTTAGGAATTACCAAAACCACCTAGGGATAGTTGCACTTTCAATCTCCCCCTTTTTGGTAATTCATGACAACATATAGATCAAAGCTTCGACAAATGATAATAAGAGTGAAAAACATTGTCGCTTTGAGAAGTATGTGATAAGCAAGAGCTCCCCCTAAATTTGTGCATAGTTTAAGATTTGCTTTGGACTACAAATGCACAAGGAGTTAGGCTCATGGGTAACTCTTCCATGTCACATACATCTTGGTGGAGCGCTCAAAATGATAATGATTAAATACATGCACTAATCACCAAGAAAAAGTGAATGATCATATAGGGATAAAAAAGGTAATATCATCCAACAAGCATAATTGTAGCATATGATCAAACACATGATCATCCAGGTATCACACAGACATAATGTATCTCAAACAAGCAAAAGAAGTTTAACCACAAAAGCAAGAGAGAACAAAAAGCAACACACTCTCTCGAAGCCTATGATCTATACATTTTTCTCCCCCTTGGCAACAAGTTACCAAAAAGATCATAGAAAATGCATAGCACTAAATCGACTCTCAGGCTTTATCTTCAGGTGGTGGAGTAGACAGGACGCCAAGGACGAAAGCATCTGTTGATGTAGATGGAGCTGGTGGAGTAGGTGCTGGAGCTGGTGGCACTTGAAGTCAGAGTAGTGCAGATGAAAGTGGCTCTGGTATCTGTCACTGGCACTGCAGCTGATCTGTGAGCTCTAGGCACTCTGGCAAACGCATTTGTGGTTGTCTTGCCCTTCCTCTCCTGCATGTCATCCTGAAGCTGCTCAACAACAGACTGGATCTTAGTTACCTTTATGTCCATGTCATAGAACTTCTGCTCCATGATCCTCTCCAAGCTCTCCTGGTTTCGAGTCAAGGTGGCCAACCCCTTCTCAGTCCTTAGAGTGGATGCAATCAAGTAGCCAAGTTGATCTTGTTTGCTCTTCAGAAGGTACTGGGATGCCTCTTCCGTTGTTGGCATCCTGGCAGCCTTTTCTGCCCTTGCCTTCTACTTTTTAGCTTGAGCTTGCACTGAGGATGGTTCATCTTCATCCATAACCACTTGGTTGTCCTCGAAGTCTGGATAGATAGGCATGTGCTCCTTATCCAACAGGTATGTGCCTGTGCCCATCTTGGAGTTTATCGGTTCTCGGATCGTGGGGCATATCCACAACTCCTTTTTGGTCAGAACTGTCCTTTTGATAGTCTCAACTATAAGGCTCATGACCTTGAACTTCGTGGCGCATCAAATATATGTAGCAAGTTTATTGCATGACCTCTGATCATTCTGTGATCACCAGACTTGGGCAAGAGAGTGTGCCTGAGGATCCAATTGATTGTAGGCAGACCTGACAGCAAGTGTTTCACTGATCCAAACTGGTGAGTCTCAAGATGTGCTTCAGGAATCTCTTTGTACATTCGTGCCATAGTGTTATGATCCATCTTTTTCTTGGCATAGAAATCCAAGTCATCCTCTTCCTCCTTAGGTGCATTGATCAGATTGGCTCGTTCCTCAATAGTTGATTGGTACCTTGTACCTTCAGACATCCATACTATCCTGCCATCTGGATAGAAGTGGACTGTAGAGTAGAATTGCATTATTAGCTCCTCATTCCACTTTGTGAGCTTCTGCCCAACAAAGTCTGCAACTCCACAAGCACTGAAACTGTCATACACACCAGGATAGTGTTCCTCATTCTCCTTTATGTAGGTCCAGTCGACCCACCTCATATCACACACTATAGGCTTCTTGTCCAACAAGATTGTTTCATAGAAGTCCTGATGTTCCTTTGTGTGGAACCTGTAATCAATAGCAGTCCTACTTCTGGTGGCATATGGATCTGACTCTCTCCATAGCCTCAACCCTGAGTCTCTTCTGATCTTCATGTTCTCAGCCACAGGATGCGCATCATTGTGGTCTGGAATCTTTGGCTTCAACTTTCTCAGGATTTGCTCTTCATCTTCTTCTTCTACATCAGCAACAGTCTCAGGCACTGGGGCCTTGTTCTTCTCAGCAGTAGATATGTTCCTGGTATAACTCTTTGGTGCAATCTTTGGTTTGGAGGAAGCTTTGGGTGCTTCTTTGGGCTTTGATGATGCAGCCCCTGACTTAATAGCATCACCCATAAGCTTCTGAGCCTTGGGTGCTGGTGCAGCAACCTCTTCTTCTTCCTCCTCTTCCATCATGGAAGGATTTCCAATAACTCTGGCCATGGTCTTCTTGACCCTTTCCTTCCTTTTCTTCCCTTCTGCAGCAGCCTCTTTGGATTGGGATTCCAAAGATGATTGAGTGGAGGCTCTGGCTTTAGACATGGGTTGTCTTCCCGCTGGCCTTTTGGTCTTCAGACCTCGCTTAGCTGCAGCTGAGCTATACTCCTTTTGAGTACCTTTTTCTTGGAAATGGCCTCATCCTCTACTGCCACATAATCTTCATCCTCAGAATCGGAGGTTCTCTTCTTCCTTGTCCTGGTAGCAGCTTTGGGCAAGTTGCTTGGGGTGCTTCTGCTTCCCTCATCTGAGCTGCTAGAGGGACTAGTTCCCTCACTCATCTGAATCTGCTCCTCTGATTTGTTCTAGCTGTCACTCTGATCAGACATGTTGCAAACACTGACTGCAGACCCTATGAATAGATATAGATGAGATAGAGTGGATGAGCATCACAAAATACAGAGATTTTTGTAAAATAATGAGTCAAAAGCTTAGTTTTAGTTTTCCACACAAAGCATTTCGGATCAACCGACTTGCAAACTCGGTGATACCGAAGCAGCTTTTGGAACCTAAACTAGTGAACTCGGTCAGACCGAGTCACAGTTTTGTGGCACCGAGACTGCTATGGTTTCACAAAGTCCTGAACTCGGTCACACCGATTTGCAATTCTCGGTCAGACCGAGAACCACATGTGCAATGGACTTGGCCGAATCAGTGGAACCGAGTTCTGCAACTCGGTGGGTCCAAGATGGTTTCGACGGAAACCTAACCCTAAATTTTCAATTCATTTCTAATCTACGGAGTGTTTTGACTGGATAGAGTCGTTTCAACCGTGGCAAGAATCATGATGAACACAATGTTCTAGGAATCGGACGGGGATAGCACTGTGATCGAGTCCATACCCTAGATCAGCGATGAACTTGCCACGGCGGCAACGGCGGAGATGGATTCTGTTGACAGCGGCGGAGACCAGTGACAGGAGGCGGCTGGCGACGAGGAGGACGATCCGGAGACCCTGGAGGCAGAGCGAGCTATGCGCGGGCGAAGGGATTCGGAGAAAGTTTCCAAATTTTTGCCCGTGAGTATATATAGCCCGACTGCCGGTGTGACCGAGTGGAACAACTTCGGTGGCACCGAGATGCATAAATGCTGACAAGATTAAAGCAACTCGGTGTGACCGAAAAGTTCAAATCGGTTGCACCGAGATTGAAAACCTAGATCGACTTAGTGATCTTGGTATGACCGAAATGGAGGAATCGGTCAGACCGAAACGCACAAAGAAGTTTTGGAAGTTTAAGTCTATGACGAATCGGGGACTCCTAGTGCTCCTCACATAGAGTGGTTTGAATCTGACTTGATCAAATTTTGTGATGTAGCATGGATAGAGTTTGAGACGAGAAGAGCATAGATAGCTAGAGAAGGTTCTTAGGCATTCTTGTCCATCCACTTGGCCAAAGAAAAAGAAACTAATCAATCAAAACCACAAGTGGATGTCCTCGAATGAGTAAAATATGCAACCAACATGCTCACACAATAAAATGACAAATGAAATATGTGACAAAGCATGCGCAAACAATTCTAGCATCTATCAAACAATTGGCTATGACTAGGTCATCTATATATGAGTACATTGACTTAGGAGTCAAATGAGAACATTTGATCATAGGTCATACTCATCGTTTTAGCTCAAGTGGGGTTGCCACTTTTACATAATGCATTGTTGTGTTCACACCATTAGAGTTGCTTTAGCTCAATTCTTTAGAGTAAAGCTCCCCCTAGAAGTGAGATCCCCCCTTAGAGGGATGAACTAACCTTGGATTTGTCGATGATGACTTCATGTAGGTGTTGAAGATGTGGATGCTCAATGTTGATGAAGATCATTTGGAGCAATCCTTTTGGAGTGAGTTGCACTTTCAATAACTAGACGGGTTAGTCCCACAAGGAACAAGCAGGGATATCCATAGACATAGAGTGATGCACACATAAGATGATGTCTATGAAAGCATTAGGTTACCTTGTCCCTTGTCTTACTAACAAGAGGGTTTGTGACTCCTTGAACTAGTGCAAGATGTGGAAGTTGATTGCACTTGTTGTTGCCAAAATAATATGAGTGAAATATGTTGGCGGAGTCACCCTCAAGAACTCTCTAGTTCTTCTTCTTCAGGATCCACATCATCTTGATGGGAATCCTTGGAGTTGTAGTCGTACTTGATGAATTAGAACTTGTCGTAGTCTTGGGAACCCACTTGACCAAGGCCTTAGGAGCTTCTTCAAATGCATCAATCTCCTCTTCAAGCTTGTCTTTGCCTTTTTGCTTGTGGTCTTCTGGTGGAAGATCATGTTGAGCTTGTGTCCCTTTGAAGGAAGTAGGATCATACTTCTCTTGTTGAGGAACAAACTTCGTCTTGGGATATTGATCTTCTTCCCACTCAACTCCATTGGCATTGAACTTTCGTTCAAAACCAACACCTTGAATCTTCCGGTGTCTTCCTTGCTTGCGTCCAATTTCCTCAAATTGCTTACTCCCGGCAAGGCTCTTGTAAACACCTTTCTCTATAATTCCCTTCGATAAGCTATTTTCTTGCTCAAGTGTAACTTGGCTAAGAGAATCATTAGTGGAATCAACAGAACTACTAGAAGCAACAACATTTGATTTAGCATGATTATTGTTACTACTAGAGGAAGAATCCTTCTTGTTTTTGTTAGTGGACTTGACTTGAGGCATGTAAGTAGATAAGAGTAAACGCTTGGCAATGTAAGAAGAACTTTTCTTACGAAGATCATCATTGATTGCCTTTAAGAACTCATGCTCTTGCTCAAGATTGAGCTTTTCAAAGCGTGACTTCTCATGAGTCCTTAAAAGTTCTCGATGATCTTCTAAGATAGTTTCATGATCTAACTTAAGAGTGTTTAGTTCTTTAGTTAGAAACTCAATCTTTTCCTTATCATTGTCATTCGTTTTAGCATGATTAACTGACGTTTCATCATAGTATTCATCACTAGAGTTGTCAACAAGTAAATCATCATCACCTAGCAAGTCATCTTCATCACTATTGAAATCAACATACTCGGGGTGTGTTACCTTTGGGCCTTTGGCCATGAAGCATCTTCCAATTCCTTCATTTGGTGAATCAAATATGTCGTAGGAGTTGGTTGACACAAGTGCTAGACCGGCAACACCTTCATCTTGAGTATATTCGGATTCGGAGTGATAACTTCTCTCGGAGTGATTGTCGGAGTCGGAGCCAGATACCCATTTACCAACATGAGCTTGATGTCTTCGTTTTGTGTAGCTCCTTGATGACTTGTCCTTCCTTTCCGAATCCTTGCTTCTCCGTGAGGGTCTTCGTTCATAACGATCATCTCTACTCCTTCTTTCTCTTCGTGGTGATTCTTCTCTTCTACTTCTTCTTTTTGGAGAATCTTCTCTTCTTTTGTAGGGTGTCGTACACTCATTGGAATAGTGTCCGGATCTTCCACAATTGTAGCAATTACGCTCCCGACTAGAAGATCTTATGTCATTGTAGGACCTTGACTTGGAGCTTCTCTCTTTGCTTCTACTCTTGTAGAATTTGTTGAAGTTCTTCACCATTAGGCTCAATTCTTCATTGAAGGTTTGTTTCTCACTCGATGATGATGTGGGGGCTTCACATGAGGCTTTGTAAGGACCACTTGACTTGTTGTGAAGTTCCTCCTTATCCTTGAGTGACATCTCATGAGCAACAATTCTTCCAATGACTTCCGTTGGCATGAGATCTTTGTAATTGGTCATCATTTCGATCAATGCGGACACAGTATCATATTTTCCATCAAAAGCTCTTAGGATCTTCTTGATGATGAATTTGTCGGTCATCTCTTCACTTCCTAAGCCGGCAATCTCATTTGTGATAAGAGCAAGCCTAGAGTACATTTTAGCGACACCTTCACCATCCTTCATTTTGAACTTATCAAGTTGACTTTGGAGCACATCCAACTTGGATTCCTTAACGGAGTCGGTACCTTCATGCATATCAATCAAAGTATCCCAAATTTCCTTTGCATTCTCAAGACGGCTGATTTTGTTGAATTTTTCGGGGCACAATCTGTTGAAGAGGAAATCGCAAGCTTGAGCGTTGTATTGCAGCATCTTCAACTCTTCCGCACTAGCTTCACGGTTCGGTTCTCTCCCATCAAAGAATTCACCTTGCAAGCCAATACACACAATAGCCCAAACGGCGGGGTTATGTCCAAGAATATGCATTTTCATCTTATGCTTCCAACTAGCAAAATTAGTACCATCAAAGTAAGGACCTCTACAGTGATAATTTCCCTCGCTAGACGCCATACTCTCCTAGGTTGTGAAACCAAGGCTATGACCACCAAAAGCTATGGAAATCAAAACAAATGGAGACCAAAGCTCCGATACCACTTGTAGGATCGAAAGTATGTCTAGAGGGGGGTGATTAGACTACTTGACCAATTAATAACTTATCATTTTCCCAATTTTAGTCTTTGAGAAATTTTAGCTATCTTAGCACAAGTCAAGCAATCTTAACACAATTCAAGCAAGCATGCAAACAGTATATGAGCAGCGGAAAGTAAAGCATGCAACTTGCAAGAATGTAAATGGGAAGGGTTTGGAGAATTCAAACGCAATTGGAGACACGGATGTTTTTGTCGTGGTTCCGATAGGTGGTGCTATCGTACATCCACGTTGATGGAGACTTCAACCCACGAAGGGTAACGGTTGCTTTGAGTCCACGGAGGGCTCCACCCACGAAGGGTCCACGAAGAAGCAACCTTGTCTATCCCACCATGGTCGTCGCCCATGAAGGACTTGCCTCACTAGCGGTAGATCTTCACGAAGTAGGCGATCTCCTTGCCCTTACAAACTCCTTGGTTCAACACCACAATCTTGTCGGAGGCTCCCAAGTGACACCTAGCCAATCTAGGAGACACCACTCTCCAAGAAGTAACAAATGGTGTGTTGATGATGAACTCCTTGCTCTTGTGCTTCAAATGATAGTCTCCCCAACACTCAACTCTCTCTCACAGGATTGGGATTTGGTGAAAAGAAGACTTGAGTGGAAAGCAACTTGGGGAAGGCTAGAGATCAAGATTCATATGGTAGGAATGGAATATCTTGGCCTCAACAGATGAGTAGGTGGTTCCTTCTCAGAAACAGCAAGTTGGAAGTGTAGGTTTGTTCTGATGGCTCTCTCCACGAATGAAGAGGAGGTGGAGGGGTATATATATAGCCTCCACACAAAATATAACCGTTACACACAAATTTACAAACTCGGTGCGGCCGAATTGGTAAACTCGGTCGGACCGATTTAGCAAATCTAGTGACCGTTAGGATTTTCGGTGGGACCGACATGCAACTCGGTAGGACTGATATGGTCAGGGTTAGGGCATAATGTAATCTCGGTGAGACCGATTACACAAACTCGGTGAGACCGATTTTGGTAATAAGCTAACTAGAGAGTTGGTCAGTTAAACTCGATGGGACCGATTCGTTCATTTCGGTGAGACCGAAATGTTATGAATGGGAAACAGAGAGTTTACATTGCAATCTCGGTGGGACCGATCGCTCATCTCGGTAGGACCAAAACATTATGAAGGGAAACAGAGAGATTACAATCCCATCTCGGTGAGATCGAGATCCCTATCGGTGAGACCGATTTGCCTATGGTTTGTGGCAGTGGCTATGACATCTGAACTCGGTGGTGCCGGGTAGAAAGAATCGGTAGGGCCGTGTTTTTAGGTCATATGTGGATATGAGAAAGTAGCTGAGGGTTTTGGAGCATATCGCTAAGCACTGTAGAGCAAGAAATTCATTAAGCAACACCTCATCCCTCCTTGATAGTATTGGCTTTTCCTATACACTCAATGTGATCTTGGATCACTAAAATATAAAATGTAGAGTCTTGAGCTTGAGCCAATCCTTTTATCCTTAGCAATTTGAGGGATCCACTTTTCTCATCCATGCCATGCCATCCATTGAGCTTTTCCTAAAATATTCATCTTGGAATGATGTTAGCTCAATGAGCTATATGTTGTTAGGAATTACCAAAACCACCAAGGGATAGTTGCACTTTCACAAACACCTGTGATGGTGGAGTAGGGGAGATGTTCTCATCATCTACACAGCTACGTTGAGTGTCTAGCCTTGCATTGTCTTGCGAATCTTGTTGGGAAGATGCCGGAGTAGAATCTGTAGAGGGATCCACTTTTCTCATCCATGCCATGCCATCCATTGAGCTTTTCCTAAAATATTCATCTTGGAATGATGTTAGCTCAATGAGCTATATGTTGTTAGGAATTACCAAAACAACCTAGGGATAGTTGCACTTTCACAAACACCTGTGATGGTGGAGTAGGGGAGATGTTCTCATCATCTACACAACTACGTTGAGTGTCTAGCCTTGCATTGTCTTGCGAATCTTGTTGGGAAGATGCCGGAGTAGAATCTGTAGAGACCCTCCGTTTTAGTTGCTCGTAAGGACCAACATCATCCATTGCCTTACCAATTTCCTTCTCCTTTATTGATTTTGCATTGTGTGGTCAAATCGACAAGAAAAAGGAATAAAATTCGCTCTTCGGAACTCATTCATGCATGATACTAACGAACACTACTCTGATGAAAGGCAAAGTCATGATACGAGGATGGAATATGTACGAAAAACAAGACGGCATGACACATTCACACCTATGATGCACTACTAGGGAAAACCTAATACACAGAACTTTAGCAGTAGCGCTTGTTAAAAACGAGCGGTACTGCTACATAGCAGTAGCGCATTCAGGATAACCGTGCTACAGATACATATGTAGTAGTAGCACGTCTAGCTGTAAAAACACTGCTACTAAAATTCCCACTACTAAGCCGATAGGCTACACATAGTAGTAGCGGTCTTATAGAAACAACGCCACCGCTAATATTGCTGTAGCAGCACGTTTATGTAGAAAGGCGCTACTGCTAACGAAAATAAAATAAAATGAAAAGCAAATAGAAAAGTAAATGAAAATAAAAGAAATGGAATAAGGAGAAAGGAAAAAAACTGTAAAGAAAAATAAATGAAAAAGGAAAAAAAGAGAAAGGCATAGCAGTAGCACGTTTAGTGAAATGCGCTATAGCTAACTTAGCTATAGCGTGTTTTCAGTAACGCGCTACCGCTATGTTTGACTTACCCAGGGGTTTCCCTCCTCCGGCCACCACTTCTCCCCCAAATCCCTCGCCCCACTTCGCCGCCGTCTCCTGCTGACGTCGACGCCCACAACCTCACTGTCTCACCCGAGGCCACTCTCAACCTCACCGCCGCCGCCCGAGGCCGCCCTCAACCTCACAGCCACTGCTCGAGGCCACCCTCAACCTGACTGTCGCCGCCCTCAACCTCACCGCCGCCCGAGCCCGCCCAGGACCACCGCTGCCCGAGCCCGAGTCCACCCTCCCCACCCCTGCCTCCATTGCTGAGCACCTCCCCGCCACTGTCTCCCCCCTCGCTGTAAGCCCCCCATCCCTCGCCCACCCCTCCTCTCTCTCTGCATTTTCTTCCTGCCATGTTAATTAGCAGTAGTAGTAGATGTTAATTAGTAGTAGGGTTCATAGATAATGTTTTCTACTACTACTACTAGTAGTAGTAGTAGTAGTAGTAGTAGTAGTAGTAGTAGTAGTACTAGATGTTAATTAGTAGTAGTGGTGGTACTAGTTAACTAGGGCAGTAGGGTTAATAGTAGATATTTTTTTAGTTAGGGTAATAATAGATGTTAAGTAGTAGATAATGTAGAAGTTAATTAGTTCAGTAGGGTTTAGTTTTTGAATTGAATTTGTTTAACTAGATGTTAATTAGGGTAGTAGGGTTTAGTTTAGAGTAAATTTAGTTCAATAGTTAACTAAATATAATCTATATTTGGTTTTTGAATTGAGTTTGAGAGAGCTTGAGATTTGTGTAGATTTTCTTGTCAAACATTAGGATATGCAAATTTGAAGTGGTCATGATATATGCAAATTCCTCAATTGTGTTTGCTCATGTTTATCTACTATTGTAGTTTCTCATGTACACATTCTTAAGTGGTCTTGTTATATGCAACATAGAAGTGGTTTGATTGTGCCCAAGTGGCCTTTTGTTTTTTCCAGGGAATGAAACCGAGTGTCCTATGTTGTGTCAGAATGTTGATTCATTGCCATTCCGGAAAAATTCAGGTGCTCGATTTGCCCACTTTTTATCAAAGGTCATGCCAAAATTTCCCATGAATTTCGGCATGACTTGTGCTACAAACTAGGACATATCGAGTGCCCGGGATTTGCCGCACCGGGAAGGAGTCAACATTCCTGCAAAACATAGGCCTTTTTTGTCATTATTCATTTTATTAGGTCTTGAATTAATTGACTATATTTAATCGCAAGAAACATGGCTAGCAACGATGAAGGACTGAAAGTGCATTATATGGACTAGAGGGGGGTGAATAGACGATTTTTATGAATTCTTCACTGAGGAATTTGCGGGTGAGGAAATTCCTTAGCGAAGAAATACTTGCAGCATAATAAGTACTCAAAACTAAACATAGCAGAACACAAGCATGGTCATCATGATGAAATGAAGACAAGCACAGAGTCCAGAAAGCGTAAACACAGGATAACGCAGGATAAAGACAAACAGACTGAAGAAATTGAACTGAGGAAATTGGGAAAGTCTTCAGGCAAAGTCTTCAAACAGATATGAACAAGTACACAACACAGTTATGAGGAAATGAAAGAGTAGAGGAAATAGAACCAGTAAGCTTGGTGAAGACAATGATTTGGTCGACCAATTCCAACTGCTGTCTCAGTTGTACGTCTGGTTGGAACGGCTAGGTATTTAAACCTGAGGACACCCAGTCCAGACACACAGTCCTCACCGTATTCTCCTTGAGCTAAGGTCACACAGACCTCGCCCAATCACTCGTGGTAAGTCTTCAAGTGACTTCCAAACCTTCACAAACTCGGTCACTCCGCGATGCACAATTCCTCTTGGATGCTCTACACCATGACGCCTAACCGTCTGGAAGAAGCACAGTCTTCATAGGTAACAAGCATTGGATCCATGCAGAATCAATCTCTTCAGTGATGCTCAATCACTTTGGGTTTGTAGGTGTTTGGGTTTGGGTTTTCCTCACTCGATGATTTTCGCTCAAAGTCCTCGGAGGATGGGATGCTCTCAGATGACAAGTGTCAGTTTTCTCGGAGCAGCCAACCAGCTAGTGGTTGTAGGGGGCGGCTATTTATAGCCTAGGGAGCAGCCCGGCATGATAATACATAGATTCCCTTCAATAATATGAGCGTTAGGTGGGTAGATATTTTGGGACAGCTGGCGCGTAGCACAGCAACGGTCGGAAATTTGAGTATCAAATTCATCAGGGCTATCATGTTCCTCACTGTTTCGGCAATCCGCACTGGCGAATTCCTAACTCCTCAGTCAGAACAAATTCCACAGAGACCAGAAGAATGTCGTCTTTGTCACTGAAGAATATGACTGAACTGTACGAGATTTCCATTGGCTTCACTCGAAGGGATTGGTAGGTGTAGGATTTTGAGTTGACCATCACATGGAAATTTTTCCTTAGTATTTCCTCGACCCCCTTTAACAGTACGGTGTTTGCTATGACTCAAGAAAGATAAAATGAAACTACGAAAATAAAAGTCTTCACGCTTTATGTTCCTCAAATGAATACCAAGTCTTCAAGGTCACACCAATTTCTTCACTTTCAAAATCTTCAGAAAGTCTTCAGAAATCCAAAGTCTTCAGTCGAAGAACTTCATTTTTAGGGGTCTACTTTCTCTGTAAATATCAAACTCCTCATAGACTTATAGACCTGTGTACACTCATAAACACATTAGTCCCTTAACCTATAAGTCTTTAATACACCAAAATCACTAAGGTGCACTAGATGCACTCATAGTCTCCCCCTTTTTGGTGATTGATGACAATATAGGTTAAGTTTTCAACGGGGATAAACATATGAAGTGTAAATACTGATATTGAGAAGTTTGATTGCAAGATATAGAAGAACTCCCCGTGAAGATGTGCACAGTGAGGAATTTGCTTTTGAAGCAATGCACACTTGAAGAGTAGAATCATGGAGATCTCCCCCTATATCTTGTAATTCATACACGCATTTGACATATAATATAAAGAACTTGAAATGCATGATGAAATATGGTGACTGATGTAATTCAACATGCGTGCATAAACATTAATGAGGAATAAGCATGCAGAAAGACCACAGCAAAAATATCAGGCCACCATAGAGTTTAAGTTTACAAGTCGATCCAGCAAAGTCACTAGAAGAACGAGAGTTGTAACTTAGCAAAAAACGCCCATATAAATAGACCCGCTTGAAGACTAACTCAAATTTCTCCCCCTTTGTCATTGAATGACAAAAAGGATCAAAACTGAGGACTAACGCCCCTGAAGAATCTCAAGTTGATGAATGAGCGCCAGCGTTGTTGGGGTCGATTGTTGATGTAGGGCATGCCGCAGTGTCGTCCAAGTACTCATGCTCGTCGGTGTCGCGTGATGAAGAATAGGAGCTGGCCACCAAGGAAGGAACCTTGACCTTCTTGTATTTCTTCGGTGGAGGAGCAGACCAGTCAAAATCTTCCTTGAGACCCATTTTCTTCAGATCTTCTTTGCTATAAATGTGAGACAGAACAACCCAGGTACGGTTGAAGGTTTCATGGAGGTAGTAATGGTTTTTCTTCACTTCATTGTGGGTAGCAGTCATGTTGTGAAGAATTGAACCAAACTGATGCTTGACCCGTTTGTGATTGCGATCAACCTTCTGGTGAAGACTGAGGAGAAGCTCATGATTAGTCATCTCCCTGGGAGCTGTGCCTTGAGGATTTTGCTTGGGTGCGTTGCCGGCAGAGTCATGGGTGGCAGAGTCTTCATTGGTGGAGTA
This sequence comes from Aegilops longissima, assembly GCA_021605205.1. Lineage (NCBI taxonomy): Eukaryota > Viridiplantae > Streptophyta > Magnoliopsida > Poales > Poaceae > Aegilops > Aegilops longissima. The sequence goes on along the minus strand of CM038679.1, from coordinate 309,371,084 downwards.
GGATGCAGCTTTGCGAAATTGACCATCCAATGGACGTATGCCTTCATCAATAACAGCAGAAGCCTTGCCCTTGTCATCAGCTGAGGAAAATGTCCGTTTGAGGACTTCAATCGGGGGCAAGTAGCTGCAATGGTTCAGTGTATCAGCTTTGTAGTTGAGTGAAGACCTTGTTCTGATGAATCTCATAATCCACGGAGCATGAGGCTTCAACTCAAACGGTGACATTGCGACATTGGCCAGAGTCCTCATGAAGAAATCATGAAAGTTGACGGGACGCCATGAATGATATTGAATAGCAGATTCTTCATGATGCCAATGACTTCTTCTTCATTCGAGTCGTGGCCCTTGATAGGACTCAATGTCTTCGTCAGAATGCGATAGACAGTCCGAGTCACATATAGCAATTCCTTCACGAGGAATTTGGTTCTTGGGGCTTGACCTGGCTTCAATGGCTTCATCAGCACTTGCATATAGTGGTCTGTAAGCTCAGGCTCTTGGTACATGCAACGAGCAGCTCCAAGGGGAGGACTGAGAGGTAAAGCATGAAGCAATTCAGTAGATGGTGCCTTGTAGTGAGTATTTTCATCATCCAGTCCAGCACCCATGAATTCACATCTTCAGAGCCTCCGGTGATGTGCAGTGTTGCATATAATTGAAGAATGAGTTCTTCATTCCAATCACAGATGTCAGTGCAGAAATTTAACAGTCCAGCGTCGTGAAGAACACTGAGGACTGGCATGAAGCACGGCAGAGATTCCATATCCACGTGAGGAATGTGCTCATGATCGAAGACTTTGTCTTTGTTGAACAACACTAAGGAATAAAAATTTGTCTGGCTGGCAGTCCAGAAACGCCTCTTCCTAATGCGAGCCGAGTCATAGGGGTTGTAATCAGTGAAGAATACATGCTCGCCGAAGAAATCAACAATCTTGAATTTTTGCTTCCTTGAGAATGGATCCTTTGGCTTGGGTTGAGGAGTGTAAGTCAGTTGCATCACAACCTTAGGAATCGCAATCTCAGGTTCTTCGGGCTGAGGAATTTCTAGTTCCTCTTCAGTGGCAGTCCGCGTATTCAATGATTCAGCAGCAGCGGTTTCTTCAGCACTAGGGGCTGGAATTTCTTTATGTACAGACGAAGTGAGGTGAGTTTCTTCAAAGCCCAATGGAACAGTATGTGCAGGGGACTGAGGGATTTGTTGCAATGGCGTGAACAGAGGGGAGTTGGGATGTTGACTATCCCAAAAATCATCATTCATCAATGGAGTAGTACTCCCAATGTCCACGTCAGAATTTTGTTCATCCAATTCCTCAACGTTGGCCTCTTCAGCAGTGAACTGAGGTATGGGCGAGGAGACAACTGGAGTTGAAGGGATTGTGTCTGCTTCAATTTCTTCATCCATCTGCTCTGAGGAAGCAGCAGAGGGAATGTCTTCATCGGATTCACTTGGAATCACATAATCTTCATCAAAAGGAACAAGGTCCTTTGATGGCATGGTTGAGATAGGAACAACATCAAATGGGTTGTCAAATGAGCTAGTCAATAGCTTCATCATCTTCGGGGATGAAGAATCTGATGAAGTTGATGCCTTCCTTTTCTTCACAGCTGCACGCTCTGCAGCCTTGGTCTTCTTCACATCTGATGCAGATGGAAGGATTGGAGTTGGGGTAGGCGCATGAGGAGTAGAGGAATTTGGTTGAATTTCTTCAGGCACAACTGATGCAGCTGCCCTGACTTCTTCATTTTCTTCAGGCGCACCACTCGTGGGTGCCCTGGCAATTTCTTCAGCGGTTGGAATGCAGTCATCAGCCCTGGAACTCACATTTTCTTCAGCAGCCTGATTTTCATCAGCGGTGCTGGCGTGCTCTTCTATTGGTTGAGCAGATGCTTCGGCTTGAGGAATTTCTGGTTGTGATGGAGCTGCAACCTTTGAAGTGAATTTCTCAGTCAGTTTCACAAACCTGACCTTCGCTCCTTGCCAATCAGCATAGTAAGCATTGAAGTCATTGCTGAGGCCTTTGATTTCAACCTAGATCTTCACTAGTTCTTCAGTTGTCATAGAGACAACATTTTTTTTCAGGAAGCACTCCTTCCTGTACTGAGCTTTCTTCAGCTGCCTGGCCTTCTCAAATTTCCATTTCTCTTCTTCAATGAAGGCAGTCAAAACATGACTTTGACCAGGTGTGAGGTTCATCTCAGGCAAAGGTGTGTTGGGATCCTTGTGCCAGATATCGATGAAGTCTAGGATCAGCTTCGGATCCAAAAGCAATGGCACATTGCTTCCTTTGGCTCTACCGGCCTTGACTTGTCTGTCTCTGATGATTTCGGCTAGTTCTTCATCATCTGCCTCATCATCATTAGAAGGCACGTGGAAGGCGACCTGCTTTTCGTGAGGACTTGGTCGAGGACCTCGTCCAGCAGCGGCCTTTTTCTTCAACAGAGAGGGGCCACTGAGGAACTTGAAGCAGCTGAGGAACCTGCAGAGGCTCCTGAAGCAATAGATATGCCAGTAGTCCTTTGGCACGTGGCGAGATGCACTGGTGCAGAGGATTTGGTCGGAGCAGCCAAATACTTTGGTGGAGGAGCTGAGGACTTTGGAGGAGCAGGAGCAGTTTGAGGAGTTGGCCATGAGGGCTTTGAGGAATCTGGCCGTGAGGGCATTGCTGAGGAACTTGGCCTTGAGGGCATCGAAGGTGAAGCACTTGGCTTATGCGCGGGCTTCTTTGCCATGGCCTTCTTCGGCTTGCTAGCAGAGGCCTCAAGAATGGCGAGAGCAATGTGAGTCTTCGTTGAATTTCCTCACTGCTTCTCTGGCTTGTCTAGCCAACTTGGCCTGGTGCTTGGCCCATTCATCAGGATAATCCTCACCACGCTTGAGGCTAGTGGGATCTGCTTCTTGGCCAGGTGCCAATGGAGGTCTTGGGCATGGAGGATTGAGTGCAAATTTCTTCATGTACTTGGGAGTTACATACCTGTACTCCCTCCACTCTCTTGCCCATCTCCTCTCTATCCTCTGTATGCGCACCTTGCGCTGATTTTTGTCCTCTTTTCAAAACTTGGCCTCATCAGGAGTGCAGTAATCCGCATATATTTCATCAGGGATTTCAAAAGCAGTGTTAATCTCAGGCCTCTTTCCTCCCTTTTGTGGCCTCTTTCCATCAGCCATCTTCTTCAGATGAGGAATTTGAACAATGCCATTCTCTAAAGAAGTATGCAACTTTTCTTCAAGGAACGCTGCAAATGAGTTAAGTTGATAAGAACCTAGTGATTCAGCAGCGGACATGAGTACCTATGAACAGAGTATAGTTGCGAGGAATTTGGAGAGCTCGTATGCGTTCTCAAAAGGTTTTGTAAAAAGAACAAGTTTGAGGAAATTGACCAGATGTGTCTTGAAGAATTTCACTAAGCATTCTTTGTCTTAGGTTCCAGAGTTGTTTAGATTGAGAATCCACACAATTGAGGAATCTTGAAGAAAACCATAGTTTAGAGAAATGAATCAAGAACAGATGACATGTGAGGTGTTTAGTGTGTGAAGATTTGAAGAGAAACACCTTTGAGGATTTTGTAGAAATCATTTGAATCAAAGAGGGCAGTAAAAGTAACTTTTAATTTACCCTGGACGAAGAACACGACGAACTGGGAAGTGGAGATGTGAAGTTTGTCAGTGCAGATCTTCCACGCCCTAACTTGGCGGAGGAAGACAGCTACGGCGGTGGCGGAGTGAAGAAATCTGCGGCCGGCGTGAGTACGACAGCGATGAGGTCGAGGCAGTGTAGCTCTTCCTCACCGGCGATGATGAAGTAGCGGCGGCACTAGGGTTTGAGAAGCTCGAGTGGGAGTGAGATCGAGCGGAGTAAAAGAGAAGTGAGGAAGGGGAGGGGTATTTATAGCCACATTGAAAAACTGTTCGCCCGAAGAAATTGGACGAACGTGCCCATAACCCTTCTCATTCCCTTAACATGTGTCACCCACGTAATGAGAAGTGGAGATCATGTGAGATCGTGGGTGAATAGATAAGTATTATCGTGGGATGCGGAACGATTTGAGCGACAAAACCGAAAATTTTGGATAAGATAAGTTTTAACATTGTGTTCGCAAATTCTTCAGCTGACAAGGACACAGTGAAGATTTTGAACGAGTTTCAAATAGAATGCACATGAAGAATTTGTGAATAGAATGGGTTGAGTTTAGCATAGAGGGGTAAGGTTCCGATCACATTCACTTAGTAGGAAAAATAACTTGAAGAAATAGCAATAAGTGAATGCTGTAGAGGACAGAAACTCATATATATATATATATAGCCAATGAAGAAAAATGACAGAAAAGGTGAAGATAATGCACAGTTGAAGAAAATGAACAACTGAGGAATTTCAAAACTGAGGAAAAAACTCAAATTGAAAATTTTCAACTTTGGTGGTGGCGTGACCCATTGTATAAGAATGATGATTTCAGACACCGCGTACAATTTCGTAGGGTTCTGAGAATCAAATTCTTCGTTAATTTCTTCCACTTAGAGTGCTATTCTTCATTGATTGAAGAAAATCATTTCTTCATGTGTTGCACATCTAAGACATCAATTTATGCATAAGTGTTAGGATGAGTGTCCTATTCAAAGAACATTCGAAGATTCTAAGATATTTAGCTCACACCGCAACTTGCTAAATCTCTTCTCATCCAAGGGCTTTGTGAAGATATCGGCTAGCTGTTCTTCAGTCTTCACATGCTCAATAGAAATGTCGCCCTTCAACACATGATCACAAAGAAAATGATGACGAATCTGAATGTGCTTTGTCTTCGAGTGCTGAACTGGGTTGTGAGCAATCTTGATGGCACTCTCATTGTCACAGAAGAGAGGCACATTCTTCACGTTGAAGCCATAGTCCTTGAGAGTTTGCTTCATCCACAGAAATTGAGCACAACAAGAACCAGTAGCAATGTACTCAGCTTCAGCAGTAGACAGTGATACGCGGTTCTATTTCTTTGATGACCAACAGACCAAAGATCTTCCGAGGAAATGGCATGTGCCTGATGTTGACTTGCGGTCCACACGATCACCAGCATAGTTAGAGTGAGAATATCCAATGAGATCAAAAGCCGAGCCCTTGGGGTACCATAATCCAAGTGTTGGTGTGTGAGCTAGATATCAAAGAATATGCTTCACAGCCTTATGGTGTGATTCCTTCGGTATAGCTCGAAATCCGGCACACATGCAAACACTAAGCATAATATCTGGCCTAGATGCACATAAATACAATAAAGAACCAATCATGGAGCGGTATGCCTTTTGATCGAAGTCAATACCATTTTCATCAGTGCACATATGGCCATTTGTGGGCATAGGAATTTTGATGCCTTTGCAATCTTGCATGCCAAATTTCCTCAGCACATCTTGAGGTATTTCTCCTGAGATATGAATATGCCATTGCATTGTTGACGAATTTGAAGACCTAAGAAGAATTTCAGTTCTCCCATCATAGACATTTGATATTATTCACTCATCATATAGGCAAATTCATCACTGTAACGTTGGTCAGTACAGCCAAAGATAATATCATCAACATATATTTGGCACACAAACAGTTCACCATCATAAGATTTAATGAAAATAGTAGGGTCGAGTGAACCGGGTTTGAAGCCTTTCTTCATGAGGAATTCCTTCAGAGTATCATACCATGCTCGAGGGGCCTTCTTGAGGCCATAGAGGGCCTTATTGAGTCTGAAGACTTTGTCAGGATTCTTTGGATCTTCAAAACCTGGGGGTTGAGCAACATATACTTCTTCCTCAAGCTTACCATTGAGGAATGCACTTTTCACATCCATTTGATATAGAGTGATATCATGATGGTTAGCATAAGCAAGTAATATGCGAATAGCCTCAAGTCTAGCAACAAGTGCAAAAGTTTCATTGAAATCTATTCCTTCAACCTGTGTGTAGCCTTGAGCTACAAGTCGTGCCTTATTCCTTACCACAAGGCCATTTTCATCTTGCTTGTTGCTGTTTTACCAGTTCCCAGACATTGTTGAGCTCGAATTGATGTAATTCTTCTTGCATAGCTTGAATCCACTCAGGCTCCATAAATGCTTCATCTACCTTAGTGGGCTCTGTGATAGAGACAAAAGCAAAGTGCCCACAGAAGTTAGATAAATGTGAAGCTCTTGAGCGTGTGAAAGGACATGGTGCTTCAATGTCATCCATCTTTTCAACTTGCACTTCTTTTGCAATGTGAGGATGAGCTGGTTGTCGTCGAGGAATTTAATCAGCATTTTCTTCAGCACCATTTTCTTCAGCATTTTCTTCAAGTGCATTAGCTCGACATTCTTCACGTTCTGGAATGAATTCTTCAGCAGATTCTTCGGTCGGAATGACATCCTCAGTAGCCTTGAACTTGATAGTTTCCTCAGGTGCTGGTTCATCTATCACAAAAGGTAGGTGCTCTCTTTGTGAGCCATTAGTTTCATCGAACCACACATCTACAGTTTGAACAACCTTGTGAAGAACGTTGTTGAAGACTCTGTAGGTGTGCGAGTCCTTTCCGTAACCAAGCATAAAACCTTCATGTGCTTTCGGTGCAAATTTTGAGTTGTGATGGGGATCTCTAATCCAACATTTAGCACCGAAGGCTTTGAAATAACTCACATTGGGTTTCTTGTCAGTGAGGAGTTCATAGGCAGTCTTCTTGAAGAATTTATGAAGATATACTCTGTTGATGATGTGGCACACAGTATCAGTTGCATCAATCCAAAAACAACGAGGCGTTTTGTATTCATCAAGCATAGTACGAGCCATATTAGCAAGAGTCCTGTTCTTGCGCTCCACGACACCATTCTGCTGAGGAGTATAAGGAGCAGATAACTCATGAGTAATACCAAGTTCATCAAGATAGTCATCAAGACCAGAATTTTTGAACTCAGTTCCATTGTCACTTCTGATGTGCTTGATCTTCACACCAAAGTTGGTTGAAGCCCTCGAGGAAAATCGTTTGAAGACTTCCTGCACTTCATGTTTGTAAGTAACAATGTGTACCCATGTGTAACGAGAGTAATCATCAGCAATAACAAAAACATATTGAGATGCATCATTTGAAACTACAGAATAATGGTTAGGACCGAAGAGATCGATGTGAAGTAATTCAAATGGTCGAGTAGTAGTCATGATAGTCTTTGCTGGATGCTTGGCCTTTGTCATCTTTCCAGCTTCACAGGCTCCGCATAAGTGATCCTTGAGGAATTTGACATTCTCAATGCCAATGACATGCTTCTTCTTCGCAAGCGTGTGCAAATTCCTCATGCCTGCATGACCAAGTCATCGATGCCATAGCCAGCCTTCTGAAGCTTTTGCAAGTAGGCACACAGCTGGTTGAGGTCCTCTTGAGAAATCAACAATATACAAGTATCCTCTCCTAAAGCCTTCAAAATTTTTGGAATTGTCAGATTCCATGATCACAACACAACGACACTTGCCAAAGACAACAACCATATCAAGATCGCAAAGCATTGAGACAGACATGAGGTTGTATCCTAAGGACTCGACAAGCATGACTTTGTCCATGTGTCGATCCTTTGAGATCGCAACCTTACCTAGACCCAATACCTGACTTTTGCCTTTGTCAGCGAAGATGATATGCTTTAGATGAGATGGAGGTAAGGGACCATCCATCAATAGATTCTTGTCACCAGTCATGTGATTTGTACATCCACTATCGAGGACCCACTCAGTGGCTTTGGGTTGATCATCCTTGGCACCCTTTGCCATGAAGCAATAGGTGGAAGCATAGTCATCATTGCCTTCATCAGCCTTGTTGGTGAAGCCATTTTCTTCAAGGTTGAGGATAGACTTGCTGACGAATGCAGTAGCGAGAGTTAGACTCGCCACACCAGACTTGGACTCCTCAAATGCCTCCTCCTCCTCATGTTCCTCAGATTCAGCCTCAGAGTCCATTTCCTTGCCAATGAATGCACGGGCCTTCTTGGAGCTGCTCTTCTTGTGAGATGAAGACTTTGAGGATTTTGATGATGAAGATTTTGACGATTTCTTCTTCTTCACGTCATCAGAACTGTAATCCTTGTATTTCTTCTTCTTTGATTCCTTTTCCCACTGAGGACAATCTTGAATGTAGTGACCAGGCTTCTTGCATTTGTGGCATAGCCTCGTCTTGTAGTCACTGGATGTGGAATCATTGCTCCTTGAGGATTTTCCAAAGCGACCACGTCTTGAGAACCTTTGGAATTTCTTCATGAGCAGTGCTAGCTCCTGGTTCAGTTCTTCAGGATCACCAAGGCTACTACCAGAATCTTCACCTTCAAATTCAGAGACGACCTTGGCCTTCAGGGCACGTGATCTTCCATAGCTCGAACCATAGAGATCTCTCTTCTCAGCAAGCTGGAACTCATGAGTATTTAGCCTCTCGAGGATATCAGCGGGATCAAGTGACTTGTAATCAACACGTTCTTGTATCATCAATGCCAGAGTATCAAATGAGGAATCAAGCGATCTCAGCAATTTGTTCACCACCTCATGGTCGGTGATGTCAATGGCACCAAGTGCTTGAAGCTCATTTGAGATGTCAGTGAGGCGATCGAAGGTTTGCTGAACATTTTCATTGTCAAGTCTTTTGAAGCGGTTGAAGAGATTGCGAAGAACATCAACTTGAGAGTCACGCTGTATTGAGACTCCTTCATTGACTTTGGACAACCTATCCCAGATAAGCTTAGCAGTTTCGAAAGCACTCACTCTTCCATACTGTCCTTTGCTCAGATGGCCACAAATGATATTCTTCGCTTGAGAATTGAGTTGCTTGAATCTCTTCACATCAGCAGCATTCAGAGAAGGTGTGACTGAGGGAACACCATTTTCCACAACATACCAGAGATCGTTATCAATTGCCTCTAGATGCATTCGCATCTTATTCTTCTAGTAGGGCTAGCCCATCCCATCGAAGGTAGGACACCCAGCAGAGACCTTGATCATACATGCGGTCGACATAACTAAAACTCCAGGCGGTTAAACCCAAATCACACAGAACAAGGGAGTACCTTGCTCTGATACCAATTGAAAGTGTATAATATTGACTAGAGGGGGGGGGGGTGAATAGGCAATTTTTATTAATTCTTCACTGAGGAATTTGCGGGTGAGGAAATTCCTTAGCGAAGATCTACTTGCAGCGGAATAAGTACTCAAAACTAAACATAGGAACACAAGCATGGTCATCATGATGAAATGAAGACAAGCACAGAGTACATATAGCGTAAACACAGGATAACACAGGATGAAGACAAACAGACTAAAGAAATTGAACTGAGGAAATTGAGAAAGTCTTCAGTCAAAGTCTTCAAACAGATATGAACAAGCACACAACACAGTTATGAGGAAATGAAAGAGTTGAGGAAATAGAACCAGTAAGCTTGGTGAAGACAATGATTTGGTAGACCAGTTCCAACTGTTGTCTCAGTTGTACGTCTGGTTGGAGCGGCTAGGTATTTAAACCTAAGGACACCAGTCCCGGACACAAAGTCCTCACCATATTCTCCTTGAGCTAAGGTCACACAGACCTCGCCCAATCACTCATGGTAAGTCTTCAGGTGACTTCCAAACCTTCACAAACTCGGTCACTCGGGGATCCACAATTCCTCTTGGATGCTCTAGACCATGACGCCTAACCGTCTGGAAGAAGCAAAGTCTTCAAAGGTAACAAGCGTCGGATCCATGCAGGATCAATCTCGTCAGTGATGCTCAATCACTTTGGGTTTGTAGGTGTTTGGGTTTGGGTTTTCCTCACTCGATGATTTTCGCTCAAAGTCCTTGGAGGATGGGATGCTCTCAAATGACAAGTGTCAGTTTCTCTCGGAGCAGCCAACCAACTAGTGGTTGTAGGGGGCGGCTATTTATAGCCTAGGGAGCAGCCCGACATGATAATACATAAATGCCCTCTAATAATATGACCGTTAGGTGGGTAGATATTTTGGGACAGCTGGCGCGTAGCACATTAACGGTCGGAAATTTGAGTATCAAATTCCTCTGGGCTATCATGTTCCTCACTGTTTAGGCAATCCGCACTGGCGAATTCCTAACTCATGATCGAACAAATTCTCGAGACCAAAAGAACTTCGTCTCTGTCACTGAAGAATATGACTGAATTGTATGAGATTTCCAATGGCTTCACTCGAAGGGATTGGTAGGTGTAGGATTTTGAGTTGAGCGTCACATGGAAATTTTTCCTTGGTATTTCCTCGACCCCCTTTAACAATACAGTGTATCCTATGACTCAAGAAAGAGAAAATGAAACTACGAAAACAAAAGTATTCACGCTTCATGTTCCTCAAATGAATATCAAGTCTTCAAGGTCACACCAATTTCTTCACTTTCAAAGTCTTCAGAAAGTCTTCAAAAATCAAAAGCCTTCAGTCGAAGAACTTCATTTTTAGGGGTCGAATTTCTCTGTAAATATCAAACTCCTCATAGACTTATAGACCTGTGTACACTCATAAAGACATTAGTCCCTTAACCTATAAGTCTTCAATACACCAAATCACTAAGGGGCACTAGATGCACTTACAAGGACAGGGTTCTGGTGATTGCGACAATGTCTACCTGGCGGCAAATAAATTTTTGAGCCTTGCTGACGATCAACGGATGTTGTTGCTGGGCCCACCTGTCGCATCGGGGACTGAGACCGACATGTAGACTGGCGCTGAGACTGAGACCGGCACCGACACCGGCACTGAGAGTAGCGGAGCCAGTATAGAACCGAAAGCAAAGAGGCCACGACACCCAAACCAGCTCATGAATACTAGGTTGGTGGTCACGGAGATGGACGACGGCATTTTTGAGCCAACAGCGCCCGAGGAAGCGCGATCGTGCTATGGCAATCAAATAGGCTGCATCGTACGGACAACCGCCGCCATCAACGACGATAAACTAAAGAAGATAGATAATATGAGGCCCTCCCTCCTAAAGAAGTTGCACCAGATATTCCTGTTCCCGGGCCGAGATGAAAAGGAATATAAAAATCTAGATAAGGACCCGACAATGAAGAAGATAAACAAACACGCCCTGACCAAGTTTAGCGATGCGTTGGCCACCTAGAAAGCTAGGGTGAAACATCATAGCGTCAACAAAAAGGAACCCTACTCCGAGATTGTAAAGGATAATCTGACAATCACGGAAGAGCAGTTTGAAATATTCAAGGCGACTTGCGAGGCCGAAGCTGCCAAAAAAAGTCGAAGTACATGAAGGGGATTCAATAGAAGAACATGGGGCACCACCACCTCGGAAGCCGTGGTTACAGCGGGAAGAGGTCCATATGGGCCAAGGAGGATGCAGAACGCAAAATCCCAGAGCCCTTGGCGGACTTCACCGTCCCGCAGGAGCGTGACGTCCTCAGGGCACGACACCATTGGGACTCAGACAAGAAGGTTTTCGAGACGGACCCAATCACGAGGAGTTCATGAGGTTGCTGGTAATTTTAGTTTCTGATCAATTCGACTGCACGTTTAGTCATATTTGTAAACGATCCTTGTTCCTTTTGTAGAGGGAGCAGCACAGGATTTTGGCCGAAAGCAACTCACCGTCTGAGGCATTGGTGAGGCCCAAGTGGGACACGCCATTCAGCCAGGCGTTGAACATATTGAAAGGACTCCCGGTGGACACTCGGCCATCGTATGGACGCGTGCACGGTGTCGAAGAAGGCGCCACCTGGAAGAAGTACTACCGTGAGACCACGGAAGAGAGAAAGGAAAGACAGAGGTCAACTGAAGAAAACATCGACAAGAAGGTTGAGATTGCGGTTTAGAAGAAATCAGCTGAGACAGTCGCAACAGCGGTAGCTACCGCAAAATAGGTGATTGCAGATATGTCTACTGTCTTGGTTCTGTCCATTTAAATTGATGCAGGCAAAATCCAGAAAAAATGCAGCGGACTTTCCCCTTGCGGACTTCTTCGGGAGCATCTCGACTAGTGTTGCACCAGCACTTGCACCTGCTCCTACACCTGCTCCTGCACCGGCTCCCGCACCTGCTCCTACACCTACTCCTGCACCTGCTCATAGCAGCCCGTCCTCCATCTCGGACGTTCTCGGCAGTGCTTCTTCTTTGGATGAGCTCGACACCCTCACGGTATCTGTCACACCGGCCCTCTTCAATAAATGTATAATCTCTCGTTTCTGTTGCCTTTCAGATGTCTCACGTCACAAACATGTCTTTGCAGGCCGACGTAACCCCGTGCACCATATTATACACCATCAGTGACATGAAGGTGGACGTGGGGAAGGCGGTGATAATGAAGCCGAAGGAACCATTGTTCCAAAGCCGGCCGATCCCCCCTAATGTCTTCAAGGTTTCCGTGGTCAGTGTCAAACCGGGCCACGAGAATTTGGCTCCTTCGGTACAAGGGGGGATGACGACGAGACCCCGCGGGTTCTTGGTGGTTGCAGTGAGTGGGTCCTGTTGTGGCCAAAGAGTATGCTTCGTCTGGACGCGGCCGGGTGCACAGCGACGAGCACGCAGCCTAAGCAAGGTATGAACATCAACACCCCACCTACCCAATTAGCGTCGGCTGTCGTTGACGGTGTCCTGGACTAGGGGGTATTCACCACGTCGTCTCCCGATCAGTTGGGTTGGGACGAGGACCCCATGGCCGTTTACTCATGGGCCAGTTCGGACAGCCCATGCCGCATACAAGGAGGATTCCACAAGACTTGGTGCCCAAGACAAGGACTCCTCTAAACCCTAGGCCTACGGTGCATATATAAACCGAGGCCAGGCTAGTCAATGCACAATCTCATATTCATTACTACAATCTCGTGGTAGATACATGTACTCTATACTACACCCATATGAATACAATCAAAAACAGCATGTAGGGTATTATCTCATCAAGAGAGCCCGAAGTTGGGTAAAACCCCGTGTCCATGTTACCATCGCTCCAAGACGCCTAGCTTAGGACCCCTACTACGAGATACGCCGGATATTGAACCGACATTGGTGCTTTTATTGAGATCCTGTTGGCGGTCACCACGGGGCGATGGGAATTCGGATTGTCTACGACATGATCTACGCATCGGAGCCGAGCTTTATGGTCGATGTCGGCATCTTTTTTCGCCGGCTCGACTGGTCACCTTAACCGAGGACTGTGCCCTACCTCCAATCATCATGTTCGAACGAGGGCCTTCATCAACATCAACTCCGATCTCTGTCAAGATCATGAAAGAATCATCCATGGAGCTCGGGGCCTCAACGTTAACATTGCCCTCGGGCGACCGTGCTGTTTTTTCCGAACATCAAACTTGTATCAGCTGCCACCACCTCCTCGAGCATCGCTCTGACGATTCCTTCAGTGGAATTGTGCGGAATTAAGTCTACAACAACCATGCCAAATTTTGTCGAGTTCCGATGGAGGAATCTCTGGCAATCTACGATATACCGAAGCCCTGTCAAATCTGGACGGGAATCTGGACGAGTTTAGGGCGTGGTGTCCAGATCCTAGCTCAGAGGTCCTTTGGAAGATCCAACCGTTTATATGCTGCGGAATTCCCATATCTACCACCCCTCTAAATTTCAGCTCCATCCGACGGTTCAAACTCCGGGAACCTTCCGATGAGTGGACCGATTTTCGGATCTGTTTTCTGCGCGAATACGAACCCGGCCCGAGTTCATGTTTCTTCATGAATGGGATATTGGACAACCCTTTTGAAGGAATTTTTTTCCTAGGGTATTGTGCATTGTTTTTAAACACGTACCCATAAAATTTTAAAAGCCTCCTCCGAGGTGATCTTTACCATCACGCTGGTGTCAAACCAGTCCGGCAACATTGCTCCACGGCTGCCGACCTGCGCTAGACACGTCGCCGCTTTGTTGAGCCGAGCTCAACTTCTTCTGATCATCATCTTGTCAAGCCAAACAATAGTTCGGCATCGCGAAGGATAAATCATCACCAACAACGCTGCCCCACGGATTACACGGAGCAGGCACACTGGCATCGCTGCATGGTCACTTCATCAAGCCGGCATTGACCGCGTCACAAGTCACGACCTGCGTCAGCATGGCCGCACTGTTGCTTCTTCAAGCCGATGTCCATCACGCCAAACTGCTTCAACACCTCGGCTGACATGGCAGCTGCAACTTCTCCTCACCGACCTGCTCTGTCACCTCGGCTAGACCTGAGACTTGGCTATTTCTCAATCAACATACTCCGGTGACTTCGGCGTCACCAGCCGACCAACTTTTTCACGTTAGCTGGACCGAGGGCTTTGCCTCGGCAAGCCAACCTTTGACACCATCGGCAGGCCGTCGCTTTATCTCCCATCAGGCAATGGGTGTGCGGATTGTTGGGGAACGTAGCAGAAATTCAAAATTTTCCTACGTGTCACCAAGACCTATCTATGGAGAAACTAGCAACGAGGGAAGGAGAGTGCATCTACATACCCTTGTAGATCGCTAAGCGGAAGCGTTCATGAGAACGGGGTTGAAGGAGTCGTACTGTCGTGATCCAAATCACCGGAGATCCTAGTGCGAGCGGACGGCACCTCCGCGTTCAACACACGTACAGCCGGTGGCGTCTCCCACGCCTTGATCCAGCAAGGAGAGAGGGAGAGGTTGAGGAAGACTCCATCCAGCAGCAACACAACGGCATGGTGGTGATGGAGGCGTGGCAATCCCGCAGGCTTCGCCAAGCACCAAGGGAGAGGAGGAGGAGGGAGGCGGGGCTGCACCAAGAGGAGAGAACTCATGTGTGTTGGGCAGCCCAAAACCTCAAGTATATATAGGGAAAGAGGGGCTGCGCCCCTTTAGGGTTTCCACCCCAAGGGTGCGGCCAGCCCAAGATGGGACTTGGGGGCGGCCAAGAGGGGAGGAGTGCCTCCCAAGTCAAGTGGAGGCCTCCCCTTAGGGTTTCCCCCTTCCCATGCGCATGGGCCTTGGGGGGGCTGGTGCCCTTGGCCCATTATGGCTAGGGTGCCCCCCTACAGCCCATGCTACTGTACTGGGCATAGTGGAACAATTTCCGGACCTCCGGACCCCTCCGGAATCCTCCGGAACCTTCTGGAAGCTTCCCGGTACAATACCGAAAAAACTCGAACTTTTTCCGGAACCCGAACAACAACTTTCCATATATAAATCTTTACCTCCGGACCATTCCGGAACTCCTCGTGACGTCCAGGATCTCATCCGGGACTCCGAACAACATTCGGTAACCACATACAAACTTCCTTTATAACCCTAGCGTCATCGAACCTTAAGTGTGTAGACCCTACGGGTTCGGGAGACATGTAGACATGACCGAGACGTTCTCCGGTCAATAACCAACAGCGGGATCTGGATACCCATGTTGGCTCCCACATGTTCCACGATGATCTCATCGGATGAACCACGATGTCAAGGACTCAATCGATCCCGTATACAATTCCCTTTGTCTAGCGGTATTGTACTTGCCCGAGATTCGATCGTCGGTATCCCGATACCTTGTTCAATCTCGTTACCGGCAAGTCTCTTTACTCATTCCGTAACACATCATCCCGTGATCAACTCCTTGATCACATTGTGCACATTATGATGATGTCCTACCGAGTGGGCCCAGAGATACCTCTCCGTTTACGGAGTGACAAATCCGATCTCGATTCGTGCCAACCCAATGCAGACACTTTCGGAGATACCTGTAATGCACCTTTATAGTCACACGATTCGTTGTGATGTTTGGTACACCCAAAGTATTCCTACGGTATCCGGAGTTGCACAATCTCATGGTCTAAGGAAATTATACTTGACATTAGAAAAGCTTTAGCATACTGAACTACGATCTTTGTGCTAGGCTTAGGATTGGGTCTTGTCCATCACATCATTCTCCTAATGATGTGATCCGTTATCAATGACATCCAATGTCCATGGTTAGGAAACCGTAACCATCTATTGATCAACGAGCCAGCCAATAGAGGCTTGCTAGGGACATGGTGTTGTCTATGTATCCACACATGTATTTGAGTTTCCTATCAATACAATTATAGCATGGATAATAAACGATTATCATGAACAAGGAAATATAATAATAATAACTAATTTATTATTGCCTCTAGGGCATATTTCCAACAGTCTCCCACTTGCACTAGAGTCAATAATCTAGTTCACATTGTCATGTGATTAACACTGATAGGTCACATCGCCATGTGACCAACACCCAAAGAGTTTACTAGTGTCTGTAAACTAGTTCACATCATCATGTGATTTAGACTCAATGAGTTATGAGGTTTGATCATGTTTTGCTTGTGAGAGAGGTTTTAGTCAACGGGTTTTAGTCAACGGGTCTGAACCTTTCAGATCCGTGTGTGCTTTGCAATTCTCTATGTCATATTGTAAATGCTGCTTCCACGCTCCACTTGGATCTATTCCAAATGGTTGCTCCACTATACGTATCCGGTTTGCTACTCAGACTCACTCGGATAGGTGTTAAAGCTTGCATCGACGTAACCCTTTACGCCGAACTCTTTATCACCTCCATAATCGAGAAACATGTCCTTATTTACTCCAAGGACAATTTTGACCGCTGTCCAATGATCCATTCTTGGATCATTCTTGTACCCCTTGACTGACTCATGGCAAGGCACACTTCGGTGCGGTACATAACATAGCATCTTTGTAGAGCCTACGTCGAAGCATAGGGGCGACCTTCGTCCTTTCTCTCTTCTGCCGTGGTCGAGCTTTAACTCTTAACTTCATACCTTACATCTCAGGCAAGAACTCCTTTGACTGATCCATCTTGAACACTTTCAAGATCATGTCAAGGTATATGCTCATTTGAAAGTACCATTAAGCATTTTTGATCTATCCTTATAGATCTTGATGCTCAATGTTCAAGTAGCTTAATCCAGGTTTTCCATTGAAAAACACTTTTCAAACATTCCTATATGCTTTCTAGAAATTCTACATCATTTCTGATCATCAATATGTCAACAACATATTGTTATCAGAAATTCCATAGTGCTCCCACTCACTTCTTTGGAAATACAAGTTTCTCACAAACTTTGTATAAACCCAAAATCTTTGATCAAAGCGTATATTCCAACTCCGAGATGCTTACTCCAGTCCTTAGAAGGATCGCTGGAGCTAGTATACCTTTTAGCATCCTTAGGATCGACAAAAACTTTCTGATTGTATCAGATACAACCTTTCCTTACGAAAACTGGTAAGGAAACTCATTTTGACATCCATCTGCCAGATTTCATAAATGCAGCTTATGCTAACATGATTCCGACGGACTTAAGCATCGCTACGGATGAGAAAATCTCATCGTAGTCAACTCCTTGAACTTGTGAAAAACTCTTCGCCACAAGTCGAGCTTCATAGACGGTGATCTTACCGTCCACGTCCGTCTTCTTCTTAAAGATCCATTTATCTCAATGGCTTGCCGATCATCGGGCAAGTCCACCAAAGTCATGGATCCTTTCTCGGATTTTATGGCCTCGAGCCATTCGTCGGAATCCGGGCCCACCATTGCTTCTCCATAGCTCGAGGTTCATTGTTGTCTAGCAACATGACCTTCAAGACAGGATCACTGTACCACTCAGAAGTAGTACGCATCCTTGTCACCCTACGAGGTACGTCAGTGACTTGATCCGAAACTTCACGATCACTATCATAAGCTTCTACTTCAATTGGTGTAGGTGCCACGGGAACAACTTCCTGTGCCCTGCTACACACAAGTTGAAGTGACGGTTCAATAACCTCATCAAGTCTCCACCATCCTCCCACTCAACTTTTCGAGACAAACTTTTCCTCGAGAAAGGACCCGATTCAAGAAACAATCCTTATTGCTTTCGGATCTGAATTAGGAGGTATACCCAACTGTTTTGGGTGTCCTATGAAGATGCATTTTGTCCGCTTTGGGTTCGAGCTTATCAACCTGAAACTTTTCACATAAGCGTCGCAACCCCAAACTTTTAAGAAACGACAACTTAGGTTTCTCCAAACCATAGTTTAAACAGGGTCGTCTCAACGGAATTACGTGGTGCCCTATTAAAGTGAGTGTGGTTGTCTCTAATGCCTAACCCATGAACGATAGTGGTAATTCGATAAGAGATATCATGGTACGCACCATATCCAATAGAGTGCAACTATGATGTTCGGACACACCATCACACTATGGTGTTCTAGGCGGTATTAATTGTGAAACAATTTGCACAATGTCTTAATTGTGTGCCAAAACTCATAACTCGGATATTCATCTCTATGATCATATCATAGATATTCTATCCTCTTGTCACGAAGATCTTAAACTTCACTCTGAAATTACTTGAACCATTCAATAATTCAGACTTGTGTTTCATCAAGTAAATATACTCAACATCTACTCGAATCATCGTGAAGTAAGAACATAACGATATTCATCAGATGCCTCAAGACTTATTGGACTGCACACATCAAAATGTGTTACTTCCAACAAGTTGCTATCTAGTTCCATCTTCTTTGAAACCGAGGCTTTTGGTCATCTTGTCCATGTGGTATGATTTGCATATCTCAAGTGATTCAAAATCAAGTGAGTCTAAGCGATCCATCTGCATGGAGTTTCTTCATGCGTATGCACCAATAGACATGGTTCGCATGTCTCAAACTTTTCAAAACGTGTGAGTCCAAAGATCCATCAACATGGAGCTTCTTCATGCTTTTACACCAATATGACTTACATGGCAGTGCCACAAGTAAGTGGTACTATCATTACTATCTTATACTTTTGGCATGAAAATGTGTATCACTATGATCGAGATTCAATAAACCATTTATTTAGGTGCAAGACCATGAAGGTATTATTCAAATAAATAGAGTAACCATTATTCTCCTTAAATGAATAACCGTATTGCGATAGACATAATCCAATCATGTCTATGCTCAACATAAACACCAAATAACAGTTTTAGGCTTAACTCCAATCTCGATGGTAGAGGGCGTGCGATGCTTGATCACATCAACCTTGGAAATACTTCCAACACATATCGTCGGCTCACCTTTAGCTAGTCTCCGTTTATTCCGTAGCTTTTATTTCGAGTTACTAACACTTAGCAACCGAACCGGTATCTAATACCATGGTGCTACTAGGAGTACTAGTAAAGTACACATTAACATAATGTATATCAAATATACTTCTATCGACCTTGCCAGCCTTCTCATCTACCAAGTATCTAGGGTAATTCTGCTCCAGTGGCTGTTCCCCTCATTACAGAAGCACTTAGTCTCGGGTTTGGGTTCGACCTTGGGTTTCTTCACTGGAGCAGCAACTGATTTGCCGTTTCATGAAGTGTCCCTTCTTGCCCTTGCCCTTCTTGAAACTAGTGGTTTCACCAACCATCAACAATTGATGCTCCTTCTTGATTTCTACATTCGCCGTGTCGAACATTGCGAATAGCTCAAGGATCATCATATCTATCCCTGATATGTTATAGTTCATCACGAAGCTCTAGCAGCTTGGTGGCAATGACTTTGGAGAAACATCACTATCTCATCTGGAAGATTAACTCCCACTCGATTCAAGTGATTGTTGCACTCAGACAATCTGAGCACAAGCTCAACGATTGAGCTTTTCTCCCTTAGTTTGCAGGCTAAGAAAATCGTCGGAGGTCTTATACCTCTTGACGTGGGCACGAGCTTGAAATCCCAATTTCAGCCCTCGAAACATCTCATATGTTCCGCGATATTTCGAAAAAACATCTTTGGTGCCTCAACTCTAAACCGTTTAACTGAACTATCACGTAGTTATCAAAGCGTGTATGTCCGATGTTCGCAACATCCACAAACGCGTTTGGGGTTCAGCACACTTGAGTGGTGCATTAAGGACATAAGCTTTCTACTGTCCGCATAATCGCTACTTTCAACTTTCAACTATATTTTCTCTAGGAACATATCTAAGCAGTGGAACTAAAGCGCGAGCCACGACATAATTTGCAAAGATCTTTTGACTATGTTCAAGATAATTAAGTTCATCTTATGAACTCCCACTCGATAGACATCCCTCTGGTCATCTAAGTGATTACATGATCCGAGTCAACTAGGCCGTGTCCGATCATCACGTGAAACGGACTAGTCATCATCGGTGAACATCTTCATGTTGATCGTATCTACCATCGACTCTTGCTCGACCTTTCGGTCTCGTGTTCGAGGCCATGTCTGTACATGCTAGGCTCGTCAAGTTAACCCTAAGTGTATTGCGTGTGTTCCGAGGCCATGTCATACATGCTAGGATCGTCAACACCGTTGTATGTGAACGTAAGAATCCATCACACCCGATCATCACGTGGTGCTTAGAAGCGAAGAACTTTTGGCAACGGTGCACAGTTAGGGGAGAACACTTCTTGAAATTGTTATAAGGGATCATCTTATTTACTACCGTCGTTCTAAGTAAACAAGATGCATAAACATAATAAACATCACATGCAATTATATAGTAGTGACATGATATGGCCAATATCATATAGCTCCATTGATCTCCATCTTCGGGGCTCCATGATCATCATCGTCACCGCATGACACCATGATCTCCATCATCATGATCTCCACCATCGTGTCTTCATGAAGTTGTCTCGCCAACTATTACTTCTACTACTATGGCTACGGTTAGCAATAAAGTAAAGTAATTACATGGCGTTGTTTAATGACACGCAGGTCATACAATAAATAAAGACAACTCCTATGGCTCCTGCCGGTTGTCATATTCATCGACATGCAAGTCGTGAATCCTATTACAAGAACATGATCAATCTCATACATCACATATCATTCATCACATTCTTCTTGGCCATATCACATCACATAGCATACCTGCAAAAACAAGTTAGGCGTCCTCTAATTGTTGTTTGCATGTTTTACGTGGCTGCTATGGGTTTCTAGCAAGAACGTTTCTTACCTCATAAAACCACAACATGATATGCCAATTGCTATTTACCCTTCATAAGGACCCTTTTCATCGAATCTGTTCCGACTAAAGTGGGAGGCGGCACCGCTAGCCACCTTATGCACCAAGTGCATGTCGATCGGTGGAACCTGTCTCACGAAGAATGCGTGTAAGGTCGGTCGGGCCGCTTCATCCCACAATACCGTCGAAACAAGATTGGACTAGTAACGGTAAGCATATTGAACATCATCAACGCCCACAACTACTTTGTGTTCTACTCGTGCAAAGAATCTACGCAATAGACCTAGCTCATGATGCCTTTGTTGGGGAGCGAGCAGAAATTCAAAATTTTCCTACGTGTCACCAATATCTATCTATGGAGAAACTAGCAACGAGGGAAGGAGAGTGCATCTACATACCCTTGTAGATCGCTAAGCGGAAGCGTTCATGAGAACGGGGTTGAAGGAGTCGTACTCGTCGTGATCCAAATCACCGGAGATCCTAGTGCCGAACGGACGTACAGCCCGGTGACGTCTCCCACGCCTTGATCCAGCAAGGAGAGAGGGAGAGGTTGAGGAAGACTCCATCCAGCAGCAAACAACGGCATGGTGGTGATGGAGGAGCGTGGCAATCCCAGCAGGCTTCGCCAAGCACCAAGGGAGAGGAGGAGGAGGAGAGGCGGGGCTGCACCAAGAGGAGAGAACTCATGTGTGTTGGGCAGCCCAAAACCTCAAGTATATATAGGGGAAAGAGGGCTGCGCCCCTTTAGGGTTTCCCACACCAAGGGGTGCGGCCAGCCCTAGATGGGACTTGGGGCGGCCAAGAGGGAGGAGTGCCTCCCAAGTCAAGTGGAGGCCCTCCCCTTAGGGTTTCCCCTTCCCATGCGCATGGGCCTTGGGGGCTGGTGCCCTTGGCCCATTATGGCTAGGGCGCCCCCCTACAGCCCATGCTACTGTATTGGACGTGGTGGAACAATTTCCGGACCTCCGGACCCCTCCGGAATCCTCCGGAACCTTCTGGAAGCTTCCCGGTACAATACCGAAAAAACTCGAACTTTTTCCGGAACCCGAACAACAACTTTCCATATATAAATCTTTACCTCCGGACCATTCCGGAACTCCTCGTGACGTCCAGGATCTCATCCGGGACTCCGAACAACATTCGGTAACCACATACAAACTTCCTTTATAACCCTAGCGTCATCGAACCTTAAGTGTGTAGACCCTACGGGTTCGGGAGACATGTAGACATGACCGAGACGTTCTCCGGTCAATAACCAACAGCGGGATCTGGATACCCATGTTGGCTCCCACATGTTCCACGATGATCTCATCGGATGAACCACGATGTCAAGGACTCAATCGATCCCGTATACAATTCCCTTTGTCTAGCGGTATTGTACTTGCCCGAGATTCGATCGTCGGTATCCCGATACCTTGTTCAATCTCGTTACTGGCAAGTCTCTTTACTCGTTCCGTAACACATCATCCCGTGATCAACTCCTTGATCACATTGTGCACATTATGATGATGTCCTACCGAGTGGGCCAGAGATACCTCTCCGTTTACGGAGTGACAAATCCAGTCTCGATTCGTGCCAACCCAATGACACTTTCGGAGATACCTGTAATGCACCTTTATAGTCACCCGATTGCGTTGTGACGTTTGGTACACCCAAAGTATTCCTACGGTATCCGGAGTTGCACAATCTCATGGTCTAAGGAAATAATACTTGACATTAGAAAAGCTTTAGCATACGAACTACGATCTTTGTGCTAGGCTTAGGATTGGGTCTTGTCCATCACATCATTCTCCTAATGATGTGATCCCGTTATCAATGACATCCAATGTCCATGGTTAGGAAACTGTAACCATCTATTGATCAACGAGCCAGCCAATAGAGGCTTGCTAGGGACATGGTGTTGTCTATGTATCCACACATGTATTTGAGTTTCCTATCAATACAATTATAGCATGGATAATAAACGATTATCATGAACAAGGAAATATAATAATAATAACTAATTTATTATTGCCTCTAGGGCATATTTCCAACACGGATCGAGTCCTAATTTCGGGAGTCACCTCTCTACGGATTGCTACAACAAATAAACCAGGTGCTATTTATCCTAGTAATTTTTTCTTGTTTGGGTTTATTTTTCCCAAGGAATTATTACTCTGGTTTGCTCCATTATCTGTACACAGGTCTATCAAAAGGTGGCCACATTAACGAGGTCACATGGTGGTTCGGTCAGTTTCTGTATATAGTCTGGCGATCGCGGCATCCAGAACTCCGACCGACCTGTGAAGTCATGCTTTGCCATGCCTTTACCGCATCACGCTGACGCCTTGCATCGACATTGACTTCGGCGCCAGGCCACATATCTTTAAATGAATTATCTTTTGTAAATTAATTACGCGAGGATTTTTATATGTTTATATTATTGTTGTTCGCCTGCACTATTTTAGATGTGCAGATAATCGACTTCGACTACGTCACGTGGTCTCTTCAGCAAGCCGATGCCGTCATCCAAATCGGCGTAAATCGGCTCGCGTGATCACCTTGTTGGTCATGTTGCCATACCGACGTGTTTGGTTGCCTCGGGGACTTCAGCATTGTTGAGAGAGCTCTACCTCATCGTGTGTTCGGCACACGGGCCATATTTCTTTTATTACTCACTTTGCATAAATTATTAATTATGCAACTTTTTTTATTCATATTAGTATTATCTTTAGTTGCACTATTTTCTGTGCACAGGTAAATGACCCGGGTCGGGCAGCACTGTCACCTCGGCTGGACCGGGGCTTCATCATCACTTCATTAACCCACACCAGGGACTTCGACGTCATACTGTCGGCCTGCTCCGTCGCCTCAGTCGGACTGGGGGTTATACCTCGCCACATTGGTCGTGCTACATCGCCACTTCGGAGTGCCGAGCTCTTCGCTCCGCCACTTCGGGACCGGCTTGAGGTCTGGGACCTTGTCAGGCATCAAGCTTGGACCACGTAATCAATGCCGAACACATTAACCAGCTAAGTCGCTTTCATGCTCAAAAACTTTCAGTTTTAAATTTTTTTTGGTTCGACCAAGCATCGTACCTTTTTGGCAAATAGTTGTTTGTGAAAAATTTCCTTGTCAAAACTTTGTTTGTGACACACAAATTCAAATACCCCGTTTACTTGGGGGATTCCTTTGCGAAGCCTGTCCTCTTGCATATGATTATACTTGTATGGCTTCGTTCCTTGTTCGTGTATTACGCCACAATATGCACCATGTTGACTTAAGTGTTCCGCAAGCTGGGTTGCCTTGCTCGTGTGTTTACCCCTACGTTCCCGATTGTTCGGCTAGGGAGTAAAGGGAGCACCTTTGCGATTGTCACGATCGGGTCATCCGAGCTCGGACCTCAGACTGGTGAAGCCGAAAGCTAGCGCTCTTATTGTTTTCAATTATGGTCGGCACACAACGGAACTCATGAGTACAAAAAATCTATTGCACAGGTCTCATAGTAACAATGAGCAACCGAAGAAAGGTATCGGTGGAGGTACTATTTTCTTCGAAGATGCTTCTTACGCTTCGTCAGTAATATAGCATAAGTTCCCTGAGCGCTTCGTCTGTTACAGCCTTATGGCCTGATTTCCTGGTTATCGGAAACACCGTCGATGTCCTCGACAGGTGGAGTACATAACACTTTTCGGTCCTTGACCGAAGAGGGAGAATCTGACGGTCGGTTAAGACGCGTTTAAAGTTTGGGTGAACAAAGATATGATATAAGTACTTCCATACATACAATCATTATACATAAAATTCTTTTGCCCAAGTCACTTGGGGGCTCTTAAATTAGTATGAGCCGTTTTATAATAAATTTTTTCTTCTTGGTCATTGAAAAATCTTTTTCTATGACTCCTTATTTAGACGCGAGTGTGTGGTCAATAGCCAGGGAGCCTAGTCTCTCTCTCAAAGCCGTTTGAGTTTAGTTCACTAAACTTGCCTAAAGATCAGTACTCCGCCTTTGGGATAGGAGGTTACAGCCGGGGGCTGACCCGCTTGAGGTCTTGAGATCGGACGTGTCATATTAATGCATGACAGAAGCACCCCTTTTTGACCAATTTTCGGATTGGCACCTAACACTTGATCTAATTCGGACGTCAAGTTTTTACTAAATTGTTGGGTTTTCCAAGCCTATGGCACTTTTAAACTATTTGTATGTTTCCCGCATAAGTCTCGCAGTGCAACGCCGGACACCTTTATCGATCTAGCGAAAACATTCTCGGATATTGCTATATATGCATCGGTTTCGAATTGTGTCTTCGGTCAATAGTTGGGTTGCCCAGCTCCTTTGCTTGCCTCCTATGTTCCGCTTTGTTTGGCTAGGTGTGCAAAGGGAGAACCACTGTGATTGTGCTTCCAACTCACATGGTTAAGCGCCTCAGTGGAGAAAGCCGAAAACTGACTGTCACAATAAGCGTAAACTGGTCAGCGATCCGATGACCATGTTAAATGACGGGCCATTCATAACATTGGCCGAAGTGTTTACGGCTTGACATCGGCTGTCGCCGAACACTAACCGGGGGCTCGTAGCTAGCTTCCCCAGTTTAAAGCTCCTAAAGTGAAAGTTATAAAGCCCGCATATCTGAATGCCTCGTTTCCGCTAACACAACCGCCTTCGGGCGCCGAGACGTCGGCTAAGGGTTGTTTTGTTATTGCGAGAACACCCTGCATGGCATCTACAATGGGGCGGAAGCCGACGAAGGGCCACTTTCAACTGATAAACGGTCGCAACGGTGTCAAAATAAACATATCATCGGTGTTTGTATTTAATATACAAAGGCTGCCTTCCGTAATCATCGTTATAAAGCCATACATATGCATCAATTTGACTTAAGATTTTGGCCAAGCTGGGTTGCCTGGCTCCTGTGCTTACCCCTACGTTCCCGATTGTTCGGCTAGGCGGTAAAGGGAGCACCTCTGTGATTGTTACTACCGGGTCATCCGAGTTAGTACCTCAGACTGGGTGAAGCCGAAAGCTAGCAATCTTAAAGGACCACATTGGTCGGTAACGACGGAAGTAAAAAATTTGGTTCATTAATAACATAGAGTTCTGGAACTTTCGCCGAACTAAATCCTCAATATTTTCCTCCCACATTGATTGGAGGTGAGTTTTCATGATCATGATAAGCATGACGACCCAAAGAAATGAACCAATAGCGGGACTATTTTCTTTGAAGATGTTTCTTACGTTAAAACGTAATATAACATATCTCTCCGTGTACCTTTGTTTATAAAACCGTATGGCTGAATTGCCTTGTTTTCCATAAATCTATGCTAATGGCCGAAGAGGTTGAAGCCGATGGTCGGTCAACAAAGTTTTGTACAATGCGGATCCGAGCATTAATGATGTAAAGTACTTGGATACATAGAATCATTACACATAATTTGTGATTTTACTCCAGATATCGATCCTTAATTCGGCCACCCGTGCCCACATTAAGGCTCTGGGGCTACTGGGCTTCACGCTCATTATTTATAAATATTAAAGGGGCATATCGATCCCCTGATCTGGTGTTGCCACCCGACCAGTGTCTCCGGGGCTACTGCATTGGCATACCAATGCAGCAAATTTTAAGTGCAATATAGTTTTCGAGGAGATTATGATCCTCAGGTTGGTCGGCCGCACCGAACCTAAGTCTCGAGGACTTTGCACACCGCTTTTTGTGTCCCGAAGTATTCTACCGAGCTAGGAGTTGATCCTTAGGCCGATTTTACAAATCAACCTGAGTCTCGGGGGCTACTAGGATCAGCGGCCTTATGTCATCCTTCAGGTGCATCTCGGGTTTTAGACCAATACACACCTTGAGGGCTACTTTCTATATATCTCGGTGATACGTCTCCAACGTATCTATAATTTTTGATTGCTCCATTCTACTTTATCTACTGTTTTGGACTATATGGGCTTTATTTTCCACTTTTATATTATTTTTGGGACTAACCTATTAACCGGAGGCCCAGCCTGTAATTGCTGTTTTTGCCTATTTCAGTGTTTCAAGAAATGGAATATCAAGCAAGTACAAACGGAATGAAACCTTCGGAAACGTGATTTTCTCACCGAACGTGATCCAGGAGACTTGGACCCTACTCCAAGGAACAACAGAGGCGGTCACGAGGGTGGGGGCGCGCCCCCTGCCTCGTGGGCCCCCTATTGCTCCACCGACGCACTCCTTCCTCCTATATATACCTACGTACCCCCAAACGATCAGAATAGGAGACAAAAACCTAATTCCACCGCCGCAACTTCCTGTATCCACGAGATCCCATCTTGGGGACTGTTCCGGAGCTACGCCGGAGGGGGCATCCATCACGGAGGGCTTCTACATCAACACCATAGCCTCTCCGGTGAAGTGTGAGTAGTTTACTTCAGACCTTTGGGTCCATAGCTAGTAGCTAGATGGCTTCTTCTCTCTTTTTGGATCTCAATACAACGTTCTCCCCCTCTCTCGTGGAGATCTATTCGATGTAATCTTCTTTTTGCGGTGTGTTTGTTGAGACCGATGAATTGTGGGTTTATGATCTAGATTATCTATGAATAATATTTGAATCTTCTCTGAATTCTTTTATGTATGATTGGTTATCTTTGCAAGTCTCTTCGAATTATCCGTTTGGTTTGGCCGACTAGATTGGTAGTTCTTGCAATGGGAGAAGTGTTTAGCTTTGGGTTCAATCTTACGGTGTCCTTACCCAGTGACAGAAAGGGTTGCAAGGCACATATTGTATTGTTGCCATCGAGGATAACAAGATGGAGTATTTATCATATTGCATGAATTTATTCCTCTACAACATGTCATCTTGCTTAAGGTGTTACTCTGTTTTTAACTTAATACTCTAGATGCATGCTGGATAGCGGTCGATGAGTGTGGTAATAGTAGTAGATGCTGAATCGTTTCGGTCTACTTGTCTCGGACGTGATGCCTATACATGATCATACCTAGATATACTCATAACTATGCTCAATTCTGTCAATTGCTCAACAGTAATTTGTTCACCCACCGTAGAATACTTATGCTCTTGAGAGAAGCCACTAGTGAAACCTATGGCCCCCGGGTCTATTCTCATCATATCGATCTCCATCACTTTAATACTTGCTTTGTTTTTACTTTGCCTTTTACTTTTCCCTTTGCATCTATATATCAAAAATACCAAAAATATTATTTATCATCTCTATCAGATCTCACTCTCGTAATTGACCGTGAAGGGATTGACAACCCCTAATCGCATTGGTTGCGAGGAGCTATCGATTTGTGCAGGTACGAGGGACTTGTGCGTGGCCTCCTACTTGATTGATACCTTGGTTCTCAAAAACTGAGGGAAATACTTACGCTAGTTTGCTGCATCATCCTCTCCTCTTCGGGGAAAACCAACGCAAGCTCAAGATGTAACAAGAAGGATTTTTGGCGCCGTTGCCGGGGAGGCTCACGCAAGAGCAAGTCAAGCACCATACCAAGTACCCATCACAATCCCTATCTCTCGCATTACATTATTTGCCATTTGCCTCTCGTTTTCCTCTCCCCCACTTCACCCTTGCCGTTTTATTCGCCCTTCCTCCGTTCAATCTTGTGTTACCATGTGCCTTCTTTTTGCTTGCATCTTCGCTTGCTAAAAGTTTATGGATCCTCATCCACTTGCTAATCTCTTTAAGAGGTCCAATTATGATGAACCTATTGCTAGTGAATTGAGTGCACTAGATTATCTTTATGAGGTTTTGCCAGAAATTCGTGAATCTAAAAATTGTGATGAAGTACTTTATGAAGCGATTCACGATAGATCTTTGAATAAAAAGCATGATTGCAATGACTTTACTATAAATTCTATTGATGCCAATTGTGCTAAAAATATGCAAAACCCTAAGCTTGGGGATGCTAGTTTTGCTATGTCCTCTACTTGTTGCAATGATCGTGATTGGGGTGATTCTTCTTATGATCTTGAAAATTTATTTAATCCCCATGATGAATATGAGATTGATAATATTGTTTGCAATAATATTGAAAGTGGGCTTGGAAGAATGTAAACTTTAGATCCCACATATATGGAGAATATTCAATCTTGTGGAATTTTTTATAAAAGTGGGCTTGGAGAAATCATGACTTTAATTAATGATAATCCCACTACTTTGGAAGAGTGTCAACTTCGCATGCATGTGGATCGTGTTGAGAATATGTTATGTGATAGCTATATTGTTGAATTTTCCTATGATCCTACATGTAATTATTATGAGAGAGGAAAAATATGGTTATAGAAATTTTCATGTTACTAAATTACCTCCCGTTATGTTGAGATTGCTAGTATTCCTTTCCGCTTCCTTGCTTATGCTAGCTTTTGCTTGCTACGAAAATTTGTTTGCCTATAATATGCTTATGCATAGGAAGTATGTTAGAATTAAGTGTGTTTGTCACATGTTTTATGATGCTCTCTTTGTGCCTCAATTCTTGTCTTTCTTGTGAGCATCATTAAAATCTCAATGCCTAGCTAGGGGCGTTAAACGATAGCGCTTGTTGGGAGGCAACCCAATTTTTTTTTGTTTTTTTTCTTTTGCTTCTGTTTAGGAATAAATAATCCATCTACCCTCTATTTAGATGTGGTTTTATGTTTTAATTTGTGTTTGTGCCAAGCTAGACCTATTGGATCTTCTTGGATGAAAGTTATTTGATCTTGTTGTAATTTCCAGCAACTTTGCGTTTAATTGTTAAAAATCACCAAAACGTGATAAAATACTGATTCCAATTGCTGCTGATCAATAAACAAATTTTCTAGGTCGTCTAATTTTGGTAGATTTTTTGGAGTTCCAGAAGTTTGCGTTAGTTACAGATTACTACAGACTGTTCTGTTTTTGGCAGATTCTATTTATCGTGTGTTGTTTGCTTATTTTGATGAATCTATGGTTAGTAAAATAGTTTATAATACATAGAGAAGTTGGAATACAGTAGGTTTAACACCAATATAAATAAAGAATGAGTTCATTACAGTACCTTAAAGTAGTCTTTTGTTTTCTTTCTCTAATGGAGCTCACGAGATTTCTATTGAGTTTTGTGTTGTGAAGTTTTTAAGTTTTGGGTAAATTCCTTTGATGGATTATGGAACAAGGAGTGGCAATAGCCTAAGATTGGGGATGCCCATGGCACCCCCAAAAAGTCAAAGCTAGGGGATGCCCCGGAAGGCATCCCCTCTTTCGTCTACTTCCATCAGTAATATACTTGGAGCTATATTTTTATTCACCACATGATATGTGTTTTGCTTGGAGCGTCTTGTATTATTTGCGTCTTTGCTTGTTAGTTTACCAAAATCATCCTTTATGTACACACCTTTTGAGAGAGCCATACATGAATTGGAATTTGATAGAATACTCTACGTGCTTCACTTATATCTTTTGAGCTTGATAGTTTTGCTCATAGTGCTTCACTTATATCTTTTGAGCGTGATAATTTTTGCTCTAGTGCTTCACTTAGATCTTTTAGAGCACGGTGGTATATTTGTTTTAAAGAAACTATTGATCTCTCATGCTTCACTTAGATTATTTTGGGAGTCGTTAATAGCATGGTAATTTGCTTAATGTTAATATACTTGGTATTCAAGATATGTGAAACTTTCTTTTGAGTGTGTTGAATACTAAGAAAAGTTTGATGCTTGATAATTGTTTTGAGATATGAAGATGGTGATATTAGAGTCATGCTAGTTGAGTAGTTGTGAATTTAAAGAATACTTGTGTTGAAGTTTGTGATTCCCGTAGCATGCACGTATGGTGAACCGTTATGTGATGAACTCGGAGCATGATTTATTTATTGATTGTCTTCCTTATGAGTGGCGGTCAGGGACGAGCGATGGTATTTTCCTACCAATTTATCCCCCTAGGAGCATGCGCGTAATAATTTGCTTTGATAACTTCTTAATTTTTGCAATAAGTATATGAGTTCTTTATGACTAATGTTGAGTCCATGGATTATACGCACTTTTTCCCATCCTTCCACCATTGCTAGCCTCTCTAATACCACGCACTTTTCGCCGGTATCATACACCCACCATATATCTTCCTCAAAACAGCCACCATACCTACCTATCATGGCATTTCCATAGCCATTCCGAGATATATTGCCATGCAACTTTCCACAGTTCCGTTTATTATGACACGCTCCATCATTGTCATATTGCTAGCATGATCATGTAGTTGACATCGTATTTGTGGCAAAGCCACCATTCATAATTCTTTCATACATGTCACTTATGTTTCATTGCATATCCCGGTACACCGCCGGAGGCATTCATATAGAGTCATACTTTGTTCTAAGTATCGAGTTGTAATTGTTGAGTTGTAAGAAAAAATAGAAGTGTAATGATCATCATTATTAGAGCATTGTCCCAAGTGAGGAAAGGATGATGGAGACCATGATTCCCCCACAAGTCGGGATGAGACTCTGGACGAAAAAAAAAGAAAAAAAAGAGGCCATAAAAAAGAGAAAAGGCCCAAAGAAAAAAATGAGAGAAAAAGAGAGAAGGGACAATGTTACTATCCTTTTACCACACTTGTGCTTCAAAGTAGCACCAAGATCTTCATGATAGAGAGTCTCTCATTTTGTCACTTTCATATACTAGTGGAAATTTTTCATTTTAGAACTTGGCTTGTATATTCCAATGATGGGCTTCCTCAAATGCCCTAGGTCTTCGTGAGTAAGCGAGTTGGATGCACACCCACT
Source organism: Aegilops longissima (assembly GCA_021605205.1). Classification (NCBI taxonomy): domain Eukaryota; kingdom Viridiplantae; phylum Streptophyta; class Magnoliopsida; order Poales; family Poaceae; genus Aegilops; species Aegilops longissima. The sequence continues at coordinate 309,339,488 of CM038679.1, read as the reverse complement.
TAGTTTCTTTTGTTGAGCTTTCATATACTTATAGCTCTAGTGCATCCGTTGCATGGCAATCCCTACTCACTCACATTGATATTATTGATGGGCATCTCCATAGCCCGTTGATACACCTAGTTGATGTGAGACTATCTTCCCTCTTTTTGTCTTCTCCACAACCACCATCCTATTCCACATATAGTGCTATATCCATGGCTCACGCTCATGTATTGCGTGAAGATTGAAAAAGTTTTGAAAATGTTAAAGTATGAAACAATTGCTTGGCTTGTCATCGGGGTTGTGTATGATTTAAATATTTTGTGTGGGGAAGATGGAGCATAGCCAGACTATATGATTTTGTAGGGATAACTTTCTTTGGCCATGTTATTTTGAGAAGACATAATTGCTTAGTTAGTATGCTTGAAGTATTATTGTTTTTATGTCAATATGAACTTTTGTCTTGAATCTTTCGGATCTGAATATTCATACCACAATTAAGAAGATTTACATTGAAATTATGCCAAAGTATCACTCCGCATCAAAAATTCTCTTTTTATCATTTACCTACTCGAGGACGAACATGAATTAAGCTCGGGGATGCATGATACGTCTCCAACGTATTTATAATTTTTGATTGCTCCATGCTACTTTATCTACTGTTTTGGACTATATTGGGCTTTATTTTCCACTTTTATATTATTTTTGGAACTAACCTATTAACTGGAGGCCGAGCCCAGAATTGTTGTTTTTTTGCCTATTTCAGTGTTTCAAAGAAACGGAATATCAAACGGAGTCCAAACGTAATGAAACCTTCGGAAAAGTGATTTTCTCACCGAACGTGATCCAGGAGACTTGGACCCTACTCCAAGGAACAACAGAGGCGGTCACGAGGGTGGGGGCGCGCCCCCCTGCCTCGTGGGCCCCCTGTTGCTCCACCGACGTACTCCTTCCTCCTATATATACCTACGTATCCCCAAACGATCATAACAGGAGCCAAAAACCTAATTCCACCGCCGCAACTTCCTGTATCCACGAGATCCCATCTTGGGGCCCGTTCCGGAGCTCCGCCGGAGGGGGCATCCACCACGAAGGGCTTCTACATCAACACCATAGCCTCTCCGATGAAGTGTGAGTAGTTTACTTCATACCTTCGGGTCCATACCTAGTATCTAGATGGCTTCTTTTCTCTTTTTGGATCTCAATACAATGTTCTCCCCCTCTCTCATGGAGATCTATTCAATGTAATCTTCTTTTTGCGGTGTGTTTGTTGAGACCGATGAATTGTGGGTTTATGATCCAGATTATCTATGAATAATATTTGAATATTCTCTGAATTCTTTTATGTATGATTGGTTATTTTGCAAGTCTCTTCGACTTATCCGTTTGGTTTGGCCAACTAGATTGGTAGTTCTTGCAATGGGAGAAGTGTTTAGCTTTGGGTTCAATCTTGCGGTGTCTTTACCCAGTGACAGAAAGGGTTGCAAGGCACGTATTGTATTGTTGCCATCGAGGATAACAAGATGGAGTATTTATCATATTGCATGAATTTATTCCTCTACATCATGTCATCTTGCTTAAGGCGTTACTCTGTTTTTAACTTAATACTCTAGATGCATGTTGGATAGCGGTCGATGAGTGGAGTAATAGTAGTAGATGCAGAATCATTTTGGTCTACATGTCTCGGACGTGATGCCTATATACATGATCATACCTAGATATACTCATAACTATGCTCAATTTTGTCAATTGCTCAACAATAATTTGTTCACCCACCGTAGAATACTTATGCTCTTGAGAGAAGCCACTAGTGAAACCTATGGCCCCCGGGTCTATTCTCATCATATCGATCTCCATCACTTTAATACTTGCTTTGTTTTTTACTTTGCCTTTTACTTTTCACTTTGCATCTATATATCAAAAATACCAAAAATATTATTTATCATCTCTATCAGATCTCACTCTCGTAAGTGACCGTGAAGGGATTGACTACCCCTAATCGCGTTGGTTGCGAGGAGCTACCGATTTGTGCAGGTACGAGGGACTTGTGCGTGGCCTCCTACCGGATTGATACCTTGGTTCTCAAAAACTGAGGGAAATACTTACGCTACTTTGCTACATCATCCTCTCCTCTTCGGGGAAAACCAACACAAGCTCAAGACGTAGCACTCGGTAGAGAATAAATTGCACCAATAAAAAATATTAACAAAAAATCGGCCCGCAGTCGGGGTGGTGCATCACCTCGGAAGCAGTCTGGCATAAAGCTCGGGCGCCAGTTGCTGGCTCCATAGAGGGCATTTCCGGCATTAAGCTCAGGTAAGCTCCTTCAACTTTTTTGAACGAAGGTGATCTATGACACCTCGGACATAGTCTGGCGTTGGAGCTTGGACATAGTTCGGTGTTGGAGATCAACTATAACAATACTCTTCGGATTAGCATCGGCTGTCGTTGACGGTGTCCTGGACTAGGGGGTATTCACCACGTCGTCTCCCGATCAGTTGGGTTGGAACGAGGACCCCATGGCCGTTTACTCATGGGCCAGTTCGGACAGCCCATACCGCATACAAGGAGGATTACACAAGACTTGGTGCCCAAGACAAGGACTCCTCTAAACCCTAGGCCTACGGTGCATATATAAACCGAGGCCAGGCTAGTCAATGCACAATCTCATATTCATTACTACAATCTCGTGGTAGATACATGTACTCTATACTACACCCATATGAATACAATCAAAAACAGCATGTAGGGTATTATCTCATCAAGAGAGCCCGAAGCTGGGTAAAACCCCGTGTCCATGTTACCATCGCTCCAAGACGCCTAGCTTAGGACCCCTACTACGAGATACGCCGGATATTGAACCGACAGTCATGCTGGGTGATAGCGGACGGGGTGAGGAAGAGGCTCCATTAGTCGCTAATGACATCGCCATATATGAGGATGAGGATGACGATGAAACTGACCAGTATATCAATACTGGCGCCTATGATGTGTACTTAGGGTTTGAGCGTCATTAGTCGGTGCCTGAATTTCCACCGCCAAAGGTTAAACGTATTATAGACGAACTTCCATTAGGAAAGAAGCATAGGAAGAGATGGAGGAAAGGCAACAAAGCTGCTTCTATGATCCAGCCGCCTTAGCAGCCTCAGGTTCAAGACCGTATACCTATCCCCGGTGCGGCAAAATGGCATATCTCCGGTGAACCAATCCTACCTAAGGCAGCGTTAGAGGCCACACACGGCAATCTAAGGAGACTTCATGACGATGTGCTGCGGACAGAGAAAAGCCTCATCGCCTCAGAAAATCCAGGATACCCACTCTATGTGGTTAACGTGCCGCGGCAAAGGTCGTACATCCACTCATGCCCCGCGGACAAGTTCTTCCTTCGATTTGATTACATCTTTGTCATGTTTCACTTGAAGAAGCTGGATTTTACGTTTATCCTCCTTTTTGCCTTGAACATGAACTACATCATCGGGATTGAGCACATACCTCATATCTGTGTCGCTGACCCGTACTTCATGCACGAGGGATTCTTGGCAGTCCGTGCAGAGCATCGTGAATACGCGAGGGGCTACATCATCGATTTCATGGTCGCTAATAAGCACAAGGAGGTGATTCTCGTGCCTTATCATCCCCTATAAGTCATCTGCATGGATATCCTTCCTTCGATTCCAATCATTCATTTGCACGGTGGAGCCTAATTAATTTGAGGTGTACTTATTTTACACAGCGGCGGGCACGCCGTCCTCATCATCCTTTACCCCTGATACTCCCACACTCTTTACTTGGACTCATCGATGAACATGAACAAAAAGGATTACACCCACATCAAGTCTGTTCTCGACAGTGCTATCTTTTACTACGACGCACGGGGCGGAGAGATCAAGGACAAGAAGAAAAAGGACAGTAGGCCCGCCTTCGTCCATAAGACCGACTTCTCCTGCATCCAGCAAACGAGTGATTCTCTTAGTGATGGATTCTATGTCCTACATCACATGCTGGAGTATAGACGGGATCATCCGGACCTTCGTATGTCACCTAAATCCGGCGATGCCCATATTCTGCAATGGGCAAAGAACATAGGAGATACCCCGGATCATCGACTTCGAGCTGAGTTCTATCACATCCAGCATGAACTTGCCCAAGTCATCGTGAAGCAGGTCCTGGGCAAAACAGGTCTGTTCTACGAGGAAGGGCAAATGTCACGGGAAGACGTCCGAACACGCTTAGCCGCTCAACGTCTCGACCTGAAGCCTTTCGCTAAGCTCGGGGACTATCTCCCTGACTAGGATGGATGGAACGACATGTTGGAGTGATTGTCGATATATGACAATGTGTCCGTTTAGTCCATACTTTCTGAATGATGAAACTTAGAGTTATGCATGACGAAACTTTATTTGTGATGTAATTAAACTGTCCTCCTCAACTAGCAAAGATCACTCTAGTTAGGGCATTTTGGGTATGATGAACTTTGTTATTTATGCTTATGATATGTTGCTTCTATTTTTGCCAAGTCTATCTCTTTCTATTGCTCAACTATGTATGTTGCATATCATCGACTCATGTGACGATGCAGGTGCATAGATCATCGATGACGAAGAAGTGCAACACCAGGAGTATATGACGAGTGGCCGGAGTGTCAGGCCCAGGTGTACCGGTTTCCGGTTTCCGAGCGGTAGCCAGTAGTTAGTATAGGTTCACGCTAATGCGAGAGTGGGATACGAACTCATGTACTGCATAGTTCCGCTCTCACTCATAGTGATAGCTCTTCTGGAGTATATCATTGTATATATGGATGACGATGTAGTTGCAAGTAATCGAGACTTGTATCGCTTTTTTCGAGATGATGATGAGAGAACACTTTGTGTTGGATGATGATTATGATGATGACATGATTTGATGAGACTATCGGTATGTATATGCTATGATTACATTTATATGCGTTTGATATGCTAAAGATAATTGTATAAAGCCTGTTCAAATACAAAACAAATATGTAGAAAAAATAGAAACTAATAAAACTAGCAGTAGCGAGGGGAATAAAGTTAGCAGTAGAGCTCTCTTACCAGTAGCGTTTCCTGGTCAAAAGCACTGTAGCTATTCGTAGCAGCGCGTGGCACCAAAGACCGCTTCTGCTAGACATGTATAGCAGTAGCGTGGGATGGCACGCGCTACTGCTACATGTTAGCTGTAGTGCCTTATCAGTATCGCAGCACCCCGCGCTACTGCTAGGCAAAATACCCGCGCTACTTCTAGGCTTTTCCCTAGTAGTGATGTGGTAACTAAGCACAAGGCACTTAAACAAATCAGAAGCACTGCAAGCTAGACACCATATGGAAGGTGCAACAAATATCACTCTGCCAAGTTAAAACTGTCTCGTCATAGGTGGTGTTCATCAAATTAGAAGCACTACATGCTAGAAATCATATTCAAGGCGCAAACCAATATCACACTGCCAACTTAAAGGTGTCTCATCATAAGTAACTGATGCAGGATAAACAAGAAGAGTAGTTTCATGTAAGAACATGGTGTGATAGACATATATAGTATGTACCAAAAACATGAAGGCATGTCATATTCACACATATAATGTGTAAGCTAAGCAGATGCAGTTTACACTAATTAGAAGCAATACAAGCCAGACACCATATGCAACATGCAACTAGATATCACACTGCCAAGTTAGAGCAAGCAACTGGGATAGTGGAGTAGGGGAGCGGAGACTTGGAACTTGTAATGCACTAGCAGTACAAGGAGAATCCATACAGATTATCCATTTACGTTGTTGCACAGGGCCACCATCATCGCCTTCCTTAGTTTTTTCCTTCCTCCTTTTTGATTTTGCCTTGTCAAGTCAAACCCACAAGAAAAATGAATAATTTGCTCTTCAGAACTCATTGATGCATGATACTGACAAACACTACTTTTATGTAAGGCAGTCGCATGATAGCAGGATGGGATATGTATGAAAAACAGGATGACATGACATATTGACATGTATGATATGTGAAGTGTAAACTAAGTACAAGGTGTTTGAACTAATTAGACGCAATGCAAGCTAGACACCATATGAAAGATGAAACCAATATCGCTCTGCCAAATTAGAAAGGTGGCCTCATAAATGTATTTGACCAAATTAGAAGCAATACATGGCAACAAGCTAGAAATAATATGCAACATGCAATGACTAAAGGTGTCTCATCGTAAGTTATTGATGCAAGATACAGAAGAGTGGTAGTTTCATGTAAGAACATGGTTAACAGATAGATGTAGTATGTACCAAAAATAGGAATGCATGTCATATTCATAGGTATAATGTGTAAACTAAGCAGATGCAATTTACCCTAATTAGAAGCATTACAAGCTAGACACCGTATGCAACATGAAACCACATATCCCACTACGAAGTTAGAGCAAGCACCTGCATTGGTGGTGCGGGGAAAATGCGGTCTTCAAGTATGGAGCTACGTTAAATATCTTCATTTAGACTTGCTGTTTCTTGAGAATCATGTGGGGAGGATGAAACTGCACTCTTTATAAGAGTAGCGCATCTCATACTAACCCACGGACATGACTATCTCATCATAAGTGATAGATGCAAGATACAGAAAAAGAGTGGTTTGATGTAAGAACATGGTTTGATAGGCAGATGTAGTATGTACCAAAAATTGGAAGGCATGTCATATTCACATGTATAATGTGTAAGCTAAGGAGATGCAATTTAAGAAATTAGGAGCAATACAAGCTACGCACCATATGCAAGATGCAACAAGATACCGCACTGCCATGTTAGAGCAGGCACCTGGGGTTGTGGAGAAGGGGAGATGAGATTTGGAACTTGCGCTGCAGTAGGAGTAGTAGGATAATCTGCGGAGATCATCTGTTTCGGTTGCTCCATAGGACCACCATCATTCCGTGTGTTCATCCTTTTAGATTTTGCCTTGTCAATTCAAACACACAAGAAAAATGAATGTAATTCGCTCTTCCAAATTAGTCGATGCATGATACTGACGAACACAACTTTTATGTAAGGCAACCACATTACAGGAAGATGGAATATGTACGAAAAATGCTAAGCAGAAGGCATTTCAACAAATTGGAAGCAATGCAAGCTAGACACCACACGAAAGATCCAACGAAAATCACTCTACCAAGTTAGAAGTGTCTCATTATAAGTGGCATTTCAAAAAACTAGAGGCAATACATCTTTGAAATGATATGCAAGATGCAACCAATATTACACTGTCTATTTGAAGGTGTCTCGTCAGAAGTGATTGATGAGGTATACACAAGAAAAGTAGTTTGATGTAAGAACATGGTTAATAGAGAGACACAGTATGTACCAAAAATAGGAATGCATGTAATATTCACAGGTATAATATCTTAACTAAGCAGATGCAATTTACCCAAATTAGAAGCATTAGAAGGAACACACCATATGCAACATGCAACAATATATCACATTGCCAAGTAAGAGCAAGCACCCGCGATGGTGGTGTAGGGGAATTGCGGTCATCAACTACAGAGCTACATTGACTATCTTCATTTAGCCTTGTTGTTTCTTGAGAATCATGTGGGAGGATGACACTGCACTCTTTAAAAGAGTAGTGCGTCTCATAGTAACCCACTAGGGTTACTATCTCATCATCAGTGATTGATGAGTGATACACAAGAGCATTACTTTGATTTAAGAACATGGTTAATAGACAGATGTAGTATGTATCAAAAACAGGAAGGTATGTAATTAACAAAGGAATAATGTGTAAAGTAAGCAGATGCAATTTAACCAAATTGGAAGCAATACAAGCTAGACACCATATGCAACACTCAACCACATTTGACAGCGCAAAGTTAAAGCAAGCACTTGGGTTGGTTTTGTGTGGCAATTGAGATCATCAATTATAGAGCTACGTTTAGTGTCTCCATCTGCTGACACTACACCCTTTAGAGCAGTGAAACACTTAGTGCTTATCCTCGAATTTAACTGGAGCGACTTCTGTCTTTTCTTTTGTGTATTCATCAACAGTGCGACAGAGTCTGAAATACCCATGCATAAAAAAAATAACAGTGTGAGTACGGGTGAAGTGTCCGCACAAGTAATATAGTGTAAAAGTAGCAGATAGCAGGTGGGTGAGAAATGAATGACGGGAGACATATGATAGCTCTAGAACATGCATGGCACACGAAATTAGATTCTAGGATTTTGAAATATGAGCACAGGGATGGTCGGCAAATGCAGATACTCCTGCAGCACACCACAAGGTGTGGTCCTATGAAAATAACAGTCGACTGAAAACAAATAGGTCAGTCTATTTTTTCTGCACCGTCTGATGTACAAAGAACGGGCAGATCACCTTCATCTACCTCCAGCCAGTCAGTGTTGAAGATCTTCCCCGAAACGCCGGCGACCACCAGCCCAGTCCCTTGCCTCCGCTATCCCCTTGACCTCACCGCACCGCCGTGCTTGGCACCCCCCGCCCATCCCTTCAAGCCCCGCTGTAGCGACCCGACCAGAATGGGTCAAGTCTCTGTGCTTAAGTGTCATCCCTGGATCGGTATGCTGACACACACAATACTCAAGGATTTATAACAGAGGTAAATCACATGTATAAAGTAACGTAAATACTATTACCTCAATCCAAAATAGCGGAAGTAACAAGGTTGTGGATTCCCATCAACACCAACGGCAAAGTTGAGTGTAGAAATCGTAACCCTAACGTATCACTTACTAAATAAATGCGAAAAGTCTCGCAACATGAAACGTTGCAGCCCAAAAACGGGTCAGCACATGGAATATGCTGGCAATGTAACACATAGAGAGTAATGAAAGAATAAGCAAATACTACATGCATATATGGCTGGTGGAAAAGCTCTGTGGTTATAATGGTTTTGCGAAAAGCCAATTTTTACCTACTGCAAAGGAATAAATTTATTTAACTATCATGGTGGTTGTTGAACATTGAGAATGGTTGACAACATTCTCAATCCCCATTAAAAGTACTCATTAACAACCCAACAATATTAATTAGAGTAACATGATGGGATCAACCGGATAATCCAAGAACTAGATACTCAAGATGTCCATAACCGGGGACACGGCTAACCATGATTAGTTTATACACTCTGCAGAGGTTTGCGCACTTTTCCCCACAAGACTCGATCGCCTCCGCTGGATTTCTCGCACTACATGATGTTTGAGAAACGGATGACCGAGACATGGTCTTTCGGAAGTGCTAGCACCTTACATGTGGGTAGACCGGGACACCTACTTTCCCCTACATCTTCTAGTCTACCCGTAAGAGTTCGCACAACATAATCAACTATGCCAGAGCCCATAATGGCTTGTGGCTGCACACGGAAGTTTCTAGTTTGAATAATCTCATGATCCCTTTGAGCCTGGGTGGCGGTCCGAAGAAATATAGGCAAATCCTGATAGAAACCAGGTGCCTCAATCCACCCAGATGTGTGTTTAAGTTGCCACCTTAAATAAACCATTAAATAACAATCTCACACCTGTCATGGAATTCACTCACCCAATCCACATCTACTAGCATAGCATGGCATAATAAGCAAACGTAGAAGTAACTCCCAAGGGTTTGATAATAAAACAGGTAATAGGTACTACCTCAATCTACTTCCCAAAGCCCATAATTTAATTAGATCCTAATCATGCAATGTTTGAGGACAGATCTAATGCATAAAAACTGGGTAGTAGAAAAGGTATGATCAAAGTGTTACTTGCCTGCAATGTTGATGAAGATGATTCGCACTCATAACTCTTGATAGGTCTACTCTTCACACTCCGGTCAATCTATCGTAAGCAATCAGTAATAACCACACATAAGCAATCACTCAAAAGATCGGACCGAACGAAGAAAAGGATTCGGAAAACATCAAACCAAGCAAATGACTCTTGCAACATAAAACAATTTCTAACAGTACCAAAATTATGTGAATTTGGCCTTATCAGAAAATTTAGGTCAAGAGCTTCGATTTGCAAAAAGAATCAACTCAAACGGAGTTATAAAACTCATGTTATTATCAAACGAAGTTCAAATACAAATTAGTTTGAATTCAAATTTTAAAAATTTCAAAAACATGTTTGATTTGGATTACTGGATAGAGGAGATCATAGCGAAGAAGTGGGCATTGGTTTCGTTGGATTCGGATAAACGAGTAAAAAGTTATGGTCGTTTGAAAAACAGGGACTAAACTATAAGATAAACAACTACATCTAGGTCCCTGGCAGAAAAAAAATAAAAAGAAAAAGAAAAACTATACCGAACGAATGTTCGCTTCCGAACGCTAACGAACGAAAAACCGTTCGCTCCAGATCTAATATGACGAGCGTTCACTAATTAAAACTAACTAAAATAAACTGCGTTTAAAAAGAAAAACCGACGAAAACCGGATCGGGCGGCGGTTATACCGGTTCGCGGAGGTTCAGCGGTTTTCGCGAGAAAACCGGCGGCGGCGAGGTCGAACTCCGGCAACGGCGGGACGGTGGCGGCGGCTCTGGTCCGGCCGGGGCGGCGGCTCCAGTGGTCGTCGAGGACGGCGGAGAGCACGGGGAGGGGCGGCGTTGGGCGGCGGGTGCGGTGGCGGTGTCGGCGGCGGGCGACGGCGACGAGAGCGGTGGCGGCTGCGGCTTCCGGCGGCGGTGAGATGCGGCGGCGGCGGTTCCGGCGAGATGCGGGAGAGGGAGAGAGAGGGGCCCGGGGCGGCGCCCTTTATAGGAGAGGAGGGGCGAGGTGGCGTGGAGAAGGGGGTGGTGGAGAGGCGGCGCGGGAGGCCGGGCGGCGTACGGCGACGGCGGCGTGGCGGCTCGGGACTCTGTCCCGAGCTCGGGGACGAGCGCGGAGGTAGGCTGGGCTGTGGTGGCTGGCTCGGAGTCTTGGGCAGCCCGGTCGTAGGGGAATTTTTTAAAACATTTTCCAGACAATTGAAATAATAAAAACAAATTAAACGAAAATATTATATAGGCATATAATATATCAAAATTTTCAGAAAAATATTTTCTACAACATGGACATTTTTGTAAGGTGAAATAAAATCCACATAAATTTAAATAAAACAAAGAGTGCTACTGCCCTACTAAAATCCAATAAAAATCATTTTAAAAGTACCAAAATGACTTCAAATTAATTTCTCTCCAATTTTCTGATGTAGGGAATCATGTTACCCTATTTTCCTTATATTTTAATTTTGGAGAAAAATAATTTGAATAAAACTCAAATAACTCCGAATTGAAAATAAATTCAAAAGAACTTTGAATCTAATTCTTTGAAACTCCCAACTCATATTTCATATGTTTTGAAGAAGTCATTTTATCTTCGCTCGTGAAAATCATTGAGTTGCATAAAGTTTCAGAATTGGAAATATTTTCCAAATGAAATTCAAATATTTTCAACACCCCTTGTCATTTAAATAAATGGAAGAAGTCATGTCATCTTCTCTCCAGGGTTTTGTGGTGAAAAAGAATTTGAATTCATGAAGATCAGAAAATAAAATGAAAGTTTGGGAAAATCCTTTTATTCCCTCTCATTTAACTTTCAAAAAGTTTCGAATTCACTCATTTTCAGTCAATCAATCACACAACAATCAAACAAACAATCAAATCTATCTATTTAATATAACATTCCAAAATTTATAATTTTGGGATGTTCCAAACTACCACCCTTAAAATGAATCTCGTCCTCGAGATTCGGAGAGGCTAGAAAGAAATAGGTTAGGGTTTGGGGGTCTTCTCAAAATCCATCGATCGTCTCCGGGGTCTGGGGGTGCTACCACCCTTAGAAGCATTGTTACGGTTCCATCAAAACTCATATACTCCATCCTTATTGTTGACAGTGTCGGTCTTCTCAAATCTTCAGGATAATTCCTTCTCTGGGCTCTTCCGATAGTGGCATAACCTTTTCCTCAATTCTTTTGTCCTTTCATCTTGGTAAGGTTATCCCGAAACTGGGTCGTCATAGCTGATAGGTGTGGCGCCAATTCTAAACAACTATCGATATCTCATGGTGGTCAACCATTTATGGTTTCTCCTGCAGGAAATGGGTCTGGGTTGAACCTCACCATATAACCTACGGTTTGGAAAAAGCTGCCTTGTACAAGGGAAAATACTTATACCATTCTAAGGTTCAACAAGGTTTAATATCGTTGTCACTCTACTATAGGTAAGTCAATCAGATTTACCATCCTGTATAGCAAGGCGAATAATAAGAGTAAGTCGTTATGGTGATCAATCCATCCCGCACCCAAATCATTACCTTGTACATGGTTTAGCGAATCTCGCATTCTAACACTCGGTCATCCTCACAAGCATTGCAGAATTTCTCTTGTCGACGAACCAAGTTCGGATATATCCATAGATTCTGCGAGCCAAACAAACAACTATCGTTCCTTAACAACTCTCAGGTTTTGCGTAAACTCCTATAGAATCGTCTGTTGATAAAGGCATATCTTCTTCCAGGGTTTTTCCTTCAGCAAAAAATGTGCTTGCTTCTTGGCAGGTCCTGGGGCCTGTGGGTTATGGCCCATCTCATCACTTAAAACCCTTGAACACATCATCTGGGCAACTGATCATTATCCCAACATCCAACTTCCTGGCATACTTAAAATCCATCCAATTGTACAGTCTCTTTTCCTTATATTTGCACCAAACTAAGACGTGATTACTCAGAATCATCATGGAGTCACACTTGCTCCATATTACCAACATCACACCTCCTTTATATCCAATAGTAATTTATCTCTTCATCCGCGTGGGATGTCCCACATACCGAGATAAAAAAAACTTATACTTATGAAGTCCATACTCCACTTCATGGAACATCATTATCCTTTCCAGGGTCAAGCGTCATTACAGGGGAATATTGGCCATCTCTGCATGGCACTTCTTCAACTGGGAAACGTGAAACACATCATGAACTCCTGACAGTCCTTCGGGTGATTCCAACTTGTTGTCCACTTCTCCCATACGCTTCAGAACTCGGTATGGTCCTAAAAATCTTGGGGCTAACTTTCCCTTAACTCCAAACCGTTTAAATCCTCGCAGAGGGGACACACGAAGACATGCTATGTCTCTAATTTCATAGACTACCTCTTTTCGTTTTTGAGTCTGCATAACTCTTCTGCCTGGACTGAGCTACCTTCAGTCTATCTCGAATCAACTTAACATTCTCTTCTGACTCCTTGATCACATTTGGTCCAAACAACTGACGGTCTCCAACTTCATCCCATATCAATGGTTTCTGGCTCCTTCTCCCATACAAAGCTTAAAAAGGGCCCATCTTCAAACTGACTTGGTAGCTGTTGTTGTATGAGAACTCTGCGTAAGGTAGATTATCATCCCCACCAGATCCATAATCTAGCGCACAAGCTCTCAACATGTCCTCCAGAATCTGATTTACTCTCTCAGTCTGTCCATCTGTCTGTGGATGAAAGGATGTAATGAACTCTAGCCTAGTACCCAAAGTCTGGTGCAGCTGATTCCAAAACTTTGAGGTAAACTGTGTTCCTCTATCTGATACATGGTCCTCGGAACTCCATGCAGACATACGATCCTGGTCATATATATCTTGGCCAACTTCGCACTTGTATAGGTGGTTTTCACTGGGATAAAGTGAGCCACTTTGGTCAAGTAAATCAACTACTACTCAGATAGAATCATATCCCGATCGGGTTCTGGGAAATCCGGTAATGAAATCCATGCCAAGCTTATCCCACTTCCATTCGGGTATCGGCATAGGCTGCAATAATCCTGCTGGCTTCTGATGTTTTGCCTTCACTCTCTGACATACGTCACATACGACTACATACTCGACAATATCCTTCTTCATACCAGTCCACCAGAAACACTCCTTCAAATCCAAATACATCTTGGTGTTTACGGGGCGAATCGAGTATGGTGAGTCATGAGCCTCCTGAAGCATTAACTTCCTGATCTCTGCATTATTGGGTACATGTACACTATCCTCAAACCATAAGGTGTCGTGCTCGTCCTTACGAAAACATTTGGCCTTTCCTTCGCTCATCCTCTCTTTTATCTCATCAATCTCTTTGCCATACTTCTGAGCTTCACGAATCTTTCCCAACAATGTAGACTGAACTTCCATTGCGGCAACAAAACTTTTGGGAACAATCTCCAACCGAAGTTCCCTGAGATCCTCGGCTAACTCCTTTGGTAATCCCCCACTTATGAGGGTATTCATCCCGGTGTTCTTTATGGTTGTGTCCTATTTCTCCACAAAGCTTGTATGCACAAGGTTTCTTCATATCCTTTCCATAAGGCCTCAATTTCTGGGACACAAACCTAGACTTTGACAAAGTCAACTTAAATTCTTCCCAAACGGTTACTCCTTGCCATCCATTGATGGTTTGGTACATCCTCCACCAAGTAGCAGCACCTCTTTCAAAACACTGCAGAGCATGCTGGGTCATATCCTTTCTGGCTATAGTGTTATTCTTCATGTGATCCTCCATGTTCTGAATCCATCGGTTTGTCTCCAATTGACTCATCGGTCCAGAAAATACAAGCTCATCTCCATTCATCATCTATTGGGTCCATGAGTTTTGGGGTGGGATAAGAGAGATAGAGAGGGATGCACACAATACAAACAAAAGTTTTGAAAAGGCAGATTTTATTATGGCTGTCGGAAAAACATCAATCAAATGACAGCTCACAATCGTCGCATCTAACGCAGGTGTATAATAGGGGTTTGGGCTTCTAATGGTCAATAAATCTTCAAAGTCATCAAACTCTTCAAGTCTTGTTCATGTCTCTGATGGCTTCTTCTGATCATGCTTGTCCTTCTCAAGTCCTTTTTGCCAGCTCATCTCTGTTGACACGAAGTCTCTTGTGACGTCCTTTAATATTTTTGGAGTTGCGTTCCAAACTTCTAGGTTTCAACATCCTTGGCATGAACCATGGTCCTACTGTCCTTCAATTCCTGACGAATCTCCGGTATCTCGTGGTTTAGCTCCTCCTGCTTGGCTATTTTAATCTTCTGGGACATGAGTTCTTCCCCAAATGCTACCTTATCAAATACTGCTTCCTGCAGGTCCATCTTAACTTCTTGATGTAACACTCCAGATCCTGATGATACACCAGCTACGTTAAAACTTCATTCTTTGCTGACAGATGCTCCTTCAGCCTTCTACCATCCAATTCTTCCATGCATCTGCATGCTTAACTCAGCACGGTGACAATAGCATAAGCGGGAGATAACATCATGGATAGCCGTGTTTCTGCTCTTGTCATTTCCATGAGCTATCATTCCATAGTTGATATCTCCTGCTTTAGGGTTTCCTTGAAAAAACTTTGAGTTCTGATGCTCCATGTTCCGGTCTTTCTCCGATACACCTTGATCTCGGGTATTGATAACTTCCATAGTCTGCCAAGTTCCATAAGCGTAACCTTCCTAGGTCATACAAATCCGGAAATTCTTCAAAGCCTTCAAATTCTCCTAGTCTTCGGAGTCTTCACCGTTGTAGTTTCCGTCATTGTAATGCACGGTAAAATCCTCTTCATTCCAAATGGTCTTAGTTGTCCGATATCCTGTACTTCTTGGAGTGGTCTCATTAGTCGAATCTTTGAGTGGTCAAAAGGGAAAAGGGGTATGGTCTCACTAAAAGGGAATATTTGAATAAGCTCAGAAAAGAAGAGAGGTAAAAGATCTTTTTGAAAATGAAGTTGTAGAGAAAAATCTTTCCTATGGGCTTGTCAGTTTCTAGGGTCACGTCCTACAGTCAACATGTGCTCTAATACCATCTTGTAGCGACCCGACCCGAATGGGTCAAGTCTCTGTGCTTAAGTGTCATCCCTGGATCGGTATGCTGACACACACAATACTCGAGGATTTATAACAGAGGTAAATCACATGTATAAAGTAACGTAAATACTATTACCTCAATCCAAAATAGCGGAAGTAACAAGGTTGTGGATTCCCATCAACACCAACGGCAAACTTGAGTGTAGAAATCGTAACCCTAACGTATCACTTACTCGTCGTCTGAAAAGTCTGCAACATGAAACGTTGCAGCCCGAAAACTGGTCAGCACATGGAATATGCTGGCAATGTAACACATAGAGAGTAATGAAAGAATAAGCCTATACTACATGCATATATGGCTGGTGGAAAAGCTCTATGGTTATAATGGTTTTGTGAAAAGCCAATTTTTCCCTACTGCAAAGGAATAAATTTATTTAACTATCATGGTGGTTGTTGAACATTGAGAATGGTTGACAGCATTCTCAATCCCCATTAAAAGTACTCATTAACAACCCAACAATATTAATTAGAGTAGCATGATGAGATCAACCGGATAATCCAAGAACTAGATACTCAAGATGTCCATAACCGGGGACACGGCTAACCATGATTAGTTTATACACTCTGCAGAGGTTTGCGCACTTTTCCCCACAAGACTCGATCGCCTCCGTTGGATTTCTCGCACTACATCATGTTTGAGAAATGGATGACCGAGACATAGTATTTCGGAAGCGCTAGCACCTTACATGTGGGTACACTGGTACACCTACTTTCCCATACATCTGCTAATCTACCCGTAAGAGTTCGCACAACTTAATCAACTATGCCAGAGCCCATAATGGCTTGTGGCTGCACACGGAAGTTTCTAGTTTGAATAATCTCATGATCCCTTTGAGCACTGGGTGGCGGTCCGAAGAAATACAGCAAATCGATAGAAACCAGGTGCCTCAATCCACCCAGATGTGTGTTTAAGTTGCCACCTTAAATAAACCATTAAATAACAATCTCACACCTGTCATGGAATTCACTCACCCAATCCACATCTACTAGCATAGCATGGCATAATGAGCAAACGTAGAAGTAACTCCCAAGGGTTTGATAATAAAACAGGTAATAGGTACTACCTCAATCTACTTCCCAAAGCCCACAATTTAATTAGATCCTAATCATGCTATGTTTGAGGACAGATCTAATGCATACAAACTGGGTAGTAGAAAAGGTATGATCAAAGTGTTATTTGCCTGCAATGTTTATGAAGATGATTCACACTCATAACTCTTGATGGGTCTACTCGTCACACTCCGGTCAATCTATCGTAAGCAATCAATAATAACCACACATAAGCAATCACTCAAAAGATCGGACCGAACGAAGAAAACGATTCGGAAAACATCAAACCAAGCAAATGACTCTTGCAACATAAAACAATTTCTAACAGTACCAAAATTATGTGAATTTGGCTTATCAAAAAGTTTAGGTCAAGAGCTTCGATTTGCAAAAAGAATCAACTCAAACGGAGTTATAAAACTCATGTTATGATCAAACGAAGTTCAAATACAAATTAGTTTGAATTCAAATTTTAAATCTTTCAAAAACATGTTTGAGTTGGATTACTGGATAGAGGAGATCATAACGAAGAAGTGGGCATTGGTTTCGTTGGATTTGGATAAAGGAGTAAGAAGTTATGGTCGTTTGAAAAACAGGGACTAAACTGTAAGATAAACAACTACATCTAGGTCCCTGGCAGAAAAAAAAATAAAAAGAAAAAGAAAAACTATACCGAACGAACGTTCGCTTCCGAATGCTAACGAACGAAAAACCGTTCGCTCCAGATCTAATCTGACGAGCGTTCACTAATGAAAACTAACTAAAATAAACTGCGTTTAAAAAGAAAAACCGACGAAAACCGGATCGGGCGGCGGTTATACCGGTTCGCGGAGGTTCGGCGGTTTTTGCAAGAAAATCGGCAGCGGCGAGGTCGAACTCCGGCAACGGCGGGATGGTGGCGGCGGCTCTGGTCCGGCCAGGGCGGCGGCTCCGGTGGTCGTCGAGGACGGCGGAGAGCACGGGGAGGGGCGGCGTTGGGCGGCGGGTGCGGTGGCGGTGTCGGCGGCGGCGACGGCGACGAGAGCGGTGGTGGCTGCGGCTTCCGGCGGCGGTGAGATGCGGTGGCGGCGGTTCCGGCGAGATGCGGGAGAGGGAGAGAGAGGGGCCCGGGGCGGCGCCCTTTATAGGAGAGGAGGGGCGAGGTGGCGTGGAGAAGGGGGCGGTGGAGAGGCGGCGCGGGAGGCTGGGCGGCGTACGGCGACGGCGGCGTGGCGGCTCGGGACTCTGTCCCGAGCTCGGGGACGAGCACGGAGGTGGGCTGGGCCTGCGGCCTGTCTCGGGTGCTGGGCCGGCCCAGTCGGCGAGGGATTTTTTTTAATATTTTCCAAACAATTGAAATAATAAAAACAAATTAAACGAAAATATTATATAGGCATATAATATATCAAAATTTTCAGAAAAATATTTTCTACGACATGGACATTTTTGTAAGGTCAAATAAAATCCACACAAATTTAAATAAAACAAAGAGTGCTACTGCCCTACTAAAATCCAATAAAAATCATTTTAAAAATACCAAAATGACTTCAAATTAATTTCTCTCCAATTTTCTGATGTAGGGAATCATGTTACCCTATTTTCCATATATTTTATTCTTGGAGAAAAATAATTTGAATAAAACTCAAATAACTCCAAATTGAAAATAAATTCAAAAGAACTTTGAATCTAATTCTTTGAAACTCCCAACTCATATTTCATATGTTTTGAAGAAGTCATTTTATCTTCGCTCGTGAAAATCGTTGAGTTGCATAAAGTTTCAGAATTAGAAATATTTTCCAAATAAAATTCAAACATTTTCAACACCCCTTGTCATTTAAATAAATGGAAGAAGTCATGTCATCTTCTCTCCAGGGTTTTGTGGTGAAAAAGAATTTGAATTCATGAAGATCAGAAAAGAAAATGAAAGTTTGGGAAAGTCCTTTTATTCCCTCTCATTTAACTTTCAAAAAGTTTTGAATTCACTCATTTTCAGTCAATCAATCACACAACAATCAAACAAACAATCAAATCTATCTATTTAATATAACATTCCCAAATTTAGAATTTTGGGATGTTACACCTGCCGACCTCCAGATCGGGCGCAAGCAGCTCCCGCGCCCCACACCCCTATGATAGACACCGATGAGCCGCTTACCCGGAGAACAGGTGGACTAGGTGCTCCGCGTGCCTAAGCAGGCGCTGCTTCTTTTAATTGCGAATCAACCGACCCGGAATTGAAATCTAGGCAGGCGACAGACCTCTAGCTAACGTGAAATAGTAAATGGGAGGAAACCTTGTGCATTTAGTATCGCGAAGAAGGTCCAGTAAGAAGTGCTCAACTAGTTTCATTCGTGGGATGAATAGGGTGTGAGCAGGGACGTAAGATTTGCACGAATAAGGGAAGAGGAGTACCT
Source organism: Aegilops longissima (assembly GCA_021605205.1). NCBI lineage: Eukaryota > Viridiplantae > Streptophyta > Magnoliopsida > Poales > Poaceae > Aegilops > Aegilops longissima. The sequence goes on along the minus strand of CM038679.1, from coordinate 309,320,233 downwards.
CTTTCTGCTAGCAGTGCTATGTCCTCCTTCAATTTTTCCAACGATCTTCCTGTGGTTCGCTGGAAACAAGTTGTGGAGGACGGTGGAGCCTTGGACAAACCGATGGCCAGGTTGTTGAGTGTGGTGCGGTGGCCGTCTGTCGGCAGCGGGGAACCAGATCCAAGGCAGCGAACGATGGCGTAGTGGGAACACCCTTGGTGTAGTGGACGCTTGCGATAGTGGAGCGGCAGCGGCTAGGCACAGGATGGCGTGGTCAAAGTGGTTCTGGTACGGCGCATGTCGGCGTCAACATCGTGGAGCCAGCTCTGCCTCGGCTTCAGCTGCTAAGTCCTTGAGGGCGTTGCGGTTGCAGTTGCGTTGGACGACGATGTTGGGGTAACCAGCTCCGGCGTGATGGAGCAGGGCGGCGGTGGATTGGGCGCGATGGGGTGGAGCATGGAGGAGGCTGGGGTTTTGCAGCTGGTGGGGAGGGGCTTTTGGTTCCCACGGAATATGAATGGGGAAACAAAGGGAGGGGGAACTAAGGGGGGACAATGTTTCGGTTTGGGATGCACTTGTTTGAAATTTGGGGAAAGTTACAAACTTTGCACCCATCTTTCAGACATATTGCGGGTCGGGGGTAGGACAATAATCTCAGGTGTCCCAAATAGTGGGCGAGATAGATTTCGGCCGAGCGCATGTGTGTTTAGGCATTCACGGTGTATGAATGCTTCTCGGAGGCGGTTTACTGCCATCTTGGTGAAGTTACAAACCTACCCGGTTTAGACCTTTGGACATCGGGCCGATATGCTACACAGGTCAGAGTTAGGACAGTAATTTCCTACCACCAAACATTAGTCTCGCACAGTTTCGGGTGACCAAAAGCTAATTTGGCGGCTCACTCAATATTCGGGAGCAGAAGCATTAACGTTTACAGTTCTCTTGAATTGAACTTTCAGGATAGTCGAACTTCAAAAATCTTGACTCTTGAAAATCCTAAACTGCGATTATTTTAGAATGGAGGGGGTACATTTGAATATACATTGTACATGAGTATATATTTAAAAATATGCGGCTTAGCCCAATTCATGCATGGTTCCGGATATAATCTCCTTGGTTGCAAAAAAATAGTTAGACATGCGTATGAATATATAGCATATTCAAACGCACAACAAATATTGATGCCCCTTTTAGATCTGATTTACAAATTCCATTATCTTGAAATCAAATAGATGGATGCACTTCCTGTGAATTCCAATATTAGAAACCATCTTTATGTTGAAGAACGTATTCTATTTCTTAGCTAGCAATTTGGAATGTATCCATGTATGTGACAGGTGTATAAAGTGCCTGACACTAACAACACGGAGTGCACTAATTAATGTTTATATATGAATTGCCAAAGCCATGCATTATCTGAATTTCAAACCAATCTCACCCTATGGATCGATAATATGAAATAAACCCATACACATGCTCAAATTCAATAGAGTATAGGTATCTGATAGACCAATGTTTGTTCATATGCAAATTGCAAAATTCATGATCTCATCCAGAAAAATTAATGCAACTTATATTTTTAATTTAATGTGTAGAATCGCCTTTTACGCGTAGATGCACTATGCCTCGGCCCGTCATCACATACGCGCTATATTTCTCTCCATCTTATGCATAAGTGCACACACTTTATATACATCGACATTTCTCACACACTCTCTATATTTCTCCCTCTCTCTCTCTTACTACGACGTACCACTCTTTTCACTAATCTCAGTTGGAAAACACTATTTCTCTCACATGCATATATACACACACACGATCTCTGCTGGCCCTCTATATGCACATACATGTGCCTAGGTGTCTCCCGCACGCACATTATCTTTAGGTCCATCTCGCACACATTGCCCCCCCACACCTCTCTCTTACTAGTTGGCGGATATGATTCCATCAGATCATTCAGTAAGATATCCCTGACTGTTAGGTTGGACGGTAATACGAGGCAAAGTTTTACCCAAGTCTGTGCCCCAGCTTGCACTTGAGGAAAAATCCTACTCCTGGTACTATATATTTGTGATAGTGGTGTGTACAAAGTACACGTGAATACCAGGCATTGTGTGTGTATACTATCGATGAACTAGCCCCTGGGCTTATATAACATACTCGAGCCCTAGGGTTATAAATCATATATAGTCAGCTTATCATCAATGTGGATAGAGTCCTCCACGACTCTGACAGCTTCGTCTTGTACGCCGAGTCCTCCACGGGCTATGTATAACATGTCTCGGTCCAACCTATGTAGCGCAGGAAGGAATCGACCCATGATTCCTCACGTCGACCCACCTCAAATAGAAATGATGTGCCCACCACACCCAACACATAATCGGCCACTAAGAAAATAAGCATATACAATAGTACAAAATTATACATGAAAGTTAATTGCATGGTGCATCCGATAATATTTGTTCCGCATTGTGAATGTTTATATCTTCTCCTAAGAAATTAGTCACAAGAAATAGAAACGAAGGGCATATGTCTCTTTGTCTCCACCGCACACCCCCTCTCTCTACACCATTTTCATGTACGCACACAAACTATCTCTCAGCCCTCCAAAAGTATGCCCCTCACACATTCACGCGTGACGATCACTGTATTTCAAGCGAAAACACTATACAGTAATTGGACGTCAAAATATGCTCATTACGGTCACCGTATACATTCTTGTGGTGATCATACGGTATCTAGCTCACCATATGTCTGTGTATTTTGTTCATGACACTGACGATCATTGTATTTGATGTGTACTCTGTATTTTGTTGACGACACTTACGGTCATTGTATTTGAAGCGAAAGCACGATATGGTCACTAGACTTCAGAATAAGCTCATTACGGTCACCATATACATTTTGTGGTGCTAACCTACCTATGTTTGTGTTGGGGAACGTAGTAATTTCAAAAATTTTCCTACGATCACGCAAGATCATGGTGATGCATAGCAACGAGATGAGAGTGTTGTCTCACGCCCTCTGAGACCAGCAACGAAGCGTTGACGCATAACGTAGAGGAAGTAGTCGTATTTCTTCCCGATCCAACCGATCCAAGTACCGAACGACGGCACCTCCGAGTTCTGCACACGCTCAGCTCGATGACGTCCCTCGAACTCCGATCCAGCCGAGTGTTGAGGAGAGTTTCACAAGACGACGGCGTGGTGACGATGATGATGTTCCACGGCGCAGGCTTCGCTTAAGCTCCGCATCGGTATATTCGAGGTGTAGTTTAGTGGAAGGGGCACCGCACACGGCTAAGGAACGATCTCAATGATCAACTTGTGTCATGGGGTGCCCCCCCCCTGTATATAAAGGAGGGAAGGGAGGGCTGGCCGGCCAAGGAGAGGTGCGCCAGGTGTCCTACTCCTACTAGGAGTAGGATTCCCCCAAATCCTAGTCCAACTAGGTTTCCCCAAGTGGGAAGGGAGAGAGAGAGGCGCCCCTTCTCCTAGTCCTAATAGGACTAGGGAAGGGGGAAGGTGCGCCAGCACTATGGCCCCTTTTCTCTTTCCCACTAAGGCCCATGAAGGCCCATTGACCCCCGGAGGTTCCAGTAACCCCGGTACTCATTAAAATTCCCAATTTCACCGGAGTGATTCCGAGTCCAAACATAGGCTTCCAATATATCAATCTTTATGTCTCGACCATTTGAGACTCCTCGTCATATCCGTGATCTCATCCGGGACTCGAACAACCTTGGTACATCAATATCATATAAACTCATAATAAGCGCCATCGAAACGTTAAGCGTGCGGACCCTACGGGTTCGAGAACTATGTAGACATGACCGAGACACTCTCTCGGTCAATAACCAATAGCGGGACCTGGATGCCCATATTGGCTCCTACATATTCTACGAAGATCTTTATCGGTCAGACCGCATAACAACATACGTTGTTCCTTTGTCATCGGTATGTTACTTGCCCGAGATTCGATCGTCGGTATCCAATACCTAGTTCAATCTCGTTCTTGGCAAGTCTCTTTTCTCGTTCCGTAATACATCATCTCACAACTAACACATTTAGTTGCAATGCTTGCAAGGCTTATGTGATGTGCATTACCGAGAGGGCCCAGAGATACCTCTCCGACAATCGGAGTGACAAATCCTAATCTCAAATATGCCAACCCAACATGTACCTTCGGAGACACCTGTAATGTACCTTTATAATCACCCGATTACGTTGGACGTTTGGTAGCACCCAAAGTGTTCCTCGGGCAAACGGGAGTTGCATAATCTCATAGTCATAGGAACATGTATAAGTCATGAAGAAAAGCACTAGCAACAAACTATACGATCAGGTGCTATGCTAATGGAATGGGTCATGTCAATCAGATCATTCAACCAATGATGTGATCCCGTTAATCAAATAACAACTCCTTGTTCATGGTTAGGAAACATAACCATCTTTGATTAACGAGCTAGTCAAGTAGAGGCATACTAGTGACACTCTGTAGGTTTATGTATTCACACATGTATTATGTTTCCGGTTAATACAATTCTAGCATGAATAATAAACATTTATCATGATATAAGGAAATAAATAATAACATTATTATTGCCTCTAGGGCATATTTCCTTCAGTCTCCCACTTGCACTAGAGTCAATAATCTAGTTCACATCGCCATGTGATTTAACATCAATAGTTCACATCTATATGTGGTTAACACCCATAGTTCACATCGACATGTGACCAACACCCAAAGGGTTTACTAGAGTCAGTAATCTAGTTCACATCGCTATGTGATTAACACCCAAAGAGTACTAAGGTGTGATCATGTTTTGCTTGTGAGATAATTTTAGTCAACGGGTCTGTCACATTCAGAGCCGTAAGTATTTTGCAAATTTCTATGTCTACAATGCTCTGCACGGAGCTACTCTAGCTAATTGCTCCCACTTTCAATATGTATCCAGATTGAGACTCAGAGTCATCTAGATTAGTGTTAAAACTTGCATCGACGTAACCTTTTACGACGAACCTATTTTCACTTCCATAATCGAGAAACATATCCTTATTCTACTAAGGATAATTTTGACCGCTGTCCATTGATCTACTCCTAGATCTCTATTGCACTCCCTTGCCAATCTTAGTGGTATGGTATGCAATAGATCTGGCACACAGCATGGCATACTTTATAGAACCTATGATTGAGGCATAGGGAATGACTTTCATTCTCTTTTCTATTTTCTGCCGTGGTCGGGATTTGAGTCTTACTCAATTTCACACCTTTGCAACACAGGCAAGAACTTTTCTTTCAATGTTCCATTTTGAACTACTTCAAAATCTTGACAAGGTATGTACTTATTGAAAACACTTATCAAGCATTTTTGATCTATCTCAATAGATCTTGATGCTCAATTTGTACGTTGCTTCACCGAGGCCCTTCTTTGAAAAACTCCTTTCAAATACTCCTTTATGCTTTACAGAATAATTCTACATTATTTCCGATCAACAATATGTCATTCACATATACTTATCAGAAATGCTGTAGTGCTTCCACTCACTTTCTTGTAAATACAGGCTTCTCCAAAAGTCTCAGATAAAACCATATGCTTTGATCACACTATCAAAGCGTTTATTCCAACTCCGAGATGCTTGCACCAGTCCATAGATGGATCGCTGGAGCTTGCACATTTTGTTAGCTCCTTTAGGATTGACAAAACCTTCTGGTTGCATCATATACAACTCTTCTTTAATAAATCCATTAAAGAATGTAGTTTTGACATCCATTTGCCGATTTCATAAAATGTGGCGATTGCTAACATGATTCGGACAGACATAAGCATCGTTACGAGTGAGAAAATCTCATCGTATTCAACACATTGATCTTGTCGAAAACCTTTTGCAACAAGTCAAGCTTTGTAGATAGTAACACTACTATCGTTGTCCGTCCTCCTCTTGAAGATCCATTTATTTAACATGGCTTGCTGATCATCGAGCAAGTCAATCAAAGTCCATACTTTGTTCTCATACATGGATCCTATCTCAGATTTCATGGCCTCAAGCCATTTCATGAATCTGGGCTCATCATCGCTTCCTCATAGTTCGTAGGTTCATCACGGTCTAGTAACATGACTTCTAGAATAGGATTACCGTACCACTCTGGTGCGGATCTTACTCTGGAAGACCTACGAGGTTTGGTAGCAACTTGATCTGAAGTTTCATGATCATCATCATTAACTTCCTCACTAATTGGTGTAGGAATCACTTTGAAACTGATTTCGTGATGAACTACTTTCCAATAAGGGAGAAGGTACAATTACCTTATCAAGTTCTACTTTCCTCCCACTCACTTCTTTCGAGAGAAAACTCCTTCTCTAGAAAGGATCCATCTTAGCAACGAATAACTTGCCTTCGGATCTGTGATAGAAGGTGTACCCAATAGTTACCTTTGGGTATTCTATGAAGACGCACTTCTCCGATTTGGGTTCGAGCTTATCAGTTGAAAACTTTTTCACATAAGCATCATAACTCCAAACTTTTAAGAAACGACAGCTTAGGTTTACTGTTAAACCATAGTTCATACGGTGTCATCTCAACGGATTTAGATGGTGCCCTATTAAACGTGAATGCAGCTGTCTCTAATGCATAACCCCAAAACGATAGTGGTAAATCGGTAAGATACATCATAGATCGCACCATATCAAAATAAAGTACGGTTACGACGTTCGGACACACCATAACATTGTGGTGTTCCAGGTGGCGTGAGCTGTGAAACTATTCCACATTGTTTTCATTGAAGACCAAACTCGTAACTCAAATATTGATCTCCACGATCAGATCGCAGAAACTTTATTTTCTTGTTGCGATGATTTTCCACTTCACTCTGAAATTCTTTGAACTTTTCAAATGTTTCAGACTTGTGTTTCATCAAGTAGATATACCCATATCTGCTCAAATCATCTTTGTGAAGGTTTAGAAAATAACGATACTTGCCACGAGCATCAACACTCATTGGATCGCATACATCGGTATGTATTATTCCCAATAAGTCAGTAGCTTGTTCCATTGTTCCGGAGAACGGAGTTTTAGTCATCTTGCCCAAAAAGGCACGGTTCGCAAGTATCAAATGATTCATAACCAAGTGATTCCGAAAGTCCATCAGCATGGAGTTTCTTCATGCGCTTTACACCAATATGACCTAAACGGCAGTGCCACAAATAAGTTGCACTATCATTATTAACTTTGCATCTTTTGGCTTCAATATTATGAATATGTGTATCACTATGATCGAGATCCAATGAACCATTTTCATTGGGTGTGTAACCATATAAGGTTTTATTCATGTAAGCAGAACAACAATTTATTCTATTACTTAAATGAATAACAGATTGCAATAAACATGATCAAATCATATTTATGCTCAACACCAAATAACACTTATTTAGGTTCCACACTAATCCCGAAAGTATAGGAGTGTGCGATGATGATCATATCAATCTTGGAACTACTTCCAACTCTCATCGTCACTTCACCCTTAACTAGTCTCTGTTCATTCGCAACTCCCGCTTTGAGTTGCTAATCTTAGCAACCGATCAAGTATCAAATACTCGGGGCTACTATAAACACTAGTAAAGCACACATCAATAACCTGTATATCAAATATACTCTTGTTCACTTTTCCATCCTTCTTATCCACCAAATATTTGGGGTATTACCGCTTCAAATGACCATTTCCTATGCGATGTAAGTACTCGGTCTCGGGCTTAGGTCTAGACTTGGGCTTCTTCACTCGAGCAGCAACTTGCTTGCCGTTCCTTTTGAAGTTCCCTTCTTCCCTTTGCCATTTTCCTTGAGACTAGTGGTCTTGTCAACCATCAACACTTGATGTTTTTCTTGATTTCTACCTTCACGATTTTAGCATCGCCAAGAGCTGGAGAATCTTTTTCGTCATCCCTTGCATACTATAGTTCATCACGAAGTTCTACTAACTTAGTGATGGTGACTAGAGAATTCTGTCAATCACTATCTTATCGGAAGATTAACTCCCACTTGATTCAAGCGATTGAAGTACTCGGACAATCTGAGCACATGCTCACTAGTTGAGCGATTCTCCTCCATCTTTTAGCTATAGAACTTGTTGGAGACTTCATATCTCTCAACTCGGTATTTGCTTGAAATATTAACTTCAATTCTGGAACATCTCATATGGTCCATGACGTTCAAAACGTCTTTGAAGTCCCGATTCTAAGCCGTTAAGCATGGTGCACTAAACTATCAAGTAGTCATCATATTGAGCTAGCCAAACGTTCATAACGTCAGATTCGCTCATATTGAACTAGCCAAACGCTCATAACGCCCGCATCTGCTCCTGCAATAGGTCCGTCACCTAGCGGTGCATCAAGGACATAATTCTTCTGCGCAGCAATGAGGATAAACCTCAGATCACGGATCCAATCCGTAATATTGCTACTAACATTTTTCAATACAATTTTTCTAGGAACACATATAAAAACACAGGAAGCAACAACGCGAGCTATTGATCTACAACATAATCTGCAAAATACTACGGGACTAAGTTCATGATAAATTAAAGTTCAATTAATCATATTACTTAAGAACTCCCACTTAGATAGACATCTCTCTAGTCATCTAAGTGATTACGTGATCCAAATCAACTAAACCATGTCCGATCATCACGTGAGATGGAGTAGTTTCAATGGTGAACATCACTATGTTGATCATATCTACTATATGATTCACGCCGACCTTTCGGTCTCGTGTTCCGAGGCCATATCTGTTATATGCTAGGCTCGTCAAGTTTAACCTGAGTATTCGCGTGCGCAACTGTTTTGCACCCGTTGTATTTGAACGTAGAGCCTATCACACCCGATCATCACGTGGTGTCTCAAAGACGAAGAACTTTCATAACGGTGCATACTCGGAAGAACACTTCTTGATAATTTTAGTGAGAGATCATCTTATAATGCTACCGTCAATCAAAGCAAGATAAGATGCATAAAGGATAAACATCACATGCAATCAATATAAGTGATATGATATGGTCATCATCATCTTGTGCTTGTGATCTCCATCGCCGAAGCACCGTCATGATCACCATCGTCACCGGCGCGACACCTTGATCTCCATCGTAGCATCGTTGTCGTCTCGCCAACTATTGCTTCTACGACTATCGCTACTCCTTAGTGATAAAGTAAAGCAATTACATGGCGTTTGCATTTCATACAATAAAGCGACAACCATATGGCTCCTGCCAGTTGCCGATAACTCGGTTACAAAACATGATCATCTCATACAATAAAATATAGCATCACGTCTTGACCATATCACATCACAACATGCCCTGCAAAAACAAGTTAGACGTCCTCTACTTTGTTGTTGCAAGTTTTACGTGGCTGCTACGGGCTGAGCAAGAACCGTTCTTACCTACGCATCATAACCACAACGATACTTCGTCAAATAGACTCCGTTTTAACCTTCTCAAGGACCGGGCGAGCCACACTCGATTCAACTAAAGTGAGAGAGACAGACACCGCCGGTCACCTTTAAGCAACGAGTGCTCGAGCGGTGAAACCAGTCTCGCGTAAGCGTCACGCGTAATGTCGGTCCGGCCGCTTCATCTCACAATACCGCTGAACCAAAGTATGACATGCTGGTAGGCAGTATGACTTGTATCGTCCACAACTCACTTGTGTTCTACTCGTGCACATGACATCAACGCATAAAACCAGGCTCGGATGCCACCGTTGGGGAACGAGTAATTTCAAAAATTTTCCTACGATCACGCAAGATCATGGTGATGCATAGCAACGAGATGAGAGTGTTGTCTACGCCTCGTAGACCAGCAACGGAAGCGTTGACGCAACGAGAGGAAGTAGTCGCACTTCTTCCCGATCCAACCGATCCAAGTACCGAACGACGGCACCTCCGAAGTTCTGCACACGCTCAGCTCGATGACGTCCCTCGAACTCCGATCCAGCCGAGTGTTGAGGAGAGTTTCATCAAGACGACGGCGTGGTGACGATGATGATGTTCCACCGCGCAGGCTTCGCCTAAGCTCCGCATCGGTATATTCGAGGTGTAGTTTAGTGGAAGGGGCACCGCACACGGCTAAGGAACGATCTCAATGATCAACTTGTGTCATGGGGTGCCCCTGCCCCTGTATATAAAGGAGGGAAGGGAGGGCTGGCCGGCCAAGGAGAGGTGCGCCAGGGTGTCCTACTCCTACTAGGAGTAGGATTCCCCCAAATCCTAGTCCAACTAGGTTTCCCCAAGTGGGAAGGGAGAGAGAGGCCCCCTTCTCCTAGTCCTAATAGGACTAGGGAAGGGGGGAAGGTGCGGCCAGCACTATGGCCCCCTTTTCTCTTTCCCACTAAGGCCCATCAAGGCCCATTGACCCCCCGGGAGGTTCCGGTAACCCCCCGGTACTCCGGTAAAATTCCCAATTTCACCCGGAGTGATTCCGGAGTCCAAACATAGGCTTCCAATATATCAATCTTTATGTCTCGACCATTTCGAGACTCCTCGTCATGTCCGTGATCTCATCCGGGACTCCGAACAACCTTCGGTACATCAATATCATATAAACTCATAATAACTGTCATCGAAACGTTAAGCGTGGACCCTACGGGTTCGAGAACTATGTAGACATGACCGAGACACCTCTCGGTCAATAACCAATAGCGGGACCTGGATGCCCATATTGGCTCCTACATATTCTACGAAGATCTTTATCGGTCAGACCGCATAACAACATCGTTGTTCCTTTGTCATTGGTATGTTACTTGCCCGAGATTCGATCGTCGGTATCCAATACCTAGTTCAATCTCGTTCATCGCAAGTCTCTTTTCTCGTTCCGTAATACATCATCTCACAACTAACACATTTAGTTGCAATGCTTGCAAGGCTTATGTGATGTGCATTACCGAGAGGGCCCAGAGATACCTCTCCGACAATCGGAGTGACAAATCCTAATCTCAAATATGCCAACCCAACATGTACCTTCGGAGACACCTGTAATGTACCTTTATAATCACCCGATTCACGTTGTGACGTTTGGTAGCACCCAAAGTGTTCCTCGGGCAAACGGGAGTTGCATAATCTCATAGTCATAGGAACATGTATAAGTCATGAAGAAAAGCACTAGCAACAAACTATACGATCAGGTGCTATGCTAATGGAATGGGTCATGTCAATCAGATCATTCAACCAATGATGTGATCCCGTTAATCAAATAACAACTCCTTGTTCATGGTTAGGAAACATAACCATCTTTGATTAACGAGCTAGTCAAGTAGAGGCATACTAGTGACACTCTGTAGGTTTATGTATTCACACATGTATTATGTTTCCGGTTAATACAATTCTAGCATGAATAATAAACATTTATCATGATATAAGGAAATAAATAATAACATTATTATTGCCTCTAGGGCATATTTCCTTCAGTTTGGATGGTTAGGAGGACAGTGGTATACCTAGCCCAGCAAGGTTAAAGACCTGGTGCTCGCATTTATCCTAGATTAATTTTAGTATTTCCGGCGATGTGCGTTCAGTGGGAGGAGACGTTCCCCTTGACTACGAGGCACCTATAGTTACTTCGTAAAATCTCAATATGATATGTTGGCTCACTCTCTCGAAGGCGCTCATAGGGGTAGGGTGTGCGTTGTTCGCTTATAGCGGTGAGTGTTTGCACATATATATGAGCGCTTGCATCTATACTGTGTTAAAAAATACATGTCATGATTATACGGTCACTAGCTCACCGTACAACTCCGCAATTTGTTGATGACACGATGAATTGACCAGTCAAATGTTCCGTTTAGCACAACTAGTGTTGCACCATCAGGGCACGTAACCGCGGGGCCCACCTATCAGCGTGTATATGAAAGAAAGAAATGATAGCTTGCGTTTTTACTGTGTTAATAAAATACATTTTATGGTGACCATACGGTCACTAGCTAACGATACAGCTTCGTAATTTGTTGATGACATGATCAATTGACCAGTCAAAAGGTCCACGTTCATTAGCGCACATTACCATAGGGCCCACCTGTCACAGCGTATATGAAAGACATAATTGGTAATAAATTAGTGGTCGGTGGAGATTCGAAGTCGTGAGACATCTAGTTGGCAGCCCACGCACCCTAACCACAGCGGACAAGGTCACCTTGTGATGATATGTTGAGTCGGCCGTTTTAATTGCACACACGCACGAGCCACTGTGGTGAATACAAACACATCACACATGCGCACAAACACGCCTGCAACGCCAACATGCATGCTTCCAATACTCACACGTACACATGAACACATGGAACACTCGCACGAACACACGCACGAATCCAGGCATGCAACACTGACACGTACACATGTACGCACGAACACACGCACACACACATGCATGCAACACTGAAACGTACACATGCACGCACGCAACACTCGGACGCCTGCATGCACACAACACATGATGCAAGACGCACGCTCAACCTATATGTGCATGCACCCTTTGTTAAGGACATGGATTGTTACTAATATTAATCAATTTTATCTATGACAAGCAGAACTTTGATGTTTGCAGTGGTCTTTATGAATCACCATGTATCGAACGGGCTATCAAGGTATATATGAAATTTTTAGAATTCTCTTACATTATATATTAGGCTTATGAACCTAGGTGAATTAGATGATGTCACACTCAATGGACAATCATTGGTTTATGAAATTCCCGCTTCTCACCGACCTGGCCCACCAAAAACCCATCCCCTCTCCCGCGCGTGATTCCCGCCCAGTGCTGCCTGCGTTGGGTCACTAACAAGCAGGCCAAGTACCCAATGGGCCCACACGTCAGTGGAAGAACGGCATGGTGTTGTACATTAGAGTCAAGGGTGCCGCTCGCTGCATGCCCGGCTGAACACGTCTCCATGAAACCTATGTGGAAGCCAGGAAACCCACTCCGGCCACACCTCCGTTCATGACTGGGCCGGCATTAAATGCAACGCCGACCGAGCTCCTGCCGTCCGCCATCTATTTAAACTCTTATTTAGACGAGGCCAGACGCCGACCAAGAATCGCACACCTCCGCCGCTCCCCTATCTCCTTCTTCACCATTTTCTCCACTCTTACAATGGCTTACGAAGAGTAGTTATCTGGCATCCAATCCGGCTGGGTGGCTCGCCGAGCCCGCCGGATATGAGCTATACAGCTTGCTGATCCACCTCCCTCCTCTCGCCCAACGGAGCCAATTGTCACCCCAAGCCAGCACAGGTGTCGTCGCTGCCGTCCACGCCGCCGCCTCATAACGCGCCTTCCATGTCTGTGATCATGTCTCCCGTGTCTGTGGCTAAGACTACTGTGCATGCAGCCATGCCATGGAAGTAGAGACTGCAGCCGGGTGCACCGAGAGCGACGAGTCGGTGGCCAGCGCCTCCGTGTTCGCCGCCATCATCAAGGAGAAGTAGAACAGGGGAGGCTGCCGCCACTTGGATCCCATGAAGACCACCGCCGAGGCGACGCCGGCGTACACAACAGTCTTGCCGGGTCCTTCTGTTGCGAGGACCTTCGTCAACCCCGCATGGGCTCCACGGAAGCAGAGAAGCCCCCTTCGATGGACACTGCTTTAGTGACGTAACTACAGGTGCAGTTGGGTCACTAACATGTGGGCCCAATAGGCATCTGCCCACATGCCAGTGACCCAACTACACCTGCAGTTACGTCATTGAAGCTCAGTTCCCCTTGGACTCCATCTTGGGCATCAGCCAACGATTTGACTCAGTTGAGCGGTGGGGAAGCGAGCCCTCCTTTGCGCTGAAGCATATACCTCCGGGGCTCTTGGTAGTCCGATGATCATGCTACCGGACATGAGGAAGACAAATGGATCCGCGAGGGACCATTTAGGCTAGGTATTATTATACCTGTGCTGTTCAGGAGTAGCACCGCTTAGTTGATTTAAATGTAATGAAATCCATCATGTTTATAAGAAAATCTGGTATTTTATATGAACTCCGTCATTGTTTATATGAAATATCACCGTGTTTGCTTGAATTTCTTCCGGTTGGTTGAGTTTCTGTCAGAATTTGGCACCCCGGGCAAGTTCCAAACAACCCCTTCCACCCCCACCCCTCACAGCACATTCAAATCCCTCGTTCGCCGTATAATTTTTCCATGTGTTGTTTTCATGGATATTTTGCTGTGTGAAAACAAATTTAAATATGATCGAATAATCGGTGTCTGTAGTCTACACAATTGGATGGCCTCATAGTATTAGTGTACTACTAGTAGTAGAGTAGTAGGGGTAGTACAGTGGTAGGAGTAGTACTACAAAAATTTCCTTGGAGTCCGTGCTACGGCAAGCTACCTTAGGCTATGTTACTCCTCCCTCCTTTCTGGTTTATAGGCTCAATTTCAAAATCTCTCCAACTAAGGTAGACGGTGAGTGGTGGAATAAATTTCCTAGTTTGCACAAGCACTTAATTAGTACACTCGCTTTTCTCAAAAAGTTATGTTTACCGATGCATTAATTACAAAGAATGCATGCTTGACCACTAAATTTCCATGAACTTCTACATGCATTGGTGATATTTCTCTTGATACTACTTGCATCGGTTGATTTAATGCACCTTGAAATCCAAACATGTGATGGTAAGTACTCCCTTCGTCTAGGTGTATAAGTCACCTTATGAAAACCAAATACTCCCTCCATCTAGGTGTATAAGTCACCTTACGAAAACCAAATAATCCCAAAACAATTAGGCTGCCCATAATGGTGGTATCTTAGCTAGTATCATGCACTTGGGAATAGCATACACACTGACGTGGCGGAGAATTAAAGAAGAGAGATGGAGGGTTAGAGTAACATAGGTAGATATCGTATCATGTTAAATGGAATGCTACTTTGTGTCATTCATGGCAATAAATAAGGTCATCCATTATATTACTCTACGATACTATGCATGATACTAATATATGATACTCCCCACTGTGACCAGCGTTAGGCGCGGTGCATTAACTCCCACCTCGTTTCTTGTTTCTTGACATATCAACCAATAAGAGATGTGGGACATACATGCTTTAATGACTTGAGACTAACAAACATGACATGCATTGGTTAGAGCATTGCATGCAATGCTATTAATTAGCAAATAAACATTAAATTCTCTCGTGTTCCCCTCCATCTTGGTCATGGTGCACAACCTAAGATGACTTATTGACCTAGACGAAGGGAGTACTACTAGTAGAATTGAGGCTTATAAAACGGAAAAATGATTTTTTAGATGATCCGTATAAACCAGAAAGGAGGGAGTAGTAAGTAGTACTACCTCCATACTGGGTACGTACTTCGTAAAATCAGATTTTCCCAAAACTAAGTCGTACAACCTTAATTTGCTTTCTCCCCTTCGTGCCTCGTTGCCTCGAACAGACTATGCCAAACTCCCCTGCCTACCGCGCGGGAAAAGACCCGCCCTCGCCTTTTTAGTCCGGGCTTGTATTGATGGATCGTGCAAAGCAGCAAAAACCAAGCCGTGTCTTGTACTCTTCTGTCGTACTGTACTAAAAGAGTGGACACACTCGCTTTCATGAATGCTATACTTCCTCTTGCCGACATGTGGGACATATAGCAACCGGGTCGATGTATCATGCACCAAATAACAGTGCAGCACATCAGGGGATGCACCCCAGTCGTAGCGCCCCTGTAGTAGTAATGAGCAATGAGACTTCAAATCACAAAGCCGCGCCTTCCCCCAGACGGACGAAGCAACCATTATTTCACACTTCGCTGAATCTGCTTCGCCATCATCTCCTTCAAGAAAACCACGTATTTCTTCTGCCTTAAAGGGACGCGCATCACCTTGGTACATCATGACACGTGGGACCGCATGAAAATCCATGCTCCCCTGCCTGCCGCTCGGTAAAATCACCTCATTTTTACTAATCTGGATACTATGATCTTTTTAGATCAATCTAGTCAGGATTCATCAAGGAGAAAAACCAAGTGGTAGGCTGCTCCTGTCGTGTTGGCGTAGCAACTCAGTAGGGTCAGTCCACAAACGAAATGGCGACACACTTACATGACCCCTTTGGCTGACATGTGGATCATCCACCGTCTTGTTCCACGTGTGATGCACCAAATTACAGTTCGGAGCAGCGGTTGGAATTGGAGGCACCCCAGTCGTAGCGCCGCAGTCGTAGTAAATGAGCGATGAGGGGTCAAATCACAAAGCCCCACCTTCCCCCATTAAGTTGAACGGACGCATCAATGATCATTTCACTCCATGGCACAAGACCGTAAGAAAAAAGAAAACCAATGGTGCGTGAGGGAGTTACCTAGGGCGCCATAGGGTAGGAGCCTCCACTACTAATCCGCTTCTCCCTTGTCCTCTTGAAGAGAACTGATGATGCATGCGGAAGGTAGGGTTTGTAGGAGTACTAAGGCATGCGGGGCCACGCCGTAGTAAACGGGAAAGGGATTGAGTTGGATTCGACGCCGTAATACATGTGAGCCGCTCGGTTTTACGGGAGCGAGGTAGAATTTTGGGTTCGCGGAGCAGTGGAGATATACGTACAAAAAATTGTGGACGTAGGTTCAACCTAAAGGCAATGACGCTTGGGCCCCGCATTTTGTTACACCCGCGGCCGCATGAAATTTCCTACTCAAAATAATGCATAAAAAGTTCCTCCAAAAACATCTATAACTAATGGGAAGCGAATGTATGCTTCAAATGAAAATAAAATGAAAATGTAATACAAAGAGATAAAATGAATTGTAGTTAGAAGAGTGACATTTCTAACAAAAATGTGAATGTGAACTACATATGTGTGCATGTGACCAACACATATATTGTCAATAAAAATCTAATGCAAGAAATTACTTATGAGTAACATGCACGAAGTGATGATGTGGTGCTTGCATGCATAGAGCACAAAAACAATGTGATTTATGACTTGCATGCATAACGTGTTCATGTGCCATAGTTGCATGTCGAGGAAAAATAAGCTAGTGGGTTGTACAAGCTAGGAATAGAAGATGTATACATGGAAGTTGTAGGGAAAGAGATGACATGTATCTCAATTTCTATGAGTAGGGATTGGAACAGAGAGGCCATTTGGTTCACGTCAGAGGAACTTTTCTATCAAATCTAGGCTATTGTTCCTTTGAAATCGTGGGAGTATAGGATCCATTCAGATGAACCAAGTAGCTCTAAATCTATAAAAATCATATCATGTTTATTTTTCCTTTGAAATGTGGAGTATATGAATCTATTCCTATGAACCATTTGGCTCTGAAGTAAAATTCCTATAAAAATAATATCATATAGCGTTCCTATGATATTCCTCCACACAAAAGTATGGTTGAAATTGCTACAGGTGATACGACGGTCTTTCTTTGTACACTCCTCCCCCATCTTTATAGTAACCACTGGAAGATGAATGGAAGGATATATACCAGGTATTCTATATGTGCATTTTAGTATACGAAAACTCGGTGAAAGTTTGCGAGGTTCGACTTTTCAATAAAGCTATGTGCACTACATTTTGGAACGGAGGGAGGAGTATACGATAGTAGCTAACACTGACGTGGAAGATTTGTTTGTTGGAGGAGGGGCTGTTCTGTTAAATGCCATGGCAAAACTGACACTGTCGGATGCCGATATAACGGTTTGTTCTGCGTTCGTCAGGAAACGGCTTATGGCGAACTTTTGTGAGATATGATTTACGGACACATGCATTGCATTGATACGTGCCCCCTCTCTCTCACATGCACATGCACCCTCATGAGTCACGACTCTCCCGAGTCCTCTCGCACCCACCGTCTATCTGTAGGTAGACGTCACACACATATGTGCTCTTCACACCCTACCCTCGGAACTTCTAAAAAATAAAAGATGTCATGCACCTTCTATTTTAACTCACACGTCACATGCTTATAGTATTACTCTTGCGGCGAACGTTCTTTGGGCATAGTATATTGTACTCTCACAACAAGAAGCGGTGCACGCACACACTAGTTCTCTCGCACCCACTCGCGGGTACACATAGGAGTGCATTTTATTTTTTTGAAGCTAAGAACGCACTTGTTTAAAAGAGGCATCCCAATTGACATTTTGACTAGTCTAGTTTTCAACTTGATGGAGGGTCGGGGAGCACACGTAAATGACACAGTACGTAGTGTGTCCTGGACGCGGTGATTTGATAGTGCGACATGGAAGCGGTGGCACGTTATTGATCGAGTTTTATTTTTACTTGAACTTTAAATGAAAATAGTTGTTCGCGCATATTCAATTTAATAACGGTTGCTACAAAAATAATCAGTCCACTATATATATAAGAAAGAGCCATGGCACTTGCTTTACTAGGGTTCCTCTCTTTCACTCTCTCATGCTCTCCAGATCTAATCGGGACATAGGTGGCCACACTCTCTCTCTGCTCACGGCTGGTTACAAATCCGGCCAGACCACCTCGGCCGGGGTAGGGGTGTAGGTTCAACGTTCACAAGGTCGTCGGCGGCGAGGGAGGAGACCAACAGCTGCCTGCGCGTCCTGATTGGCAGCTGTGCCGATCTCTCAGAGACAACACTGGCTCGGGAGGGCCTCCGACCCCTTCTTCCTCCCAACGGTATTGTGGCCAAGATGCGGCCTCCCAACACCGTCTTTGCCACACCCCGGCGACCCTCAGGTATATCTTCCTTCGAAACCGGCCTTGATCTACTGCCGAGATCCCCACGAGGCTGCGTGTGGATCTTTTTCTACCTCCTCGGCTATTGCAAAGCCACCTAGACTTTTACTATTATTAGAGGTAAGGCTAGTTCACATAGTTAAATCTAAGAGTTGCTTCAAACATGGAAGAAAGTGGGAAAACTATAGCATGAATCTAGGACATGGTTCTAAGAGGAAACGGGGGAAAGTAGTAGATAATGGCTACCCAACCAGTCTCTTTGCTGAAAAGGCGAAGAAAGCGGGGTGGATGGCGAAGGGTGGGGGGAAGTGGACCTGTCGGTGTCAAAACCGGCGGATCTCGGGTAGGGGGTCCCGAACTGTGCGTCTAGGCGGATGGTAACATGAGACAAGGGCCACGATGTTTTTACCCAGGTTCGGGCCCTCTCGATGGAGGTAAAACCCTACTCCTGCTTGATTAATATTGATGATATGGGTAGTACAAGAGTAGATCTACCACAAGATCGGAGAGGCTAAACCCTAGAAGCTAGCCTATGGTATGATTGTTGTTCGTCCTACGGACTAAAACCCTCCGGTTTATATAGACACCGGAGAGGGCTAGGGTTACACAGAGTCGGTTACAATGGAAGGAGATCTACATATCCGTATCGCCAAGCTTGCCTTCCACGCCAAGGAAAATTCCATCCGGACACGGGATGAAGTCTTCAATCTTGTATCTTCATAGTCCAGGAGTCCGACCAAAGGTTATAGTCCGGCCATCCGGACACCCCCAAATCCATGACTCCCTCAGGAGCCCCCGAACCTGGCTTCAATGACAGCGAGTCCGACGCGCAAATTGTCTTCAGCATTGCAAGGCGGGTTCTTCTCCAAATTCCGTGTACCTGTTGAATAGTGTCCGGCTCCTTGTGAATATTGCGCTCCTTGGCTTCCGCGCCCAATAATGGCCATCTTCCACATGTCAAACGAATGTGAAAAGCCAGGGTGTTTTACATTTACCCCCCTAGCTGCACAAATGAGCTGTCTATTAAAGAGACGAGGATTTAGATCCAAATCACACCACCTTCCCTTCGCGAGCTTTCATCAGAGCACACCCGACAGAGATCCATTCCATCATGGCCGGTCGTCGTAGCTCCTCCTCTCGCCCTCCCAGTCCTCAACCTGGAGATTGGAAGAGATGTTCCATCCCGCACAGCGAGCTAGTGGCGCTCCAAGCCAAGGGATTCCTCCCCCCGGCCTACATGTTCCCGGTTCGAGCCGGACTTGCCACCTATAATGGCGGAGAGCAAGCGGAGAGCATCCCTAATCCCTCAAAAGGAGAGCGGGTATGCCTTATCCCTTATTTGATAAGAGGGTTCGGATTTCCAATTCATCTGTTTCTCCGGGGGCTACTGGAGTTCTATGGCCTCCAGCTGCACAACCTTACGCCGGCCTCCATATTGCATATCGCGGGCTTCGTAGCCCTTTGCGAGCTGTTTTTCGGCTGCGAGGCTCATTTCCTGCTGTGGAAGAAGCTGTTCTGCCTCGTGCCCCGTTCTCAGGAGGGGTCGATATATCAAGTGGGCGGAGCCGAACTATGGCGCATCGCCGGATCCGGATATCTATCCGAACCCCAAAGAAGGCGTCCAAGACCGGCCTTCGTAATGGTTTTATATAGAAGATGTCCCCTCGCCGGACCCTATTCGGATCGGCCTCCCGAAGTTCGATAATGCTCCTTTGAAGAAGCGCCTAAGATGGCGTCCACGGAGCCCTCAGAAGGAAAATGACAAGGACGTCCTTAACCTGACGAGCCGGATAAGGTTGTTAGCTCATTCTGGACTGACCATGATCGAGGTCATGGCCACATGCATTATGCGGGGTGCAGCCGCTTGATCTGATGAGGCCACCCCATGTGAGATTTCAACGGGGAGGATGATGCCACCCTCTACGGCCGTAAGGGGCCGGAATCGGTTGCCGCTCTAACGAAGATCTTGTCCGTATTGTACAACGGAGAAGAGGAGGAATTTCTCCGCGTCAATCCACAGGGCGGATTCTCTATGCACAATCCCCCAAACGGGGTAAGCGGACACTTATTTTTGCCCATCTGTTCCATATTCCCGTGATTAAGTATCTCATCTTGTGATTTTGACACAGGAATTGCGCCAGGCCGTAAAGGATATAAACAGCCCTCCTCCACAACCCGAGGATCCGGAACAGTCCCTCGATCCGGCCTCCCAAGAGGATCTGGACATATCCGTGGAGCTGATCGATGGGGTATTTTACCAACTGAGCATCGACAATGCCCTGGTGGCTATTATAGCTGACTATCCTGGACTGCTCCCCGCCTCACAAGTAACTGAGACCGAAGTCCCAATACTTCGAAGATGATCCGTCCGTGCTTATTTTTGATCACCGTATACCAATGGTGTTTCTCAGGGGAGGATCTCGAGGCGGAATGCCGAGCCTGCGACGACTAGCCAACAAGGGACCGCGAGGGCGGGCAGGCTAAAAAGACACGCACTCCGGGTCGAGGCACCGGCGCAGCAGTAAGGCGCGCCGCCTTATTCCAAGGTATTATTCTTACGATGCATACTAACGCCCGTGCTCTTTTTAGGAAAAAGAGGCCTCGCTGCATTTCTATCCGGAGAGGTTGCCAATCGCGCCTCCACCAGCCAGGCTCCAAAGCCGCACCCGAGCGAGGCGAACACGAGGCTGTGTGGACGCCTCCTCGGCAGAGGATGCAGACAGACTGTCCGCCACCAACCCGAGGTGGAGAGTGCCATGAATCACAAAGCGCCACGACAGTTCTTCAGAAGACTTGTTTCTCCCCAGGCATTGGATGCCTTCAACTTGGGAGATCGCGCACTGCGTGCCGCTCAAAATGGTCTAACCGGGGCCACGAAAGCAGTATGTAAAAGACATACGGGTGAGAAAATTTGATGATTATATATATATATATATATATATAAGAGCCCCGAGACTTGAAACAGTTAGAATAATTGATTTAAGGATCATTTATTATGCTGAGTTCTTCTGTAAGAGAATACCCTCTTGTCCCTGTGAGCTGGAAGAGTGCAAAGCCCAACTTGAGCCACACTAGCATGCAGCAGGGGAGCCCAAGAAGACCCCTTCGTATTATTTGCCTCAATTGATAAGTAGCATGTAGAGTGCGGCGTGTATGCAAGTCTCGACAATAAAATTGCAGATGGCGCTGGATTAGATCCGAGAAGCAAGAACTCCTACGCCAGCTAGAGACGGTGAGAGCGTCACGACAAAGGTGAGGCAGGAGAAGAATGATCTCCAAGATGCCAACACCCAGCTGGGCGTGGAACTAAAGGATGTTCGTGCCCAACTGTCGGACTCCGTTAAGGAGAATCGGCGTCTTCGACGCGGCATGTTTAGTAAGTGCTTGAACGAACTTTGAAAAAGAGTTCGGCGAGGAAGTCGACTAACAGAGTTATGTCTGTAGGTATGCTCACAGGTCGTCCTGCAGAGGAATGCCCGGTTCTACGGGTGACCTTCTTCCCGAGCTCTTACAACTACACGAACGAGTTCGGCAGGTGATGAAAGGCGTCGCCCAGGCCTTGTGGCCATCTGTCTCCATGCCCGAAGGCCTTGGAGACCTTGCAGAGAGGTTTAAGGGAGCGCGGCGGCGCTTCCGATTATGGAAGATATCGGCCTGCCGTCAAAGCGCCAGGGAGGCCTGGGCCATGGTGAAGACGCGGTACACGAAGGCTGACCCAAACCACATGGCCGAGGTCGGACCGGTGGGGCCCGATGGGAAGGAGATCCCTGGGAGCTTAGTGTACGGCTAGCTAGAGTTGTCCGCCAAATATTCCCAACGGGACTGTAAACTAGACAGCCTGTTGGATGGTATTGAAGAGGAATATACCCAGTCAAATTGACTATGTAATTTAAGATGACATGTAAAATGCCTTCTAGCCGGATTGTAGATCGTTTGTCATGACGGACCTTTTCGCTTCAACCTCGGGACCCGATAGTCAGGAGTGTGTCCGAATACCCTCTCGGTTATGTAAGAACCAGGGCATGCGTGGAGACCAGGCGTAGTGGTCATTAGTGCTTGAACAGACAAGTGCCCAACTAGTTATGTTATATTACATGCTTAGTAAGAAACATCTTCCAGGGAGAATAGTTCCGTTAGGGGTTCCTTTCCCTCGGAGGCATGCCCTAAATTGCATGTCCGGACTGCGAAAAAAGCAGAAAAGCATCTGGGGCAGATAAATAAACAAGTGAGAAATCATCTTTAGTTCACCGACCGAATATTCCCTTAAGAACGGTAGCTTTCGGCTTCACCCAGTCTGAGGTACACATCCGGCTGACCCGGCAGTAACAATCACAGAGGTGCTCCCTTTACCGCCTAGCCGAACAAGTGGGAATGTAGGGGTAAGCACAGGAGCCAGGCAACCCAGCTTGGCCAAAACTTAAGTCATATCGATGCATATAATGGTGAATAAAAGGTACATGCGGAAGTGTGACACATGTGTTGGGCATGAAGCCCGTATAAATAAGCTTCTGTTAAAGAAGCCCCCAGGTATAATGAGCGCGGATAGCACGTCAATTGTGTGTGAACAAGGCGCGAACGAGCCCTTAAAGGCTGTAAGAGAAAGGGAGGGAGAAGGATAGAAATATAAGACAACTAGTGTGTAAAAAATAGACAGAGGAAGGAGACGAACACAGAGTCCGGCGCTAGGCAGAGAATCTTCGGAGACGGGCTGCGTTCCATGGGTTCGGCTCGAGTCGGTTATCCGATTCATCTCGCAGACGGTACGCTCCACCAGTCACGACTTGGTCAATAATAAAGGGAACTTCCCATTTGGTCTTGAGTTTGTCCTTTTTCTTGTCCGGCAGGCGTAGAACTAACTCGCCAACATTGTAAGTCTTGGCCCGTACTTCTCTGCTTTGGTATCTTCGAGCCCGTTGTTGATAGAATGCGGAACGGGCTTTTGCCATGTCACGCTCCTCCTCCAAGGCGTCCAAACTGTCCTGCCGATCAAGTTCGGCTTCTCTTTCTTCGTACATGCGCACGCGAGCTGAGTCATGAATTATGTCGCAGGCGTAACCGCCTGCGCCGTATACCATAAAGAATGGTGTGTATCCGTGGTGCGATTCGGCGTGGTCCGCAGCCCCAGTACGGAGTCGAGCTCCTCTACCCAAAGGCGTGTTAGATTCCCCGAGGGACCGCACTAATCTGGGTTTGATGCCGCCATGATTAGACCATTTGCTCGCTCGACTTGACCGTTAGTTTGTGGGTGATAGATTGAAGCATAGTCGAGCTTGATGCCCATGTTTTTGCACCAGAGTTTGACCTCGTCGGCCGTAAAGTTCGTGCCGTTATCAGTGATGATGCTGTGGGGGAAACCGTAACGGTGTACGACCCCGGATATGAAGTCTATCACCGATCCGGATTCGACCGTCTTAACAGGCATGGCCTCTATCCATTTGGTGAACTTATCCACCATGACCAGTAGGTATTTTTGCTTGTGGGTTCCTCCTTTAAGGGGGCCAACCATGTCAAGCCCCCTGACCGCGAAGGGCCAGGTGATGGGTATAATTTGGAGGGCGGTGGGTGGCATATGGCTTTGGTTAGCAAAGAGCTGGCAACCGACGCATCGTTGGACTAAGTCCTGAGCATCTGCCTGGGCAGTCGGCCAATAAAATCCTGTACGAAAGGCCTTGCTTACAAGGGCCCGGGCTGCGGCATGGTGCCCGCCGAGTCCGACATGAACTTCAGCCAGAAGATTCCGCCCTTCCTCTTTGGAGATACACCTTTGAAGGACTCCGGTGGTGCTTTTCTTATAAAGCTCTCCCTCATGAACTTTATAGGCTTTAGATCACCGCACTATGCAGCGTGCCTCGTTTTGGTCCTCGTGAAGTTCCTGCCTAGTTTGGTAGGCTAGGAATGGTTCTGTCCACGGGGCAATGACTACCATTATTACGTGGGCTGAGGATGTTACTTCGTTGGCAGAGCCTCCCGTTGTGTCAGAATGTTTGGTGTCGGGCAGTGCGGTTGGGTCCGGGCTGTTATTTCCGGATTCCCCTTCCCATAATACGGATGGCTTGAATAGCCTCCCCAAGAAAATGTTGGGGGGGGGGGACTGCATCGCGCTTTGCGCCAATGCGTGCCAAGACATCTGCTGCCTGAATATTTTCCCGGGCTATATGGTGAAATTCGAGCCCCTCGAACCGAGCTGACATTTTTAGGACGGCGTTGCGATAAGCTGCCATGTTTGGATCCTTGGCATCAAAGTCTCCATTTATTTGGGATATCGCGAGGTTCGAATCCCCGCGCACCTCTAGGCGTTGAATGCCCATGGAGACTGCCATCCCCTAGACCAGCCAACATTTTGGAGTCGTCGAAGTCCATGATCCAGTTTAAATATGTGCCATACTCTTTAGGGAGTTCGGCTTCAGTCCATTCGGCGACGAAGTCGGCCAACACTTGCGACTTAATAGCTCGCCGTGGCTTATAGGTTATGTTGAACGGGAGGAGCTCAATGGCCCATTTGGCAATCCGGCCCGTCGCGTCGCGGTTGTTTATAATATCGTTAAGAGGTACTTCAGAGGCTACTGTTATCGAACACTCTTGAAAGTAGTGTCGCAGCTTCCGGGATGCCATAAATACCGCGTACACTATCTTTTGATAATGTGGGTACCGTGACTTGCATGTAGTGAGGACAGTGGACACATAGTAAACTGGCTTTTGAAGGGGGAATTTGTGTTCGACGACGAGCATTGCGCTTACAACTTGATGAGTTGCCGCGATGCATGATAGCATTGGTTTGCTAATGTTAGGCGCGACCAGGACCGGGTTTGTTGCAAACATGGCTTTTATTTCTTCGAGTCCGGCCGTGGCGGCATCCGTTCACTCGAAGTGTTCGGTGCGCCGGATGAGGCGATAAAGGGGTAATGCCTTTTCTCCCAAGTGGGAGATAAAGCGTCTTAGAGCCGCCATCCGGTCAATTTTTGTATTTGTTTGAGATCCTTTGGGATATCCAATTGTGACAGAGCTCGGATCTTGGCTGGGTTTGCTTCAATTCCTCTACCGGATACAATGAAGCCCAAGACCTTCCCGGCTTGTACGCCGAAAACGCATTTTTCCGGGTTAAGCTTGATGTCATATGTTCGGAGGTTATCGAGTGTGAGCCTCAAGTCGTCTACTAGAGTTTTGACATGCTTGGTTTTGACGACCACATCATCTACGTATGCCTCCACTATTTTGCCGATCTGGTTTGCCAGACATGTCTGAATCATGCGCTAATATGTTGCGCCGGCGTTTTTGAGCCCGAAGGGCATTGTGTTGAAGCAGAATGGGCCGTATGGGGTGATGAATGCCGTTGCAGCTTGGTCTGGCTCTGCCATCTTAATTTGATGGTAGCCGGAGTATGCGTCGAGGAAACACAATGAATCGTGTCCTGCGGTAGCGTCGATAATTTGATCGATGCGGGGGAGGGGGAAGGGATCCTTTGGGAAAGCCTTGTTGAGGTCCTTGAAATCGACGCATAGGCGCCATGATTTGTCCTTCTTTGGTACCATCACCAGGTTTGCTAGCCAGTCCGGATGTTTTATATCTCGATGAATCCGCCTCCAGAGTTTGGCTAGCTCCTCTCCCATGGCTTGTCTCTTAGGTTCGGAGAAACGCCAAGAGCCTGCTTGATCGGCTTGAATCCTTTTAGGATGTTTAGGCTGTGCTCGGCCAGCCGGCGTGGGATTCTGGCATGTCGAAGGGTGCCGTGCAAAATGTCCCAATTTTCACGTAGGAATTCTCGTGGTCTGGCGTCTACATCAGGGTTTAATTGCACCCCGATGGAGGCCATTTTTGTAGGGTCCGTTGGATGGACTTGGAATTTGACTATTTCGTCCGCCGGTTTAAAGGAGGTGGACTTGGATCTTTTATCGAGTATCACGTCGTCCCGGTTCACCGTGGAGCGCAACGTAGTTAGTTCCTCGGTCGCTAGGGCTTCGGATAATGCCTCAAGGGCCAGTGCGGCTGTCTTGTTTTCGGCGCGGAGTGCTATGTCCGGGTCACTAGCAAGAGTCACTCCATGTACCCGTAATGGGGTATAGCTTGAAAAATTGTAAATGCCTCCCGCCCTAATAGAGCGTGGTATCCGCTGCTGAACGGGGCCACTTGGAACGTGACCACCTTGGACCTGTAATTATCCGGCGTGCCGAACACCACATCCAGTGTGATTTTTCCTGTACAGTGCGCTTCCCGACTGGAGATTATTCCTCTAAAGGTTGTGCTGCTTCACTCAATGCGGCTCCAGCCTATTTCCATTTTTCGAAGGGTTTCCTCGCAAATGAGGTTCTATCCGCTGCCACCGTCCATGAGTACCTTCGTAAGGCGAAAGCCGTCCACTATTGGACTGAGGACCAATGCGGCTGGTGCTCAGGCTGTTCGGAATTTAGGTTCATCACTGGCATTAAAGGTAATAGCCGTGTCACTCCCTGGGTTTGTCGTTGCTACTTGGTAGACTTCGGCAAGGCTGCGGAGTGTTCGTTTCTGCAAATTATTTGATGTGAAAGTCTCGAAGACTGTTAATACCGTACTGGTATCCTTGGGCTGGTGCTCTGTGGATTCTGGAGTTAAAAGATTTTCGCCACTTCTGGCCACCTGCCGAAGTATCCAACATGCTCTAAGGCTATGAGTTGGTGTGGCGCCCTCTGTACTATGAATTTTACAGGGTCCATTGAGCCATCCCTCTAGTACGGTTCCATGCCCTACAGAGGGTTTTTGCTTTTTGGTGTTTAACCCAGGTGCCTGGCGATAATGCACCCTTTTATTTCGGATTGGGGTTGTATTCAGGGCCGGATTGTCCCAAAATTTTATTTCGGTTTTCCAGGCGCTTTCCGTCGCACAGTACTTTTGTACTATGGATGCCAAGTCAGCGAAGCGTGTAATTTCACGGCGACTTATGGCATTGAGGATTCCATTGTCCATGCAATTATTGCAGAAGAATGAAATTGCATCCTCCTCGCGGCAGTCCTTTATCCTGTTCATGACCAGGAGGAATCTGGCCTGGTAATGGTGTATTGTTTCTGCGGGCTCTTGCCGAATTTGGGATAGATCGCTTATGTTTGGGTGGGCGGGTGGAATTAAATCTGGAACCTCGCCCAATCTGAGACTCAGGGGCCAAAGAGTTTCCGAACTCGGAAGCTTGGGTTCTTGGATGTTGTCCAATGAATCTAGCCCGCTGCCTGAATTTAGGTTCAGGGCTTGAGTGACGTCCTCCCTCCGCAGTATCCGGCTTGAGGGATCGAACCGGACATAACTAGTCCATAAGATAGATGAAGGCTTGCCGCATTGTTCCTCCACCACTGCAACGTGATGGGTGACCTGGGGAGAGTTAATCTCTCTCGGATCGGGTTTAGGCCCAATCGGATCATACCCTGTAGCGACTCCCTGGGCGGGGATGTGATCCAAGAGCTCGTTTAAGAAAGAGAGCTCCATCGGATCTAACTGCTCGGCGAGTTCCGAGTTGACGTGAAGATTGCTTTCGATGACCCTGTGGGGACCCCGACTCATAAGTCGTGATCACCGAATGCATGTGTACAGTTATCCCAGAGATCAATGCTCACTGAACACACAGAAGCTGAATAACAAGAGTCTTACATCCATACATAACATCTTACACAAATTATGACCATTATGGTTAAGTCTTACATTGATAAAGCCTTAAGGGCTGAACATCAAATGAAACACAAGCAGCGGAAATCTTCGTCGATAAGTAGAACCCATGCCATCTGCCTTAGCCCTACAAGCATTCTCGACCGAAACGTCCTAGTTCGCATGTTCGTCTCCAAAGAACTCTTCTTTGAACTCCGGTTCTTCCATGCCTGGCCAATTAAATAACCAGTGGCAAGCCAATGAGTACTTTGAATGTACTCGCAAGCAACCCATATTTTGGTTCCAGATATAACAATGCATGATATAGGTAAATTTTTGCAGAAAGCTAGTTTTGAGTGCAATAATATGTTCAACAACTTGTAAGACTTGCATCAGGAGAATTCAAGTAACCATGAGGACAGGTTACAGATATCAACATAAATAGAGTGGGCACCAACCCAACTCAATCATGTCAAGTCCTTTGACTTGACCCAATAAGTTTTATCAGCACGCACTGGGTTGTAAACATGTGGACGTAGCCCAAGAGCGGTTACCCAACTGTCCTTGACCGTGGACACGGCTATTCGAATAGTTTTACACTCTGCAGAGGTTGCACACTTTACCCACAAGATCCGGGGAACTTCCGTGTCATCCACGACCCGCGGAACCTCAAGTACCCGGGGTAAGCACCCGATCACTATCTTTCCCTAGACGACACTAACAAGGAGTCCACTCGTTGTTCCGTATCCTCACGATGTACATCATACGAGTCTCACTCGAGATCGTAACATCCGAGAGGGGACACAATGGTGTATTCGGTGCCCTGTAAAGACAGTCATGGCCGCCCTACCTAGCACGACCCCGTCCCGAGAGAGAGCACCAACTCTCCCCCGTCACTAGTAATGTGGGCTCCAAGCTAGTATCGGCCTAGGTATTCAATAATGCCCTTTCCCATATAAGGGTAGAGTGGTTGCGCATGTAAGGTTGGAATAACGGTCGCAACTTAAACCAATCCGTTTTGGAAACAACACACATACTTGCCTCGGTACACCACTTCATCATCAAGTGGTTACCCAACTCATCATCTCCCTCGGGCATAAGTGGCACCCGACGGGGTTTTTGAAAAGTCCTTTGAAAATACTTTATCTCCTTCACCATCCATATACCCGTCCCTTTTGCGTAGCACTACATTAGCATCCTATCTACTCCCACCGGCATAACCCTCATAAGAAGGTAGGGTCACGCACAATGCAAGTATCAACGAGGAAGTAACGGTGGCAAGTCACCCCATGTGGTCACCACAATATCGTGTCTCCGATGCAAGCAATAAAAGTGCTATATGGCATGCATAAAAAGGGTTTCATAGACATGGTCAAAGGGCTGCTTGCCTTGTTTGGCTTGGTCTTCAAGTCCTTCAAATCCTTCTCCTTCTTCTTCTTCAGCAACTTCGTCTAATACGGGATCTAATCGTCGCAAGAAAATAACGAGAAAATAAGGCAATAGTAAAACAGAAAAACCAAAGTGCTCAGAAAAATGTCAACTTATTTTTGATAAATACTAGGGGGAAATGGATTTTCAAAGAAGGATTTAAATGCTCAAATTTGAATTTAAATTTGAACAATACAGAAAAGTGTGATGGATGTGCATGAATGTTGCATCAATAAATAGGTGGAATTATTCTAAGATTTTAGGAGTTGGAATTATTCCATTTGGATAAATATTTTACCCTGTGGAAATTTTTATAAAACAGACAGAAAAAGAAAAAGAGAAGTGGCACTGTGCCACTGGGCCAGAGAGGCCACAATGCAGTAGGCCCAGAGGGAATTCAACCCGCGCGAGGCTGCCACGTCGAAGGCGTATTTGGGAAATACGTCTCCAGCCGATGTAGTGAACCTCGGTGCGCGCGCGTGCGTTTTAAACCTGACGGGTGGGACCCACCCGTCAGTATGTGAGGCTGACAAACGGGCCCCATGGCTGTCGTCTTCTACCTGGAGCCAGAGAGGGAGGCGAGCTCACCAGCGTCGCTGTGGTCGACGGCGAGGCGATCCGAGGGCACCGGCGTGCTCAGGGCGGAGTCGCCGTTCGGGTGGAGGTGAAGGCGGTCGCCAGAGTGCAGGGGTTCGCCGGTGAAGAGGAAGCCGGCGGCAGAGCTTCAGGATGAGCTTTCCCCGTTCGATTCCGGCTACAATAGAGAGGGGAGACAGAGGGGAAGTGGTAAGAGAGGTGAGGCGGTTCCAGATCGAGAGAGAGAGAGGGCAAAGGAGGCCTATACCACGAGATCGACGGCGACCCGAAGTGGCGGAGCTCGAGCTCGATCTCGAGCTTGGGCGGCTCTGGGGGTGAACGGGAGGCCCAGGGGGGCTATTTGGAGTGGGAGGGGACGAGTGGTGGCGAGAGGAGGGCTCGGGGATGCCTTATATAGGCGAGCGGCGGTCCACCATGGGCTCGTGCGCCGACGAGCTTGTGCTCGTCGCTTACGGGCCTCGGGAGGGTGTGGCGCCGAGTCTGGGGTGTTCCTGGACGTCGACTACGTCGGGAGAAATAGAGAGGGAGGGAGTGGGGAGAGGTCAGAGGCGCGCGCGTGTGAGCCGCGCCATTGGCGCGCTCGGGCGGCCGGTGTTTGCTAGCGCGGAGGCGCGGGGAGGAGGAGAGAGGAAGAGGGCAGCGTCGTGTTGTGACGCGGACGTCGAGGGGCGTTGGTTGGCGTACTGGGGAGGCCCGAGGTGGCCGGGGGCGGTTGGAAGGGGGCGGCTACAGTGCGGGAGCGCACTGTAGCACGCTCCAGAGCGTGCCTTTTGCTGCCATGTCATTGTTTAACGGGAAGGGGCGTGCCCACTCATGTTTGGTAGTGGTAGGGAGAAGTAAACAAGTGGGGAGGGGCATTGGATGCCCTGGAGATCCACTGGAGTGAGGTGGGAGGTGAGGAAGGAGAAGAATGCTGCTGTCCAGAAGGGTAAATGGGGATGTTTCACCCTTCAATCATTGAGTTGAGGCCAGGGAAGAGTTACTGGAGGTGCAAGGGGACTCTGAGGGGCTGTGGTAAAAAGTTGAGGCAATGGAGAAGAGTGGAAGTGGTCAAAACAGGGGTTTTAGTAAAATGGCAGAAGGTATTTGATGCTGGTTTGGGCAAGAAGATGAACTCCTCTAGTCATGAGGCTTTACAGGGTGAAATGGAATGAGATAATAATAGGTTCCACCAAGGTTGAGTCCATTTGGGCAAAGTTGCCAATACAACTTTTGTAAACCCTAGAAATTAGCAGAAATGGACTTGTGTAGATCTAGTTGAGCAAATCACTTCTCCTTGATGCACCACTTGGTGTAGTGGCCTCATTTGTTCATGTGAATATGCTCACCAAAGTTGGGTTCAAGGAGAGAAAGTTGGTAGTACAAAGTTGTTCAAATTTGATTCTGGTCAGAGAGGGTTTTGGGGCACTTTGATCAATATAACATTTTCTCCAACTTGTGCCATTTGGTCTAGATGAATGATTAGACCACTTGAGCATGTTCACAAGATTTGAGAGCATTTAGACATGTTTGGCAATGTAAAGTTGCTCAAACTTCAAAATGGACAGAAATGGTTTTGAGGGGATTTCATGGGGTTATACTATTTTCCATGACATGATACTTATGAAGATCATCCAACATGTCATATTTGACATTATATAATTTTCTAGGAATTTTTGGAGAATATTTCCTTTGTAAATATTTCAAAAGCTTGAAATATCCAGAAAGGGTTTTTGAGGGGTTTGACCAATATTTTGAACATGACCATGTGTTTAAACTCTTATATATGGACAATATATGTCCACTGAGTTTCCTTAGGTTTTTGTCAAATATTTTTGAAACAAGAAAATAATTTTTCCCTATTAAAGACCATTTCTGGCCTTCAGAAAAAGCTTTTAAATAAAATAGGAAAATAACCTTTAAAATTATATTTTTGTGGTTTCTGGGTATCCTATATCTAATAGGAGTCAAATATATTTTGAAAGATTTTACTGCCCTTAATTAAGTAATCTTGGCGGAAGGCAAACCTCAATTCAGGGGTTTTTGAAAAACTAATTTTTGAAAATACTAATTGGCCAAATTATTTTTGCAACAAATTATTTTTATGTCCTATACACATGGCATGATCATTGGGAACGGTTTTTGGATCAAGGAGAAGGAGTATAAGAGTTGGAGGATTTATTTTATTTTTAGAGCACTTGCAAACAACAGACAAAAACCAATCAAGGCAAGGTCCAAAACACTGGAAAGTTTTTGTCAAACCACATTTTATCATGATTGTTAGCTTAAGTGTAGTGGCATGAAAATCAGGGTGTGACAAACCTACCCCCCTTACAAGAATCTCGTCCCGAGATTCCGAAACTAGGCGTGAAAAGGAATATGAAAACTGGATCCGGGGTAGTCTTCAAGTCCTCATGTTGCTTCTGCTTCCGTGTAGTGCTCCATTGAGCTTGAAGTACTTGATGGTGTGGCTTCGTGTATGATGCTCTTCTTGATCCAGGTTGCTAATGGGTAGCTCGCGGTAGGTTAGATTGGGCTAGGGGTCGATGGCTCGGTGGTCAATGCCCTTGTAGAGATCGGGCAAGTTAGGAAGTCGAAAACACTTCCGGAGTTGTGTCATGTGGAAACATTACACACAGTGGGTAACTCAGGTGGTAACTCCGTCTGGTAACTGTCTTCTCTTCATCTTGTGGCGATCTCAGAGGGGGTTGTTAAATCTTTGAGTGATCTCGAAGGGGGCCGATGAATCTTGGTGTGGGTCTCCTTGTCTTGGAAATGCTTGGTTCCTTAGAGAGGAGTGGCTTGCAGATATACCTGGTCTTCGTCGCGGATGTTTACTTCTTGATGTTGGTGGTAGTTCTTCCTCCTTGGCATGGCGGTCTTCAAATGTTCCTGGACTAGCTGAACGACTCTTCTTCCGTCTTCGGGTGGACAAGTAGGTCACCAAATGATGAGGACAACTATCTTGTCTAGGCACTCCATGAAGGCTTTGTTCACGGGGTACACAAACTAGACTGGGAATTAGTGGTGGTCTTGTTGAGTGTGGGCCAAGGTGGTCCTAGATCTAGTGTCAAGGCCCTAAGGTCCTGATCCGACCATGTCGTAGCTTGGTAGGGCTTAAGGGTTTCAAGGATTCTAGTGTGCGAGTGAACATTTATCATCTTATCTTTAAGCACAGTTTCTGAGATGCCAATAGTCTATCTAGTCCTTTAAACAAATCACATCATATCACTGATAGCATTATTTTGCATAGGTTAACTCCAATCATCACTCATGTGATTCATATCCTCATGGCTCCCGAGAGGAGGTCTAACAAAATCATACATTTCAACTATACCCAAACTCATATGCATGGCTATCCCTATGTAAAAATCCATGGGTAGAGCATACCAGTTTCCAAGCTTGTATTAAACATGACAACCCAGGTGCTCAACCTATTCTTCTAAGGTCCAGGATAGTGCATCTCTATCCCAAGGAAACACGTTCAAGGAAACACGTCGTGTGCCACTCCAAGATCATGTTTCCTTCCTATGAATCAACTCCAACAACCCATTAATTCCATCAATCACTACACAATCCATTAATTCTACAAATCCAATGTTTATGGTGTTCCACATGATCTTTTAAAGTCCTTATAATCCTCAGATACTTGAAAAAGGGTTATCTTTACTATAGTCAGTCCACCAATTGCCATTATCGGGGTCAAGTAACTCCAAGGTCAAGCTTATATAGATCCCTAAATCAACTCCGATAATTAATCCAATCTCGTAGTTTATCGTCAACCGAGAAACATGGTATCATGATCGAGATCATTTGTCTAAATCCAATTTACTCCGAACCATGTAGACTTACACAACGTCTAGTCTCCACTTATGATCACCTATTTAATCCAAATCTCATGCCCAACAAGAATTCCTACACGTTCCCCCAAGTCATTTTCATAATATCAACTGTCTCCTATCAATATCATCTTATCAAGTCAAATCCTTGCACTTCCAGGAGTTTCAGCTTGCGATCATAATTGTCCTATTAAATCCAATTTACTCAGGGGTAATGAAAGCTATGCTACTCTATAATCAAGATCCCACCAAGTTCATCTACCAACATCAAAGCCTCATAATTCACCAAATAGTCTCATATAATTCCTCAAGTCATTGATATAAACTCATCAAGTCATCTGTCCTCTATTCCTATATCCTCAATTTGGTTCCTGCTATGGCATCGTCAGTTTTGGTGCTATCTTAGAATGACAATGTGCTCGTTCACTATGTCCACTAGTTCCATAATGAACCCAGTGCTGTGCAAGGTTACGAAGGCTTAATTGGTTCTCTTGCAATTCTATGGGTTAAGCACATGGTTAAGGACTTGAGCTGGGGTATCTCGTGAAGTCTCGAAGGGTCTAGGAATGGGTTTCTAGTCTGGGGGGTTAAACATAACTCTACGAGGTTTTACTTGGTCAAGGAGGTTGTAGCAAAAGTCTTCAGTGCTGGTTGGTTGCCAAAGTAGAATCCTTGGTGTACCTTGTCTTGCCGGTCTTCAGTTGGGGAG
The DNA here is from genome assembly GCA_021605205.1 of Aegilops longissima. Lineage (NCBI taxonomy): Eukaryota > Viridiplantae > Streptophyta > Magnoliopsida > Poales > Poaceae > Aegilops > Aegilops longissima. The sequence goes on along the minus strand of CM038679.1, from coordinate 309,285,422 downwards.
AGAGGGATGAGAGGAAAAAGCATCATAGATGGGGGGGGGGGATGCTTTAAAGGGGTTCTATAGTGCAGGTACGAACAAACAGGTGCCAAAAGGCCACACACAATTTTATTAAGATAAGATAGGTGATATAGTCGCATACATGATGCCTAAGACAAAAGTGCAACTTATATCAAAACACAAACAAGCAACACTCAACATGGTTTCATTTGAACCATCACATGGACTCGACTGCGCATAAGGGGTACACGATTCATCCTACCCTAGGGGTCCTCGGATTCAGTAGTCGTGCTAGCTTCATCACTTTGAGAGAAAGGCGTTCGATTTTCAGCTTCTAGGCTCTCCTGGGTGCCAATGGACATGCGACAGTCGGCTGCTTGTTGGGACACATCCTATTAATATGCCCGAGTTCACCACACCCGTGACATGTGACGGAAGCAAAAGGGTAGCTATTCAGTCTTGGGTATTGCCGTCGGGGGCCTGACGATGATCCTCTATGCGGTGGATATGGAAATCCATTCCTATGCCTTTTGCGTGGGGTTTGGTTGCGAGCTTTCTGAAGTTCCTTGATTTGCTGCTCCTGATTAAAAATGTGGGCTTCTAGCGCAGTGATTTGCTGTCCTTGCTCGACCACCTTCTTCTTCTCGAGGCAGTGGAGGTGCAGAAGTGAAGGGAGATCTTGGCGAGCCTTGAGGGATGCTTCGGTAAGGTGGCGTAGAAGGTAATCTCCTGCGTTGATGAAACGGGTCTGGTACTTGAGGGTTGGATCCTCGTCTTCTGGGGAAATCATCACTTGAGTCGGTGCTCCAAATCCCCTCTTGCCAGGTAGGTAGCGGGTGGCATGTTCTTCTTTCATTTCTGGAAGGAGATCTCGAAGACGGAGGAGTGCTTCGTATGCCACTTGCTGAATGGCTATGTCTCTTGTTGGCATAGGTGGTCCAACGAAGAACCACCCCCGAGGTGAGGTCTTGGCAGGCACAAAAACCTTGGCGTAGAACTCTTTCTCGAACACATCATTTTCTAGTTCGTGCAGGGTGTATATGGGCAGCAAGGGATAGTGGCATTGTTGGAGGCAATCTCTTAGGAGTGATGGAAATCCTGTCATAAGGAGTCTCAAGGGGGCGACGGCCATCTACAAAAGTTGAATAGGAGAGGTCAATAAGGGAAATATATTTTGGGTTGGGTAAGCTTTAGAAAAGAAGAGAAGTTTAGATGGTCTCTGACTAACTAACGTCCATGCTAACTAAGGCTTCCTACAGTCAGGATGGCTCTGATACCAGCTCTGTGGGGACCCCGACTCATAAGTCGTGATCATCGAATGCATGTGTACAGTGATCCCAGAGATCAATGCTCACTGAACACACAGAAGCTGAATAACAAGAGTCTTACATCCATACATAACGTCTTACGCAAATTATGACCATTATGGTCAAGTCTTACATAGATAAAGCCTTAAGGGCTGAACATCAAATGAAACACAAGCAGCGGAAATCTTCGTCGATAAGTAGAACCCATGCCATCTGCCTTAGCCCTACAAGCATTCTGACTGGGAAACGTCCTAGTTCGCATGTTCGTCTCCAAAGAACTCTTCTTTGAACTCCGGTTCTTCCATGCCTGGCCAATTAAATAACCAGTGGCAAGCCAATGAGTACTTTGAATGTACACGCAAGCAACCCATATTTTGGTTCCAGATATAACAATGCATGATATAGGTAAATTTTTGCAGAAAGCTAGTTTTGAGTGCAATAATATGTTCAACAACTTGTAAGACATGCATCACGAGAATTCAAGTAACCATGAGGACAGGTTACAGATATCAACATAAATAGAGTGGGCACCAACCCAACTCAATCATGTCAAGTCCTTTGACTTGACCCAATAAGTTTTATCAAGACGCGACCGGGTTGTAAACATGTGGACGTAGCCCAAGAGCGGTTACCCAACTGTCCTTGACCGTGGACACGGCTATTCAATAGTTTTACACTCTGCAGAGGTTGCACACTTTACCCACAAGATCCGGGAACTTCCGTGTCATCCACGACCAGCGGAACCTCAAGTACCGGGTAAGCACCGATCACTATCTTTCCCTAGACGACACTAACAAGGAGTCCACTCGTTGTTCCGTATCCTCACGATGTACATCATACGAGTCTCACTCGAGATCGTAATATCCGAGAGGGGACACAACGTGTATCCGGTGCCTCAGAAGACAGTCATGGCCGCCCTACTGCACGACCCGCCCCGAGAAAGAGCACCAACTCTCCCCTGTCACTAGTAATGTGGGCTCCAAGCTAGTATCGGCCTAGGTAATCAATAATGCCCTTTCCCATATAAGGGTAGAGTGGTTGAGCATGTAAGGTTGGAATAACGGTCGCAACTTAAACCAATCCGTTTTGGAAACAACACACATACTCTCCTCGGTACACCACTTCGTCATCAAGTGGTTACCCAACTCATCATCTCCCTCGGGCATAAGTGGCACCCGACGGGGTTTTCGAAAAGTCCTTTGAAAATACTTTGTCTCCTTCACCATGCATATACCCGTCCCTTTAGCGTAGCACTACATTAGCATCCTATCTACTCCCACCGGCATAACCCTCATAAGAAGGTAGCGTCACGCACAATGCAAGTATCAACGAGGAAGTAACAGTGGCAAGTCACCCCATGTGGTCACCACAATATCGTGTCTCCGATGCAAGCAATAAAAGTTCTATATGGCATGCATAAAAAGGGTTTCATAGACATGGTCAAAGGGCTGCTTGCCTTGTTTGGCTTGGTCTTCAAGTCCTTCAAATCCTTCTCCTTCTTCTTCTTCAGAAACTTCGGCTAATACGGGATCTAATCGTCGCAAGAAAATAACGAGAAAATAAGGCAATAGTAAAACAGAAAAACCAAAGTGCTCAGAAAAATGTCAACTTATTTTTGATAAATACTAGGGGGAAACCTAAGAAGGAGAAAATTCCTAGTTTTCGATTTGGAGTTAAGAAATAGTGGAAATGGATTTTCAAAGAAGGATTTAAATACTCAAATTTGAATTTAAATTTGAACAATACAGAAAAGTGTTATGGATGTGCATGAATGTTGCATCAATAAATAGGTGGAATTATTCTAAGATTTTTGGTGTTGGATATTTTGCCCTGTGGAAATTTTTATAAAACAGAGAGAAAAAGAAAAAGAGAAGTGGCACTGTGCCACTGGGCTAGAGAGGCCACAGTGGAGCAGGCCCATAGGGAATTCAGCCCGCGCGAGGCCGCCACGTCGAAGGCGTATTTGGGAAATACATCTCCAGCCGACGTAGCGAACCGGTCCGCGCGCGCTGCATTTTAAACCTGACGGGTGGGGCCCACCCGTCAATATGTGAGGCTAACTGACGGGCCCCACGACCATCGTCTTCTACCTCGAGCCAGAGAGGGAGGCGAGCTCACCGGCGTCGCTGTGGTCGACGGCGAGGCGATCCGAGGCACCCGGCGTGCTCGGTAGGAGCCGTTCGGGTGGAGGTGAAGGCGGTCGCCGGAGTGCAGGGGTTCGCCGGCGACGAGGAAGCCGGTGGCAGAACTTCGGGAGGAGCTTGCCCCGTTCGATTCCGGCTGCAATAGAGAGGGGAGACAGAGGGGAAGTGGTAAGAGAGGTGAGGCGGCTCCAGATCGAGAGAGAGGGAGGGCAAAGGAGGCCTGTACCACGAGATCGACGGCGACCCGAAGTGGCGGAGCTCGAGCTCGATCTCGAGCTTGGGCGGCTCTGGGGGTGAACGGGAGGCCCAGGGGGGCTATTTGGAGTGGGAGGGGATGAGTGGTGGCGAGAGGAGGGCTCGGGGATGCCTTATATAGGCGAGCGGCGGTCCACCGTGGGCTCGTGCGCCGGCGAGCTTGTGCTCGTCGCTTACGGGCCTCGGGAGGGTGCTGTGCCGAGACTGGGGTGTTCCTGGACGTCGACTACGTCGGGAGAAATAGAGAGAGAGGGAGTGGGGAGAGGTCAGAGGCGCGCGCGTGTGAGCCGCGCCATTGGCGCGCTCGGGCGGCCGGTGTTTGCTAGCGCGGAGGCGCGGGGAGGAGGAGAGAGGAAGGGGACAGCGCCGTGTCGTGACGCGGACGTCGAGGGGCGTTGATTGGCGTGCTGGGGAGGACCGAGGTGGCCGGGGGCGGTTGGAAGGGGCGGCTACAGTGCGGGAGCGCACTGTAGCGCGCTCCAGAGCGTGCCTTTGGCTGCCATGGCATTGTTTAAGGGGCAGGGGCGTGCCCACTCATGTTTGGTAGCGCTAGGGAGAAGTAAACAAGTGGGGAGGGGCATTGGATGCCCTGGAGATCCACTGGAGTGAGGAGGGAGGTGAGGAAGGAGAAGAATGCTGCTGTCCAGAAGGGTAAATGGGGATGTTTCACCCTTCAATCATTGAGTTGAGGCCAGGGAAGAGTTACTGGAGGTGCAAGGGGACTCTGAGGGGCTGTGGTAAAAAGTTGAGGCCATGGAGAAGAGTGGAAGTGGTCAAGACAGGGGTTTTAGTAAAATGGCAGAAGGTGTTTGATTCTGGTTTGGGCAAGAATATGAACTCCTCTTGTCATGAGGCTTTACAGGGTCAAATGGAATGAGATAATAATAGGTTCCTCCAAGGTTGAGTCCATTTGGGAAAAGTTGCCAATACAACTTTTGTAAACCCTAGAAATTAGCAGAAATGGACTTGTGTAGATCTAGTTGAGCAAATCACTTCTCCTTGATTCACCACTTGGTGTAGTGGCCTCATTTGGTCATGTGAATATGCTCACCAAAGTTGGTTTCAAGGATAGAAAGTTGGTAGTACAAAGTTGTTCAAATTTGATTCTGGTCAGAGAGGGTTTTGGGGCACTTTGATCAATATAACATTTTCTCAAACTTGTGCCATTTGGTCTAGATGAATGATTAGACCACTTGAGCATGTTCACAAGATTTGAGAGCATTTGGACATGTTTGGCAATATAAAGTTGCTCAAACTTCAAAATGGACAGAAATGGTTTTGAGGGGATTTCATGGGGTTATACTATTCTCCATGACATGATACTTATGACGATCATCCAACATGTCATATTTGACATTATAGAATTTTCTAGGAATTTTTGGAGAATATTTCATTTGTAAATATTTCAAAAGCTTGAAATATCCAGAAAGGGTTTTTGAGGGGTTTGACCAATATTTTGGACATGACCATGTGTTTAAACTCTTATATATGGACAATATATGTCCACTGAGTTTCCCTAGGTTTTTGTCAAATATTTTTGAAACAATAAAATAATTTTTCCCTATTAAAGACCATTTCTGGCCTTAAGAAAAAGATTTTAAATAAAATAGGAAAATAACCTTTAAAATTATATTTTTGTGGTTTCTGGGTATCCTATATCTAATAGGAGTCAAATATATTTTTGGAAAGATTTTTACTGCCCTTAATTAAGTACTTGCAGTGCAAACCTCAATTCAGGGGTTTTTGAAAAACTAATTTTTGAAAATACTAATTGGCCAAATTATTTTTGCAAGAAATCATTTTTATGTCGTATACACATGGCATGATCATTGGGAACGGTTTTTGGATCAAGGAGAAGGAGTATAAGAGTTGGAGGATTTATTTTATTTTTAGAGCACTTGCAAACAACAGACAAAAACCAATCAAGGCAAGGTCCAAAACACTCAAAAGTTTTTGTCAAACCACATTTTATCATGATTGTTAGCTTAAGTGTAGTGGCATGAAAATCAGGGTGTGACAGACCCGAGAAGTCATCGTCGGCGGGGCGGCCGAACAGCCGGTCATAAGAAAACCGCCTAGCCAGAGAGTTTGGCCGATAGCCAAAGCTCCTTTAGCAACAGTGTCATCTTTAAAGACGGGATGAGGCATCCTTCCTGATGGCGATGGCACAACGGAACTCTCAATGAAAGCACCAATGTCGGTGTCAAAACCGGCGGATCTCGGGTATGGGGTCCCGAACTGTGCGTCTAGGCGGATGGTAACAGGAGATAAGGGACATGATGTTTTTACCCAGGTTCGGGCCCTCTCGATGGAGGTAAAACCCTACTCCTGCTTGATTAATATTGATGATATGGGTAGTACAAGAGTAGATCTACCACGAGATCAGAGAGGCTAAACCCTAGAAGCTAGCCTATGGTATGATTGTTGTTCGTCCTACGGACTAAAACCCTCCGGTTTATATAGACACCGGAGAGGGCTAGGGTTACACAGATTCGGTTACAATGGGAGGATCTACATATCTGTATCGCCAAGCTTGCCTTCCATGCCAAGGAAAATCTTATCTGGACATGGGATGAAGTCTTCAATCTTGTATCTGCATAGTCCAGGAGTCCGGCCAAAGGTTATAGTCCGGCCATCTGGACACCCCCTAATCCAGGACTCCCTCAGGACCTGTCTCTTGGTAGAAAAAGGAAAGATAGTGATGGGTGTTGGGGGGACAATGCAAATGAGAACGACCAGGTCTTAGATTTCCTGTGCTCACATAGGAAAATGTTGCTGAGGAGATAAAAAATGGGACACATGCAGACATGCTGCCTAAATGTTTGCCGCTCTCAGCAACCACATCTGTCTCACCACTTTATGCCCCTGCTGTCCCCACGCCCTTATCGCTACCGCTGATGTAAAATCACATGAAGCATGAAAGAAATGCCACCTAATTTCACTATTAAATAATCCTGCTGTCAGTCTAGTGACCGATAAATTGAAGCAATGACACCACCATTTTATGAAGTGCTTCTGTCTTGCTTTACTTCCCATGAATTTTGTTTTTGCAGTTACACTTAAATCTCACACCGCTAACATTGTGGAACTGCACAAATATGATTGCACATTTATCGACTAGGTACTACTCTCATGATAGTAATACTAATGCTATTGTTCTGCATGTTAATCTAGTGGAAGTGCTGATGTGATGTGATGCTACTTCTTACTTAATGGCACTTTTTCATACTGTCAATGTAGTGCCAATTATAACACAATGGATGCGGCTGCTAATCATATGCCACTGCAAATAACTATAACTGCTTAAATAACTATATTTCATATTTGCGCAAACAAGGATATTTGTCTCCATATCGTTTCTATTTGCGCAATCAAAAGTACACACCTCCGTTTTAGTAGATCTGCACACAATGAGATGGCTATTTCTAGCTATCATGGGCTAACCTCCCGTCTTCTAGGTATTCCTACATTGGTAGTAACTAGGCAGAATGACCAACGCAATCTAAAAGAAGCTGGTCCGTATGTTTTACTTCCTGATTGCAGTGCAGGGACGAGCGAAGACAACTGAATCCTAGTTAGGAATTTACTTTCTCCCAATTCAAGGATGGAAAGAGGATTAGCTGGCACGGTTGCGCGGAGGTTTTTGGGACAGGTGTGTGGACAAGAGGCATTGTTGTCAGCTTATTTCAGATGGTTAGTACACTACATGGTTCAGTTCAACATTCCAACTGAGAACACAATTATACTTGGTTATTCTGGTATGAAAGAACCTAACCCTGGATGGTGGCAAAGGGAAAACCAAGAGTGAACTCCAGTAAATTAAAGCCTGCCTAGGGAGGCCCTTTGCTCAGAGAAGCCTTGCTTGATTTTTTTCCTGATTTGTAAACCTTCTCACAACTTTGTGTTTTGCTGTGAACTAGTAAATGTTTGTTATATTTTATGAATCATTGAGATGTATAAAATTCCTGAACTTATGCTTTTCAAGTATTTTTTTTGAAGCCGAGTTTAATGTGAATTTTCCACATGAATGCTGGACTAGCGTGTGAATGTTTGGAATTTTCATTGTGGCCTCAGTTAACTACATGAACCACTATAACAAGATACGTAGTTGCTTATATGTCAGGCAGCAGAGTATTGATTGTTAGCTGGTCGATCGTTAGCCGACTTTTCTAGTGTTGAAGAGAGCTGAACCAATGTGTCGTGTTTTCCACAACTGCTTACAAGTGGGGTAGCACCAATAGTGTTTACAAGTACTTAACCAGCCTTACGTACCCTATGTATACTTCCACGCACAATTCTCGAACAAGTACTCTATTTCATCAAAGACACACTGCTCGTATGATAAATCATGATAACTTATGTCTTAGCATCCCATATTACATGAAAAAACTAGTAAGGACACATTTGTTTCAGCAACAATTACAATGGTTCTCACATGATTCATGGGCACACAAAAGTAGCAGTAGTTCCCATAGACGGATTAAAATAGAGTACTAGCCCCAGAGGGATCGGTAATACGAAAGGTTTGGATAATTACACACAATCCAAACTACTTTTAAACACTAGCTGGGCCAACTATTTCATGCCTCGATCTAATTTGGGACGGACACAACACAGACCTTGCCAAAAACATCATCGAGGATGTCTGGTAGTAGAACAATCCTATCAACCTTCTTGAAGATAACCTTGTGGCCTTGCCACTCATAAACTTGTTTGTTGGGGCATGCCATGTCATCTTCCCGCGCAAGCTTGACAAGAACAGTATGCCTCACAAACGAAGGAGTAGCTTTGAACTTCCTGTGCTTCAGTACACCTTGGACAACACGCCTGACAATAGTGTGGTTAAAATACATCTCGACTTTGGTATAAGTGCCACTGGCTTCTAGGATCCAACAACCTATGAACTTAGTTTTCCTAGTGCGTATATTCAGGTCATCCGCCTCATAGCGAGTTACATGTACAGCCACACAATCCTTGTCTGCATCAGGGCTCTAATTGAAACAAAAAACAGAATGAATTCTGAATTACTTCCCAATATAAAAAACATAAGTTAATTAAACCACTATGTAGTGTCAAAAGTATGCATGACAGGGAAGGTAGCATGGCATCGAAGCTAATAAAATTTTGCATTATTTATCACCACATACTTAGATGAAAAACCACAATCGAGATCGGCGAAGAAGAAAATCACCTTGGGCAGCTCAGCCAGGGGGGGGGGGACACATCCTCGAAGGGGAAAACTGTTCCTGCAGGACCATCGGGGTTGTAACCTCAAACAGGACATTGACCATCTCAGTAGTGGTCGTGAGCTTATCTGGGGTCGGCTCGGTGGCAACCTCCATCTTCTTGGAGGTCTCTGTCTCGTGGGGATCACCCTCCCATGTCTACTCCAACATCGGCAGGTCTTTGCATGGTTCTCCTTGGTCCATCATGAAACCGACGAATAGGAGACAACTGAAAGGAAAACACAATCGCAATGAAAATGAAACAAAAAAGAGAGTGAGGATCGGTTACTAGTTCACAAAAGTTATTTCTTTCTGAAAGAAAATATACCAACATCACGGATCCGCTTACCTTCCCTTTGCTGGGAGGGAAGAACAATGGCAGATGCGAGTGTTGGCTTTCTTGAAGACAGTGAGGGAGAAGGGGATTCAGCGAAGAGTGAAATGATGGTTGCTTCGTTCGTCAAACTTAGACTCCGGGGAAGTGGGGTTTTGTGATATGACGGCTCATAACTCCCATGCTATGACCGGGGTCACTCTCCTCATCCATACCGCCTTCTAATTTGGTGAATGGCAATTGGGCCCGCGCGCTGCATGGCCCGCATGTCGGTGAACCAAAGTAAAACGACATTTACTAGCGGGAGACGTTTCGATGACCTCGGAGGAGCCAGAAGCGGTAGTTTATCCATTGTACTAGTAGTAATTGTTTTCTGGGTAGTTGTAGAGTGTCTCCACTGTACTAGTATTAGTAGTTTCTCTGGGACAAAGACAAAAGAGCCCATCCACCCTAGTAAATAATAAAATCAATTCAAAAGCCCATATATTTACTTAATAAGAGGCGCTACCTAGCACACCGCCCCCCAAAAAACCTGGGTGCTCTTCTTCCTCCTCACTCCCAACCACTAAAGGAAATATGCCCTAGAGACAATAATAAAGTTGTTATTTTATATTTCCTTGTTCATGATAAATGTTTATTATTCATGCTAGAATTGTATTGATCGGAAACCCAAGTACATGTGTGAATACATAGACAAACACTGTGTCCCTAGTGAGCCTCTACTTGACTAGCTAGTTAATCAAAGATGGTTCAGGTTTCCTAACAATGGACATGAGTTATCATTTGATAACGGGATCACATGATTAGGAGAATGATGTGATGGACAAGACCCATCCGTTAGCTTAGCATATTTATCCTTCAATTTTATTGCTATTGCTTTCTTCATGTCAAATACATATTCCTTCGACTATGAGATTATGCAACTCTTAGATACCGGAGGAATGCCTCGTGTGCTATCAAACGTCACAACATAATTGAGTGATTATAATGATGCTCTATAGGTATCTCCAAAGGTGTTTGTTGGGTTGGCATAGATCAAGATTAGGATTTGTCACTCCGAGTATCGAGAGGTATCTCTGGGCCCTCTCGGTAATGCACATCATAGGAAGCCTTGCAAGCAAAGTGACTAATGAGTTAGTTACAAGATGATGTATTATGGAACGAGTAAATATACTTGCCGGTAAAGAGATTGAACTAGGTATGTGGATACCGATGATCGAATCTCGGCCAAGTAACATACCGATGACAAAGGGAATAACCTATGTTGTCATTATGGTTTGACAGATAAAGATCTTCATAGAATATGTAGGAGCCAATATGAGCATCCAGGTTCCGCTGTTGGTTATTGACTGGAGAGGTGTCTCGGTCATGTCTACATAGTTCTCGAACCCGTAGGGTCCACAAGCTTAACGTTAGATGATGATTTTGTATTATATGAGTTATGTGATTTAGTTACCGAGTATTGTTCGGAGTCCTGGATGAGATCACGAACATGACGAGGAGTCTCGAAATGGTCGAGAGGTAAAGATTGATATATAGGACGATAGTATTCGAACATCGAAAGTGTTCCGAAGTGTATCGGGTAATTATTATCGGAGTACCAGGGGGTTACCGGTACCCCCGGGGGGGGACATATGGGCCATATGGGCCATAAGAGGGGAGCACACCATCCCACAAGGGGTGGCGCCCCCCCCCCCCCTTAGGCATGTGGCCGAATTGGAGAAGGAGGAGAGGGGGTTCGGCCCCCCTTCCTTTCTTCTCCGGTGGGAAAAGGAAGGGGGGCGCCAGTTGGGGAAACGCCAAGTAGGATTCGGCTCCTACTTGGGGCGCCCCTGGGTGCCTTTCCTCCCCTCCCACCTATATATATGAGGGGATGGGGGTGCCTAGACCACACAAGATCGATTGTTAGCCGTGTGCGGTGCGCCCTCCACAGTTTACATCCCCGGTCATAGTTTTGCGGTGCTTAGGCGAAGCCTTGCAAGAATCATCTCACCGTCACTGTCACCATGCAGTTGTGCCGACAGAAGTCATCTACTTCCTCGCCACCTTGCTGGATCAAGAAGGCAAGGGAGGTCATCACGCTGAATGTGTGCAGAACTCGGAGGTGTCGTACGTTCGGTGCTTGATCGGTCGGAGCTAGAAGAAGTTTGACTAAAACAACCGCATTGTCAAACGCTTCCACTTTCGGTCTACGAGGGTACGCAGACACACTCTCCACCCCCCTTGTTGTTATGCATCTCCTAGGTAGATCTTGCACGAGCGTAGGAATTTTTTTTGAAATTGCATGCTACATTTCCCAACAGTGGTATCAGAGCCACGTTTATGCTTAGATGATATGCACGAGTAGAACACAAAGAGTTGTGGGCGGTGTTCGTCATACTGCTTACCACCAATGTCTTATTTTGATTCGGCAGTATTGTTGGCTGAAGCGGCCCGGACCAACCTAACATGATCACGTTCATGAGACCGGTTCCATCGACAGACATGCAACTAGTTTTGCATAAAGGTGGCTGGTGAGTGTCTGTTTCTCCTAATTTATTTGAATCAAATTTGAATGCGGTTGATCTTTGTTGAAGGTTAAAACACTAAACTTGATAAATCACCGTTGTGGTTTTGATGCGTAGGTAAGAATGGTTCTTGCTAGAAGCCCGTAGCAGCCACATAAAACTTGCAACAACAAAGTAGAGGACTTCTAACTTGTTTTTGCAGGGCATGTTGTGATGTGATATGGTCAAGACATGATGTGATATACGTTGTTGTATGAGATGATCATGTTTTGTAAAATTTATCGGCAACCGGGAGGATCCTTATGGTTGTCTTTTTATTGTATGAAATGCAAACGCCATGTAATTTCTTTACTTTATCACTATGTGCTAGCGATAGTTGTAGAAGCAATAGTTAGCGAGACGACCACGACGCAATGATGGAGATCGATGTGTCGAGCCGGTGATGATGGAGATCATGATGATTCTTTGGAGATGGAGATCAAGATCACAAGATAATCATGGCAATATCATGTCACATGTTTTGATTGCATGTGATGTTTATCTTTTATGCCTCTTATTTTCCTTAGTACGGCGGTAGAATTATAAGATGATCCCTTAACTAAAATTTCAAGGTATAAGTGTTCTCCCTGAGTATGCACCGTTGCGAAAGTTCGTTGTGTTGAGACACCACATGATCACCGGGTGTGATAGACTCTACGTTCACATACAACAGGTGCAAGACAGTTTTGCACATGCGGAATACTCGGGTAAAACTTGACGATCCTGGCATGTACAGACATGGCCTCGGAACACTAGAGACCAAAAGGTCGAATGTAAATCATATGGTAGATATGATCAACATAGAGATGCTCACCATTGATGACTACTCCATCTTACGTGATGATCAGACATGGTTTAGTTGATTTGGATCACGTATCATTTAGATGACTTGAGGGATGTCTATCTATGTGGGAGTTCTTAAGTAATTTGTTTAATTGAACTTGATTTATCATGAACTTAGTGTTGATAGTTTTTGCATATCTATGTTGTAGATCAATGGCCCGTGCTACCGTTCCCTTGAATTTTAATGCGTTCCTAGAGAAATCTAAGTTGAAAGATGATGGTAGCAACTACACGGACTAGGTCCGTAACTTGAGGATTATTGTAAGTGCATCTAGTGCCACCCCTAGTTGGTTTTAGAGTATTGACGACAAATGTGGTTGAGGGACTAATGCGTTTGTGAGAATTGCAGGATAACGCAGGTTGTGTCCCCATTGATTTGGTTTACCTACCGGAGATGACCCCTAAAAATGTATGAAGACATTGACGACAATGGTGCCATGTGAAGATATTCACATTGAAGACTATGACATGAGAAGACATTGAGTGAAGACTATGGAGCATGAAGACTGTGTCGTTTCGTTGTTTCCTTTTCTTCTTTGTTGAGTCATATGAACCATCGTACTGTTAAGTGGGGTCCAAGTGTCAAAGTCAGAATGACTGAAGTGATGCTCAACCCAAATCCTATGTCTTCGAGCGAAGACAATGAGAGTAAAACTTATCCAGAGCTGGATGAGTCAGCTTTGCTTGTAGCCCAAGTAAAGTTGCCGTGTGTGTTTGAAATCTGACCGTTGGAACACGTGTCAGTTCCTTAGTGACCCAAGGTCATTTCAGACATATCAGGTCGAGTTGCCTAGTGGCTATAAATAGCCCACCCCCTACACCATAAATTGGTGGCTGCTCAGAGTTAGTGCACGGCTTTTGTCGTTTGAGAGCAACCCACCTCGAAGCCTTTGAGAGAGAGAAATCCTTGCGAGGACAAAGCCCAAACGCCTAGAGCCAAAGAGTGTTAGGCATCATCAAGTCTTTACATCATGTGACTGAAGACTTATTACACTTGAGGACTGTGAATCCTCCGGCCGGTTAGGCGTCGCGCTCGAGCATCCAAGAGTCATTGTGGATTGCGGTGAGCCTTGATCTGTGAAGGTTCGAAGTCTACCTTGAAGACTTTCCAGAGTGATTGGGCGAGGACTATGTGTCCTTAGCTGAAGGGGAATAAGGTGAAGACGCGGTCTTCTGAGTTGAATCTCAGCCTCCCTAACTAGATGTACAGTTGTCACAACAACTGGAACTGGTCCAACAAATCCTGTGTCTTCAACAAGTGACTGGTTTTATCTTCTCCCTCTCCTTACTTAGAGTTTGTCTTCGTGAAGTCATTGCCTATTTTTCATACCTGTTTGACTTCATTGCTTGACTACTTTTGTTGATTGGCTTCTCACTATCTTCCATCTAGATCCTACTACCAAGCTGCTATTAGTGTTGTACTTTCACGTTATTGCATACTTGACTATGGTTTGCTTGTTGTAGTTTATCTTCCGCTGCATATCAATTAGGTCATTTCTATTGTTTGTCTTTGAAACATCCGTGTTTTGAAGACTTTCCTAAAAATCGCCTATTCACCCCCCTCTAGCCGATAACTAGCACTTTCAATTGGTATCAGAGCAAGGTACTCCCTTGTTCTGTGTGATTTGGTTTAACCACCTGGAGTTTTAGCTATGTCGACTACAGGGATAATCAAAGTCTCCGCTGCTTGCCCCGTGTTCGATGGAACTGACTATCCCTACTGGAAGAATTAGATGCGGATGCATCTTGAAGCCATTGATGTCGACCTCTGGTATGTCGTCAAGAACGGCGTTCCCAAAACTGGTGAAGGTGTCACCCCTGCTGATGTCAAGAAGTTCATTGAACTAGACTCTACTGCAAAGAACATCATCTGTGGTCATCTAACCAAAGGACAGTATGGCCGTGTGAGTGCACTGGAAACGTCGAAGCTAGTCTGGGACTGGCTATCCAAGGTCAATGAAGGGGTCTCAACCCAGAGAGATCAAAGGATCAGTGTTCTTCGCAACCTCTTCAACCGCTTCAAGAGAAACGACAATGAAAATGTCCAGCTCACGTTTGATTGCCTCACTGACATCACAAATGAGCTTCATGCTCTCGGCGCCACTGAGATCACCAAGCATGAAATCGTCAAGACACTACTAAGATCACTTGACAGCTCTTTTGACACCCTTGCCCTCATGATACAAGAACGCCTACGACTTCAAGACACTCGATCCGTCGATATACTTGAGAGGCTCAACACACATGAGTTCCACTTTACGAGAAAAGAGATATCTATGGTCCCAACTATGGCCGAACTCGCTTTGAAGGCAAAAGTTGTTTCCTCATCGAAGAAGAATCATTGCGGTTACGATGATCCCGAAGACATTGGAAAGGAACTTGCTATGCTTGTGAAGAAGTTCCAGAAGTTCACTAGGAAGAAAGGCTTCAGAAAGTCTTCACGATCCAGCTCAAGAAATGATGAAGCTTCCTCTCATGACTACAAGAAGAGAACATGTCACAAGTGCAAGAAAACTGGACACTATATCTCTGAGT
This sequence comes from Aegilops longissima, assembly GCA_021605205.1. Taxonomy (NCBI): domain Eukaryota; kingdom Viridiplantae; phylum Streptophyta; class Magnoliopsida; order Poales; family Poaceae; genus Aegilops; species Aegilops longissima. The sequence continues at coordinate 309,270,236 of CM038679.1, read as the reverse complement.
GTCCATAGTGGGACAATGAGAAGAAGAAGAAGAAGAAGAGCAAGGAATATGATTCTGATGACAAGAAGAAGAAGAAATCTTCAAAGTCTTCTTCCAAGTCCTCATCTAAGTCTTCATCTCATAAGAAGAGCTCATCTGGCAAGGCTCGTGCTTTTGTTGGCAAGGAAATGGATTCAGAGGAGGAGTCTGCTTGTGAGGAGGTGGAGGTGGAGTCTGAAGAGGAGTCCGACCCTGGCGTTGCAAGTCTGGCCTTAGCCACAGCCTATGTTGCCAAGTCCATCTTCAACACTGAAGACAATGACTTCCACACCAACGCTGAAGCTGATGACAAGGACGACCCTGCTCCCGCCTACTGCTTCATGGCACGTGGTGCCAAGGTAAAATCACGTGATGCTTACTTTCAAACATCAAGTGAAGATGACTTTGATTGTGAATCCAAACCCAGCTACAAAACACTTGCTAAAATTGCAACCGAACAACAAAGAGCTATGGAACACACTCAAAAACTGTTAGACAAAAGCGATGACCTATTGGATGCGGAAATGACACGTTCACAGTCCTTAGTTGAAGACATTAAAAATCTTCATGCTAAGTACCAAGAACTTGAAAGTCGTCATGAAACGCTCTCAACTACTCATGAAAAGCTCTCCTATGATTATCTTCAAAGGAAGCAAGAGCTTGAGAAATTGAGAGCGGCTCATGAAGATCTTCAAAAAGAGAATGAGTCACTTCGCGCTCAACAGATCAGTTTCGCTCAGGATGGATTTGAACCACCATGTCTAAAATGTCTTGAGCGTGATATCACTACCTCTGCTGCAGAATGTTCAACTGCTGCTACTGTTGCATTGTCTTCAACTAGTAATGTGGTAACTAATCCCTCTGCGGAGGATACCACTGCTATTGCTGATGAAAATGCTAGGTTGAAGACATTGCTTGAAACAGGGATGTATAAAAGTCTGAAAGGGCATCAGACACTTTGCGATGTCCTCAAAAAGCAGATTCTGAACCGAAACCCTAGGAAAGAGGGTGTTGGGTTCGAGAGGAAAATGAATGTTGATGGTTCCTACTAGAAGCCTGAGCAGTATCCCAAAACCACATGGGTTGCTGCAAAGGGACCTTCAGTGGATCCATCCACCTTATCTAGCTTTACCTGTGCTAACCCTATTGTTATTGATGAATCCTTTGATGCAAACTATAAGCTGTTCAAGAATCAGAATGGTGAAGTGTTTTCTAGGTATATTGGTACTAACTGTAGGAATGGACCACCTATGAAGAAGATCTGGGTTCCCAAAAGCTGTCTTGAGAATCTTCCAGTGAATGTCATCATGACACCACCTGGGAAGAAGACAAACCCCAGACCTAAGGCGTCATACGGTCCAAAGGCTTCATACAGACAGAGGACTCACCTGAGTCACCCTAACGCCAACGTTTTGCAGGGAAACCATACTCAAATTTATGAATATGAGCGTGTGTCTTCAAACCGCTATATTCATAGAACTAAGAACTTTTCTGCTTATTCATATGAGTATCATTCATCTCCTGCAAGGCTATTTGCTAGGGCTCCAAAGCCGAAGTTCTCAGATGCTGCACTTAGACTCATTGCTTCTAAGCCACCCCTGAAGATGTGGGTGGTTAAGAAGAATTAACTCTCTTTTGCAGGAAAGGGTCTCCAGCCGAAAATCAAAGGCGTCTGATGCTATTGCTGGGCACCTAAAACATCTTGTAGGGCGCAAGATCAAATGCCCAAATGGTCTCACTATGTATTTTGTTCCTGAATCGTTTGCCATTCATCCTATCTGTCTTAATCTTGATCTGAGCTTCAATAATCCACAATGCTCTTGGTGAAGCCTATCCCCCTAACTGTAATGTAGGGTATGACACCTCATGCTTCAGAATGGATTATGGACAGTGGATGCACTAATCATATGACTGGTGATCGAAGTCTTCTCATGGACTCAACCTTACGTCCATCAGACAAGATTCACATCACATTTGCTAACACTGGTAAAAGCAAGGTATTGGGTCTAGGTAGAGTTGCAATCTCAAAGGATCAACACATGGATAAAGTGATGCTTGTTTAATCCCTTGGTTTCAACTTGATGTATGTCTCAATGCTTTGTGACTTGAACATGATTGTGATATTCGGAAAATATCGTTGCCTTGTACTAATGGAATCTGACAAGTCTCTAGTCTATGAAGGGTATAGGAAAGATGATCTATACATGTTAGATTTCTCAGCAGGTCCACAGCTTGCCGTATGTCTTCTTGCAAAAGCTTCAGAATGCTCGCTCTGGCATCGGAGGCTGGGGCATGCTGGCATGAGGAACTTACACACACTCTCCAAGAAGAAGCATGTCATAGGAATCGAAGGTGTCAAGTTCAAGAAGGATCATTTGTGTGGTGCTGCTGATGGCTGGAAAGATGACTAGGCAAAGCACCCTCAAGACAATCATGACGACATCTCAACCCTTCGCGCTGGTACACATGGATTTGTTCGGCCCTACTCACTACTCTACCCTCACAACAACTGCTTGTCTCTATGGCTTCGTCATTGTTGATGACTACTCAAGATACACATGGGTGCACATAATTCTCTACAAGACTGAAGTGCAAGATGTCTTCAGACGCTTCGCCAATCGAGCAATGAACAGTTATGGCGTCAAGATCAAGCATATCAGAAGTGACAACGACACTGAATTCAAAAACACCGGACTTGATCTTTATGTGGATACCATGGGAATCACTCATGAGTTCTCTGCTCCATACACACCTCAGCAAAATGGCATCGTGGAGCGCAAGAACAGAACCCTCATTGAGATGGCTCGAACAATGCTCGACGAGTACAAGACACCAAGAAAGTTTTGGCCTGAAGCTATTGATACAGCATGTCACGTCATCAACCGTGTTTACATCCATAAGCTTCTGAACAAAACATCCTATGAGCTCCTTACTGGCAAGAAGCCAAATGTCAGCTACTTCAGAGTATTTGGGGCTAAGTGCTGGATCAAGGATCCCCATCACAAGTCAAAATTTGAACCCAAAGCTCATGAAGGCTTCATGCTCGGTTACGGAAAGGACTCGCACTCCTACAGAGTCTTCAACCTTTATCTCTACAAAATCGTCGAAACTGTGGACGTGCGATTTGATGAAACCAATGGTTCACAAAGAGAGTTCCTGCCAAGTACACTAGACGAAGCTCCGCCCAGTGAATCTATCAAGCTGATGGGAACTGGTGAAATCATGCCTTCTGAAGCACAGCCTGAAGAACTTATCATTTTTGCACCTAACCAACCTGAAGACAATGCTCAGTCTGAAGACAATCCTCCCAATGATGACAATGATCAGCAAGAGCAAAGTTTTCGTCCAGTTCATCCTCCAGTTGCAAATGAAGTACAGATTGAGAAGATAATTGATAGCATCAATGCACCTGGTCCGCTTACTCGCTCAAGAGCAACACAGCTAGCAAATTTCTGTGGGCACTTTTCTTTTGTGACAATATCAGAACCCAAGAAAGTTGCTGAAGCCTTTATAGAACCAGAATGGATACAAGCTATGTAAGAAGAACTTCAACAGTTCAAGCTGAACAATGTTTGGGAACTTGTCAAGCGTCCTGACCCTCACAAGAATAACATTATTGGCACCAAATGGATATATCGAAACAAGCAAGATGAGCATGGTAAAGTCATCGGAAAAAAAGCACGTCTTGTGGCTCAAGGATATACTCAAGTTGAAGGAATTGACTTTGATGAAACATTTGCTCCTGTAGCTAGGCTTGAAGCTCTTCGCATACTACTAGCCTATGCTAACCACCACAACATCTTGCTATATCAAATGGATGTGAAGAGTGCATTTCTCAATGGCAAGATTGAAGAAGAAGTATATGTTGCTCAACCACCTGGCTTTGAAGATCCAAAACATCCTGATATGGTGTACAAGCTAAATAAAGCACTGTATGGCCTCAAACAAGCTCCTCACGCCTGGTATGATATGATCAAAGACTTCCTGAAGAGCAAAGGCTTCAAACCTGGATCCCCTGATCCCACACTCTTCACGAAGACATATGATGGTGAACTGTTTGTATGCCAAATATATGTGGATGACATTATCTTCGGCTGCACCAACCAGAAGTATAGTGATGAATTTGGATACATGATGCAAGAACAATATCAGATGTCCATGATGGGAGAGCTCAAGTTCTTCCTTGGTCTTCAAATTCGTCAGCAAAGGAATGACATCTTTATATCTCAAGAAAAATACCTCCAAGATTGTCTGAAGAAGTTTGGAATGCAAGATTGCAAAGGATACACGACGCCAATGCCAGCCAAACACCATCTGGGTCCCGACGACAATGGTAAAGAGTTCGATCAAAAGGTATACCGCTCCATGATTGGTTCCTTACTTTACCTATGTTCATCTAGGCAGATATTATGCTTAGTGTTTGCATGTGTGCTCGATTCCAAGCGGCACTAAAGGAATCGCATCACTTAGCTGTGAAGCTTAATTCTTAGATATTTGGCTCACACCCCAACACTCGGATTATGGTATCCAAAGGGCTCAAAATTTGATTTGGTTGGATTTTCGGATGCTGATTATCCTGGTGACAAGGTGGATCGCAAGTCTACATCAGGCACATGTCACTTTCTGGGACAATCACTTGTCTGTTGGTCTTCAAAGAAGCGAACGTGTATCACTCTCAAGCGCTGAATCTGAATACATTGCTCTTTGCTGGATCTTCTTGTGCTCAGCTTCTATGGATGAAGCAAACTCTCAAGGACTATGGCATCAATCTGAAACAAGTACCTCTCTTCTGCGACAACGAAAGCGCCATCAAAATTGCCAACAATCCAGTCCAGCACTCGAAGACAAAGCACATTGAAATTCGTCATCATTTTCTCGGGGATCATGTCATGAAGAAAGATATTGACATCATTCACGCCAACATCAAGAGCAATTGGCGATATCTTCACAAAGCCCTTGGATGAGAAAAGGTTTTGCAAGTTACGGTGTGAGCTAAATATCTTGGAATCCTCAAATGTCCTGTGATCAAGCACACATCCTAACACTTATGCATGTTGATGACTTAGATGTGCAACACACGAAGTAAAGTATATCTTCAATAAAATGAAGACTTACATTCTGAATGTGAACACACTAACGTGTAATTTGACTTCGGAGCGCCACAATAATTGTGCGCCGTGTCTGGGTCTAATACTTCCTATACGGTGGGTAACGCCACCACCAAATTTCTCTGTTTGAAGTGTTTCACTCATGGCGTTATTTCTGCAATATCTTCGCATTTGATTTATCTTCAACTTCAACCTATCTTCATGATTTTCTTCACTATGTTGATTTGGTCTTGTTCGATGTGTGTATATATATATATATATATATATATATATATATATATATATATATATATATATATATATATATATATATATATATATATATATATATATTGTTCATCCTCTACAAACATTCACTTATAGCTATGTCTTCCAAGTTGAATCCTTTGAACTGAGTGAATGTGATCGGACCCTAATCTCTCTATGCTTTCTATCTCAAACTCTATCTGTCCAAATCATATGCATTCTATTGAAATTGTCGAATGTCTTCTCTGCGTCCTTGTCAGCAGAAGACATAGAGACAAACTTTAAGTCTGTTTTAAATGATTCATCCTTATTGTTGAAACCCGGAGAAGCCGAAACGACCATCCGACAAACCTGGCGGGCGTGGGAACGTGGGACAACTCAGAGTATGTTGCATGCTTGCCACGTGCCCCTCAGATGTGAACCACCAGGGGCACCTGAGTAATTGTGCTGAGCCGCACACCTCCTTATAAATACATGTCCCCTGCGGTAAAGAAAACCTTCTTCCACCTCTCCACCTCGTCAAAACCCTAGCGCCACCGCTAGCTCTCGACGACGCCAGCGACGAAGCGCTTAGCTGCCGCGACTTCTCCGACGCCGTCCTCACACCGGCCGCGAACATCGTTTCTCTGCCGCCGCCGTAGCTGTCCTCCGTTGCCAAGTTAGGGCATGGTGGATTGAACTGCTCGGCCTCCTTTTCTTCCCGTCTAGCAGTTCTTCGAGTGGTAAATATAACTCTATTTTTACCATCTTTTTGATCCTCAAAGATTCATCCTACTTACCAAAATTGGTTTCTGCCTATACAATGTTAGATCTATTCTGTCTGCATCTCATACTGCCTAGTATATTAACTTAAGCTTCACAACTAGTTAGATTCCTCACTTGTACTTATTCACGGGTTTGTACAAATCTGGAACCAACTCTCAACGTATAAGTGAATGTCTTCGCATCATGAGGTCAATGTCTTCAAACTGATTTATCTTCAAAATCTTCTGAGAATGCATATGACCTATTCCCCTTCCCTCGCATCTCTAATGTTGTCACAGGTACATGTCCATGGGACAATCCCTTGGTTCTCATAGTCTGCATTCGTTTGCAGAATTCTTACAGCATCAACTTAACTCTCCCGAAGCCAGTTCCTGTTTGTCCAGCAAACGCAAGCCTTTGAAGCCTTTGAACGTATTGAAGCCATTCAGTTTGAAGTTCATGGCTGCAGATAAATCAGTTAGGAAGGGTGGCAGACAGCGTCATGAGGGAACCTCAAAAGATGTGCCTAATGACCTCGCAGAGCTTTACAAAACAGATCTCGAAGAGAATTACAATCAGCGCAAGACGCGAATCCAATGGACTCGTCGCTATTGGGCTGAACAATGGTTCAAGTACAATTTCGTGACTCAGGAATACGCTGAGAAGAATGCTATCAAAAGCCCTTGGGGTGATATTCTCTTTCGAGGCCTTCCACCCAAGAACAGAGCTGAAGCTATTGCACAGGGTTTCTATCCTTGTATGGTCCATGGACCTCAGCCTGAGAACGCCGACCCAACGTCATTGCTCTGGTGTCGTGACGACAATCTCTTCAAGCGCAATTTCCAGCATGCAAAGGCTTCGGCCAAGGAAAACAAGAAGTCATTGGGATTAGACTTCAACCCTGGTCCCTCTGCTCCCCGTGCTGACGAGCTCACGTGATGCAGAACCCAATGTCATCGTCCCCTTTTGAAACCTTCATGGCCTCATTACTTACATCTTGGTCCAAGGTGCCAAAGTGGATCACTCTGATGACGATGTTGACTCTGATGAAGTCCCAACTCCTACTCCTACTCCTGCTACAAAGCCGCAGAAGCAAAAGAAAGTCAAGGCTTCAAAGTCAGCTGCTCCTCCAAAAGCTTCACGTGTGAAGCCACTGGCTACTGCACCTCCTGAAGCCAGTGTGCAGTCTGAAGATGAATCCCGTATCTCTAAGAAGACAGAGAAGAAAAAGAAAACTGTCAAGAATACTGAACTGACACTGACTCCTGCTGCCATTCTGCGAGAAGAGCACATTGATCTGTCCAGTATGAAGATCTTGTAGATGATGCCCTTGAGCAACTTATCAAGAGCAAAGAAGAAGCAGAAATTTTCAACAATTTGCCTCTCTTTGATGTGGCAATCATCCATCACTTCATTGATGAGTGGTTTGACACCCCAAACATCAGTTTTGAAGATCTGCAACTTCCTATTGGCCTCAGCGTCTCCTTCAATGGAGCCATTGCTTCTGAGCTAGCTCTTGCTCAGCGCATTGTTGAACTGAAGCATAAGATTGACTATGAGAAGGCTCAGTTCAAGAAGCATATGGCTGCACTCAGCATGCAAGATGTCAAAAACTTCAAGGTCATGCTGCACGACCTCAAAGAAGCCTTTCTCAAGAAGCGCGAAGAAGCCAGAGGCTCTCGTGAGCGCATGAAGAGTCTGGCTGACAAGTGTGTGCTAGCCTACAATGAGGCCGAGAAGCGAAGGCTCTTGGCCGCCCCGGCATTGACCCTGAATGGCTGCAAAGAAAAGAAGACTTCAACCGACAAAGCTGCACCTTCAAGGCAGGAAGAACCTCGCATAGTCTTCCCCAGCAGCATGGTGGCTCAAGCCAAAGGTCAGGTCAACCGCTTCAATGTAAGAAGGCGAGGGCTCGAGGTGAAGCGAAAAAGGAAACATCCTGAAGCCTCTGATGCTGCTCCCTCCAAGAAGAAGCTCAAGACCAAGAAGAATCAGGCTGCTCCCATAGAGCCCTTGGTTGTGGAACCCATTTCAATGGTTCGCCCGGCCTCTACTATCCAACAACGACGAATGATAGTTCATGAACCTGCTTCCACAGAGGCTCGTGAAGCTGAAGACGTTCCAGCAGTTGATCCCACCGCTGCTGAAGACATTGGTCATCATGACAATGTTTAAGATGATGAAGTTCTTCCTCAAATCGAACCAAACCCGGTATCATCGCCTGTTCTCACGAACAACGAACTCATCAGCATTGGTCGTCCTCTAACGCCAATTGCTCAGGATGCATCATGGGCTGATCACCCACAGCAACAAGACTCCCCTAGTACTCCCCAACAACAAGTCACTCCCCAACAACAACACCAAAGAAGAGGAAGACTTTGAGGCCCAGGCAACCCCATCTCCAAATGCGTCGCCAACATTTCGCAGGCTTCGCAAAGGTCAAAGGCCTCAAGTACCTCTCTCGAGCGTTCCAGAAGGAGAAGTGCACCACCAACCTATTGCACATCAAGTGTTTTCAGAAGCCACTCCAATTGTGAATGTCTCCGAGTCTGAAGCCAAAGCCGCTGAAGAAAATCCGGCTGCATCAGCCGAAGACACCCAAGAAGAAGAAGAATGTGTCCCTACACCCCCTGTTATTGAAGAAGTTATTCCTGATATCAACGTGCCAGTGTCCGACCCTCCAACTCCTCAAGTGGAGGTTGAAAACATTGAGGCTGCCACCTCCAACACCAATGAAGCCAATGACACGTTCATGGCTGAAGCAAATGTGGAGCCTGCACCAAGTGTGCCTGAAGCCAATGAGGCAACTGCTCCTGAAGTATCTGCTGAGCAGCCTGAAGCCTTAGTTGTTGCCACTGCTCCAGTTCTGCCACCAAGGCCCTACTCAATTGAGCAAGCATACAACTATGATCAGCTAATCACAGTAAGATGGCCCGTTCTGGTCCCTCCGCCTCATGCCTCTGGTCCTTAGTTTGAATATCATGTTGGGCATAGGCCTCTGATCCAGAAACCAAAGCCACGACTGCCAAGGTTTCCAGGCACTGCCACCTCTACAGGGTCTTTCAATGCAAATGGTTTCAAAGCCCACAACACTTTCTTTGACAGAGCAAAGAACCCCTACACAAGGCCAAGGATATCATCTGACCGTTTCTGGAGCTATCAGCAACGAAGCTATTACTCCTGCATTCTGTATGATCAAGGGCGCATTTTCCCTCATATGCGCCTCGACACTGAAGCCATTATCGGACTGCCGTTCTTAGAAGAAGCACTTGACTGATTTCGAGATGCAGGTCTGCTCGGCTTTGTAACAGACAAAGAACACTCGAATGAAGAACTTTTGCTTCAATTCTATGCTACCCTCCACATCCGCGGATACTACAGAGATACGAAGACATGGGTTCACGAGTGGATGACAGGAAATGTTCGTCATGAAGCCAAAGCTCTTGACGTCATTGAGCTCACAGGCCTACCCACTCCCGGAGAGCTGTTTGAACCTGGTTGTCAACTCCATCACGATGCACTGGAGAGCATCTTCCATAAGCCAGAGCCCAACATGAGTCAAATGTTGAGCATGATGAAGCCACTGCCACATGATGCTGAATACCCTCAGGAATTCTTTGTTGATGACCTTGAGTATCTGACTCGTACAATATATCACATCATCAGGCGAACTCTATGGCCTATCAAAGGGCATTCATCATCTGCAAAACTTGAAGGAGCCATGAAGACATTGGTCTTTTACATCCTCAATGGCATCAGCTTCAATACGCAAGAATTCTTCATCCGTCAATTGGCTGCGTCTGGATCTGATCTTTTTGGTCTCAAATTTTATGCTCCATGGGTCATGCGCCTCATCAAGATGCACTCTGCTATCAACTATCAACCTTCTGCTCGCAATAATCTGATCTTTCTACCAGAGGTTGATATGTCAGTTGAAGCCATATACCCTGAGCCTGCCAAAACGCCACTTTGTCTTCAGAATGCAGATCATCATAGCTTGTCTCAACCCATGGAAGGCGTCCAAGTAGTATCTCGTGTCTATCCTCTTGCTGGGAACACACGTCTGCCTCACCGTGTGCAGACTGAAGCTACTGAGAGCACAATTGGCCAAAGACCTCGGAAGCGCTCTCGCGTCCTCAATGATCGAGAACTTCTTGTGGCATTGCATCAGAAACAAGATAAGCATCACTCCTGGCTCAAGCGACAGATGCAAAGCCTCTTGGTGGACGTCAATCGCATTCGAAACCATGCCACCAAGAATGCTTTTGTCACTCACGAGACCTGTCGGCGATCATGGAAGAGTTTGACCCTGCTCAGTGCTGAAGCATATCTTCAAGACGATGGCTTCACTGAACGCTTCAAGTTTGACTCCACTCCTCCACGGAATGTAGTCCTACGACGAACTCCATCACTTGAGGACTCTGACTATTCTTCCTCCACGGCAACCGTCAATGCCAGAGTGATCGATGATGAAGCCGATGCTACTTCACCGCCCCTACTTCTGCACGCATCGACACCACACCAAGTTCGTCTGCACCGCCAAACAACCACAACAACCCAGCTGCTTCACCTTCTCCTGATGAAAGTGAGTAGATGCTCTATGTATTCAAACCTTTTTGGTCCTTACTGACAAAAGGGGGAGAAGCATATGATTTTGATAGTCTTCAAGCGGGTTCATAAGGGCGGTTGCATAATATTTGCTTTACTCTGGTGCGATGATTAATTCCGCATGTGCAATGATAACTTCCGCACTTAGATCATTCTGCAGACGTCCATTTTTCATTATGCATGTCATTCTCTTAGTTATATCATTTCATGCATGATGAATTATCTTCATAAGTTGAAGAGGATCTCCACAAGTACAACCTGCCATGTGCATTTGCATTCCAAAAGCAAACTACTTATATGCACATCTTCAGGGGGAGCCTTTGCCACTTATGAAGACAATTCCCTATCATTTACAATTTCACATACTTTATCCCTGTTGAAAACTTCAACCAGTTTGTCATCAATCACCAAAAAGGGGGAGATTGTAAGTGCATCTAGTGCCACCCCTAGTTGGTTTTGGAATATTGACGACAAATGTGGTTTCGGGACTAATGCGTTTGTGAGAATTGCAGGATAACGCAGGTTGTGTCCCCATTGATTCGGTTTACCTACCGGAGATGACTCCTAAAAATGTATGAAGACATTGACGAAAATGGTGGCATGTGAAGATATTCACATTGAAGACTATGACATGAGAAGACATTGAGTGAAGACTATGGAGCACGAAGACTATGTCGTTTCGTTGTTTCCTTTTCTTCTTTGTTGAGTCATAGGAACCACCGTACTATTAAGTGGGGTCCAAGTGATCAAAATCAGAATGACTGAAGTGATGCTCAATCCAAATCCTATGTCTTCGAGCGAAGAAAATGAGAGCAAAACTTATCCAGAGCTGGATGAGTCAGCTTTGCTTGTAGCCCAAGTAAAGTTGTCGTGTGTGTTTGAAATCTGACCGTTGGAACGCGTGTCAGTTCCTTAGTGACCCAGGGTCATTTCGGACATATCAAGTCGGGTTGCCTAGTGGCTATAAATAGCCCACCCCCTACACCATAAATTGGTGGCTGCTCAGAGTTAGTGCACAACTTTTGTCGTTTGAGAGCAACCCACCTCGAAGCCTTTGAGAGAGAGAAATCCTTGCGAGGACAAAGCCCAAACACCCAGAGCCAAAGAGTGTTAGGCATCATCAAGTCTTTCCGTCATGTGACTGAAGACTTATTACACTTGAGGACTGTGAATCCTCCAGTCGGTTAGGCGTCGCGTTCTGAGCATCCAAAGTCATTGTGGATTGCCGGTGAACGCAGTCTGTGAAGGTTGGGAAGTCTACCTTGAAGACTTACCAGAGTGATTGGGCGAGGACTATGTGTCCTTAGCTGAAGGGGAATAAGGTGAAGACGCGGTCTTCTGAGTTGAATCTCAGCCTCCCTAACCAGAGGTACAGTTGTCACAGCAACTGGAACTGGTCCAACAAATCCTGTGTTTTCAACAAGTGACTGGTTTTATCTTCTCCCTCTCCTTACTTAGAGTTTGTCTTCGTGAAGTCATTGCCTATTTGTCATACCTGTTTGACTTCATTGCTTGACTACTTTTGTTGATTGGCTTCTCACTATCTTCCATCTTGATCCTACTACCAAGCTGCTACTAGTCTTGTACTTTCACGTTATTGCATACTTGACTATGGTTTGCTTGTTGTAGTTTATCTTCCGCTGCATATCAATTAGGTCATTTCTATTGTTTGTCTTCGAAACATCCGTGTTTTGAAGACTTTCCTAAAAATCGCCTATTCACCCCCCCTCTAGTCGATAACTAGCACGTTCAATTATCCTCATTGTCGCACAGAAAAATTATGACCTGGATGCACCGCTTGGTGAAAGCCCTGCTGCAGGAGCAGATGCTGATGTTATGAACGTCATGCAAGCTCGATCTGATGAGTACTCGATAGTTCAGTGTGCCATGCTTTACAGCTTAGAATCGGGACTTCAAAGATGTTGTGAACGTCATAGACCATATGAGATGTTCCAGGAGTTGAAGTTAATATTTCAAGCAAATGCCCGAGTTGAGAGATATGAAGTCTCTAATGAGTTCTGCAGCTGTATGATGGAGGAGAATAGTTCTGTCGGCGAACACATACTCAAAATGTCAGGGTATCATAATCACTTTACTCAGCTCGGAGTTAATCTTCCAGATGATTGTGTTATTGACAAAGTTCTTCAATCACTGCCAACAAGCTACAAAGGCGTCGTGATGAACTATAATATGCAAGGGATGGATAAGACAATTCCCGAGCTCTTCGCAATGCTCAAAGATGCAGAGGTAGAAATCAAGAAGGAGCATCAAGTGTTGATGGTTAACAAGACCACTAGTTTCAAGAAAAAAAAAGCAAGGGAAAGAAGGGGAACTTCAAGAAGAATGACAAGAAAGTTGCTACTCCCGGGAAGAAGCCCAAAGTTGGACCCAAGCCTAAAACTGATTGCTTCTACTACAAAGGGACTGGTCACTTGAAGCGGAACTTGTCGGCGTTCTGGGAATGGGGGTCCCCAGACTTGCCTGCCTGCGGCCTGCGGCGTGGCTCGAAGGAGGCCCAGCAGGCCCGTCTTCATCAACACAAGCTCAAGACCCTCGCGAGGGGCCAAGCCTCGCGGGGCGGATGACAAGGAGCTTCCTCAGGCACGGCCTCGTCAGGCTGGCTCATGAGGAGGCGGAGAGTTCGAGGCAGGGTACCTCGCGAGGTGCCCATGACGCAAGCCATGACGGCCAAGGGCGCCAGTCGGGCGCCAGCCCGCGCAGCGTCCTCCTTTCCTCTTTAGTACAAAGGGAGCAAGAGCAGGCGAGAGCATCAAGCAAAGGCATCCGTTTCGATGGAACAAGACCAAGACCAGCCCAACGGCAGGAAGGGAGTCATCGTGGAGCCCAAGCAGGCGTCATCACCAGAGCCTTTGGCAGGCGAGTACCAACTTTAGTCAGGATAAGTGTACCCGCTGTTCCCCTTCAAAATGGCCAATTGTTGGCGCCCTTCCCGCTCAATATTTGGGAGGAGGCCCAGGGCCTTCGCCTATAAATAGGAGTAGCCACCCACAGGGTAGAGGGGCTGGCATCAGAGAGAGACAGAGAGAGATCGGAATCCTCATCAAGGAAACCAGTAGCTAGAGCGACTGAACACCACCTAGCAGTTCATCACACCCACCAAGAACAGACTCTCGCGAGGCTGTTCTTCCTTGTATTGTTCCTCATCAGCCCAAGAGGCAATCAACCACACCACACACTGGAGTAGGGTATTACACCGCAATGGTGGCCCGAACCAGTATAAATCTTGTGTCTCTTGTGCTGTCCCGTTGAGTAGTTTAGGTCCCTGCGATTCGGCGAGGTGCGAGACGGTGGAAGGTTGGATCTCCGCGCGCACCCCAGTGTTCGAACCTTAAGGGTCTGCCGGAACCCGAAATCCGACAATTGGCGCGCCAGGTAGGGGTGCGCCGGAATCTGCCTTTCGTCGCCTCTTTCTTCCACGACCACCGCAACCATGTTCGACGCCTTGCCGGGCCGCGTGCAGCGCCGAGCCGTCCTCGCCTCCCATGTCGCCCGACAGCTCCGTCGGCGGGCGCCCTCGTGTTCCCGTCACTGCCGTCAACGCCGCCACTGGACCGGCGGGGAACGAGCAGCAAGCATCTTCCCAGCACCCGTCCATGAGGCGGGACGGCCGCACCGCCACGCCTTCGCTCACCCCCGCTGGTTCTTCGTCACGCGCACCCTGCGCGGCCATGGAGGCCCGAGCGGCACTCATCGCGGCAAACGAGCTCCTGTGCTACCACCCCGTCGACTACGTCTACGAAGAATGGCTCGACCGAGTCGCCGAGCTCGTCTGCGCTGCAGGGGGCGTCCCCGCGCCGTCCGTCTCGCTGACCGCACCCGCCTCGCTGGCGATGAAACTCCTGGGCGCCTCGGCCGCCTCCTCCTCAAGAAGCGCCCAGCCCCAAAGCGCGCGGCCCTGGCGGAACCTGTTCCGCCAGCGCCGCGCTGCAAGAGCAAGCTGTCAAGAAGTTCTCGCCCACAAGAAGCTGCCCGAAGCGCCCCCGCTCCAGCACGTCGAGACCTGCGCTGCCCCCCCAGGGCGCAGGGAGGCCCACAAGACCAAGCTCTCTGTCGTCCGAGGCCCCCCGCGGCCACGGCGGGCTGCCGTGCCTTCACCTCCGAGCTGCGCAGTGTCGCGTGGCCCGCCAAGTTCAAGCCAGACCTGCCTCCTCGCTACGACGGCACGGCTGACTCTATGGAGTTCCTCCAGCTCTACGAGCTGGGCATCAAGGCTGCCAACGGGGATGAAAAGGTCATGGCGAACTGGTTTCCCATGGCGCTCAAGGACGGGCCCTTTTGGCTCCTCGAATCTGGCCCCGAGCACGATCTCTTCACGGGCCGAGATGCGCACCCGCTTCATCGCCAACTTCCAGGGTACTCGCGACCGGCCACCCGCCGTGAGCGACATGCGCCGAATCAAGCAGCAGCCAGGGGAAACCCTGCAAAAGTACATCCAGCGCTTCAACGGAGGAGGCCATCATCTCTGCCTTCTCCGACGGTGTGCGCGACGTCAAGATGAAGGAGGAGATGGCGATGCATGAAGATCTGTGCACCTCCTTGGAGCTGTTCAACTTGGCGACCAAGTGCGCTAGGGCTGAGTGTAACGCCCCGGATTCGATGCGCCAGGTGTCTTCCAGTTATTCGCCGTCCTTGCCATGTCTTGTGCTTGCGTGTTGCATTTTGCCATGTCATCATCTGCATTTTACATCATGTCATCATGTGCATTTCATTTTGCATACGTGTTCGTCTCATGCATCCGAGCATTTTCCCCGTTGTCCGTTTTCCAATCCGGCACTCCTATGTCTCCCGGCGCCCCCTTTTACCTATTTTTGTGTGCGGGTATTAAACGTTCTCGGAATGGACCGATGTTTGCCAAGCGGCCTTGGTATAGCACTGGTAGACCGCCTGTCAAGTTTCGTGCCATTTGGAGGTCATTTGGTACTCCAACGGTTAACCGGGTAACCGTAAAAGCCTCTTTTGTTGCAGCCCAACTCCCCTTCCAAAGTGGCCCAAAACCCACCTAACTCCCCTCCATGCTCTCGGTTGTTCGATCACGATCGCGTGGCCGAAAACCGCTCCTCATTTGGACTCTCCTAGCTCCCTCTATCTATAAATTAGTCCTCCCCTCCATTTTTCGCGGATGAATCCCCTAACCCTAGCAGTTTTTCCTCCTCGCGCCGCCGGACGCGTCCGCCCGCGCCGGACACGTCCGCCGACCACGTCGCCCGGACCAATCCCGGGCGACACCTCAGCGCGCCGCCCCTCCTCCACTCCCTGCGTGCCACGTGGCGCCGCCACCTCCCACCGCCGGCCCGCTGAGCCGCTCCGGCCCCAGCGGCCGGCCGCCCGCCCGCTGCCTCGCACCGCCCGCCGCCTCCGCCTCCGCCCGGCGTGCCTCGCGGCCGCCCGCCTCCGACCTCCTCCGCCGCCCCCGAGTCCGGCCGCCGCCGCCCGCCTGCCCTGCCGCTTCGCCTCCGCCCCGTCCCGCCGCGCGCGCCCGCCGCCCGGCCCTCCTCCTCCCGAGCGAAGCTCTTCCGGCGCGTCGCCCGCCATCGCCGCCATCGCCTGAGCTCGGCGAGCTCCCGCAGCTCGGCCCGGCCGATCCGCCCAGCCGCCCGAGCAGTGCCGCCCCGGCCCCTCTCCGGCCAGATCCGCCCCCCGCGCCCGGATCCGGCGACTCCCCCTCCTCCGGCGAGCTCTTGCCCCCTCTCCGGCCACCACCATGCCCAACTCCGGCGATCCTCGTAAACCGTGCAACCGAGGTTGACTTTCTTCTCCTCCCCCGAAATCCCTAAGTCCTAGATTTTAAATATTTTCATGCATTTTCATCGCATCATAACTCTGTGCATGTTGCTCCGTTTCGTGCGTATAATATGTCAAATTGTTCGCCTCGATGAGTAGATCATTTCATCTCTTTGCATCATTTTCATTTGAGGTCATCTTGATGCCCTAAATGCTGTTGCAAGAGTGCTATGTGATGTTAGTTTCAGATTCTTATCAGTACATGCACTTTTGTCATTTTTGCCATGATTGATGTGTGCACCCTATGAACTTGAGTCCTACATGTGTTTGTAATATGCCATGCCATCTTTACAAGGGTGTATTCCATGTATTTTTGTGATCTCTGTGGTGACTAGCACAAGCATGCAAACTAGGCTTCATGATGTTGCTGATTTCAGCCCTGTTTTGCTGATATTTTCATGCCATGTTAACTTGATGCTACAGAGAGTTCTATGCATATTTTGAGATACTTCAGTAAGGATGTTTTGTTATACATGTCTTGCTCTATCCATCCATGCCCTTGTTTGCAATTATGGAGTGCCATAGCTTGAGTCAATCGAGCTCTACTTTTGCTATAAAATGTTTCCTGGCAGATTGTTTACATGTTATTCAATTTTGCCAAGGTTGTTGTAGTTGATCCTTGCATGCTATGATGTTGTTCTTGCCATGTGTAGCTTCTATGCCATGTATTATTACTGTGAGTTGCCTTGCCATGCCATATATTGCTCTGTGGTGAGTGGTTCAAGCCATGTATGAATCTGTAATATAACTTGCCATGTTTACATGGGTGCCATCATATTTTATGCTCCTTTCTGGCTTATGGTCAGTAAAGGACTTTTGTTCTATGCAATTAGTAGATTCATTCCATGCCTTTGTTTGCCTTGATAAGTTCCTGTGGCATGTTGTTTGATAGCTCTAAACATTGCAACCTGATGTTATTTTCTGCAAAGTCTGAACTGTTATTATTTGCAATCTTGCCATGTCATTTTGAGCATGTTCTAGTGATTTCTGGAGATAGCTCAGTGTTCATGTTTTGTAATGCTTTACATGTACATCATGCCCATGCCTTTTGTTTTCTGGTTGAGGTCCTGTAGCATGTTGTTTTGATGCTTGCAATATGCCTAGTTGCTGTTTTGGACAGATTGTTGCTATTACTTGTATAGGGTGTATGTGTTGAACCGTTGCTCCGTTTGGAGTGTGCTCTATATGAAACTTGCTTGATTTTGCATGTAGTTTCATATTATCATGTTGCATCCTTGTTTTGAGGTGTTTGCTTGATGTTTGTATGCATTTTGCATCAATGCCATGCTTAACTTGTTTTGCTCATATCTTATAGGCCGTAGCTCCGAACCTAATGAACTTTATATGTAACTTGACTAGAATTTCGTGTAGATCATCGTGGTGCATCTTAACTTGCTGTTTAACAACTTGAACATAAGGTTTATTCAGATCTGGACCAATTTCGAAATTTGCATATGAGGACTTACCGGAATTGTTATATGTTGTTTCCGGCCTCATTTAAACTTGCTTTGACGTGTTGGTCTTGTATGCATCATCTTTTGCCATGAGTAGCTTCATGTAGCTTTGTCATGCATCATGCTTGGTTGTGCATCATGTATTGTTCATGTGTGGTGTGTTTACTATGTTGTGTGCTTCTTCTTGTTAGTTCCTGTTGCGTTGCGATCGTGAGGATTCGTTCGTCTACGCTTGGTTCGGCTTCATCCGTTCGTCTTCTTCATGGACTCGTCCTTCTTCCTTGCGGGATTTCAGGCAAGATGACCGCTACCCTGGATCTCACTACTATCATTGCTATGCTAGTTGCTTCGCTCTTTCGCTATGCTGCGCTACCTATCACTTGCTACTCAAGCCATCCCTATTTGCCATGTCAGCCTCTAACCTTTTGCACCCTTCCTAGCAAACCGTTGTTTGGCTATGTTACCGCTTTGCTCAACCCCTCTTATAGCGTTGTTAGTTGCAGGTGAAGATGAAGTTTGTTCCTTGTTGGAACATGGAGATGTTGTTCCTTGTTGGAACATGTTTACTTGATGGGATATCACAATATATCTTATATTATTAATGCATCTATATACTTGGTAAAGGGTGGAAGGCTCGGCCTTATGCCTGGTGTTTTGTTCCACTCTTGCCGCCCTAGTTTCCTCATATCGGTATTATGTTCCCGGATTTTGCGTCCCTAACGCGGTCGGGTGATTTATGGGACCCCCCTTGACAGTTCCCTTTGAATAAGACTTTTCCTGCAAGGCCCAACATTGGTTTTACCATTTGCCTCACCTAGCCCTTTTTCCATTGGGTTTCCGGAGCCTGAGGGTCATCTTATTTTACCCCCCGGGCCAGTGCTCGTCGTGAGTGCTGGTCCAAACTGTCAGCCGCTGGTGGCCACCAGGGGCAACTCTGGGTTCGCCTACCGGAAGTTTGGACAATCCGGTGTGCCCCGAGAACGAGATATGTGCAGCTCCTATCGGGATTTGTCGGCACATTCGGGCGGCTTTGCTGGTCTTGTTTTATTCTTTGTCGAAATGTCTTGTAGCCGGATTCCGAGACTGATCGGGTCTTCCGGGAGAAGGAATATCCTTCGTTGATCGCGAGAGCTTATCATGGGCTAAGTTGGGACACCCTGCAGGTATAAACTTTCGAGAGCCATGCCCGCGGTTATGTGGCAGATGGGAATTTGTTAATATCGGTTGTACTAAACTTGAAGCAAACTCTTCTAAAATACACCAACCGTGTGCGTAATCGTGAGTGTCTCTTTTCGGGTTGATCGAGAGGAGAACACGGTTTCGGGTTATGTTTGACGAAGTAGGAGTTCAGGATCACTTCTTGATCATTACTAGTTGACGACTGTTCCTTTGTTTCTCCTCTCGCTCTCATTTGCGTATGTTAGCCACCATATATGCTTAGTCGCTGCTGCAACCTCACCACTTTATCCCTTCCTTTCCCATTAAGCTTTGCTAGTCTTGATACCCATGGTAATGGGATTGCTGAGTCCTCGTGGCTCACAGATTACTACACCACCAGTTGCAGGTACAGGTTTGCGATGATCATGACGTGAGAGCGATGTTTGCTTGTTTGGAGTTCTTCTTCTTCTTTTTCTTCGATCAGGGGATAGGTTCCAGGTCGGCAGCCTGGGCTAGCAGGGTGGATATTGTTTGAGTTTCTGTTTATGTTTCATCCGTAGTCGGATGTTGATCTTGTGTATGATGTTGATGTATTCTTGTGGCATTTGTGCTTTATGTATGTATCCCCATATAGTATGTAATGTTGATGTAATGATATCCACCTTGCAAAAGCGTTTCAATATGCGGGTCTATCCTTGGTGGGACCTTCGAGTTCCTTTTGGATAGGGTCGCATATTGGGCGTGACACTGAGGAAGGGCGCCTCTCCCCCCTCGAGCTTCCTGCCACGGATCCCGAAGAGAAGAAGTCCAAGGCCAAGGACGTGAAGCGCAAGGGGGCTGCCGTACTCGCGGCCGAACCAGACACCAAGCGAGGCACAGATCAGCCCGAGTCCTCCAAGGGCAGCCGGTACTGTGTGTACCACGACCTCCACACCCACAACACCAATGAATGCCAAGAGCTCCGGGCCGTACGTGAAGGCAGGGTCGGCAGACGCCCCGAGCGCAGCGACCGGGGCTACGACCGAGGAGGTGGAAGGAATGCAGGACGCTGGGAAGACCGCGGTCCGCGCCAAGGGTGGCGCGACCAACCTCGCGAGGACCACTGGCAAGACCCACCTCGCGAGGGAGGCTGGAGGGATCAGCCTCGCGACGATCACCCGCAGGGGAATGCAGGCCTCCCTCCGCTGCTGCCGCCGCCAAGGAGAATTTAAGACCGTCATCAGGACGAGGGGGTTGGGGTCTTCCAGGAACCGCGTGCGATCGCCTGCATCCTGGGTGGAGCTCAAGCCCCAGCCTCTCAACGCATCTTCAAGCAGTTCGCCCGCGAAGTGAATGCAGTCCTCCCCAAGCTCGAGGCCACGCGCCCTCTCAGGTGGTCGGCGTGCGCCATCACGTTCAGCTCAGCGGATCAGCTCAAGTGCGCAGCCACAGCCGGAGTTCTCCCGATGCTTTGTTCCCCAATCATCAGCAATGTGCTAGTCACCAAGACCCTCATCGACGGCGGAGCAGGGCTCAACGTCCTGTCCGTGGAGACATTCAACAATCTTCAAGTGCCTTACAGTCAGCTTCAGCCAACCAAGCCTTTCTCCGGAGTCACCGACGGCTCCACGGTCCCGATCGGGCAGGTCCGCCTTCCTGTCACCTTCGGGGCTCGCGACAACTACCACACCGAGCTCATCGACTTCGACGTCGCCCACATTCTCCTGCCGTACAACGACCTCCTTGGGTACCTAGAGTTGGCCAAATTCATGGCCGTAACCCACCATGGCTACAACGTCCTCAAGATGCCAGGAAGCGGTGGGGTCATCACGGTGCCCTGTGAAGAAAGAGATGCAGTGTGCTCCCTGGAGCGAGCCTTTCAGGCCGCATCGCTAGAAGACCCAGACCACAGCAGCAGGAGGCCTCCCGAGACCGCACCCAAGAAGAAGAAGACATCGGCCGGTCCGGCTCCTCAAGAGGCAGGCCCCTCAGGGCCCGCGCCGGGCCAGGGGGAGCCTCCTTCCATCGCATAGGAAAGCGCGCCCGGCGCCCTCCTCGGGCAGGGCTCGGGGGCTCTCCCCTGGAGGGCCGCCGACCTCGCCAAGGTCTCGAGGGCACGTTTCGAAGCACGTTTCCCGCAAGCAGGAGCAAGGAAAGGAGGGCCGAACCCTCAGGAGTTCTTCAGCAAGGCCATTCAGGAGCTACAGGAGTCAAGGGTCATGAGGGGCAGCCGCCGCCTGCCCGCTGTGGCCCCCCATCCAGGCGAGGATGGTGGGCTGCGCGTCTGCATCGACATACCAGGGCTCTACCGAGCCGCGTCTCAAGAGCGCCTCTGGCCCTCGCGAGTGGGACGTTGCGAGGAGGGTCCACCCCACAGCTACGTGCGCTTGCCTTATGGCCTGCCAAACGCGGCAGCTGCGCACCAGCGTCTCATGAGGACCATCCTGGAGGCTCAAGAGTTCAGGCACGCCGCAGCCCTGGCAGAGATGGAGATGGCTCCCGAGCAGCCGCCAGCGCCTTCGGATCCTCCCGAGGCCCCTGGGCCTGGGGTCTCGTGAGGATCGGCTCCCGCAGCCCACCGAATCTGCTACACCAACACCCCTTCGTCCCCAACATCACCAGGTGACATCTTTAAGTTTTATTTCGGCTGGGGCGCCTTGAGGTCAGATTATTCCCGGGCCGCGTGGGTCAAATCCTGCGGCATGTATCCCTTTTATTTCATGTCATTAGCCTATCCTGTTGGGGGCGCCCCTCGGGCTGCATCATCCCCAAGCCGCTCGGGCCAGTCCCAGCGGCATGTATCCTTCCTACTTTTTCCTTAGGATTATGCTCCCGCTCCACCATGCTTGTTATTTGGTGCCTTTTCCTGGGTGGCGGAATCTTGCACGTTAAAGGGGGGGTGCCTGAGCATCGCGACTCAGGGCTCCTACCGGCTCTCCGGCCCTCACCCTCTGGTCTTGTCCATGGCATCGCGACCTGGCTTGCCAGCGACGGCTGAGACCAGCCCGAGAGCCGGGACCCGAGGATGTAGAGTTGCGTCATCTAACCCAGCTTGCGCGTTAAAGGGGGGGTGCCTGAGCATCGTGACTCAGGGCTCCTACCGCCTCCGCCCTCACCCTCTGGTCTTGTCCATGGCATCGCGACTGTCTTGCCGGCCGACGGTGAGACCAGCCCGAGAGCCGGACCAAGACGAGAGCACCGCATCCGCCAAAATTGCAGGAACACACTCAAGATAAGGCCCGAGCCAGCGCAACCCGCCTTGAGGTAGGGCCCGTGAGTCCCGCTGCTGGCTCACGGGTGCCCAGATACACCTCGCCCAGCCCTACCGTGCCAGCCACGTGTCGGGGTGGGGCTGATACGCCTGAGGCTCCTCCCGAGGGGAGCCCCTCCCACGCACCGATGGAAGCACCATGCTCCTGCTGGCTGACGACCTTGTTGAGGAGCGGCTATGCCCGACAAGATGCGGAAGCGCTATGCTCAGCGCTGGTGATAAACAACTGAGGGTGGCCTGCGGGTCGCATCAACCTCAGGGAGCCCAGAGCTCATTGTCCGGCCTCATCGCAACGCCTCCCCTCGGGAGCGCCGCGCGAGGGGGCTGGACACGGGCTGCGCAGGTCACGCGCCAGACGCGACGCCACTCCAGCCAGAGCCCTCGGGCCTGGTTCGTCGCACGTCACTCCTCGAGCAGAGCCTAGGTACGAATGCTGTTTGAGCGTCAAGGGGGACTCCTGAGCATCGCGACTCAGGAGCCTAACTGGTCACGTAGCCCCTCACCCCTTAGTTCCGAAAGGCTAACGGCAGTTGAGGTATGCGCGGGGCCGGGCTCTGCAGACGTAGAATGGTAGATCCGCCCGCGTCTCACCTCCCTACTTGTTGTTCGTGCGCCAAGGGGGACTCCTGAGCATCGCGACTCAGGAGCCTAACTTGTCATGTAGCCCCTCACTCCCTGGTCCCGTCCTGGTTTCCGGTCGGGGCTAACGGCGGCTGAGGTATGCGCGGGGCCGGGCTCTGCTGGCGTAGAACATAAGCAAGTAGGAAGCGCAAATTTCAAGGAATTCAAAAGCAAATATTACAGTCCACACTGTTATCGCAATACCAAATGCAAGTTTAAATGCCTCCCCGAGGCATGATACATGTGCAGGAATTAAAAGCAGGACAGGAGCCACAACGGAGTCACTTGTCGGCGGTGGAGCAGCACGGAGTGGGTTCGCCTCGTGGAGCAGCAGGGCCGGCAGCGCCTCGCTTCGGCTTGGTGCTGAAGGCCCGGAACTTCCCCAACAGAGCCTCCGCGCGACCCTTCACAGCCTCGGCAGCGGCGGCTGCATGCTCGCCGCTGGTTGGCTCCAAGAGCTGTCCAGGTCGACGCTGGATCGCAAGGTAGACGTGGGTGAGGACCAGCGTCGCTGCCGCATAGAAGACAAGAGCGTCGGCCTCGCCCGTGGGGCCAAGACCAAGGGAGACATCTTCAAAGAGCGAACCAGGAAGGAAGCAGCTTGGCGGGGCCGTCCTCTGCGCCGGCCAGTGGGCTCTCCAGGCCGCTATCATAAAGCTCCCTCAGCAAGGCGCGAGCCTTCACCTCCATATCCATGAAGTCCACGCGATCTTCGGCAAGAGCCCGCGCCTTGTCGTCCAGCTCGACTTTCCTTGCCTCCAGTTCCTGCTCCAGCGCGCCTAGGCGGTCACGACGCTTCTTCAGCCTGGCCTCCCGGTCCTTGACGGCCGCCTCGCGAGCCTTCATGCTTTCCTCCTACTCCTGGCGGAGGCGGGCCTCCTCGGCAAGCTGGTTCTGCAGGTCCTTCTGCTCGCCCTCCAGCGTCTCACAGCGACCTTGGATGCTGGCTGCCTCCCCCAGGGCAGCATCGCGGGCAATCTTCGCCTCACGGACAGCCTGTTTCTCCTCGTCGCAAGCCATCGAGTCCTGGACCAGCGCCGCCCGAATCGAAGCATCGGAGCGAATCCAGCCAGAGGCCAGATCCAAGCGCCCGGCCACCAAGCGAGGGTCGGCTCCCAGAAGATCCTGCCGCAGCCGGTCCAATTCAGCGGCAGCACGATCCAGGACAGTGGGAGGAGTCGAAGAGACTGCAGTTGGTGGAGTAGGAGGAGATGGCGGCGGCGAACCACAAGATCGTGAGGCGGGACTGCTGCGCCCAACAGCTGTTCTTGGCGGCATCGTGCAAGGACACCTCGGAGTCGCTGGGTCAAGGGGTTGAGCTCGGCCAGCTG
The DNA here is from genome assembly GCA_021605205.1 of Aegilops longissima. NCBI lineage: Eukaryota > Viridiplantae > Streptophyta > Magnoliopsida > Poales > Poaceae > Aegilops > Aegilops longissima. The sequence continues at coordinate 309,245,896 of CM038679.1, read as the reverse complement.
GGCTCAGCCGAACCTCGCGAGGACGCCCGGACAGGAGGGGCCTGGGCGTCAGGATCACCTTCTTTTTCGGGCAGAGGGACCGCCACAGATGGGGTCTCAGGAGCCCCCTTCAGCTTCTTCGCCATGGGCGCCAGCCTGGCCGAAGGACATGGACATCAGATCTCGTCGACGGAGCAATAATCAAGACGGGAAGCAGGCACTTACAGGTCGTCACCGGTGGACTCGAGCAGCCTCCGGCCATACTTGAAGCCCGAGAGCCGGCTGCAGGGATCAGCTTCAAGGGGACCAGGAGCAGGAGGCGCGTCTGCGGATCGCCCCGGGGCCGGGGCGGACCCGTGGGGGACCAGCCCAGTCCGTCCTTCGGGATCGGGGCAGGCTTGCCTCCCGCCATCCTCATCCTCGTCGTCGTCACTCTGGGAGGCGGAGAATGCGGAACTCTGCGCCCGCAGGGAGGAGCCCTTGACTCAAGACACCAGTCAACCCCTCTCCGGCTCTCTTTCCTCCACCTCTTCGCTGGAGTCGGAAGAGGACACGTCCACCAGGTCCTCCGGAGCCTCCACGGGCACGGGCCCGTCCCCATTGAAGACAGGCATGGGCCCCACTACCTGCTCCCAATCCTCACGAAGGAACAAGGATGCGGGGGCGCCCTCTAGTCTCGCCACATCGCCCCCAACCAAGGACTGGAGGACCGTCGCCAGATCCCCGCTGGCCAGGGCCACGGGGCTCGAGTGAGGCCTCCACATCGGAAGCGAGTACTGGCGAAGCGGAGCCAGTTGGTGCTCCAGGAACTCCCTCAGCAGCGACGCACCGGTCAGCTTTGCCGCTGCCGCATTGGCCGGCTTCAGATCTGCATCCATCTTCTCTAGCACCAGCTTCGCGCGGGGATCCTGAAGCTCCACTCGGGACCAGTCGTCGGAGCTCTCGGGGCACTCCGTGGGCAGGATCAGTCGAGGGTGGATGCGCCCAGCGTCCACCAAGACCCACTTGCTCCTGAAGCCCTCAATCCGCTTCCCGGGGATTGAAATGGCAATGGCACCGCCAGATCGACGAAGCTCACAAGACGCTGGAGGCGGAACCACGGAGGTTGGAGGAGAAATAATGGCGCACAAGGCCACCGAGGGCTTCACCCCAACATGGGCCTCACAATAGTAGGCGAAGATTGCCAGAAGAAGGACGGAGTTGGGATGGAGGTGCAGAGCTTGAATGTTGTAGTGACGGAGGACGGAGAAGAAGAACTCAGAAAAGGGAGGCACCAGACCAGCAATGATGGCGCTCACGAAGAACGGGTAGAAGGTACTCCCCCGACCCTCCGGGGCGGCAGAGTCGGCCTTGAACACCTCCGTTCCATTGACGCCCTGCGCCGCCGCCAACCGGCGCATCAGGGCGAGGCTCGCCCGTGACACATTTGGCGAGTCCAAGGCAGGAGAGTACCAAGCTCCGGCCGGGGCGTGGCGAGGCGCCATGACTGGCTAGGGCACGCAGGCGGAGTGGATCTGAAGATCTTGGAAGCAGAGAGGAGAGGCGCAAGAAAGGGGATCTGAGCAGCAACTGGAGAAAGTAAAGGAGGCAAGGAAGATGCCGCTGTGTTATCAACCCACGCGGTTCCAGTGCGCACGCGTCCAATCAACCGCCACGCGGTGCCCAAGGCCGCAGGCTGTTATGGCCCGCGACGCTTCGCACTTGCCCTTTCGCCTCTCTGCTCGGCCAAGTTCGGGCGCGCCGTGGGCCCGGGGGCTACTGTCGGCGTTCTAGGAACGGGGGTCCCCAGACTTGCCTGCCTGCGGCCTGCGGCTTGGCTCGGAGGAGGCCTAGCAGGGCCCTTCTTCATCAACACAAGCTCAAAACCCTCTTGAGGGGCCAACCCTCGCGGGGTAGACGACAAGGAGCTTGCTCAGGCACGGCCTCGTCAGGCTGGCTCATGAGGATGCGGAGAGTTCAACGCAGGGTACCTCGCGAGGTGCCCATGACGCAAGCCATGATGACCGAGGGCGCCAGTCGGGTGCCAGCCCGCGCAGCGTCCTCCTTTCCTCTTTGGTGCAAAGGGAGCAAGCGCAGGCGAGAGCATCAAGCAAAGGCATCCATTTGGTGCAACAAGACCAAGACCAGCCCAACGGCAGGAAGGAGTCATCGTGGAGCCCAAGCAAAGGCCATCATCACGAGCCTTTGGCAAAGCGAGGACCAACTTTAGTCAGGATAAGTGTACCCGTTGTTCCCCTTCAAAATGGCCAATTGTTGGCGCCCTTCCCGCTCAATATTTGGGAGGAGGCCCAGGGCCTTCGCCTATAAATTGGAGTATCCACCCACAGGGTAGAGGGGCTGGCATCAGAGAGAGACAGAGAGAGATCGGAATCCTCATCAAGGAAACCAGTAGCTAGAGCGACTGAACACCACCTAGCAGTTCATCACACCAACCAAGAACAGACCCTCGCGAGGCTGTTCTTCCTTGTATTGTTGCTCATCAGCCCAAGAGGCAATCCACCACACCACACACTGGAGTAGGGTATTACACCGCAATGGTGGCCCGAACCAGTATAAATCTTGTGTCTCTTGTGCTGTCCCGTTGAGTAGTTTAGGTCCCTGCGATTCGGCGAGGTGCGAGATGGTGGAAGGTTGGATCTCCGCACGCACCCCAGTGTTCGAACCTTAAGGGTCTGCTGGAACCCGAAATCCGACATAACTGCCCCAAGTATTTGGTGGATAAGAAGGATGGCAAAGTGAACGAAGGTATATTTGATATACATGTTATTGATGTGTACCTTACTAATGCTTGTAGTAGCGCCTGGGTATTTGATACTGGTTCGGTTCCTCATGTTTATAACTCGAAACAGGGGCTACGGATTAAACAAAGATTGGCTAAGGACGAGGTGACAATGTGCGTCGGGAATGGTTCCAAGGTCGATGTGATCGCCGTTGGCATGCTACCTCTACATCTACCTTCGGGATTAGTTTCCAGCGTTGAGCATGAACATTATATCTGGATCTTGTTTAATGTGAGATGATTTGTGACGCCCCTGATTCAATCATACACTAATCATTCACGCAAATGTGTACGATCAAGATCAGGGACTCACGGGAAGATATCACAACACAACTCTAAAACATAAATAAGTCACACAAGCATCATAATACAAGCCAGGGGCCTCGAGGGCTCGAATACAAGTGCTCGATCATAGACGAAGTCAGCGGAAGCAACAATATCTGAGTACAGACATAAGTTAAACAAGTTTGCCTTAAGAACGCAAGCACAAACTGGGATACAAATCGAAAGAGGCGCATGCCTCCTGCCTGGGAACCTCCTAACTACTCCTGGTCGTCGTCAGCGGGCTGCACGTAGTAGAATGCACCTCCAGTGTAGAAGGAGTGGTCGCTCACTGTATGGCGTCGGCTCTGGACTTCGCATCTGGTTGCGACAACCAGGTAGAAGGGAAAGGGGGGAAAAGAGGGAGAAAAGCAACCGTGAGTACTCATCCAAAGTACTCGCAAGCAAGGAGCTACACTACATATGCATGGGTATATGTTTAAAGGGCCATATCAGTGGACTGAACTATAGAATGCCAGAATAAGAGGGGGATAACTAATCCTGTCGAAGACTACGCTTCTGGCAGCCTCCGTCTTGCAGCATGTAGAAGAGAGTAGACTGAAGTCCTCCAAGTAGCATCGTATAGCATAATCCTACCCGGCGATCCCCTCCTCGTTGCCCTGTTAGAGAGCGATCACCGGGTTATATCTGGCACTTGGAAAGGTGTGTTTTATTAAGTATCCAGTTCTAGTTGTCATAAGGTCAAGGTACAACTCCAAGTCATCCTGTTACCGAAGATCACGGCTAGTCGAATAGATAAACATCCCTGTAGGGGTGCACCACATAACCCAACACGCTTGATCCCATTTGGCCGGACACACTTTTCTGGGTCATGCCCGGCCGCAGAAGAACAACACGTCGCAGCCCCACCGAGGCACAACAGAGAGGTCAGCACGCCGGTCTAAACCTAAGCGCACAGGGGTCTGGGCCCATCGCCCTTAGCACACCTGCACGTTGCGAATGCGGCCGGAGCGCACCTAGCCTAGCAGCGTTCGGTCAATCCGCGCAGCGCAACTCAATCGCTGACGTCACGAAATGCTTCGGCTGATACCACGTGGCGGTTAGTGCGTATAAGGTCAACGACCCAACTCAGATCAAATACCAAGATCTCTTTAAGCGTGTTAAGTATCCGCGCCCGAATAGGGCCAGCCCACCTCTCTCCTGTGTAGTCTCAACCTGCCTGTCGCCGCCACAAAGATCCACACAGAGGGCCGTTGGGACAAAGGTCCTTTCAGCCCCAATCAAGTGAATCACTCGCTGGTGCTCCATGAGCCAATTCGACTTTAGTCACCACATGTATCATGTATAAAGTATATAGTATATACCGTGATCACCTCCCTAGTGATCACGGCCCGATAGTATAGCATGGCAGACGGACAAGAATATAGGGCCACTGATGAAACACTAGCATCCTATACTAAGCGTGTAGGATTGCAGGTAAAGGTAAAAACAGTAGTAGCAAGGACAGGCTATGCATCAGGATAGGAATAACGGAAAGCAGTAACATGCTACACTACTCCAATACAAGCAGTATAGAGAAGAATAGGAGATATCTGGTGATCAAGGGGGGGGGGGCTTGCCTGGTTGCTTAGGCAAGAAGGAGTGGTTGTCAACACCGTAGTCGAACGGGGCAACAGCAGCGTCGGTCTCGTAGTCTACCGGAGAGAAGAGGGGGAAGAAATAGTAAATACAATGCAAACATAAGCATGACGATGCACGACATGACAATGAGCGGTGTTAGGTGTGCCCTAACGCGACAGTAGGTGATACCGGCGAAAGGGGGAAACATCCGGGTAAGTATCCCCGGTGTTTCGCGTTTTCGGACAGGTGATCCAGAGGGGGAAAGTTGCGTGTTTGATATGTTAGGGATGTGTGGCGGACGAACGGGCTACGTATCTGGATTTCGCTCGCCGTTCTAAGTAACTTTCATGTACAAAGTTTTTCCATCCAAGTTACGGATTATTTTATATTAATTTATAAAGTTTTAAAACATTTTTAGAATTTCTTTAATTAATTTAATTCAACATTATCCAGAATAATGCATGCTGGCATCATCATGACGTCAGCATGATGTCAGCAGTCAACAGAGGTGTTGACTGGTCAAACTGACATGTGCGTCCAGTGGGACCCACCTGTCATACTCGGATCAGTTTAATTATGGTTTAGCTAAACTAATTACTGTTTAATTTAAACTAACAAGTTAATCAAATTAATTAAATAGGATTAGTTAACTTAATTAATTCACTAATTAATTAATTAATTATAAATTTTATTGATTCATTTTTTTATCATTCTGGGGGCTGGGCCCCGGCTGTCAGTGGCCCATAGGCCACTGGATCGGGCGTGCTGGTTCGGGCGGATCCGGGTGACGGGCACCAGCCCATCGGGGCCATTGCCCAGGCCAGCAGCAGGGTGCCGCCGGCCAAGGATGGCACTAGGCGAGGCCGCGGCCGGCGCGGGGAGTAGGCCAGGCATGGCGTTTGCCGAAGTCGGGCGCGGGTGGAGGTGGCCGTGGACGGCCGTGGCGGGGAGGCGAGCACCTATCAGGGCGACGGGGCTCGCGCAGGCGCCGGTGGGTGCACGCGAGGTGAGCGGAGGAGGGTGGGTTCCGCGGCGGCCAACGACAAAACCGGCGGTGCGGGTGTACGCGAGCGAAGGGGCTGCCGGCGGGCGCCTGTGCACGGTGGCGCTCGAGCGTGGCGAGCAGGGGAGGCCCGGACGACGCGGGGACAGGGGGAGAGAGGAGGACCGGGGTCCTCACCACGGACGTAGGGCAACGGCAGTGGGCTCGACGGAGGTCGGGGAGGTCCGACGAGGGAGTGGACGAGGCGGCGGCAGTCCGGCGACGACAGGTGAAGACGCGGGGGATGGGCGCCGCCGAGGCGCTGGGGCGGCGCGGATCTGCCCCTCCCCGATCCAGTCGAGTGGGGCGCTGGGAGGAGGCAGGGGCGGCATTCGACGAGGTGGAGGTCCGGCGGCGGCGGGCGTCGTCAGGGAGGCGGGGTGGTTCGATCCTGATCCAATCTGGATCGGGAGGGGGAGAGGTGGCGTCGTGGGGGGGTGGGTGTCGGTTAGGGTTTATGGGGTGGGGAATAAGGAGAGGAGAGGGCGGCCGGTAGGTTGTCTTTGGGTGGGCGGTCAGGCGGCCTAGTGGCTATTGGGCGGTCGGCCCAAAGGGGGGGAGGGTTTTCTCTTTTTTTTGTTTTCTGTTTGTTTTTTCCCTTTTTATTTTCTTTCATTATTTCTTTTCTGTTTTAATTCATTTAAAAGTATTTAGGCATTTTTATAAAAATATGTTTACTTCAGCATAATTATCGATGCAATAATTGACATAGCCCGAACATTTTTATTTTAAATTTGAAAACTTTTGTCGTTTGACTTATGTAGGATTTAAATTTGAAACGGTTTTGAATTAACCCAAGATTAATTACAGTGACATAGGTGACGTGCCATCATTAACGTGAGATTACTGTAGCATGATTATCCTGGCGTCACACGATTATTCATTTAAATTTGAGAATAATGGTTGTTCTATTTATATGAGTAATATCTTTTATGGTCATGCACCCTTGAAGAGTGGACTATTTTTGTTGAATCTCGATTGTGGTGATAGACATATTCATAATATTGATGCCAAAGGATGCAAAGTTGATGCCCATGTGGCACTGCCGACTAGGTCATATTGGTGTAAAGCGCATGAAGAAACTCCATGCGGTTGGACTTTTGGAATCACTTCATTATGAATCATTTGATACTTGCAAACCATGCCTCATGGGCGAGATGACTAAAACTCTGTTCTCTGGAACAATGGAGCGAGCTAATGACTTATTGTAAATAATACTTATCGATGTATGCGGTCCGATGAGTATTGAAGCTCGTGGCGGGTATCATTATTTTCTGACCTTCATAGATGATTTGAGTAGATATGGGTATATCTACTTGATGAAACACAAATCTGAAACATTTGAAAAGTTCAAAGAATTTCAGAGTGAAGTGGAGGATCATTGTAACAAGAAAATAAAGTTTCTACGATCTGATTGCGGAGGCGAATATTTGAGTTACGAGTTTGGCCTTCATTTAAAACAATGTGGAATAGTTTCACAACTCACGCCACCTGGAACACCTTAGCGTAATGGTGTGTCCAAACGTCGTAGCCATACTTTATTAGATATGGTGCGATCTATGATGTCTCTTACCGATTTACCACTATCGGTTTGGGGTTATGCATTAGAGACAACTGCATTCACGTTAAATAGGGCACCATCTAAATCCATTGAGAGGACACCGCATGGACTATGGATTGGCAAAAAACCTAAGCTTTCGTTTCTTAAAATTTGGGGTTGCGACACTTATGTCAAAAGGCTTCAGCCTGATAAGCTCGAATCCAAATAGGAGAAGTGCGTCTTGATAGGATATCCCAAGGAAACAATTGGGTACGCCTTCTACCACAGATCCGAAGGCAAGATCTTTTGTTGCCAAGAATGGAAACTTTCTAAAGAAGGAGTTTCTCTTGAAAGAAGTGAGTGGGAGGAAAGTAGAACTTGATGAGGTAATTGTACCTTCTCTTGAATTCAAAAGTAGCTCATCACAGAAAACCGTTCCCCTGATGCCTACACCAACTACAGAGGAATCTAATGATCATGATCATGAAACTTCAGATCAAGTTACTACTGAACCTCGTAGGTCAACCAGAGCATGTTCTACACTAGAGTGGTATGGTAATCCTGTTCTGGAAGTGATGTTACTGGACCATGACGAACCTATGAACTATGAAGAAGCTATGATGAGCCTAGATTCCGATAAATGGCTCGAGGCCATGAAATCTGAGATAGGGTCCATGTATGAGAACAAAGTGTGGACTTCGGTTGACTTGCCCGATGATCGGTGAGCCATAGAAAATAAATGGATTTTCAAGAAGAAGACTGACGCTGATGGTAATGTTACTGTCTACAAAGTTTGACTTGTCACAAAAGGTTTCCGACAAGTTCAAGGAGTTGACTACGATGAGACTTTCTCACCCGTAGCGATGCTTAAGTCTGTCTGAATCATGTTAGCAATTTCCGTATTTTATGATTATGAAATCTAGTAAATGGACGTCAAAACTGCATTCCTTAATGGATTTCTTAAAGAAGAGTTGTATATGATGCAACCAAAAGGTTTTGTCGATCCTAAAGGTGCTAACAAAGTGTGCAAGCTCCAGCGATCCATCTATGGACTAGTGCAAGCATCTCAGAGTCGGAATATAAGCTTTGATGAAGTGATCAAAGCATATGGTTTTATACAGACTTTAGGAGAAGCTTGTATTTACAAGAAAGTGAGTGGGAGCTCTATAGCATTTCTAACATTATATGTGGATGACATATTGTTGATTGGAAATGACGTACAATTTATGGATAGCATAAAAGGATACTTGAATAAAAGTTTTCAATGAAAGACCTCGGTGAAGCTGCTTATATATTGGGCATCAAGATCTATAGAGATAGATCAAGACGCTTAATAGGACTTCCACAAAGCACATACCTTGATAAAGTTTTGAAGAAGTTCAAAATGGATCAGACTCAATGCCCGACCACTGCAGAAGATAGAGAGAGAATGAAAGTCATTCCCTATGCCTCAACCATAGATTCTATCATGTATGGTGTGCTGTGTACCAGACCTAATGCGTGCCTTCCTATAAGTTTAGCAGGGAGGTACCAAAGTAATCCAGGAGTGGATCACTGGACAATGGTCAAGAACATCCTGAAGTACCAGAAAAGGACTAAGGATATGTTTCTCGTTTATGGAGGTGACAACGAGCTCGTCGTAAATGGTTACGTCGATGCTAGATTTGACACTGACCCGGATGACTCTAAGTCACAAACCGGATACGTATTTATATTTAATGGTGGAGCTGTCAGTTGGTGGAGTTCCAAGCAGAGCGTCGTGGCAGGATCTACATGTGAAGCAGAATACATAGCTTCTTTGGAAGCAACAAATGAAGGAGTCTAGATGAAGGAGTTCATATCCGATCTAGGTGTAATACCTAGTGCATCGGGTCCGCTGAAAATCTTCTGTGCCAGTACTGGAGCAATTGCCTTGGCAAAGGAATCCAGATTTCACAAAAGAACCAGACACATCAAGAGACGCTTCAACTCCATCAGTGATCAAGTCAAGGAGGGAGACATAGATATTTGCAAAATACATATGGATCTGAATGTGGCAGACACTTTCACTAAGCCTCTTCCATGAACAAAACATGATCAACACCAAGACTCCATGGGTGTTAGAATCATTACAATGTAATCTAGATTATTGACTCTAGTGCAAGTGAGAGACTGAAGGAAATATGCCCCAGAGGCAATAATAAAGTTATTATTTTATATTTCCTTACTCATGATAAATGTTAATTATTCATGCTAGAATTGTATTGATCGGAAACCCAAATACATGTGTGAATACATCGACAAACATTGTGTCCCTACAGAGCCTCTACTTGACTAGCTCGTTAATCAAAGATGGTTAAGGTTTCCTAAACATGGACATGAGTTTTCATTTGATAACGGGGTCACGTCATTAGGAGAATGATGTTATGGACAAGGCACATCTGTTAGCTTAGTATATTTATTGTTCAGTTTTATTGTTATTCTTTCTTCATGTAAAATACATACTCCTTCGCCTATGAGATTATGCAACTCCCGGATACTGGAAGAACGCCTTGTGTGCTATCAAACGTAACAACATAACTGGGTGATTATAAAGATGCTCTATAGGTATCTCCGAAGGTGTTTGTCGGGTTGGCCTAGATCGAGATTAGGATTTGTCACTCCGAGTATCAGAGAGGTATCTCTGGGCCCTCTCGGTAATGCACATCATAAGAAGCCTTGCAATCAAAGTGACTAATGAGTTAGTTACAAGATGATGTATTACAGAACGAGTAAAGAGACTTGCCAGTAACGAGATTGAACTAGGTATGTGGATACCGACGATTGAATCTCGGGCAAGTAACATACCGATGACAAAGGGAGTAACGTATGTTGTCATTACGGTTCGACCAATAAAGATCTTCGTAGAATATGTAGGAGCCAATATTAGCATCCAGGTTCTGATGTTGGTTATCGACCGAAGAGGTGTCTCGGTCATGTCTACATAGTTCTTGAACCCGTAGGGTCCGCACGGTTAATGATCGATGATGATTTTTTATTATATGAGTTATGTGATTTGGTAATCGAATATTGTTCGGAGTCCTGAATGATATCACGGACATGACGAGGAGTCTCGAAATGGTCGAGAGGTAAACATTGATATATAGGACGATAGTATTCGTACATCGGAAGTGTTCCGGAGTGTATCGGGTAATTATCGGAGTACCAGGGGGGTTACCGGAACCCCCGGGGGGAAGATATGGGTGATATCGGCCATAAGAGGGGAGCTCACCAGCCCACAAGGGGTGGCGCGCCCCCCTTAGGCATGTGGCCAAACTGGAGAAGGAGGAGAGGTGTTCGCCCCCCCCCCCTTCCTTCTCTCCTTCCCCCTTCCTTTCTTCTCCTGTGGGAAAAGGAAAGGGGGGCGCCACTTGGGGAAAACCCAAGTAGGATTCGGATCCTACTTGGGGCACCCCCAGGCTGCCTCTCCTCCCCTCCCACCTATATATATGAGGGGAGGGGGGCGCCTAGAACACAAACCATCGATTATTAGTCGTGTGCGGCACCCCCCTCCATAGTTTACGCCCCCGGTCACAGTTTTGCGGTGCTTAGGCGAAGCCCTGCGAGAATCACTTCACCATTACAGTCACCACGCCGTCGTGCTGACAGAACTCATCTACTTCCTCGAGACCTTGCTGGATCAAGAAGGCGAGGGACATCATCGCGCTGAACGTGTGGAGAACTTGGAAGTGCCGTATGTTCGGTACTTGATCGGTCGGAGCTAGGAGAAGTTCGACTACATCAATCGCGTTGTCAAACGCTTCCGCTTTTGATCTACGAGGGTATGTAGACACACTCTCCCCGTTGTCGCTATACATCTCCTAGATAGATCTTGCGTGAGCGTAGGAATGCTTTTGAAATTGCATGCTATGTTTCCCAACACATCCTCACCTCAGCTCGCTCTACTTGTACCCCCAAATTCCTCACCTCACTCCTACAGAAACACCAGCTCCCCTTCTTCCTCACTACTACAAAAAACCCCAACTCCCCTTCTTCTTCACTCTCACTACAACTAGGCTCATCATTTGTTACTTGGCTCTAATCTGTGAGCTCAACGCGGCGCCCTCGAGGAAAATGTAGTCGGCTAACCCCAGCGCCAAGAAGATGAGGCCCCTGCCAGCGGTGACGCTTGTTGTAGATCCTGCACACGGCAGCGCGGGGAGAAGTGGCGAGCCCGCCCCCACCAGATCCCAGGAACCCGTAGAATCTCGGGTGGACCTCATCAGCAATGTCCCGTACGCCATCCTTGGGGAGATCATCTTGCTTCTCCCCAACAAGGATTGCTGCCGCACCCAAGTCCTCTCAACTCGGTTTGCCCTCTATGGCGCACTGTGCCCCTTAATCTCGACTATCGTCATCTATCTCTCTTTAATGATTTTGAACTCCCCGGAGTCATCATCTCCTCCCACAAGGGCTCCGTTCAAAGCATCTGCATCCCGGCATGCTACCTGAGCATGCCCTGCACGGTGGACGCCCGGCTAAAATCCCCTGAATTCATAGAACTACAGCTGCTTGAGTTTTACTATTCCCCCAGAAATCACATATCACATACCTAAAGCCATGTACTTGTGCCCTCAGCATCGATATACATCTCGCAGGTTTCCTCCTCTCTCCACAACGCCACCTTTGTGATGTGCAACCTACCAGACCATCTGGTACTAAACCTTTGACTCCCATTTCTCAAAAAACTTTCACTTGTGCAGGTTCGTATGTCGGAGGCCTCATTGCACAGCATCATCCATTCTAATTGCCCTGCCATGGAGTGCTTGGTGCTTGTTTTCACAGTTAGAATCGATTGTCTCCAAATAAAGTCGCCTAACCTTGTAAGAATTGGAATTTCTTTTGATGGAATGCAGCTCATCATCGAAGATGCCCCTTCACTTCAAAGTTTGATCCTTGATTCTCGTTATTCACCGTCGGAAATAACTGTCGTCTCTGCGCCTAAACTGCAGACCTTGGGTGTAATACATGATCTCTGTGCTCATTGTAAGATGGTGTTTGGCTCCACAGTTCTTCAGGTACTGTATATTATCATCTACACTTGTAATCATAAGCTGCATTTTTAATTTCTGCGCATAAGTTCTATTTCATCTTGGAGTACACATTTTGTACTAATATTATGTTCTATGCTCAATGAAGAGTTTGTCTGTGGATAGCCTATCAATGGTGTTGGATTCTGTCAAGATCTTATATATCCATATGAATAGTTTTGATTTGAACACGATTATTGGCTTGCTGCAATGTTTCCATGTCTGGAGAAGTTGTATATAAAGGTGATAATTTCATGCACATTGGAAGCCCGCATACAGTGTACTAGAACTAACCGTTCAGTTGTTGCTCTTTCGCCACTCTTTTTTTAGACCTTAACTATTTTCAGTCTTCATGTCTATTTAGCCAACATGACGGGGTAAGAAAGTTATGACCAATTGGTGGATTTGTAAGCACCATGATTTTCTCATTTCTTATGACATTCGATTGAAGACAATAACGCTGGAATGATATGTATCCAACCATGCAAACACTAGATTTGTCACATTCTTCCCGCGGAATGTGAGATTACTATTGTCCATCAGGCTTAAGTTTATCAGCAGCATGGTTTTGATGGATGGGTATGTAGAAGAGCAAAAAAAGAAGTTTCAGGTGGACAAAATGGCTTCTGAACGAACCGGGTTTCTATTTACAGCATCTTGCGGTCATAATCCAGTAAATTTTATGACCCAGGATGTTCATTCTATGGACCTGACGAATCCATTTGACTATGACTGTTGAAAACAGTGCTGGAGTTAGATGTTGTTGCCCTTTTCAATCTGGGTTTTTTCTAAATCTGATGAACAATTAACCCTCGTGCTTTTGTACAGTTTGTAAGCTGAAGTTAGATGTTGTTACCCTTTTCAACTCGGCTGTGACTGTCATATTTTTCTGAAACAAGGCAAATGGCTTGCCATTTGTTTAATTAAGAGAGAAATATTGTAACAAATCCCAACTAAGGGAAATAACATCACTCTCGCCAGCTGCTTGAGCTCCCTGTGCATTATAGAACCCAAGTGATTAGACCCCACCAGCACCCACGAACTTATTTTGAACTAGCACACCAAGTGGGCTGTAAATTTTCATAAGAAAGGCTGCATGGCCGTGACCACCGTTCAAAAATTCCTCCGATTCAGTGATTTATTATACGATTTATTGCTACTCATGGGGTGACTGATAAAATTATGCCTTACCTTCCTGTTTATTGTTTGGACCAATTTACCACTCTGTCAAGCGACTTATCAGGAATCTACCAATAAATCGGGCCTATCCCTAACATTACGTTTGCAAAAGCTATGTTTATTCGTGTGTTTGTGGACCTTGTTATACAAAATGTATTATTGTTCAATTTTATTTGTCATTATTTGAGGATTCAAAGGCTAGGAATCAAGCTAACACTTCTATCCAATAGTTTTTGGTGTTGAATATAGCATATTTTAGCGTTGGGAACTTGGGATTTGCAAAAAATGGTCGATTAATAGTCGACCGATAAAATCAATAAATCGGACAATTTCTGATTAATATCTAATCCCTAGCTGACCAAGATGCTAACAATAAGCAATATCCTCAACATTGGCCATGACAGACTTGGATTCTGACATTTGGGACCCACGAGGAAAAAGCCTATCCAAGGTGGTGTCGACTTACTAGTCAACAAATGATTCTGCCAACTAGCCGCCGGATTGAAATCCAACATCTGTCATATATCTTCTATCTCGTGTCTTCTTCCTCCAGCCGCCCAAACCAAACCACCCCGTCGATTCAACCTGCTCACGCCTCCCACGGCTAGCTGCGCCTCCTCCGCCCTATCGTACCCTCAAACTTTGGCCAGTGCATCCCTCTATTCCCCGACATGTCCTGTTATTCTCTGGCGACGTCAGCCCCAACACGCATCCGCACCCGAACCAGTCAACCCTCGTACTTCCCTCCACCCGCGACTAGACTGGCGCATCTTCCACGGCTCCTGTTTGTTCCGTCCGAGGCGTCGACTTCGTCCTCTGCCTTGGTTCGCTCGCCATGTGCAGTGCGCTGCCGTCTGGCCTTGTCAACGTGGTCAACAACCGAGAGGAATAAGGAGATGACCATACGTGGAGAGGATGATAGTAGGGACCCACCAGGGTCATGGCAGTACGCAAGCAAGTGCCTCATTATTACAATCCCAAAAAAGTGGTTCCTCCTAATGGTTGGACATCTGGGGCCCAAGCCATTGTGAACATAGTCAATAAGTGAGAGAATTACACAACGAGCGGCTAACACCAGGGACCTAGCAGGTCGCGCAGTTGTTATTTACTTTTTTTAGGAACAAGCAGTTGTTATTTACTAGTTTTAGAGACGGATCAGGGTAACAACGGGGTTGTGCAGGGGTTGTGGTCCGTCTAGCCATGGTTTTATTTTATGTTTACCACATCATGAGCCCAGTTGTATTTTTTTATTTCTGAAAATGGCTTGCCCAGTTCTTCCTTTTTTAAAGAAATACCCAACGGAGGCCTACTTTCTTTCTCAGCCCTGCTGGGCTGCAAATCTTTCAAGGTGAGAGCGTTGTATTTGCTTCCCATAAAATGAAGTAGTAAGAAATGGGATGTAAATTTTAGAAACACAGCAAACCGGCAATTAGTTGCAAATATCTATTTTTTTTTAAGATTTCTAGATTTCGAATTTAGTTGTTTTTTGCGGGCAAAATTATGCTGGATTTTCAATTGATATACATTTATTATTTTTCAATTAGTTTGAATATGATCAAAATTTCAGGATTAAAAACAGTTCGGACCGCACCGAAATATGATAATTTCGTTGAATTTTAACCGTGGCCAGAATATGGGCTGTAATGGCAACAAAAAGAATATGAGCTTGAAAAAAATCCTTAAGAATTAGCCAATGGGCTGTACATTTATTAGCAATAATGGCAGATGGGTTGTATGTTGTTCTCCACATATTTGAGGCTGACTTGTGGGCCTATTAGGTGGACGCGTACGCTTTACTAAAAAAAAGGTTGACGCGCACGCAAGGCCGCGTCAACTTAGTTAACACACAAGAGCAGTGAATGTTGGATGCCCATCCAATGGCCACGGTGATTCTTCAATCTCTGCTCTTCCTGCTCCAGCCGCTCAAACTAGCACCAGCGGGACTGCCTGCTCCCTCCTCCCATGGCCGGTTGTGCTTCCGTGCAGGCTTCACCGCCCCACCCTAATCCGAACGTGGGCCTGACCATCCCTGTACTCACCCAGACCTCCTGTTATTCTCCGGCGACAATGGCCTCACCATCGTACTCCCCTTCGCGTGGGAAACAACTACCGAGTCTTCCTTGTCTTCGGGTGATTCCCTTCCTAGGCCTCGCTGTCGTCCACTGCCTTGGTGCTCTCGGTGCGGCGTGGTCAACTTGGTCAAGGAATGACTTACATCGGAAGAGGACTGTACGTGGAGAGGCTGACAGCTTGGTCCACGACCACAGCAAGGAAGTGCCTCCTTAATACGTGCAAAGTAATGATTCCTCCACATGACAGCGCGGACCCACCAGAAGGGCCTCTATATTTTGCGAAAAATAAACATTTTCCCCTTGACAGCTAGGACCCACCAGCTATATCTTCGGACGCAAGAAAGTGCCTCCATATTAGGCGCGAAAAAAATGATTCTCCCCCCTGACAGCTGGGACACAACAGCTATATATTTGCACGCAAGGAAGTGCGTCCTTATCCTCCCTGATAGCTGGGACCCACCTGATCGAAGCGTACGTAGCCTTGTCTATCTGGTCGCGAACGTGTACGTACATACTGGTCGATTGGTCTCTCTACAACGATCAATCGTGGCCAAGCAAGCATCAGGACATGTAGTAGTAGAGCCCCCAACATAGGAGTTTAGGCAGTCCAGTCTAAACTGTGTACATGTACGTACAGCAAGATGCCAAAAAATACGGCCACGTACGTACATACGGGCGCGGTCTCGAATGCCTACTCGCACATACGTACGGCCAGGGCTCGTGTACATGGAGAGGCAACAGACGACAGCAACAACGTCGGAAGCCACCCGGCTGGGTTGGAACGGAGAAACTGCGTCGTATTCATTAGGAGGCAACGGGATGCGTCGTGTTCATCGAGAGCCAATTGGCTTGAATGGAACAGCCGAAATGGGGTGGTGTACCGCAAAATGGAAGAAACAGACTTGTGTTTGAGCTCCTATGGTCGAATCGGGGTGCTGTTGATCGGGAGGGGTGTGGCGTACCGTAAAACAGAAGAAATGGACTTGTGTTGGAGCGCCGACGGTCGAAACGGGGTCTTGTTCATCGGGACGGGTGTGGCGTCCTGTAAAACGGGACTCCACGGACTACTGTTCATCCACCTTCTACTGCCTCGCTCCAGCCTCCACGGGCTATTGTTCATCCACCGTCGACTTCCTCCAGCCTCGACCCGCTACTGTTCAACCATGGCTACTGTTCATCCACACTCCACTTGTAAGTGCATCTAGTGCCACCCCTTGTTGGTTTTTGAGTATTGACAACAAACTTGGTCGAGGTACTAATGTGTTTGTGAGAATTGCAGAACAACACAGGTAGTAGTGCCTCATTGATTCAGTTTACCTACCAGAGATGACCCGTAAAAATGTGTGAAGACATTTAAGACAAAGGAGGTCTGTGAAGATATTCACAGCAAAGATTATGACTCGAGAAGACATTCACGTGAAGACTATGGAGTGCGAATACATAGTTGTTTCATAGTTTCCTTTTCTTCTTTGTTGAGTCATAGGAACCACCGTACTGTTAAGTGGGGTCCAAGTGAACTAAGTCAGAGTGACTGATGTGATGCTCAACCAAATCCTATGTCTTCGAGCAAAGACAATGAGAGCAAATCTTATCCAAAGCTGGATGAGTCAGCTTTACTTGTAGCCCAAGTCAAGCTACGCGTTTGTTCGAAATCTTACCGTTGGACACGTGTCTGTTCCTTAGTGACCCAGGTTCATTTCGGACAAATTAGGTCAGGTTGCCTCCTGGCTATAAGTAGCCCACCCCTTACACCTTAAATTTGTGGCTGCTCAGAGTTAGTGCACGACTTTTGTCGTTTGAGAGCAACCCACCTCCGAAGCATTTTAGAGAGAGATCCTTGCGAGGACAAAGCCCAAAACACCCAGAGCCAAAGAGTGTTAGGCATCACTTAAGTGTTTCTGTCCGCGTGATCTGAAGACTTATTACACTTGAGGACTGTGAATTCTCTAGCCGGTTAGGCGTCGCGTTCTCAGCATCCAAGAGTCATTGTGAATTGCCGGTGAACGAAGTCTGTGAAGGTTTGAAAGTCTACCATGAATACTTACTAGACTGATTGGGCGAGGACTAAGTGTCCTTTGCTCAAGGGGAATAAGGTGAAGACGCGGTCTTCTGAGTTGAATCTCAGCCTCCCTAACTAGACGTACAGTTGTCATAGCAACTGGAACTGGTCTAATAAATCCTTTTCCTCACCAAGCAACTGGTTCTATCTCCTACCTCTCTTTACTTACAGTTTGTCTTCATGAAGTCATTGCCTGCTTGCATGATCTGATTGGCTTCACTGTGTGAAGACTGTTGATGTTTTGGCTTCATACTATCTTCCATCCTGATCCTTACTACCTAGCTTCTAATAGTCTTCGTGCTTTCACTTCATTGTTTACTTGACTATGGCTTGTCTAGTGTAGTCTACCTTCCACTACATATCTATAGGTTCATTTCTACTGTTTGTATTCGAAACCCCCATGTATTGAAGACGTTCATAAAAATTGCCTATTCACCCACCTCTAGTCTATAACTAGCACTTTCAATTGGTATCAGAGCAAGGTGCTCCCTTGTTCTATGTGATTCAGTTTAACCACCTGGAGTTTTAGCTTTGTCGACTGTAGGGATAATCAAAGTCTCCGCTGTGTGCCCTGTCTTCGATGGCACTGATTACCCTACTGGAAGAATAAGATGCGCATGCATCTTGAAGCCATTGATGTCGACCTCTGGTATGTTGTCAAGAACAGCGTTCCCAAGGCCGGTGAAGGTGTCACCCCCGCTGATGTCAAGAAGTTCATTCAACTGGATTCTACTGCCAAAAACATCATCTGTGGTCATCTGACCAAAGGACAGTATGGTCGTGTGAGTGCTCTGGAAACTGCGAAGCTAGTCTGGGACTGGCTCTCCAAGGTCAAAGAAGGCGTCTCAACCCAGAGAGACTCAAGGATCAGTATTCTTCGCAACCACTTCAAGAGAAATGACAATGAGAATGTCCAGTTGACGTTTGATCGCCTCACTGATATCACAAATGAGCTTCATGCACTCGGCGCCACTGAGATCACCAAGCATGAAATCGTCAAGACACTCTTGCGATCACTCGACAGCTCATTTGACACCCTGGCCCTGATGATTCAAGAACGCCCTGACTTCAAGACTCTCGATCTGTCTGACATACTTGAGAGGCTCAACACACATGAGTTCCAATTATCTGAGAAGAATATCTATGGTCCCAACTATGGTCGTACTCGTGCTTTGAAGGCAAAAGTTGTTTCCTCATCTGAAGAAGAATCTGACTGCAGTTTTGGGGATCCTGAAGACATTGGAAAGGAGCTTGCTATGCTTGTGAAGAAGTTCGAAAAATTCACTAAGAAGAAAGGCTTCAGAAAGTCTTCAAGATCCAGCACGAGAAATGATGATGCTTCTACTCATGACCACAAGAAGAGAACATGCCACAAGTGCAAGAAACCTGGTCACTACAGCTCTGAGTGTCCATAGTGGGACAATGAAAACAACAACAAGAAGAAGAAGAACAAGAAGAGCAAGGAATATGATTCTGATGACAAGAAGAATAAGAAGAAATCCTTGAAGTCTTCTTCCAAGTCTTCGTCGAAGTCTTCATCACACAAGAAAGAGCTCGTCAAGCAAGGCTCGGGCGTTTGTTGGCAAGGAGATGGATTCAGAGGAGGAGTCTACTTCTGAGGAGGCGAAGGTGGAGTCTGAGGAGGAGTCCGGTTCAGGCGTGGCAAGCCTGGCTCTAGCTTCAGCGTATGTTGCCAAGTCCATCTTCAACACTGAAGACAATGGCCTCGTCACCAACACTGATGCTAATGATGAGGATAACTCTGATCCCACCTACTGCTTCATGGCACGTGGTGCCAAGGTAAACTCACGCGATGCTTACTTTCAAACATCAAGTGAAGATGACTCTGAATGTGAATCTAAACCTAGCTACAAAACACATGCTAAAATTGCAACTGAACAACAGAATGCCATGGAACATATTCAAAAACGGTTGGACAAAAGTGATGACCTTTTGTGCGTGGAAATGACCCGATCTCAGTCCTTAATAGAAGACATAAAAAATATTCATGCTAAGTACGAGGAACTTGAAAGTCGTCATGAGACGCTCTCAACTACTCATGAAAAGCTCTCCTATGATTATCTTCAAAGGAAGCAAGAGCTTGAGAACTTGAGATCAGCTCATGAAGATCTTCAGAAGGAGAACGAGTCACTCCATGCTCAACAGATCAGTTCCGCTCAGGAAGGATTTGAACCACCATGTCTAAAATGTCTTGAGCATGATAACGCTGTCTCTATTGCTGAATGTTCTACTGCTGCTACTGTTGCAATATCTTCAACTGCTGATGTGGTAACTAACCCCTCTACTAAGGACACCACTACTATCACTACTACGGAAAGCCTTATACACAGAACATTAGCAGTAGCGCGGGCTAAAAACGCACACTGGTGCTAATTAGCAGCAGCGCGGTGTTGTAAACGGCGCTACAGATACAGTTATAGAAGTAGCACGCCCGAGTACAAAAGCGCTACTACTAAAATTCCCACGGCTTAGCCGATAGGCTGCACATAGTAGTAGCGATCTTCACCGAACCGCGCTACCGCTATTTGCTTTGTAGCAGCGTGTTTACGCTGAGAGGCGCTACTGCTAAAGTAAATAAAATTAAATGGAAAGAAAATACAAAAGTAAATGAAAATGAAAGAAATACAAAAAGGTGAAAGGAAAACAAATAAAATTTAAAGAAAAATAAATGAAGAAGTGGAAATAAGAGAATAGTATAGAAGTAGCGCACTTCCCGGAATGTGCTACTGCTACTTCTGACTAAACCGCTCGATTCGTTTTCCCCAACGGCCACTTCCCCCAAATCACAACTCCTCCGCTGTCGCCACCGCCGTCGCCCGTCGGCCGACGCGCGCTCTCCCGTTCCTCTCCCGCCACAATGCTGCCCCCGACCCCGGATTCGACGCTGCCCCGACCCCGACCTCGACGCCGCCCTCCGCCGCGGGCCCGAGCCCCGACCCCGAACTCGACGCCGCCTGCCCCTCCCTCGCCACAGTCAGGTAAGGCTCTGCCTCTCCTCTCCCCTACCCTCATCTCTCTCTCTGCTAGGGCAATTTATATATGTGTTGATGCTGTGTTGATGTTCATATGAACCCTAGACTTGTTTAGGGCAGTAGGCATTTTTTAGCATTTAGGAAAAATGATTAACATTTTTTTAGGAAATTAGCTAGGGAAAACTTTTATGAAAATGCCTAAATAGTAATTTCATTTGCATATTGTTTTTATATGATATATGTCATTGATGTTCATTTGCATATTCCATTATTGAAGTGGTTCGATTGTGCCCAAGTGGCTTTGTTGTTTCCAGGAAATGAAGCCGAGTGGCCTATGTTTTGCCGGAATGTTGATTCATTTCCGTTCCGGCAAATTTCAGGTTCTCGATTTGTCCACTTTTTAGCAAAAGTCATGCCGAAATTTTCCGTGAATTTCGGCATGACTTGTGCTACAAACTAGGACAGATCGAGTGCCCGGGATTTGCCGCACCGGGAAGGAGTCAACGTTCCTGCAAAGCATAGGCCTTTTTTATGTCATTATTCATTTTATTAGATATAGAATTAATTGACTAGATTTAATCGTAAGAACTAGTTGAATTAATAGAACTAGTTGAACATGTCACATTTGTTGTTATTTTTTTAGTTAAAGCAATTTTTCATGCATCGACGTCGATGATGCCTATCCCGCATCCTCGTCGTCGAGTCGGCGGAGGACACCTGCATCACGAGATGGGCCATGTCCGGGACTGGGCTCCACCAGGGTGGTACTGGGAGGCGCTACCTACCGGGGGGCGCAGGTTGGTGAGGAGCCAGCCTGTCGTTGACCCGAACCTTCTTTGGTGGCGGTCGTGCGGGCCAGTGACAGTCCAGAGGCTCGAGGACCCTGCGGAGGTGGTGCCTCACCGTGTTAGTAAGGAGGACGCGCACGTCCGTCGCTACTTGTTTGCGTTGGAGCACAGGTTCTCCAATACCTGGTAGGTTCTCCAGGGATCTTACTGGAGCTATGATCTTGTCATGGTTCCTTCTCTTTGGGTGTCCACCGCCCGTGCCGATAACTTTTGTGCGCTAGGGTTTTATTTGTATTAGTGATGTTATATGTATGATACTATTCGGGATGTATTAGTGATAATATTCGACGATGTACGGACGCATGAGATGATTTACTTTTGCTTATTGAATGCATGCTAATTTGAATACTTATCTATTTTATGATTTGGTTTTGCTTATGGAATTCTCATGTCAATATGAGTCCTATAAGATATTTTGAGTATCCTGGAGTTGTCTTTGATTGATTTTCAATTAATGTTTCAACTATGAACATAGGAAATGTCTGACAACGAAAAGGATTTTGGTATTTGCAAATACTGCGAAGACGAGCGCGGCCTGTGCGACGGGAATCTTCCTAGATGATGATAGGTGCTTCAGCATCAAGCTGGACGTGAACTTCGAAGTGGATATAGTAAGTCACAACGACAAGTATTTTTTCGTAATTAAGCATGACATCTGCTTCATTTGCTTCAACTTATAAGTTTTTGTCTTGGATAAGATAGGTTTCAGTCGTACTATGGAGGTAAAGAAAGTTTACTTGAAGACCGAGCATGATTATATTTTCCACGCAAAATTATACAACGCAGACGACTACACCTATTTTGGATGCAAAACTTGGCGAGCACTATGCAAGACTTATGCATTTGAGCCTGATCTGGTTATCACCTTTGATATTCGTCCGGAAGATGATATTGAAGGACATCTGGGTCGATGTGCAGACGCCTCCAATTATACCATTATGTGAGTTTCTCAACCATATTTATGTCTTTGATATTGTTTATTCAAAAATAGTTGACAACTAATTTCTATTGTCAGCTTATTTCGGTTCAAGAAAACATGTCCAGCGCTTGGTAGACAGGACCTACTACTGTCCCGGGGCTGAATTAAACAGCGAGGAGCTAAGTCATTATGTTTCATGGCTTGAGGATCTTGATACTGTCAAGACAAATTTTCTTCCTGCACTTAGAAATGTTAGTACTGAAAACATGCGACCAATAGTGTTCGTAATGAACTACGGTCACATCTCTTTAGGAAAGATGGTAAGATTTTTACTATTTGTCCTCCGTGCATCTTTTGCATACATTATTTTTTAAGCTAAACTTCGTTGCTAAGTATGTTACTATACGTTGTTCTTCAACAGGGACTCCCAATGAATGTTGTGCCTCATGGGATCGAGACTAATGGTACCATGAGTATTGTTAGCTTACGGCCAAGATATCCTACAACGCACTTTAGTGCATTCAGGATTTCTAAGAGCGAGGAAGTCTTAATAGTGAAAGACTGGACCAAATTTGTGATGGAGGAGTGCAGAGAAGTACTAGGGGGCAGCAATTAGAAGCGGAAAACCCACGATTAGGAGACAGGTTCATCTGCATGCTCCAACTTGATGAAGGAGGAGAGCTACACATGTTTTATGTTATTTTACCTGAGAGAGAGCAGCAGGAGTGATTAGCTAGCTAGAAATGAGTTTGAAGATGATGATGTGCTACACTATGACTATGATGATTAAATAGCTAGTGTTGGTGGTAATGACTATGATTATTATTATTAGCTAGTGTTGGTGGTGATTAGATAGCTACCGCATCTAGTGTTGGTGGTGATTAGTTTGCTACAATGAGTTTGAAGATGATGATGTGCTACACTATGACTATGGTGATTAAATAAATACTGTTGGTGGTAATGACTATGATGATGATTAAATAGCTTGTGATGGCGGATTAGATTCAAGTGGAGGCAACATGTGGTGCATATTGAAAGTAATACTAGTCCAAACTAGATCAAGTTTGGATTAGTAGTATACTTTTGACATGCACCACATATTGCCTCCACTTGAACCTAATCCACCTTCATTTGACACACTGTTATGGACATAATGATATAAACCTCATAATTGGTATTCTACCAAAATTTGTATAACGGCATATAAATACACTAAAAATGAAAAAAAGAGTACTAGTAGCAATGGATAGTAAACACGCTACAACTAGCTAGATTAGCAGCAACGCGGGATAGAACAAGCGTTGCCACTATGTGTCTTAGCAGAGCTTCTCGCACGCCGCCATCGCTAAGTAATAGTCTAGAGCGCTTATTGGTAGCTTGCCGCCCGCGCTACTAGTGGGCATTAAACCCGCGCTACTACTAGGGTTTTCCCTAGTAGTGTATTGCTGATGAGAACGCCAGGTTGAAGACATTGCTTGAGACAGGAATGTACAAAAGTTTCAAAGGGCATCAAACACTATGCGATGTCCTCAAAAAGCAGATTCTAAACCGAAACCCTAGGAAAGAGGGTGTTGGGTTCGAGAGGAAAATGAATGTTGATGGTTATTACTAGAAGCCTGAGAAGTACCCCAAAACCACATGGGTTGCTGCAAAGGGACCTTCAGTGGATCCATCTACCTTATCTGGCTTCACTTGTGCAAAACCGATTATAATTGATGAATCCTTTGATGCAAACTATAAACTATTTAAGAATCAGAATGGTGAACTATTTGCCAGGTATATTGGTACTAACTGTAGGAATGGACCACCTTTGAAGAGGATTTGGGTGCCCAGGAGTTGTCTTGAGAATCTTCAGGTGAATGTCATCATGACACCACCAGGGAAGAAGACAAACCCCAGACCAAAGGCTTCATATAGACAGAGGACTCACCAGAGTCACCCTAACGCCAATGTTTTGCAGGGAAACCATACTCAGACTTGAGAATATGAGCGTGTTTCTTCAAACCGCTATGTTCATAAGACC
The DNA here is from genome assembly GCA_021605205.1 of Aegilops longissima. Lineage (NCBI taxonomy): Eukaryota > Viridiplantae > Streptophyta > Magnoliopsida > Poales > Poaceae > Aegilops > Aegilops longissima. The sequence goes on along the minus strand of CM038679.1, from coordinate 309,221,513 downwards.
AAGAACTATTCTGCTTATTCTTATGAGTATTATTCACCTCCTGCAAGGCTATTTTCTAGGGCTCCAAAGCCAAAGTTCTCAGATGCTGCACTTAAACTCATTGCTTCGAAGCCACCACGGAAAATGTGGGTGGTTAATAAAACTTAACTTTCCTTTGCAAGGAAAGGTCTTCAGCCGGAAATCAAAGGCGTCTGATGCTTATGCTGGGACCTAAAACATCTTGGGGCGCAAGATAAAATGCCCAAATGGTCTTACTATGTATTTTCTTTTTGGACTCCTTGACACTCATCCTATCTGCCCTAACCAGGATCTGAACTTTGATAATATGATTGTTCGTCAAATGTTTATGCTTCACATTTCCCTTGGTGAAGCCTGTCCCCCTAACTGCACTGTAGGGTATGATACCAAAGGCTTCTGAGTGGATTATGGACAGTGGATGCACTAACCACATGACTGGTGATCGAAGTCTTCTCATGGACTCAACCTTACGTCCATCTGAAAAGAGTCACATTACATTTGCTGACACTGGTAAAAGCAAGGTATTGGGTCTAGGTAGAGTTGCAACCTCAAAGTATCAGCACATGGATAAAGTGATGCTTGTTGAATCCCTTGGTTTCAAGTTAATGCCTGTCTCGATTCTTTGTGATTTGAACGTGATTGTGATATTTGAAAAATATCGCTGCCTTGTTCTAATGGAATCTGACAAGTCTCTAGTCTTTGAAGGATATCGGAAAGATGATTTGTACATGGTAGATTTCTCAGCAGGACCACAGTTGGCCGTATGTCTTCTAGCAAAAGCTTCAGAGTGCTGGCTCTGGCACTTGCAAAGAAGAAACACGTCGTAGGCATCGAGGGCGTCAAGTTCAAGAAGGATCATCTCTGTGGTGCCTGCGAAGCTGGAAAGATGACAAGGGCCAAGCATCCCTCGAAGACAATCATGACGACATCTCAACCCTTCGAGCTGCTTCACATGGACTTATTTGGCCCTACTCACTACTCTACTCTTACTACCACTGCTTGCCTCTATGGCTTCATCATTGTTCATGATTATTCAATATACACATGGGTGCATATAATCCTTTACAAGAATGAAGTGGAGGATGTCTTCAGACGATTCGCCAATCGTGCCATGACGAACTATGCCATCAAGATCAAGCACATCAGAAGTGATAACGGCACAGAGTTCAAAAACACCGGCCTCGACACTTATCTTGATACATTGGGCATCACTCATGAGTTCTCAGCTCCATACACACCTCAACAGAATGGCATCATGGAGCGCAAGAACAGAACACTCATTGAGATGGCTCGGATGATGCTTGATGAGTATAAGACTCCAAGGAAGTTCTGGCCTGAAGCTATTGATACTGCATGCCACGTCATCAACCATGTTTATCTTCACAAGCTTCTGAAGAAGACATCCTATGAGCTCCTAACTGGTAAGAAGCCAAATGTCAGTTATTTCAGAGTAGCTGGTGCTAGGTGCTGGATCAAGGATCCGCATCACACTTCAAAATTTGCACCGAAAGCTCATGAAGGTCTTATGCTTGGCTACAGAAAGGATTCGCACTCCTACAGAGTCTTCAACCTCTTTCACTATAAAGTGGTTGAAACTGTGGATGTGCGGTTCGATGAGACTAACGGCTCGCAAAGAGAGCACCTGCCAAATGTTCTAGATGAAGTCCCACCTAGTGAATTGATCAAGCTTATGGGAACTAGAGAAATCATACCTTCAGAGGCACAGGCTGAAGAAGAGCTTATCATTTCTGCACCAAGTCAACCTGAAGATACTGCTCATCCTGAAGCCAATGCTGAAAATGAAGACAATGATCGGCAAGGGCAAAATCTTCGTCCAGTTCATCCTCGTGTTGCAAATGAAGTACAGATTGACAAGATACTTGATAGAATTAATGCACCTAGTCCCCTCACTCGTTCAAGAGCAACACACCTGGCAAATTTCTGTGGGCACTTTGAATTTTTCTCTATATCTGAACCCAAGAAAGTTGCTGAAGCCTTCATGGAACCTGAACGGATTCAAGCTATGCAAGAAGAGCTTCAACATTTTGAGCTGAACAATGTATGGGAACTGGTCAAGCGTCCTGATCCTCGCAAGCACAATATAATAGGCACCAAGTGGATCTATCGCAACAAACAAGATGAGCATGGTCAAGTTGTCAGAAAAAAGGCTCGTCTCATTGCTCAAGGATACACTCAAGTTGAAGGGATTGACTTCGATGGAACATTTGCTCCGGTGTCTGGGCTTGAAGCCATTCGCATACTGCTAGCCTATGCTAACCATCACAACATCCTCCTGTACCAAATGGATGTGAAGAGTGCTTTTCTCAATGGGAAGATTGAAGAAGAAGTATATTTTACAAAACCACCTGGCTTTGAAGACCTAAAACATCCTGACATGGTATACAAGCTCAATAAGGGACTGTCTGGCCTCAAATAAGCCCCTCGTGCTTGGTATGACACACTCGAAGTCTTCCTAAAGAGCAAAGGATTCAAACCTAGTTCCTTGGATCCCACTCTCTTCACGAAGACATGCGACGGTGAACTGTTTGTGTGCCAGATCTATGTGGATGACATTATCTTCGGCTGCACTGACAAGAGGTACAGCGATGAGTTTGGGCACATGATGCAAGAGCAATATCTGATTGCCTTGATAGGTGAGATGAAGTTCTTCCTCGGTCTTCAAATCTGTCAGCAGAGCAATGGCATCTTCATATCTCAAGAGAAATACCTCAAAGATTTCTTCAAGAAGTTTGGAATGCAAGGCTGCAAAGGTTACACGACGCCAATGCCAACCAAAGGTCAATTGGGTCCCGACGATAATGGTAAAGAGTTTGATCAAAAGGCATACCGCTCCATGATTGGTTCTTTACTTTATTTATGTGCATCTAGGCCAGATATCATGCTTAGCGTTTGCATGTGTGCCCGATTCCAAGCGGCACCAAAGGAGTCGCATCACTTAGTTGTGAAGCGAATTCTTCGATATTTGGCTTACACCCCAACACTAGGATTATGGTATCCAAAGGGCTCAGAGTTTGATCTAGTTTGATTCTCAGATGCTGATTATGCTGGTGACAAGGTTGATCGCAAGTCTACATCAGGCACATGTCACTTTCTTGGACGATCTCTTGTTTGTTGGTCTTCAAAGAAGCAGAACTGTGTGTCTCTCTCCACTGCTGAATCTGAATACACTACTGCTGGATCTTGCTGTGCTCAGCTTCTATGGATGAAGCAAACTCTCAAGGACTATGGCATCCATCTGAAGCAAGTGCCACTCTACTGCGACAATAAAAGCGCCATCAAGATTGCCAACAACCCTGTTAAGCACTCGAAGAAAAAACACATTGAGATCCGTCATCACTTTCTCAGAGATCATGTCATGAAGGAAGATATTGATATCATTCACGTCAACACTGAAGAGCAATTGGCAGATATCTTCACAAAGCACTTGGATGAGAAAAGGTTTTGCAAGTTGTGGTGTGAGCTAAATATCTTAGAATCCTCAAATGTCCTGTAATTGGACACACATCCTAACTCTTATGCATGTTGATGACTTAGATGTGCAACACACAAAGTAACGTATATCTTCAATCAATGAAGACATACACTCTAAGTGTGAATACATTAACGCGGAATTTAACTTCGGAGCACCACGATAATTGTGCACTGTGTCTGGGTCTAATACTTCCTATACGGTGGGTAACACCACCACCAAACTCTTGTTTGAAGTGTTTTAATTGGTGTCACAATTGCATAGTCTTCACATTTGGTTTGTCTTCGACATTGATTTATCTTCGCAATGTTGATTTGTTCTTATGCTGATATATGCATATATTCGTGTTCTGTCCTCTACAGCATTCACTTATAGCTATGTCTTCATGTTTGAATCTTCTTGATCTAAGTGAATGTGATCGGACCTGTCAGGACCCTGATTCCAAGTCACATCGATCTAGCCGGTAACACCTCATATCACTTTGCGGCCTCAAGCACGGTATTCCCACGGGGGTCGCCTTACCATGGCCCGGGACCATTTGCGCCTTTTGTCTCACATATATGATAGTGTCGCTAGCATCCATATGACAGAGAACCCGGGCCGACATGACTAGTCACGAACCCAAGTGGCAGTAACTTACGGGGACAGACATACATGAATCAACATCGAGCATGTCGGTCAGCAGGGTGCGAATCCGGGCTGTAGCACTGGGCTAACAGGACTCTGGTGAACCGGGCTGTAGCAGGCTAGGAAGGACTCCGGATGTCACCGCGTGACATTTCCCCGAAGGGACAGACACATGAACGAAGTGAATCACCTGCCGTCCAGTCAAGTGTTCTGGAGCAGTAGTGCTGAGCTAGCAGGACTCCGGTGAACCGGGCTGTAGTGGACTACTATGGCTCATGGAAGCACAAGACTACATTTTCCCATAAGAGAGGCTACCAAGGATTAACAACTAGGTTGTCGGATCCCACACATACCAAGCATTTCAATCATACGCACAATATGCTCGATATGTGCAAATACAACATGGCATCACAACAAACTCTATGACTCAAAGTATTCATTCATTAGGCTCCGAGGAGCGAGATATTACAAACATGGGTCTCATGACCCAACATTCAGAGCATACAAGTCAAAGCACATGCGGAAGCTTAACATGTCTGAGTACAGACATCTACAAATGAAAAAGGCTGAGAAGGCTGACTATCTACCAGATCCTGCCGAGGGCACAAGATCGTAGCTGAGGTATCAAGCTAAACGTTGAAGTCCACACGGAACTACTAGCGAGACTGACGTCTCTCTGCAAAACATAAATTAGGCAAACGTGAGTACAAATGTACCTAGCAAGACTTACATCAGAACTATCTACATATGCATCGGTATCAATAAAGGTGGTGGTGGAGTTTAACTACAGCAAGCCAGCTTTGACTCAGTGGCTACGACTGCAAGTAACTCTTTTGAGGTGGCGCAAAAGAGTCCACATATTCACCACATCAACACCACTATGGATCCGCCCCCGTCTCCCTACGATAACGCCATCCATAGCACTCACGCTTATCTTGCGCATTTTAGAGTATCCACTTTCACTACTAGAAATACCACTACTAATGGCGCACCTAATATGGCCATTAATGGCGCATCACTGGTGCGCCATGGATAGCACGCCATTAGTAATTTTTACTAATGGCGCACCACCTAGTGCGCCATTAGTATCTGGTATACTAATGGCGCACCACCGGTGCGCCATTAGTATATGCGTAGGGTGCGCCACTAGTATGCCTCCCGGGGCATGTATACCAGTGCTTTGGCATACTAATGGCGCACCACCTGCGGATCGCCATTAGTAACGCAGCATACTAATGGCGCACTACCCAAAGTGATGCGCCATTAGTATGCAGATTGTCATACTAATGGCGCCTTTATCATGTGATGCGCCATTAGTATGAATATTAGGTTTTTATTTTTTTATTTTCTGTTTTTTGCACAGGTTACAAAATGTATAATTTGACAAAATATAGACAACACACATCAACAATAGATTCATCAAATACAATAGAAGACTAGTCTTTGAATACAATTCATCATATTAGTCTCCGAATACAATTCATCATATTAGTCTCCGAATTGAAAAGACCGAACAAAGATAGAACATTATATTACAAGTCTCGAGACCGCGAGTAGAGAGTTTATCTTCGCGTTACAAGTCGATATCGATCATCTAAACTACCATCACATAGAAGAGAGCTGCGGTCATCACGATGAGCATCATCACGATGAAACTCGTCTTCATCCGGTTCCTCCAACGATCCCTCCCCTCTCCCGCTAGATAGCGGGCGTATCTAGATTTGGCCTCGGCCCTAGTGGTGTACCCTTTGTAACTGTTACCGCTGAATCGGTGAACCTGTCTCCGACACTCCTCCGGTCATCGAGACTCAGGAACCTTACCCTTGTACACGACATACGTCGGCATCGCTATGCACTAGCCAAGCGTAAACGTTAGTACCAATTCACGACAATACATAAGCAATATATAAGTATGCAGCAGAACGATCGGAAGAGAAAAGCAAGACATTAATAGCATCGATTACATCTAAGTTGAGCGACTCTCGAAACCAAAGAGACATACTACAAGTTCATTAAAGTTTAATTACAACATGAGCCAATCGATGTTTCAGAACTAGACAACTCGACTCAAGGGACGGAGCGTGGATGAAGCCGCCGTCTATCGTGGGAGTCATGAAAGAACGGGCGTTGTCATCCTGCATTTGTAGCATTGTGTCGATGTCTTTGTTGGACGGTTGATTTCGAGGTAGAACTGCCCGAGGTACGAAGGACATCTTGATGGATGATTTCCGCAAACTCCATTGGATGCGAAAGAATTCTTGTCTGAGGTCCGCGCCTGGATTGCCGACACGCCGCGCCCAATCTTGGAGTTTACTCGGTAGCGAAGTTGATGATGGTCCCGCACGATCGCCCGCATGTGATGGATGGCGTAGTAGGCACCCTTCGACCGCCCAGCGGCTGCTTGACGCAGCGAGCGTTGTATTGTGGGAGAACACGTGCTTGCCGTGCTTACGAATAGGCCTGGTGAAGGTGCCTCCAGATTTGGCGTGGCCGGGAGAACATCATCAAGAACCTTCTTGACATTTGTGTAGTCTACGTCAATCGACGGTCCGGGTCGAAAATCGTGGCCATGGAATATTTGGGGCTTAGGAGGATGCGTGCAACGTGTGTCACTGCAGAAAACACGGAATGTTAAAAGAAAATGATCGAAATGTAAGAATTCATATGTTACGGGCGGTTGAGGGAGGACTTACTCGGGAAAGTAAGGCACGAGGAAGTTATCCTTATCTTGGTTTGCCAAAATGACGCCTTGAGGTAAGAACTCGCGACTTGCGTCCCCAGCGCTGCCAAGATCTTGGCACGCATGTAGAAGGGGTCGACTATCACGATGTCCGGGTCTTGTCGCGAATGATCCGCATCTCCATACTCAGCGAAAATAGCGAGCGAAGGTGTAGTGCAGCGGATGAAGGTTCAACATAGCGTGGATGTCATCAAACGCAGGACGATCGACGCCCGATGGAGTTATCCACAAAGCCCTTGCCCTCTAGCACCTTGGCGCGAAAACCGGGTATGCACATCCTTCTCCACGAGACGCCGCTTCTCCAAAGAAAGAACACATCATGCAGACTCCGATAGCACCGGTTGCAGCATTGAGCATATTTGTCGGTAGCATCGCCCTACCCGCCACATGCACCCTCCTCGAGATATCCTGCGGTGAAGGTGGCCCGCCCCGAGCACGGATCGTACTCGGTGCGGCTGGCTCGCACCCTTCTTAGTCTTTCTTTTGCGTGCCTTCTTATTCTCCTGTAATGGGACCGATTTTGCTCACTGACCGCCTTCTTGAGTGTGTTGGGGCTGATAATATTTCGCACCTCGCCTATCCGAGGCTCGGTGAAGTCGGCAGGTGGAGGCGTCTCGAGAGCTGAACGCCGACGGCGCTGTTGCAACTTGGCTTCTCCATGCACGAGCTAGATCGCACACGTCTTTTTGGGTTTGGTTCTTGAGAAGGAGGCCCCATGAAGTCGCCATCGCACCCATGCTCGGCAAAGTACTGATCGGCGTTGCCAAATGTATCATAGTCGCCGTCGTCATTCGATCCTGTGCCATATGCATGTTTGGATCCAGTGGCATAGGGATGTCCGGCACCGTTACGGCGGTCTTGCCATGGGGCCGACTTGGCGCCGGCACGACTGGCGGTGTTGTCTTTGGGGTGGTGTCCCCCGCCCCCAAAGGAATGTGGCTCTTCGGCCAAAGCAGGGGCCAGCTCAGGCAGGCGCTGAGGGTCATCACGTCATCATCGTCGGCCCCGACGGGTCGATTCGGAGGTAACAAGTCGTCGCAGCCTGGCAGCACCCGAACCAGTTGAACCCTAAAAAAGTTGGGTGGCATCTGGGTACCGTGGAACAAGGGGTTGCCCGGTTGAACGATTTTGCCCTTGGCGACATCGACCAACTCGTTGTTCACGAAGTGGAGGAGAGTGCACGGAACGTCGGTGGCGCCCTGCGAAAACATGTAGGGCGTCAGGGATGCCCAGTCAAAGGCAAGGAGATGAAGTCCTCGGCCGAGAGAGGCTTAATTAGTTACCGTGATGATGGCGTCGAGCTCGGCTAATGTAGAGGCACCGCCAACGGCGGCGTGCAGATTGACGGAGGGCCGCTTGCTGCAGAGGTGCCGGCGGCGTACACCCGGTGCATTAAGCTCCGTGCGGCGTCGGAGACACCAATGCCGCCTCCGCCGGGCACCAATGGCCCCGCCATCGCATTATGCGAGTTGCTGGCCGTGAAGCTAGGAATCGGGCGGCCCTGTTGGCGCCCGCAATCCACGACTCAACCCCGAGATCAAGGTAGGCACAAAGGCGGTGATCGTCACTCCGAGTCGTTGTTCCACTTGCTCTTGGACAATCTCGGAATCCGCGCCACCTGTGCCTTGAGTTCTTGAACCTCTCGCGCTGGCTTTCGAGCTGGTCTTTTCTCCTTCCGCACACCAGCGGTATAGTATGACCCCATTTTGTCGACAAGCCTTTGCCGCCATACGACCAGTGACGTCGACTTCGAGCTTATCCTTGTTCTTCATTACATTCAACCCCTATTTAGAGTGGTGTCCCAAGGGTTGCTCTTAGTCGACCCAGCCATCGCTTTCGATCGCTGCGGAAGGAATGTGAACCATTTAGAAATTGGCTTCATTAATTAGAATGCAACCATATGGAGCTAATTACGCGGGGTGTATTCCTTACGAGAACAAGCTCAAGCTGCCTGGTCTTGGATCCGTGGTAAGCTCCTTTGTTTTCGGTCCTTCTTGTACCGGGCCCGACAAAGTTCCTGGTCTGCTTGTCACCGTATGTATCGAAGAGGCGGTAGGCCTTGCTCGGCACGGTCCGCCTCCTCCTTGTCCCATATAGGCTCCGCCACTCTGTAATCACTGGGACAGAGTGTGTGTTCCCTATGTTCAGCTCCGCATTTGTTTCCCCACTCACTTGATTGGGAGCTTGCGGTGCTCGAGCAATTGATCTTGAAGTCGTTGTAGTCATCTTCGGTGATCGAAGGATTTTTCTCCTTGATCTTCTGATAACTCTCACCTTTCTCGATCATTCTCTTCACATTGCTTTTCCAAGTAGACAGGGCCTTGCTCATCTTCGTGAGGGCAGCATTGTTCTGTTTTAATTAGGCCTGTAACCGTAATCCGATTGTTGTGAGTGTCCATGGCCTTTATGTATGGCATGGCCAGTGTGATTTTATTAATCTATAAAAGCTCGACCTACCAACTTGTAAGCATTCGACAACTCAATTAATTGGGTCGAGAAGGTCCAAACCTGCCATACATAGCAGCTCTGCTGCTCAAAACTCGTAAGCAAGATCATTTACAAACAAACAAAAATTGTTCCACAATATGCACTAGGGAAACTGACAGAAACAGTACAAATTTAAACAAGAACCACCACGCGTACACGAATCAGTGGGTGCTATTTACCGCTGCGATTCGACAGGGTTGAGATAGCGGAATTTCTTACCGGGAGGGGATGGAGAGACAAGACGGCGCAGCGAGGAGATCTGTGGGCGTGGTCGTGGTGGTGGTCGTCTTGTGAGGTGGGATCTGCAGAGCAAGTCTGCCCAATGAAGGAAGCAAGCACGTGAGAGGAGGCTATGGACTTGCGGAATGGAGAAGTAAGGAGGAGGTGGTCGCACCTTGGGCGTCTAGTCTAGGTCTCTGGCGCCGTGGCGTCGAGGGGAGGCGGGTCGACGGTGGTGTGGACGGGCGGGTCGAGGTGGGGCAGCGGCTGGGCGGGTCGAGGCGGCGTCTGGGCGGTGGGGCAGCGTCCGGGCGGCGGGTCGGGCGGCGTCCGGCGGCGCCCGGGCGGCGGGTCGGGCGGGTCGAGGCGGCGCTGGGCGAAGCGTCGGCGGCGGGTCGCGTCGAGGCGGAGGGCAGCGTCGAGGTGGCGGGACGGTGGCGCGAGGGGAGGCGGGCGAGGGAGAGGGAAGGCGAGGAGAGGGCGAGGAGGGAGAGGGCGAGGGCGAGGGCGAGGGCAGCGGCGGCGGCGGCGGCGGTGGATCGAGAGGGAGAGAACTGGCGAGGGGGATCGGGCGAAGGGGGATCGGGCGAAGGGGGGCCACAATACTAATGGCGCACCTCACCGTGGTGCGCCATTAGCATGTCCATACTAATGGCGCACCTCACCGTGGTGCGCCATTAGTATTTTTTTTATTTCAACTCGAGCCAAAAGGTTATGTAGTACCAGAACCTATCCATGTTAAGCCCACTCTACTAGCTCGATTGGTCAGCAGCAGTTCTCACACCGGGAGGTCTGGGTTCGACTCCCTGGCTCCACAAATTTTTTAGCATTTAAAAATCTGTTTGATACTTATTTATGTTTAAATATGTTCAAACTTGTTTAAATAATAACAATAACATTTTTTATAAGACAGTAGCATTTAAAAGCTGTTTGATACTTATTTTTTTATAAGGCGGTCTTGGCGGCGTGGGGGTCGGCGGCGGTTGAGTAGGGGAATCGAGGTGCGGGGGTCGGCGGCGGCCGGTGGACTGGGGGTGCTCGGCGGTGAGGGGACGGATCTGGCGAGGTGGGACAGCGATCGAGATGGAGGGGGATCGAGGTGGGCTCCACAAATTTTTTTAGCATTTAAAAAGCTGTTTGATACTTATTTGTGTTTAAAATGTTCAAACTTGTTTAAATAATAACAGTAATATTTTTTATAAGACAGTAGCATTTAAAAGCTGTTTGATACTAATTTTTTTATAAGGCGGTCTGGGTGCGGGGGTCGGCGGTGGCGGTTGAGTAGGGGAATCGAGGGTGCGGGGGGGTCATGGCGGCGGGTGGACTGGGGGTGCTCTCGGCGAGGGGGGCGGATCTGGCGAGGTGGGATAGCGATCGAGATGGAGGGGGATCGAGATCGAGTGTCCATGAAATTTAAAATATTCATGATAGTTCAAAAGTACCCATGAAATACAATCGAGAAATGAAGGCTACGATTTAAATACAATCGATCTTAGCTAGCTATCTGTTCACAATCTTCTTGCCCTTCTTTTTCGCAAATGGAGTTCTTACGTGGAGCGGACGTCCTTTAGGTAGGGTGGTCCTGCTTCTTCTTGTGGTGTATGCTGCTACTTCATCATCGTCGTCATGTTCGATCCTCGGTCGCCCGACTTGTCAAGTCTTGCTCATTGGCTACTCCATCCATTCCGATGATCTTCCTTTTGCCTCTCCTCACGACAACACGGTTGGGCTTTGGCGGGTCGGTAATTAAAGCATTGGTCCACTTGGGAAGCCAGTACCATGGCTCATTTTTGCGGTGACGTTTTATACCATGGTCTTGGATTTGGCCGGTATAACCATGGTGGTGAAATACGGTCTTCTTTATAGCGTTCTTGGCCCATCGACACGGAACATGGGACCTTCTCTCGGTAGCTCAGCTCCCAGATCTCCTCGATCCTTCCGTAGTATCTGTCCTTGTCGTTACGGTGTAGGATTCCATCGTTACCCGGAGTTCGATAACCATCGCTCTTCATGTCCTTGGCCTCGGTGTAGAATGTGTAGCCGTTGATATAAATGCGCCTCATAGGTCATCGAGGTTGTGCTCGGCGCCTGTGACAAAGGCGAATATGAGTTGTTCTTCCGCGGAAGAATCCTCATGTAAAGGGTGCGACGAAGCTTATGCTTGAACCAACGCGTGAAACATGAGTTGTGCTCTTTGAGTGTATCTCCGTCCGTCCTCTGTTGGCCTCGGTCATTGTCGTCTTTTTAATAAAGGTTTTGTGCTCTACCACCCAAGGATCGACCACGTCTATGTGTTGTAGCGCGACTAGGTTTGCTCTTTCAAAGTCGTGAGTCGACCCTCGAAGTCGACATGCATTTCGCGGCGACCCTCACGGTGACCCCATCCAGCGAGCCTGCCGAGGTGCTGTTGACGGGCAGACCAACGGGTTCTCGATGCCTAGATAATTCGTGCGAGAGGAGATGCACTCTTGATCGAAAGCCCTGGCTATGCTTCCTTACGGGCGTGACATGTTGCGAACGTATCCTTTGATGACACCATTCATCCTTTCGAGCGGCATCATCTTTGTGCAGGAGCGTCGGCCCGAGTTGGATGATATCCTCCACTATATGGACCAGCAGATGCACCATAACGTCGAAGAATGCGGGCGGAAGTACATCTCAAGCTCGCATAGTATCACCACGATCTCTTCCTATAGCCTTCGAGTTGCCTCACGCCAATCGACTTCCGAGAGATGGCGTCGAAGAAGTTGCATAGGCCAAATAGCGTTTCACGGACGTGCGCGTCCATGATCCCACGGATTGCAAGCTGGAAGTATCTGCGTCATCAAGATGTGACGGTCGTGAGACTTCATCCCGCTGAACTTCGCTTCACTGGGTCTAGGTATCTCCTTATCTTCCCAGCGTAACCGAAGGAAGTTTTACTCCTAGGAGGTAGGTGAAAAACTGCTCGATCTCCTCGACTTAGAGTGAAGCACGCGGGAGGGTAGTCATTTCCGGTCTTCTTGGCCTTTTTGCCTTTGCGACGACTTTCTGGGCCATGAGCGTTACTTTCAGGCGGGTATCCTCGGGCCTGCATCCTTCATACAATGGAGTAACCGCGTCTAACTCAAGTTGATCCATCTTGGCTTTCTCTCGGGCGGCAGCTCTTGCATTATCCGTGCGCTTGAGAAGCAGCTCTTGAATATGAGGTCCTGCACCCAGCCCATCGGTAGTCCAGCGTCGTCGCTCCGCCGCATCATCATCTTCATGATCATGCCCGTCGCTTGCTCCGCATCTTCCTCATCATCATGTCCTGCATCTTCTACATGATGATCTGTGTACAACATCACGATCGTGATCATCTCCGGGATTCTTCGTCTTCTCGCCCGCCCGAGCCGCGGTGGTTGTCTTGCTGCCCTTCCTCATTTCTTGCCCGGCCCGCATGGGCGACTTCGTAGTCATCTTCATCACCTTGCCACCGATAGCCATCCATGAAATCACGCAACAGCAGGTGGTCCGCACCTGTTCGAATCGGGTCCGCAATAAGGCTCTTCACTTGCATCTTCGACACGGACATCTTATCTCCGTCTCGTTCTTTTGAAGCATCTCGCCTTGCGGACCTCAAAAACCTATTCACGATGCCTTCGGTCATCGTGAGGACCATGGTCTCCTGCGGGGTAGAGCAAAACGATATTTTAGAACCAAACAAAAATTTGGCATGAATTTCCCTAAAAATAGGACCAAAAAGAATGCTTAATGCCAAAATTCTACCAAAGCGAAATGAATCAACATTCCGGCAAAATATTGGCAACTATCGCATTTCAAATACCGGTACACCTCCAAACACAAACACATATGCAACACCACAAACATATGCAACACCACGAACATACATAGATCTAGCTAGGCCGTAAAAAGTGCATGTGCACATTGTTGTAAGGAGAACAACCTAAATATAGCTTCCCCCCTTACTTACCTATTAAAACAAGGTAATTTAACCACTTAATTTGAATGAATCTATGGTGGAAATGAGGTGAAAAGAGGAGGCACCGAGACAAGGAGGAGGTGGAGAGAATGAAGTGGGGAGAAAGTGAGTGTGTGGGTAGGAGAGGCTGTCCCAAATATCTTGTTGCTGCCCACTTACTAATGGCGCACCTCTTGCATGGTGCGCCATTAGTAGTTACAACTACTAATGGCGCACTTAAGCAGGATGCGCCATTAGTATGTTTGGATAGGCGCACTAGTTCAAAAAGAAAATTCTATACTAATGGCGCACCTTTGCTCGGTGCGCCATTAGTAGTTATAACTACTAATGGCGCACTTGGGCAGGATCGCCATTAGTATGTTTGGATAGGCGCACTAGTTCAAAAAAATTTCTATACTAATGGCGCACCTCTTGCTGGTGCGCCATTAGTAGTTACAACTACTAATGGCGACTTGGGCGGATCGCCATTAGTATGTTTGGACAAGCGCACTAGTTAAAAAAATTTGATACTAATGGCGCACCCATAGCATGGTGCGCCATTAGTAGTTTAGCTACTAATGGCGCATCAGATGGTGGTGCGCCATTAGTATATACTAATGGCGCACCATCTTTCTGGTGCGCCATTAGTGTCAATCCCATCTATAGCCCTTTTCCTAGTAGTGTTTCATTTGTCTATGAACTGTATAGGCAACCCATAATTCCTTTACCGGGGACACGGCTATTCGAAATATGATGTTAACCCTGCAGGGGTGTATTTCTTCACACACGCTCTCGCCACTTACCACCATGTACACATCGTGTATCTCGGCAACCTTCAAGCGGAAGCCTGGCGAGGGAGTCGACCATGACCTGACTAACCACACAAGTCTCTCGTCCAGGTTTATCACCTATTCGGGTTCCATCCGCAAGGAGATCCGGTCGGGGTGTCGCTCACGGCCCCAAACGATGTGTGCAGGGTTCCCAAGCCCACCTCGACAGATGGATCTATGCTTGGTACACCGTGCCACGGTTCCTAGTCTGTCCCAAGCCCACCTGTACCGGGTGCCAGTTGGTAGACTACTAACACAACCTACAAACATCGGAAACTAGTTGCAACTCCTGGACAGAGATCGAGGCGGTTAATAAGCCGAGAGGGGTCGAGTTACCGGTACCCAATGTGTGGTAGTAACTATTCATGGATAACAAACACAGAACTCAGTTCCTGAGGACGGTTTCAATGAGACAACCCACCATGTACCCCTACATGGCCTCTCACCGCTACCTTTACCAATTCGTGTTCACACACTTAGCTCTCAACAGTAGGACATGTTCACAATTTTCCAATTCATCCCCGATGAATCAGATCCGAAACAACTCTAAGCAATAGCAGGCATGACAAACAAGCATGAATGAGTAGGCACATCAGGGCTCAAACAACTCCTACTCATGCTAGTGGCTTTCATCTATTTACTATGGCAATGATAGGTCATGCAGAGGAAAGGGGATCAACTACCGCAACATGTAACAGTTGAATCACTATTGTCCTAATGCAGTAAAAGAGAGTAGGAGCAAGAGAGTGGGATTATATCGGAATGAACAAGGGGGTTTTGCTTGCCTGGCACTTCTGAAGATAGTATAGTTCTTCATCGGTGTCATCGATCACATTGTGGGAACCACGTCTATCGAGAGGGGACAAACACCGGCAAACAAGGAAGACCACAATTAAGGCAATGCACAATATGATGCATGATCATGACATGCCAATATGATGTGATTTGAGCTAATGCAACTAAAACCAGAGGGTTTGAGCTAATTTCAACCAAGGGTTCAAATTCAAACTCAAGTTATGAATTTATAATTTGCATTATCATGTTTTGCTCTATACATCAAGGTTAAGATGATTTGTCATCAACGAAAACAGCATAAATGGATATATTGGATTTTTCTGATAATTTTTCATATATAACTTATTTCATTTGGAGTTATGGTTGATTTTCCATGATTTTTAGAAGTTTATACTATTTCCTCGAATTTCCTGGTTATTCTAAATTCAAACTAAACCAGAAAATGACTTATTGCATTAGCAATGCGTCAAGGTGACGTCAGCACGGTCAACAGGGCTGCCCCTTGTCAAACCTGACTAGTGACAGGTGGGCCCGGTCATAGGCCACGTCAGCAAGGTCAATGCTGACGCGTGGGTCCACTGGAATTAGATTAATTCTAACTAATTTCTTTAGCCGGTTAATTAAATAGGTGGGGCCCGGCTGTCAGCTACTGTGATGTTTATTAACTAAACTAAGCAGGGGGGTTAGGCCCTAACTAAGCCGGCCATGTCGGTGGTTAACACCGACGCTAATCCAGGCATAGCGGAGCTCGCCAGCCGGCCGTTTCCGGAGACGGATGGACGCGCGGATGGGTTCTCTGGAAGGCCCGCAGTGCGGCGCGTCCAGGGGTGGTCGTGGGGATGCCAGTGATGGGCTGCAGCGGTGAAGGCGGCGAGCTTTGCGGCGGCGGTGTGTTCTCGGGTCCGGCGGAAACAACGGCTAGAGTGGGCAAACAGCATGGGGAGAAGAGGTGAACGGGTCAGCAGCTCACCGCGATTTGGTGGAGAAGCACGGCATTGTCGGGGAGGAGCTGGAGCAAGCAAATCGACGGTGGCGGTCATCGGTGCCGAAGGTTGAAGATGATGAAGATGCCGGCGACGAAGGGCTCCCGCAATCGTGGCCGTTGGGTTGTCGACGTGTGGTGATGAGGTGGAGCCTATGGACAGGCTAGATAGGTGAGGGAGGCTCGGTGGGCACGGCGGCAGTGGACGGAGGCGACGGGGTCGCTCAGGTGCATGCGAGGGAGAGAGCAGAGGAGGCGGAAAGTTAGCGCGGAGAGGTGGGGAGGAACCAGGGGAGCGTGGGCGTCACCAGGCGCTCGGTCGAGGACGGGGAAAAGGAGCAGGAGGTGGAAGCAGGAGGTGGCTTCGCCTCCTGTGCGTGCGACACGCCATCGTCCTCCTGGCATAGTAAGGAGACGATGGCGCTGGGCTGTGGTGGATCGCCCGATTGCTGCGAGAGTAAGGCCTGTAGGCTCTCCTCTCTTCTGCTTCCTAATTTGCTTTTTTTTCTAATTGTTTGCCTCTGTTTTAATTTAGTTTAACACCAAATCATTTTTTATAAATTCTGGAAAAACTTTGAGGATGCAAAAACGATTATTACAGAGCCCCACCATATTTTCCAAAATTATTGGAGCTATAATATTACTTATAGAATTTTACAACTCCAATTCAAATAAGTAGTCAGTTAATTCAAAGACCTAAAATGCCGATGAAAAATATGCATCATCACAGGATAAGGTTTTCACCCTTTTCCCTAAATTATGAACATTTTTTAAGGGCATTTTGGGATCATTGAAAATATTTTTAGGTTGAACCTATTTGAATTCCATTTGATGCTAGGGTTTGAACATCCCCCATTTCAAATTCATTTGAAATTAAACATGATGGCATGAATGCTTATGCAACTAACTGCATCCAAATTCTAGGGTTGTGACAACTCACCCCCACTAAACAAGAATCTCGTCCCGAGATTCAGGACGTGTGGTAAGAAGACAGAGGGGACACAGCGCTAACACGATCTTCGTGATCCAACTGCATTTCTCGAAGATGTTGATCCATTGCATCATATTGGTCTTGACATCCTTGCTTTCGAGATCTTCATCCAAATATGATGACAGATAGGAACTCTACAGGAATTGATCTTCTCGAAGATCGAGCACTCAACATCAACTCATGGATTGACACGTAAGAACATCTCACTACTAGAAAAACCCCTACTAATGGCGCACCTAGTATGGCTATTAATGGCGCATCTGTGGTGCGCCATTAATAGCACACCATTAGTAATTTTTACTAATGGCGCACCACCTGGTGCGCCATTAGTATCTGGTATACTAATGGCGCACCGAGGGTGCGCCATTAGTATAGGCCAGGTGCGCCATTAGTATGCCTCCCAGGCCATGTATACCAGTGCTTTGGCATACTAATGGCGCACCACCTGATCGCCATTAGTAATCACAGCATACTAATGGCGCACTACCCAATGATGCGCCATTAGTATGATTGTCATACTAATGGCGCCGTCATGTGATGCGCCATTAGTATGAATATTAGGTTTTTTATTTTTTTATTTTCTGTTTTTTGCACAGGTTACAAAATGTATAATTTGACAAAATATAGATAGCACACATCAACAACAGATTCATCAAATACAATAGAAGATTAGTCTTTGAATACAATTCATCATATTAGTCTCCGAATACAATTCATCATATTAGTCTCCGAATTGAAAATACCGAACAAAGATAGAACATTATATTACAAGTCTCGAGACCGCGAGTAGCGAGTTTGTCTTCACATTACAAGTCAATATCGATCATCTAAACTACCATCACATAGAAGAGAGCTGCGGTCATCACGATGAAACTCGTCTTCATCCGGTTCCTCAACGCTCCCTCCCTCTCCCGCTAGATAGCGGGCGTATCTAGATTCGGCCTCGGCCCTAGTGGTGTACCCTTTGTAACTGTTACCGCTGAATCGGTGAACCTGTCTCCGACACTCCTCCCATCATCGAGACTCAGGAACCTTACCCTTGTACACGACATACGTCGGCATCGCTATGCACTAGCCAAGCGTAAACGTTAGTACCAATTCACAGACAATACATAAGCAATATATAAGTATGCAACAGAACGATCGGAAGAGAAAAGCAAGACATTAATAGCATCGATAACATCTAAGTTGAACGACTCTCGAAACCAAAGAGACATACTACAAGTTCATTAAAGATTAATTACAACATGAGCCAATCGATGTTTCGGAACTAGACACAGCATCACTGCTTTTGACTCGACTCAAGGGACCGGAGCATGGATGAAGCCGCCGTCTATCATGGGAGTCATGAAATAACGGTCGTTGTTAGCCTGCATTTGTAGCATTGTGTCGATGTCACTTTGTTGGACGGTTGATTTCGAGGTAGAACTGCCCCGAGGAAGGACATCTTGATGGATGATTTCCGCTAACTCCATTGGATGCGAAAGAATTCTTGTCGGAGGTCCGCGCCTGGATTGCCGACACGCCGCGCCCAATCTTTGAGTTTACTCGGTAGCGAAGTTGATGATGGTCCCGTATGATCACCCGCATGTGATGGATGGCGTAGTAGGCACCCTTCGACCGCCAGCGGCTGCTTGACGCAGCGTAGCGTCGACATTGTGGGAGAACACGTGCTTGCCGTGATTTTACGAATAGGCCTGGTGAAGGTGCCTCCAGATTTGGCGTGGCGGGAGAACATCATCAAGAACCTTCTTGACATTTGTGTAGTCTACGTTCGATCGACGGTCCGGGTCGAAATACGTGGCCATGGAATATTTGGGGCTTAGGAGGATGAGCGTGCAACGTGTGTCACCGCAGAAAACACGGAATGTTAAAAGAAAAACGATCGAAATGTAAGAATTCATATGTTACGGGCGGTTGAGGGAGGACTTACTCGGAAAGTAAGGCACGAGGAAGTTATCCTTATCTTGGTTTGCGAATGACGCCGAGGTAAGAACTCGCGACTTGCGGTCCCAGCGCTGCCCAAGATCTTGGCACGCATGTAGAAGGGGTCGACTATCACGATGTCCGGGTCTTGTCGCTAATGATCCGCATCTCCATACTCAGCGAAAATAGCGAACGAAGGTGTAGTGCAGCGGATGAAGGTTCAACATAGCGTGGATGTCATCAAAACGCAGGACGATCATACGCCCGATGGAGTTATCCACAAAGCCCTTGCCCTCCGCACCTTGGCCGCGAAAACCGGTATGCCACATCCTTCTCCCCGAGACGCCGCTTCTCCAAAGAAAGAACACCGTCATGCAGACTCCGATAGCACCGGTTGCAGCATTGAGCATATTTGTCGGTAGCATCGCCCTACCCGCCACATGCACCCTCCTCGAGATATCCTACGGTGAAGGTGGCCCGCCCCGAGCACGGATCGCATTTCGGTGCGGCTGGCTCGCACCCTTCTTAGTCTTTCTTTTGCGTGCCTTCTTCTTCTCCTGTAATGGGACCGAGTTCTGCTCACAGACCGCCTTCTTGAGTGTGTTGGGGCTGATAATATTTCGCACCTCGCCTATCCGAGGCTCGGTGAAGTCGGCAGTGGAGGCGTCTCGAGAGCTGAACGCCGACGGCGCTGTTGGAACTTGGCTTCTCCGCGGTACCAGCTAGATCGCACACGTCTTTTGTTGGGTGTGGTTCTTGAGAAGGAGGCCCCATGAAGTCGCCATCGTACCCATGCTCGGCAAAGTACTGATCGACGTTGCCAAATGTATCATCGTCGTCGTCGTCGTTCTGATCCTGTGCCATATGCATGTTTGGATCCAGTGGCATAGGGATGTCCGGCACCGTTACGACGGTCTTGCCATGGGGCCAACTTGGCTCCGGCACGACTGGCGGTGTTGTCTTTGGGGTGGTGTCCCCCGCCCCCAAACGAATCTGGCTCTTCGGCCAAAGCAGGGGCCAGCTCAGGTAGGCGCTGAGAGTCATCACGTCTTCATCGTCGGCCCCGACGGGTCGAATCGGAGGTAACAAGTTGTCGCAACCTGGCAGCACCCGAACCAGTTGAACCCTAAACAAGTTGGGTGGCATCTGGGTACCGTGGAACAAGGGGTTGCCTGGTTGAACGATTTTGCCCTTGGCGACATCGACCAACTCGTTGTTCACGAAGTGGAGGAGAGTGCACGGAACATTGGCGGCGCCCTGCGAAGACATGTAGGGCGTCAGGGATGCCCAGTCAAAGGCAAGGAGACGAAGTCCTCGGCCGAGAGAGGCTTAATTAGTTACCGTGATGATGGCGTTGAGCTCGGCTAATGTCGACGCACCGCCAACGGCGGCGCGGCAGATTGACGGAGGGGCCGCTTGTTGAAGAGGTGCCGGCCGGCATACACCCGGTGCATTAAGCTCCGTGCGGCCGGAGACACCAATGCCGCCCCGCCGAGGCACCAATGGCCCCGCCATCGCATTATGCGAGTTGCTGGCCGTGAAGCTAGGAATCGGGCGGCCTGTTGGCCGCCCGCAATCCACGACTCAACCCCGAGATCAAGGTAGGCACAAGGGCGGTGATCGCCGCTCGAGTCGTTGTTCCACTTGCTCTTGCACAATCTCCGAATCCGCGCCACTGTGCCTTGAGTTCTTGAACCTCTCGCGCCTGGCTTTCCGAGCTGGTCTTTTTCTCCTTCCGCACACCAGCGGTATAGTATGACCCCCATTTTGTCGACAAGCCTTTGCCGGCCACACGACCAGCTGACGTCGGCTTACTAAGCTTATCCTTGTTCTTCATTACATTCAACCCCCTATTTAGGGTGGTGTCCCAAGGGTTGCTCTTAGTCGACCCAGCCATCGCTTTCGATCGCTGCGGAAGGAATGTGAACCATTTAGAAATTGGCTTCATTAATTAGAATGCAACCATATGGAGCTAATTACGCGGGGTGTATTCCTTACGAGAACAAGCTCAAGCTGCCTGGTCTTGGATCCGTGGTAAGCTCCTTTGTTTTCGGTCCTTCTTGTACCGGGCCCGACAAAGTTCCTGGTCCGCTTGTCACCGATTTATCGAAGAGGGCGGTAGGCCTTGCTCGCACGGTCCACCTCCTCCTTGTCCCATATAGGCTCCGCCACTCTGAACCGCCGGGACCGAGTGTGTGTTCCCCTATGTTCAGCTCCCGCATTTGTTTCCCCCACTCACTTGATTGGGAGCTTGCGGTGCTCGAGCAATTGATCTTGAAGTCGTTGTAGTCATCTTCGGTGATCGAAGGATTTTCTCCTTGATCTTCGATAACTCTCACCTTTCTCGATCATTCTCTTCACATTGCTTTTCCAAGTAGACAGGGCCTTGCTCATCTTCGTGAGGGCAGCATTGTTCACTTTATTCCCTTTGAGGCTTGTGTTTTCAAATTCAGCGGGAACTTGTATCGCTCGTGCAGCTTCGTGAAGAGGAGGTTGCGCAAATTCCCTCGGTCGGGATGCCTCGTGTTCTCGGTGTTGATCGAGACGGTGCTCGGACAATGCACCCGAGCTGAAGCGAGTACCCTTGACTATTCGTTCGGGCGCCGTTGGATTCCCGTTGGAGTTCACTTCAGTAACTTCCTCCTTGAGGGTGCGGAGCACGATCGGGCGCTGGTCCTTCCGTTGCCTCTTCGGTTGGCTGCCATCTGTGCGTGCGCCGCCATCATTAGTGGTGGCATCCTCGGCGGCACCATCGGTGGTGGCATCGGTGTGGTCATCCTCGGCGGCACCATCCGTGGTCTCGGGATCGGTGGGGAAGGCGGCGGCCTCATACAAGTGAGGTTGTTCCTCCATCTCTGGGACAGCTCCTGAATGCCTTGCCACCAACCCCGGCCTCATCGTTGTGGGCCATGTTTCTCTCTAAATAGAAACAAAGTTTGGTCAAAAGTTGGTTATTGTCAAGGAACAAGATCATGGTCTCATCATTTAGGGTTTGTCGACACCGAGGCATCCTAAAATCTAAGCTTTTATCATTGAGGGTTTTTCGACGCCAAGGCACCCTAAAAGCCTAACCTTTCATCATTTCGGTTTTATCGACACCGAGGCACCCTAAAAGCCATGCATTAGTCACAAGTACGCCGGGCACTTGATCCTACTTAATTAACTACTAAGATACCCGGCCCATGCATTAGTCACAAGTACCCCATATGTCCTATTTTTAGCAAAGTCATGCTAAAATTCACGGAAAATTTCAGCATGACCTTTACTGAAAATAGGACATATGGAGTACCCGAATTTGCCGGAACGGAAGTTAATCGACATTCCGCAAACTCAAGGGCCTCTCGGGTACTGCAAAATCATTATCCGGTGGACATGGATGCAATGTCACATGTCACATGGATCCCACACCCACAGGAGCTAGTGAAGCTTCATGTGTATTTCACGAAAACCAGCTGACTAAAGAGCTTTATGTAGAAAACAAATCACTCCACCAGCTCACACAGGATCATCCTCTAAGCAATTACTCAAAATGGGCACTAGCAGCAAAATGAACATTTTACAATCTGAACTTTTTTGTCATCTATGTGCTCATTTAACTTTGATCCAAATAGTATCAAAGTTCTTAGAAACAAGCAGCTCTGCTAACAAAGAACAGTAAAATGGGGCTTTCCTTAAGATGGGAAGTAAAGTTGCAAAACTATCACAAAGAACAGTAAAAATGGAACATAGCTCAGCATTTGTATTGATAGGAACAAACATAAAATCAAACCATGGGCATCTACTAGGTAGACCAACATAAAATTTTATTTGGAGTTACATAAGGGGAAATTGATGTGATGAATGGCGTTAGGGAGCTGAGCTGATCATGTCCATGTATTCTAATTCTCTGAAGAAGATGGCATTGCTGTTGGTACCAATTTATTTGTTCACAAAGATACATTTTTGGTAATGCATAGACAACATCACCTTTTATTTATCATGGTTGGTTCTGTTCCATAATTATATCAGCCAGTGTCTTATTAGATATCGACTGAATTGTAATGCACCCATTCTAAAACTTTAAGTGAAAATAACCCTTGGTGTTTGATATGCATAACAATGAAAGATGTTGGTTCACATCTTGATTTGGAGTAACAGAGGCATAAAAGTAGAAATTACAGGTCGGAGGATCATGCTTGATTAAGGTTCTGCTTTTTATCTTGCAAGTTCCGTGTAATTAGAGTATGTGGCACTGTCTTGTGTTGACTAACTCATAAATGATATTATCATCTTTACTCACCGTTATGTGTATCATGGATGAAATTCCACCGTTATAATACATGCCTGCTTGGCTAATTAGCAAGTAAGTAACTCTTACATTATCAAAGCTTGCCGGTTTCAAATCAATTCTTGATGGGGAATAGCACAGGCACACAAAGCAAACCTATAACTTAATGATGGTTATTAGGAAGACATGAAATGAGGATGGACAGAACCATATGTTTGGGAAATGCAAATAGAAGTAGTGCTATGAGAGTAATTTTTTTTCAACTTTCATTGATGTTTCAAATTAGATCGGTGCACATGTGGCTGCAATTTCTATTGGTCATCCAAGATGGGTGTTCATAGTAAAGTACTATATAGTGGCACTAACATAACCAAGGATTGCTTTAAAAGAAGCATAACCAAGAATCACCTTCCACGTGGCTTCTTCTCTTTAGCTTGGCTTCCTTACGCAAAGTGGGCAAATACTTACATCTGCTGCAGAGGGTACTTGATCGCCCTTCCCTTCTTGTTACGTGATCAAAACCACGATGAGAATGCAATACACACCAAAGAATATCATATACACGAATTGCAGAAATTAAACAAGGTCAGACCCACACTATCTATTCTTTCTTCATGGCAGAATATCATATACAAGCACGAATTTTGTTCACATTTATATAGCAACAAATATTTATACACTCATATAGCAGCACTAAGTATATTGCACTTAGAAGAAGATTTGCTTTTACATCCCACCCAACTTAACAATCTAGTAGAGTTGTGATTTATTAATATTGTCTTTCCTTTGCAGGTTCATGTCAAGTCGATCGAGGATTTCGCGCAGCTGGGTTGTTTCGATGAGAACCAAGACAAGCAGCAGCCCACCAAAGCTTCTTCTACCCAGCAGCAACCCACTAAACCCTTTTCTACCCAGCCGCAACCCGCTAAAGCTTCTTCCACCCAGCTACCGCCAGAGGGCACCAAGGCCTCATCATTCACATATCTACCTCGACCGGGACGGCAAACAGCGATCGTGGCCAAGATCAACTTCCTCACCTCTCGGGTTTGTGTTGCGATCCTCTCCTGCGTGCACCTTGTCGAGCACACAGCCTTTGGCGGTCATTTTGTGTTTTACCTTCATCTCGAGCCATGAGCATTACTTTCAAAGGGTATCCTCGGGCCTGCATCCTTCATACAATGGAGTAACCGCGTCTAACTCAAGTTGATCCATCTTGGCTTTACGTCGGGCGGCAGCTCTTGCGTTATCCGTCCGCTTGAGAAGCAGCTCTTGAATATGAGGGTCCTGCACCCAGCCCATCGATGGTCCAGTAAATGTCGCTCGCCGCATCATCATCATGTCCTACATCTTCTACATGATGATGTGTACAGCATCACCGTCGTGATCATCTCACCGGGATTCTTCGTCTTCTCGCCCCCACCCCGAGCCGCGGTGGTTGTCTTGCTGCCGTCCTCATTTCTTGCCCGGCCCCATGGGCGACTTCGTAGTCATCTTCATCACCTTGCCACCGATAGCCATCCATGAAACCACGCAAGAGCAGGTGGTCCGCACCTGCCGGAATCCGGGTCCGCAATAAGGCTATTCAGCTTGCATCTTCGACACGGACATCTTATCTCCGTCTCGTTCTTTTGAAGCATCTCGGCCTTCGCGGACCTCAAAAACCTATTCACGATGCCTTCGGTCATTATGCGGACCATGGTCGCTCAAGGGTAGAGCAAAAGCGATATTTTAGAACCAAGAAAAAATTTGGCATGACTTTCCCTAAAAATAGGACCAAAAGAATGCTTAATGCCAAAATTCTCACTAAACGGAAATGAATCAACATTCCGGCAAAATATTGGCAACTATCGCATTTCAAATACCGGTACACCTCCAAACACAAACACATATGCAACACCACAAACATATGCAACACCACGAACATACATAGATCTAGCTAGGCCATAAAAAGTGCATGTGCACATTGTTGTAGGGAGAACAACATAAATATAGCTTCCCCCCTTACTTACCTAGCAAAACAAGGTAACTTAACCACTTAATTTGAATGAATCTATGGTGGAAATGAGGTGAAAAGAGGGGCACCCGAGACAAGGAGGAGGCGGTGGAGAGAATGAAGTGGGGAGAAAGTGAGTGTGGGAGGAGAGGCTGTCCAAAATATCTTGTTGCTGCCCACTTACTAATGGCGCACCAGCAACAAATGCGCCATTAGTAATCCAGGTTACTAAGGGCGCACTCGGTGGTGCGCCATTAGTACTTTTGCAAAAAAGGAATAAAAACAATAATAAAAAAATAACATTAGTGGCGCACCTTTCGGCTGGTGCACCATTACTAGTTACAACTAGTAATGGCGCACCACCAGCCGGATGCGCCATTAGTATGTTTGGACAAAGCACTAGTTCAAAAAAAAAATTGGTACTAATGGCGCACCGTGGGCAGGGTGCGCCATTAGTAGTTTCAACACTAATGGCGCATCAGAGGGTGGTGCGCCATTAGTATATACTAATGGCGCACCACATGTCTGGTGCGCCATTAGTGTCAATTCCATCTATAGCCCTTTTCCTAGTAGTGTCTCTTGAGTGGAGACATAAAACACACATCAGGAGCAATGGAAAGAGGTTGATAACAAGGGTTTAATTGGGCAGGCAAAATTCCACGCTGAAGAAGATGGTGCATGGTTTCAAGATAGCGATGAAAAAATTGCCATGATTCCATAGCGGGGAACCATAGAGAAGGTGCCTCGTAGAATTATTCCCTTAAGTGGCAAAAATAATTACTTCTGATACATGGATCATCCAAACTCTTGTACCAGCCTAAGGCAATCACAAATGACCGTGTGAAGGAGCTTGAAGAAATGGCATACTCATACTATAATGGGTGATGTGGAGTACCTTGTTGAAGAGAACGCAATGGATGATTTTTGCTTATCATCGGAAATGGATGGGACCCATGGTAAGTCCACTTTTGAATATGATCCTGGAAAACAATTACTGAGAAGGAAGACCATAGGAAAATGGCACAATGACGGTGCAAGATGGCAACAAAATGCAAATGTTGGGAATGTTCCAACCATCATATCTGCCTGAGATTCAGATCTGATTGGTGATAGGATATTCCAGACATCCGCGTGTCTGAAAAGGAAGGTTTGCAACACAAATCGACGAGATGATGTTGCAATATTGTCGGGAGATGAACCACGATAGCAAGCTCCAAAACATGAGCTGGTTATGCTACATACATGTGAACATGTTGTCCAAGACAAGAATGACCACATAGTAGTCTTATAATAAAACACTATCAAGTTCAGGTTAGGATCCATCATCAAGGATATCGAAGTCCTTACATAAGTCCGGATTAGCTCTTAAGAAGGAACTTCTTCTCCTTGAACAAGTCAATCAGTCGCTTGCTGTGCTAGGAATACGTATGGAATGAAGGTTGCAAGTCTCCAAACCACAGAATACTTCGCACATATGCATGATTGACTTGGGATGATTCTAGAGGAAGCAAAACAAACTTTCTCAAATTCACGGCGGCAACTTGCATCAACTGCACATGAATTAGAGGAAGTCACTTCTTTCATCCAAACATATGCTTCATGAGTTAGCATGAAGAAATGCTTTCAAAGTTTCCAACACTAGCTT
The DNA here is from genome assembly GCA_021605205.1 of Aegilops longissima. Lineage (NCBI taxonomy): Eukaryota > Viridiplantae > Streptophyta > Magnoliopsida > Poales > Poaceae > Aegilops > Aegilops longissima. The sequence goes on along the minus strand of CM038679.1, from coordinate 309,194,560 downwards.
AATGTTCAACATGAATCATGGACAAGATGAAAATATTGCCGATGGGCTCAACAACAGGTCATCCAGATTTCCATGAAGATGGAATTCCACAACTATGCGAACAAAGCGATAGCATTTGTCAGACCCAAAAGATATAATGGTGTATGCTCGAGGAATCTACCACAAGTAAGACAACATTACGAACATCATTGGTTCTGATTTGATTTGAGGATAGCCCACACTCAAATCAAAGTTTGGACAAGACAATAGATCCAACAATTGATCACATGGATCAATCAATGAAGATATCATCTTTCTTCAACACACACACACAAAAAGATAACCCTTAAAATGAACTAAGTCAGACAAGCTTTTATCTTCCAACTCTCCAAGTTGTTGTTTAGCTTAACAACTAGCTGAGGGGTATCCAACACAGATTCTTTTTTTTACTATAAACAATAGGGAAAAACACCCCACTGCAATTTTTATAAATAACCAGGCAAGGTCCAGCAGTACAAGGAAAGAAAAAAAAGGACTACAAGGGCTTGAGAGGAGCCCCTTAAGAAGAACAGAGAAAAGAAAAGAAGAAGAAAAAAGAAAAAAGAAAAAAGAGAAGAAGCTAAAGAAGCTTGGAGTAACCAAAAAAAGACTAAGAGAAAGGCTAGAAGTAAGGCTAAAGCTAGAGACTAGGCAGGAAGTAGCTGCCAAAACAAAGAAAAGAAGCTATCCTTGAAGAGCCAGCCATGAGTTGAATTGGTTAGCATGCTTTGGTCTTATCCTGTGCTTTAGTAACTTCAGCTCCATCAAGAATATGTTTTTCCATCCTTGGAATGTGGGGTGGATATGTTCAAAGATCTCGTTGTTTCTGGAAATCCAGATAGCCCAAGAGGTAAGTATAATTATGTCCATGAAAAAAGGTAGCCCTAGCTTTTTCTTTAATGTCCTGAAATGCCTCGAGAACAGATAAATTTGGAGATCTGGTGGGGCAGATGTGATCCCAACATCTCTCAGCAAAAGTGCATCCCCAGAACAAATGATATAGGGTTTCCTCCTGTTGGCACCCCCTGAGAGCACAGTTGTAGTCTTCTCAAACAAATGATTTCCTTCTCAAAAGATTTCTTGTATCGAGTCTGTCTTGTAAAAGCATCCATAAGAACATTTTGTGCTTGGGTTGGCATGAGGAATTCCAGATCCAGTTGAAGTGTGGTGGAGTTTGTTTGAAACCAATCATAACATTGTAAGCCTTGGCAGGGGAAATTTTTTCATTACCCCATATGTAACTCCATGTGTCTTTGTGGTTCTCGTACTATGATTGCCTCATGGAGTAACACATCTCCTCAAGCTGCAAGAATTGTTCATGGGATTCCATTGATAGTGGAAGGTGAAAAAGATCTTCAAAGTACTCTGTGACCAGGACCTGCTGCACTGTAAGTTTTGCATTAATCACAAAGGAGAAAAGATGTGGGAACTGATGCTGCAGTATTTGCTCAGACCATAAGTCAAACCAGAAAAAAGCACTTATGCCACCTCCCAAGTTACACCTTGCCAAGCCTTTAAACTGTTGAACTAATTGCAAGTTTGCCTTCCACCAGAAAGAACCTACTAACCCATCTCCTGGCAACTTGTCCTCATTGTAGTGTGCTTCCCAAATCAAATTCACCCATGGAATGTCATGTCTGTTGTAGAACTTGTGTAAGTTTTTCATAAGCAGTGCCTTGTTCTATGTGAAGATATCCATGACTCCTAGCCCTCCCTGGCACTTTGGTCTACAGACTGTGGTCCATTTTACTAAAGCTGGTCTATGGTCTTCCATATCTGGTCCTCTCCACAAGCAGTGCCTGAAGTATTTCAAAATTTGTTGTTTAATAGTGACTGGAACATCCAAGCAGCTCATATGAAAAATTGTGAGAGATGCCAGGACTGATTTAACCATTAACAATCTGCATACATAGGTCATGAATGTGGCAATGCCAGCTAATCTTTTTGCAATCCTGTTAACAAGTGGTAAACACTGCTGCACTGTTGGTTTGTGAAGTCCTCAAGGAAGCCCAAGGTATGTGAATGGGAAGTGTCCCATCTGAAAATTAAGAGTTCCAACATAAATTTGAGCCCTCTCTCCCTGAATATTAATAGGTACCATGATAGACTTCTGGTAGTTTACCATTAAACCAGTGGCAGATGCAAAAGTGTTCAGAAGGGCTTTAAGACAGATGAGCTGTCTAGAATCAGCTTGCATTATTAACAAGGTGTCATCTGCATACTGGACAATTGGAAAGTCAGTGTTGGAATTTATTTGCAGAGGTGCATGAAGAAGGCCGGCCCATTCCCATTGCTTTATTGATTACTGATTGAAGTAGGTCTGCAGCTATAACAAACAACAGTGGTGAAAGCGGATCTCCTTGTGGAACTCCCCTTCTATAATAAGTATTCTTACCGGGTACTCCATTCAGCATTACAGCAGTTGAAGCAGAGTTAAAGATCATTTCCATCCATGAGATCCACTTGTTGCCAAAACCTTTTGCTCTGAGAATATCTATAATTGCTTGGTGTTCAATGGAATCAAAAGCTTTTTCAAAGTCTAATTTCAGCACAAGCAACTCTTCCCTGGATTTGTAACATTGGTGAATGTATTCATAGGACCACTCCAAACAGTCCTGGATAACCCTGTCCTTAAGAAATCCATATTGGTTAATGTGGATCATTTGCAAAATAACTTTTTGCAATCTATTTGCCAATAACTTGGTGATGATCTTGAGCACCACATTAAGCAAGGAAATGGGTCTAAAATCACTAGGGGTAAGAGGAGTAGAGTTCTTGGGGATGAGTGTGATATATGAGGTGTTGATGCTCTCTAGAGAAATATTACCTTCATGGAAGGCATGCACCAAGTTTCTTACATCAGCGCCAATAATGTCCCAGCTTGCTTTTATAAACTCATTGTTGAAACCATCTGGCCTAGGGGATTTGTCAGTAGGCAAGTCCTTAACCACATTGTTTATTTCCTCATCTGAGAATGGTTGTTCAATGTCCTTGAAAATATCTGGGTTGATCTAATTGCCAAGAAGGTCTTCCAAATCAAAATGCATAGTATGTCCCTCAGATTTTCCTAATCTCTGCTTAAAGGCTTTCCAAAGTAAGCCAGCCTTTCCATCATGATCAGTGATTTCAATTTGATCCTCATTAAGGAGCATAGCAATCTTATTATGTTTGTAATTAATTGAGGCTCTGGTGTGGAAAAACTTTGTATTTTCATCTCCAAAATTTACTCCTTTGACTTTTCCTCTTTGTTTCCAATAAATCTTCTGGTTCTTCAAGATAGTCAGCAAGTGATCTTTTAGCAAGGCTCTACAATTCCACTCTATTGTATCCAGTCGTCTAAATTCCTCAAAGAAATCAAGGAGAAAAATGCACTCATTGATGTCTGCAATCTGCTTCTTAAGACATGTCAAATTCTTTGACCATAATTTTAGGGAACACATATTCTTGGAGAATGAGTGGTTTACAAGAGACCAACTTGATCACGAGCTCAACATAATAGTCAGGGGACAACCTGGTGATACCTCCGAGAAGATAATCAGAAAATCACGAAACACCGATATGTTTTTAAGCTCGAGAACAATCTTGCTTTTCAAGGCAAGACGACATGATCAGAAGAGCAAGGGATTCAATCCTAACTCAAAGATCGAAGAGTGCACCCGAAATAAGGACAAGGTGGCATGATAAATCCTAGAATAGTGATTCGATAACCAAGACGCTAAGAATGAGATTATTGTCCAATAACTACCAAGCAACGGGGTTTCTAGGAGTATTGATTCCACACATCACGGTTCACCTGTCGGCATTCCAGTTACAACCAACACAGAGACCAAGAAATGAGTAATGATGGCGAAAGTATCATTGTATCAGGAGTTCATAAGAGGTTGTGCAATCTCACATCATTCTTGATAAGAAAGAGGGTGACACTCCACGGTAGGACAGAGCAAAAGCTGTATTGGCATTTTGGTTTGCGGGGTACAACTGCTTTGACCCAATCCTACATATGGATAAGGTGCTGGAGTTTGTTTCTCCTAGTCATTCCAGAATAGCATGGCTTGGCGGACCACAAGAGTAGAAGGCACCGATGAACACGATCGCACACATACTCTTGACTATCAATTGATAGATGAAGGTCAGAATATAACTGAAGGGGGACGACTAAGAGAACATATGATTATTTGATTTATGGATGCATAGATTAGTATGTCGAGCAAAGCTCAACATTTCTTCCGGATAACCCATGCAGAAGGGTCGGGTTGGCAGAGTCACAACTATAACAGATTGCTCATCAAGAGCACTCCGGTTGTGATCTTTTGGTTCAAAAGAACTTCCACCATAATGGTTCATGGTATTGGAAGAATGATATACCATAGACCTCGAGGACTATCGCGAAGGTTACTAACATCCTAAAGGAACTAGCAAACACTATCAATAAGAAGTGGGTAGAGTGATTCTTGGGTTCAAGAACCCAGAAAGAGAATACCTACATACTAAATAACATCACGGGATGCTTTCGAGAATGGTAGCCAGAATTATCACACTGGGGATATAAAGCATTGCTATATTAGTGGGTGGTTCTCTAGGATGCCTAGGGTCATAATACTACCTCCAACATATATGCCAAGGCAATGGAGTACCTCAACTCACCGATTAGTGTGGTTAAACTGGCCCAAAGAAACATCGAGAAAGGAAAGAAGGGATTAGCAAATGCATCAGACTAGTTAGAAACCTAGGATGACTTGGACAACATAACGTCTGTAAATGCTCAAAAAGATTTGAGACATCCGGCAAAATGGTGGCATAACCTATCAACATCGTAATATCAAGGTTCTGAGATTAACTAACAACACGCGGAAGTAGTAGGAACTGAACTGGGGCTTGAAACCATCAATCCTATAAGTCTACGGATTAGTAACACGTGATCCTTATAAAAATATGAGAAGCCTAGTTCTTAATCCCCACAGAAAAGAAGAGGTTGACTCAGATCAGAAGGGCATAAGGTAAAGGAGTAAAAAGAGCCTTACATTCCCTTCCACAATCAATTCCCTTATATAACTAAAGCATTTCTAGACTCAACTTCGACCAGTTTTGCTTGGTAATCCTACAGGCAGTCAGGCTCTAATACCAAAGCTGTCAGGACCCCGATTCCAAGTCACATCGATCTAGTCGGTAACACCTCGTATCACTATGCGGCCTCATGCACGGTATTCCCACGGGTGTCGCCTTACCATGGCCCGGGACCGTTTGCGCCTTTTGGCTAACGTGTATGATAGAGTCGCTAGCATCCATATGACAGAGAACCCGGGCCGACATGACTAGTCGTGAACCCAAGTGGCACTAACATACGGGGACAGGCATGCATGAATCAACATCGAGCATGTCGGTCAGCAGCGTGCGAATCCGGGCTGTAGCACTGGGCTAACATGACTCCGATGAACCAGGCTGTAGCAGGCTAGGCAGGACTCCGGATGTCATCGCGTGACATTTCCCCAAAGGGACAGACACAGGAACGAAGTGAATCACATGCCGGCCAGTCAAGTGTTACGGAGCAGAGTCTTTGGGCTAGCAGGACTCCGGTGAACCGGGCTGTAGCGGACTACTATGGCTCATGGAAGCACAAGACTACATTTCCCCATAAGAGAGGCTACCAAGGATAAACAACTAGGTTGTCAGATCCCACACATACCAAGCATTTCAATCATACACACAATATGCTCGATATGTGTAAATACAACATGGCATCACAACAAAACTCTATGACTCAAAGTATTTATTCATTAGGCTCCGAGGAGCGAGATATTACAAACATGGGTCTCATGACGCAACATTAAGAGCATACATGTCAAAGCACATGCGGAAGCTTAACATGTCTGAGTACAGACATCTACAAATGAAAAAGGCTGAGAAGCCTGACTATCTACCAGATCCTGCCGAGGGCAGAAGATCATAGCTGAGGTATCAAGCTAAACGTCGAAGTCCACACGGAACTACTAGCGAGACTGACGTCTCTCTACAAAACATAAAATAGGCAAACGTGAGTACAAATGTACCCAGCAAGACTTACATCAGAACTATCTACATATGCATCGGTATCAATAAAGGGGGTGGTGGAGTTTAACTACAACAAGCCAGCTTTGACTCAGTGGCTAACCTGAACTACGAATGCAAGTAACTCTTTTGAGGTGGCGCACACGAGTCCACATGTTCACCATATCAATACGCCACTATGGATCCGCTCCCGTCTCCCTACGAGAACACCATCCATAGCACTCACGCTTATCTTGCGCATTTTAGAGTATCCACTTTCACTTGTCTATGAACTGTATAGGCAACCCAGAAGTCCTTTACCGCGAACATGACTATTCGAATAGATGATGTTAACCCTGCAGGGGTGTACTTCTTCACACACGCTCTCGCAACTTACCACCATGTACACGTCGTGTATCTCGACAACCTTCAAGCGGAAGCCTGGCGAGGGAGTCGGCCACGACCTGACTAACCACACATGTCTCTCGTCCAGGTTTATCGCCTATTCGGGTTCCATCCGGAAGGAGATCCATCCGGGGTGTCTCTCACGGCCCCAGACAATGTGTGCAGGGTTCCCAAGCCGACCTCGACGGATGGATCTACGCTTGGTACACCGTGCCACGGTGCCTAGTCTGTCCCAAGCCCACCTGTATCGGGTGCCACTTGGTAGACTACTAACACAACCTAGAAACACTAGAAACTAGTTGCAACTCCTAGACAGAGATCGAGGCGGTTAATAAGCCGAGAGGGGTCAAGTTACCGGAACCCAATGTGTGGTAGTAACTATTCATGGATCACAAACACATAACTCAGTTCCTGAGGACGGTTTCAATGAGACAACCCACCATGTACTCCTACATGGCCTCTCACCGCTACCGTTACCAAATCGTGTTCACACACTTAGCTCTCAACAGTAGGACATGTTCACAACTTTCCAATTCATCCCCGATGAATCAGACCCAACACAACTCTAAGCAATAGCAGGCATGACAAACAAGCATGAATGAGTAGGCTCATTAGGGTTCAAACAACTCCTACTCATGCTAGTGGGTTTCATCTATTTACTGTGGCAATGACATGTCATGCAGAGGAAAGGGGTTCAACTACCGCAGCATGTAACAGTTGAATCACTGTTGTCCTAATGCAGTAAAAGAGAGCAGGAGCGAGAGAGTGGGATTATATTGTCGGGGTACAAAAGGAGGGACACACTTTGTACCCCTTTACCTGTGCACGGGCTGTCGGAGCCGCGCCCACGGTCACACCAAGCAGAACAGGGGAGGTGAGCCAAGGTAAGACCGAAGCCCAAGATAACAAGAGCAACGCCAAGGCATAGACCACAAAGAGCAGAGGGACGAAGCAGGTTCCCCGGGAAAGACCCTTGCCGGGCAGCCTCAGCAGCCCCGGCAAGACCCTTGCCGGGGCAGCTCGCCCCCCACCAACAGAGCGATCCACCCTTGAGCCCACGGTCTCCAACATCACGTTGGGCCAGGGCTCGGGAGGCACCTCCATGGTGGCATGCAGATCTTTGTGAAGACAAGGAACACCCAAGATCAGGTGAGGATTAGAAGATGAGGATCCTCGGCAAGATCCTTGCCGAGGAAGGCCACGAGACCCCAGACAAGATCCTTCCCGGGGACGACAGCGCGCCACGGCAGGACCCTTGCCGGGCCACCCAGCAAGGCCCTCACAGAAGACGACAGCAGGGCCACTGCCAGGCCCGTGCCAACCAAGTTTCCACCACCGTTCACATGCAGCTTCCAGCCCAACCAGCTGGGTGGGCACCTGCATGGCAACATGCAGCTCCCAGGCCAACTCAACAAGCGCCTGCATAGCTGCATGCATATCTTCATGGAGGCTCCACCACCGCGCCACCTCAGCTGCCTGCCTTCCTACGTGGCGCCGCATGCGTTGCTGGCCAGGGCGCGTGTCGAAGCAAGGAGGAGCAGCGACGGACGGGACGGGCCTCGCCCCCGTCCCCAATAAAGGAAGGGGACACCTAAGCTATGCATTAAATGCATCTTGTCCTGTAATACGAGCGATAAGCTCATAGCACTGTGCACCATTCCACCTCCTGTGTGCCACTGTGGTAACCCCTTTCGACTATAAAAGGATGCCCATGGCATACTGGAGAAGGATTCGGCTCCTTGGAACCACGCACTAACCACAGTTAGTTCCAGAGCTCAAGAACTCTCTGAAATACACCCACCAAAGCAGGACTAGGGTTTTACGCATCCTCGCGGCCCGAACCTGGGTAAACGATCCTTGTGCTGGATACTAATCCTACTCTTCTCGCAACCCTGTGCCCCGGAAACCGTAGTAGGGATTCTTGTGATCCCATAGGTGTCGTTTTCCCCGACATATATCGGAATGAACAAGAGTGTTTTGCATGCCTGGCACTTCTGAAGATAGTATAGTTCTTCATCGGTGTCATAGATCACATCGTCGGAACCACGTCTATCGAGAGGGGACAAACACCGGCAAACAAGGAAGAATACAATCAATGCAATGGACAATATAATGCATGATCATGACATGGCAATATGATGTGATTTGAGCTAATGCAACTAAAACCAGAAGGGTTTGAGCTAATTTGAACCAAGGGTTCAAATTCAAACTCAAGTTATGAATTTATAATGTGCATTATCATGTTTTTCTCTATACAACAAGGTTAAGTTGATTTGTCATGCATGAAAACAACATAAATGGATAGATTGGATTTTTTGTTAATTATTCATATATAACATATTTCAATTGGAGTTACGGTTGATTTTCTATGACTTTTAGAAGTTTATACTATTTCCTGGAATTTCCTAGTTATTCTAAATTCAAACTAAACCAGAAAATGACTTATTGCATCAGCAATGCGTCAGGGTGATGTTAGCACGGTCAACAGGGCTGCCCTGGTGAAACCTGACCGGTGTGACCCGTAGGTCAGTGACACATCGCTAGCTAGAGTCACAGACAGGTGGGCCCGGTCATAGGCCACGTCAGCAAGGTCAATGCTGACGCGTGGGTCCACTGGAATTAGATTAATTCTAACTAATTTCTTTAGCCGGTTAATTAAACAGGTGGGTCCCGGCTGTCAGCTACTGTGATGGTGAGTAACTAAACTAAGCAGGGGGGTTAGTCCCTAACTAAGCCGGCCATGTCGGTGGTTAACGCTGATGCTAATCCAGGCACAACGGCGCTCGCCGGCCGACCGTTTCCGGTGACGGATGGCCGCGCGGATGGGTTCTCTAGAACTCCCGCAGTGCGGCGCGTCTAGGAGTGGTCGTGGGGATGCCGGGGATGGGCTGCAGCGGTGAAGGCGGCGAGCTTTGCGGCGGCGGTGCGTTCTTAGGTCCGGCGAAAACAGCGGCTAGAGTGGGCAAACGGCTTGGGGAGAAGAGGTGAACGGGTCAGCGGCTCACCGCAATTCGGTGGAAAAGCACAACATGGTCGGGGAGGAGCTGGAGCAAGCAAATCGACGGCGGCAGTCATCGGTGCCGAAGCTTGAAGATGACGAAGATGCCGGCGACGAAGGGTTCCCGCAGTCGTGGCCGTTGGCTTGTCGACGTGTGGTGATGAGGCGGAGCCTATGGACAGGCTAGATAGGTGAGGGAGGCTCGGTGGGCGCGGTGACAGTGGACGGTGGCGACGGGATCGCTCGGGTGCGTGCGAGGGAGAGAGCAGACGAGGGGGAAAGTGAGCGCGGAGAGGTGGGGAGGAACCAGGGGAGCGTGGGCGTCACCAGGCGCTCGGTCAAGGACGGGGAAAAGGAGCAGGAGGTGGAAGCAGGAGGTGGCTTCGCCTCCTATGCGTGCGACACGCCATCGTCCTCCTGGCATAGGAAGGAGACGACTGGCGCCTGGGTTGTGGTGGACTGGCCCAGTTGCTGCAGTAGGTAAGGCCCAGGTAGGCTCTCCCTCTCTTCTGTTTCCTAATTTGCTTTTGTTTTCAAATTGTTTGCCTCTTTTTTGATTTAGTTTAACACCAAATCATTTTTTATAAATTCCGGACAGACTTTGAGGATGCAAAAAGGATTATTACAGAGTCCCACCTTATTTTCCAAAATTATTGGAGCTATAATATTACTTATAGAATTTTATAGCTCCAATTCAAATAAGTAGTCAGTTAATTCAAAGACCTAAAATGCCAATGAAAAATCTGCATCATCATAGGATAAGGTTTTCACCCTTTTCCCTAAATTATGAACATTTTTAAGGGCATTTTGGGATCATTGAAAATATTTTTAGGTTGAACCTATTTGAATTCCATTTGATGCTAGGGTTTGAACATCCCCCATTTCAAATTCATTTGAAATTAAACATGATGACATGAATGCTTATGCAACTAATTGCAACCAAATTCTAGGGCTATGACAGGACCCAAACCCCTTCTACGCTTCTGCCTCAGATTCTATCTAACCAAATCATATGCATTCTATTGAAACTGCCGATTGTCTTCTCTGAGTCCTTGTGCAGAAGACATAGAGACAAAAGTTAAATCTGTTTTAATGCTATAACCTTATTGCCTGAAAACCGGAGAAGCCGGAACGACCACCCGACAATCCAGGCGTTCGTGGGAACATGGAACAACTTCCAATGAGTTGCATGCATGCCACGTGTCCTTCAGATGTGAACCGCCAGGGGCACCTGCGTAATTACACTGTGTTGTCCCTTTCCTTATAAATTCACAACTCACCGCGGTCACAATCTCCTCTTCCACCTCGCCACCTCGCACAAACCGTAGCGCCTCCGCTAGCTCGCGTCGACGCAGGAGACGAAGCGCTTAGCTGCCGCGACTTCTTCGACACTGTCCTCACGCCGTGTACAGACCTCGTCCTCTCCGCCGCTGCCATAGATGCCTTTTGTCGCCAAGTTAGGGCACGGGAGATTGAACTGCTCGGCCTCTCTCTTTGCCTCCTCTAGCAGTTCGTAAAGGGTAATTAAAACTTACTTTATACTGCCTTTTTGATCCTTCAGATCCATCCACTTCAACCAAAAGTGGTTTTTAAACTTCCAAATCTGGATCTACCTTCTTATGCATCTCATAAATTGCCATGTATATTCACTTATGCTTCACAACTAGTTAGATTCCTCACTTGTACTTATTCATGGATTCGTACAAATCTGGAACCAACTCTCATCAAATAAGTGAATGTGTTCGCGCCATGTGGTCAATGTCTTCAAACTGATTTATCTTCATAATCTTCTGAGAATGCATATGAACTCTTCCCCTTCCCTCGCACATCTAAAGAAGTCACAGGTACATGTCCGTGGGAGAATCCCTTGGTTCTCATAGTCTGCATTCATTTGTAGAGTTCTTATAGCATCACATCAACTCTCCTGAAGCCAGTTCCTGTCCGACCAGCAAAAGGAAGCCATTCATAGTCTTGAAGCCATTCAGTTTGAATATAATGGCAACAGAGAAGTCAGCTAGAAAGGGCGGCAGGCAGCGCCATGGGGATACAGCCAAGGACTTGCCACCAGATCTATTTAAAATGTACAAGAGAGATCATGAAGAGAATTACAATCAGCGCAAGACTCGAATCCAATGGATTCGAAGATATTGGGCAAAAAAATGGTCCAAATAAAGATTTGTGACTGCTGAATATGCTGAAAAGAACACAATCAAGCGCCCATGGGGAGATATTCTATACAGAAATCTGCAGCCCAAGTCCAAGTCTGAAGCCATTGCTCAAGGATTCTACCCTTGCATGGTCCGTGGACCACAACCAGAGAATTCCGACCCATCATCACTGTTATGGTGTCGCGACGACAATCTCTTCAAGCGCAATTATCAATTTTCCAAGGAGTCTGCTGTCAAGAACAAGAATGACCTGTGACTCAACTTCAACCCTGGTCCATCTACTCCAATGGCTGATGGCACCCGCGATGCCAATCGAAATGTCATCAGACTCTTCTATAACCTCGACGGCCTTATCACTCACATAGCTGTACAGGGGCCACCGTGGAGCACTCAGCTGATGAGGCAGATTCTGAAGAAGTGCCAGCTCCACCAAAGCCACAGAAGAAGAAGAAGACAAAGGCTACGAAGCCCTCCGCTACACCAAAAGCTTCACGTGTGAAGCCATTGGCAACTGCACCTCCTGAACCCAGTGTGCAATCAGAAGATGTTTCTCCTGCCTCCAAGAAGACGGAGAAGCCCAAGAAGAAGCCCATGAAGATTTCTGGGCACGAACTTACTCCAGCTGTCATTCTCAGGAACGAAGAAGAAACCATTGACCTCTCCAGCGATGAAGATCTTGGTGATGATGCCCTTGAGCTACTGATCAAGAGCAAGCAAGAGGCGGAGATCTTCAACGATCTGCCCCTCTTTGACGTGGATATTCTGAATAACTGCATTGACGAGTGGTTTGAAAATCCTAGCCTTAGCATTGATGATCTTCAGCTGCCAGTTGACATCAGTGTCACCTTCCATGGAGCCATTGCAAATGAGTTGGCCTTGGCTCAGAAGATTGTCGAGCTGAAAAACAAAATCGATTATGAGAAGGCTCTCTTCAAAACAAACATGGCCAAGCTCAGCTTGGCAGATGTTCAAAGCTTCAAGAAACTGATGCATGAGCTCAAAGAACTGTTTACAAGAAGTGTGAAGAAGCAAAAGCTTGAAGAGAGTGGATGAAATACTTCGCAGAGAAACGTGTTCAAGCACACAATGAGGCAGAGAAGCGCAAGGCTCTTGGGTGTCCTCGCATTCACCCCAAGATGGCTGCCAAACAGAAGAAGAAGCCTGCTGTGGCCCAAGCTGAAGCTTCGAGGCAGGAAGCACCTCGCATTGTCTTCCCTGCCAGCATGACAGGCTCGAAGCCTAAGGTCCCCATAGCAGCTTTAGAGCTGAAAAAGACAAGGGCAACTAAAGCCGAAGCCAAGAAGCGCAAGCACATGAATACGTCTGATGATGCACCATCAAAGAAGAAATTGAAGAAGTCTTCCAAGAAAGAGCGTGCTGCGGCCTCCGAGCCTCTTGTTGTCGAGACCATTTCTGTTGCTCGTCCTGTCTCCACCAACCAAGAGTGTCAAATTGTGATCCATGAGCCTGCTTTCATAGAGGCTCCTGAAAATGAAGGAGTACCAGCTGTTGACCCCATCACAGATGAAGACATTGGTCGTGAAGACAATGTAGAAGATGATGAAGTCCTTCCTCAACTCGAGCACCAACCAGTATCATCGCCTGTTCTTACGAACAACGAACTCATCAGCATTGGTCGTCCTTTGACGCCAATTGCTCAGGATGATTCGTGGGCCAATCGCCGCCAGCAAGACACCCATGTTCATGATGAAACTCCTAGCACTCCTACACCTCAAGTCACCACTCCGGTGCTTGACGACGACTACATGGTGCAGACCACTCCATCTCCGTAGGCGTCGCCCACTTTCCGCAGGCTTCGCAAAGGCCCTAGGCCACAGGTCACCATGTCGAGCATTCCAGTAGGAGAAGTGCAACAAAGCTCAGTAGCATGCCAAGTGTTTCCTGAAGCCACTCCTATTGGGAATGTATCCTAGTCTGAAGCAAAAGCTGCTGTAGACATTCCGGCTGCATCAGCTAAAGAAAATCAAGAAAAAAGAGAAGAAGAAGCAAGAGTTGCCACACCCTCAGCCACTTAAGAAGTCATTATCGAGGAGAATGTGACTGTGCCCGACCCTCCTGTCATTGAAGACACGAAGGTTGAAACCACTGAGGCTTCCACCAACAATGATACTGAAGCCAATGACATTGTCATGGCTGAAGGTAATGTGGAGCGTGAAGCCAATATTGTGCCTGAAGCTCATGTGCAACCTGAAGCCCATGTGGATGCTGGTGCCACTATTCCAGCCCCAAGGCCTCACACAATTGAACAGGCCTATAATCGTGGTGAACTTTGTCACAGTCCGATGGCCCATCATAGTGCCTCCCACTACTCCGGGACCTCAATATGACTATCTTGTGGAGCGGAGGCCACAAGTTCAGAAGCCAAAGCCCAGGCTACCAAGGCTTCCAGGTGCTGCACCCTCTCTAGGATCGTTTAGTGTGAACAGCTTCAGACCCTACAACACATTTTTTTGATAGCGCCAAGAATCCTTACTCGAAGCCAAAGATCTCTTCTTATCGCTTCTGGAGCTATCAGCATCACAGCTACTACTCTTGCATCCTATACAATCAAGAGCGAATCTTTCAACACATGCGTCTTGATTGTGAAGCTATTTTTGGGCTGCCCTGTCTGGAAGAAGCTGTTGACTGCCTCAGGGAGATTTGTCTTCTACAGTTCATCACTGACAAAGAACACTGGAATGAAGAGCTCCTGCTGCAGTTCTAGGCCACACTTCACATTCGTGGCTACAACAGAGATCCGAAGACATGGGTCCTTGAGTTGATGTCAGGCGATGTGCACCATGAAGCCAAAGCTCAAGACATTATTGAGCTTACTTCCCTGCCCACTCCAGGTGACTTGTATGAGCCTGGTTGTCAGCTTCACACTTATGAAATGCAGAGTATTTTTCAGCGTCCTGAACCAAACATGAGTCAGATACTCAGCATGATGAAGCCATTGCCTCGAGATGCTGAATATCCCAAGGAATTCTTCATCAAGGACCATGAGTACCTGCCCCGCACAGTCTATCACATTCTGAGGCGTACTCTATGGCCAATCAAGGGATATTGTGCTGAAGCCAAACTTGAAGGAGCCATGGAGACTTTGGTATTCTATATTGTCAATGGCATCCAATTCAATTCTCCGGATTTCTTCATCAGACAACTTGCTGCATATGGAATTGATCTGTTTGGCTTGAAGTTTTATGCTCCATGGGTAATGCGCCTAATCAAGCTTCACTCTTCTGTCGACTATCAGCCCTCAGCACGCAACCATCTTGTCTTCTTGCCTGAGGTTGATCTCTTAGTTGAAGCCATCTACCCCGAGCCTGCCAAGGAGCCACTTTATCTTCATAATGCTGATCACCAAAGCTTCTCACAACAAATGGAGCGAATTCTTGCTTCAACTCGAGTCTATCCTCTGGTTGGAAATATGCGTGTGCCTCATCGTGCACACATCGAAGCCACTGACAGTACAATTGCACAAAGGCCTCTGAAGCGTTCTCATGTACTCAATGGCCGAGAGCTTCTTGTGGCCTTACATCAAAAATAGGATAGTCACCATGACTGGCTAAAGCGTCAGATGCAGAGCATCCTGGTGGACGTCAATCGCATTCGAAACCTTGCCACCAAGAACTCATCTGTTGATCATGAAGCCTATCATCGGTCCTGGAAGAGTCTCACCCTGCTATGTCCTGAAGCTGATCTTCACGACGATGGCTTCACTGAGGATTTCAAATTTGATTCCAGGCCTCCCCAAAATGCAAGCTGGTGTCGGACTCCTTCCATAGAAGATTTTGAGTATTCATCTTCGGCCGCAACTGTTGTTGCGAGAGTCGTCGATGAAGAAGACGATGCCACTTCACAAACCATGGCTTCACCTCATCTCGACAGGGCACCATGCCCCTCTGGACCACCGGACTCTAACGTCGACCCTGCACCATCTTCTACTCCTGATGGGAACGAGTAGATGCTCTATGTCTTCAAACCTTTTTGGTCCTTACTGACAAAAGGGGTAGAAGCATATGAGTTGATAGTCTTCAAGCGGGCCCTTATGGGTGGTTTCTATATTTTGCCAAGTGCTTACAACTCTTGTCTGTAGATACATTTGGTTTCTTGGGTTGTTGTCGGCGTTCTGGGAATGGGGGTCCCCAGACTTGCCTGCCTGCGGCCCACGGCATGGCCAAGTAGCGGGCCGTATGGCCCATCTTCATTAACAAGGCATCCAAGGCCCTCGCGAGGGGCCAAGCCTCGCGAGGCGGACGACACAATACCTCCTCTCGTGTGGCCTAGCCAGGCAGGCTCACGAGGAGCGGAGATATCAAGGCAAGGCGAACCTCACGAGGCTCTCGTGACATGAGCCATGACGAACGGTGCCAGGCGGGTGCCAGGCGGGCGTCGGTGCACGCAGTGTCCCTATTTCCTCTTTGGTGCTAAGGAGGCAAGTGCAGACGAAGAGTACCGAGGCATCAGGCAAAGGTTGCCATATTGGTGCAACAAGACCAAGACCAGGAGGAGGCAAGGCGGAGGTCATCGTGGAGCCCAAGATGGCGTCACCCTAGAGCTTTTCACAGTCGAAGACCGCTTTTGTCGGGATAGCTTGTACTAGCTGTCCCCCTTCAAATTTGCCTGCCGTTGTTGGCTCCCTTCCCGCTCAACATTTGGGAAGAGGACAAGGGCCTGTATAAGTAGAGCTAGCCACCACAGTAGAGGCATCTGATCTTAGCTTGATCCAATCCGATCGAGAGCCTAGCCACAAGAACACCTCAACCTCAGGAGGCTGTTCTCCCCTTGTACTGTTCATCATCATCCCAGAGGCAATCCACCACCACCACACTGGAGTAGGGTATTACACCACAACGGTGGCCCGAACCTGTATAAACCCCGTGTCTCTTTCTGTGTTGTGAGTCCGTCGAGTTCGTCCGCAAGATCTTAGCAAGCTAGAGCGCAGATCGGTAGGAGGGAAAGACTTTGCGCACACCCCAGTGTGCGAACCTTAAGGATTTGCCGGAACCCCACATCCAACATTTGGCGCGCCAGGTAGGGGTGCACCGTGGTTTCCCTTCCATCTGTTCGTTGCTCAACCGGCCCGGCGGGGACGAGCAGCAGGTGTCCTTGCTGCATCCTTTGATGCGGCAAGATGGCCGCAACGCTACTCCGTCGCTCACCCCTGCTGGTTCTTCGTCTCACGCGCACCGCGCTCCCTTGGAGGCACGGGCTGCGCTCCTCGCGGCGAACGAGCTCCTACGTCCGCCCCGTCGACGACCTCTACGAGGAGTGGCTTGACGACGTCGCCGAGCTCGTCCGCGCCACAGGGGGCTCTCTGGCGCCGTCCCACTCCCTGCCTCCCCCTCAACCAGCCGCGGGCGACGGGGCTCGTGTCATGCCTCCACCGCCTGAACCCCAAGACGGTGCCTTGGCACCAAGGCGCGCACCTCCGCGGCGTGATCCACCATGCCCGGCACCCGCGCATGAAGAAAGAAGCTGCCAAGAAATCCCGCGGCCGCGAGAAGCTTCACCGGCGCTCCCCGCGCCACCTCGTCAAGATCGCGCACCGCCCGCAGCAGCGCAGCGCAAACCCCGTCAAGACCAAGCTCTACCCACGAAGCGGGTCCCAGCAACCACAGTCGGCTGCCGCGCCTTCACCCCCGAGCTGCATAGCGTCGCCTGGCCAGGCAAGTTCAAGCCAGATCTGCCTCCTCGCTACGACGGCACCGCCGACTCGCTGAGTTCCTATAGCTCACGAAGCTGAGCATCAAGCAGCCAACGGCGATTTAAAAAGTCATGGTGAACTGGTTTCCATGGCTCTCAAGGATGGGGCCCGCTTGGCTCCTGAACTGCAACACGGCTCGATCTCCTCCTCGACGAGATGCACAACGCTTGCCGCCAACTTCCAGGCACTCGCGATCGCCCACCGCCATGGGCGATCTACGCCGATCAAGCAACAGCCGTGAGAAACCTCCGTAAGTACATCCAGCGCTTCAACAACACCCGCCTCAAGATCCCCAAGGTCACGGACGAGGCCATCATCTCCATGTTCTTCGACGGCGTCTGCGGACGCCAAGATGAAGGAAGAGCTGGCTATCCATGAGGAGCTCGCACTCTTAGGAGCTATTCAACCCGGTGACCAAGTGCGCTAGAGCCGGGAGGAGCGCCCTCTCCTCGAGCTGCCACCGCAGGAGCGGAAGAACCAAGGCCAAGGACGCTGTTAAAGACGCAGTGGTGCTCGCAGCGAGCCCGACACCAAGCGAGGCGTAGATCATCCTGAAGTCGCCCAAGAACGGCCGACCGCCTGCGCCTTCCACAACCTGAACCCCACAACACCAGCCGACCGCCAAGAGCTCGTGAGCCATATGAGAAGGACGCCACGGTCGACGCCCAGTGTAACGACTGGGCTACGGCCAGGAGGAGGACGTGGAGGCGGACGCTGACGACTGCGGGCCCGCCAGAGTGGTGCGACCGGCCTCATGAGAACCACTGGCAGGACCAACCTCGCGAGGGCGCCTGGAGAGACCCGGCTCGTGAGGATCGCCCTTAGGGCAACACCGGTCTTTCCCCGCTGTCGCCACCAAGAAGGAACGATGACCACCACCAGGACGAGGGGGCTGGGGGCTTCCAAGAGCCGCGGCGATCGCTGTATCTTGGGCGGTGCTCAGCCCCAACCTCTCAACAAGATCTTCAAACTGTTTCGCCACGAGGTGAACGCTGCACTCCCCAAGCTCAAGGCCACGCGCTACCAGTGGTCCCAATGCGCCATCACCTTCAACTCGGCAGACCAGCTCAAGTGCGCGGCCACCGCAGGCGCACTCCCTATGTTGTGCTCCCTAGTCATCAGCAATGTGCAAGTCACCAAGACTCTCATCGACGGCGGGGCAGGGCTCAACGTCCTATTCGTCGACACGTTCGACAACCTTCAAGTGCCCTATGAGCAACTCCAGCCAACCAAGCCTTTCTCAGGAGTGACCGATGGTTCCACCACACCAATATGGCAAGTCCGCTTGCCCGTCACCTTTGGAAAGCGCGACAACTACTGCATCGAGCTCATCGACTTTGACGTCGTGCACATCCGCTTGCCGTACAATGCCATCCTCGGGTATCTAGCCCTGGCCAAGTTCATGGCAGTCATTCATCACGGCTACAACGTTCTCAAGATGCCAGGAAGCGGAGGAATCATCACGGTCCCGTGTGAATAAAGGGATGCGGTGTGCTCTCTTGAGAGCGCCTTTCAAGCCGCAGCAATCGACGACCCCGACATTAGAAGTGAAGGCCTTCCGGAGAACATCCCCAAGAAGAAGTTGCCGTGCCGCGCAGGACCCCAAGGAGATGGCGCCGTGTCGAGCCTCGCCAGATCAGCCGCCCAGGGGCGCCCTCCGTCAGATAGGAAGGCGCGCCCGGGCGCCTCCTCGTGCAGGGCTCGAGGCTCTCTCCGGAGGGCCTCGCACCTGCCAACCTCACGAGGGAGGCGCTGGGCACCACTTGAGGCGTGTCATGTCTGCTACCTCAGAGAACACAGGGCAAGGAGTGCCCACCACCTAGGAGTTCATCACCAAGACCACCCAGGAACTGCAAGAAGCAAGAGCCATGCGCGGCCACAGCCGCTCACAAGGCGCATCTCCCCATCCAGGCGAGGATGTCGGGCTACGTCTCTGTGTTGACGTCCCAGGGCTCAACAGGGCCGCATGTCATAAGCGCTTATGGCCATCACGTGCGGGCCGCTGTGAGGGCCCACCACACAGCTACATTCGCATGCCCTTCGGCTTGCCGAGCGTGGGGTCGGCCCATCCGCGCAATTTGCGACAGGTCCTGGCATCTCAGGAGGCCAGGATCCACGCTGTTCAGGAAGAGATGGAGACGGTCTTCAGGGAACCTCCTGAGCCCCCAGAGCCTCCCGAGGCTCAGGGTCCCGGTGGCTCATGAGGATTCATTCCTTCAACGCGTGGCTTCAGCTACATCAACTCTACTTCATCTACAGAACCAGGTGACATCTTCCAAGTTCGCTTAAGCTGAGCGCCTCGGCTGCATTATTCCCTGTGCCACACGGGTCCGCCCTCCGCATCTATCCTTTGCTTAAGTCTTTAGCTTACCTTGCTGGGTGCGCCTCAGCCTGCATCATCCCCAAGCCGCTTCGGGCCGCACTCCACTGCATGTATCTTCCTGCATTTATCCAAACCGATCTGCTTTTTTATGCTTAACTCGCAAACGGCTATCGCTCGCTCAATTGCTACCCGCCGCGGGCCTGTTCACCCTATGCAATCTGCTTGCACGTTAAAAGGGGGGCTCTCGAGCATCGCGACCAGAGCTCTTACTAGCTCTCCAGCCCTCACTCCTCGGCCTTGACCACGTGCATCGCGACTGGCATACCAAAGAGCGGCCGAGCTCGCCGAGGGCCGGACCTCGAGGACATAGAGTGCTTGCATCTAACCGCCTTTGCAGAACATACACCACCATGACTCAAGACCAAAGCAGCCACCTTGAGGTAGGGCCTCGTGTGTCCCGCGCTGGCTCACGGGTGCCCAGATACACCTCGCAGCCCTACCATGCAAGCCACGTGTCAGGGCGGAGCTGTACACGACCCGGGGGCTCCTCCCGGAGGGGGCCCCCCATCCCACGCCCAAGTGGAAGCACCATGCTCCACGCTGGCTGACGAAACTGCCGAGGAGCGGCTATGCCCATGCACAAGAAGAAGCACTATGCTCCGCGTTGGTGATAAACAACCGAGGGCGACCCCACGGTTGTGCCAACCTCAGGGAGCCCAGAGCTCAGCGCCCAGCCTGACCGCAACGCCCCTGAAAGCCAAGATGGGGCTGGGCACGGGCTGCGTGACGGGTCACGCCCAAGCGCACGCCACCTAACCAGGTCCCCCGGACCTGGGTATCGCGTGCCCTCCCGACGCCTCAGCGAGGGTAGGTATGGGAATTGTTTGCACGTCAAGGGCGACTCCAGAGCATCGCGACTCAGGAGCCTAACTAGTCATGTAGCTCCTCACTCCTTGGTCCGTCCTGGTCTCCGGTCGGCCCAATGGTGGTTGAGGTATCCGCGGGGCCGGGCTATGCCGACATAGAACAATAATCTATGCCCGCGAACTCTCCCTATATGTTGTTTGCGCGTCAAGGGGGACTCCTGAGCATCGCAACTCAAGAGCCTAAATGGTCACGTAGCCCCTCACTCCTTGGTCCGTCCTGGTCTCCGGTCGGCCCAATGGAGGTTGAGGTATGCGCAGGGCTGGGCTCTGCCGACGCAAAACGCGAAGCATATAGGAAGGAAATCGCAAAATCTCGAAGCAAATATTACAATCATATTGTCCTCACAATACCAAATAAAAGTCTAAACGCCTCCACGAGGCCTATTACATGTCGCAGGAACGGAACGGGAAGAATGGCCGCGGATCACCTCTAGACGTCGCCAACACCCGCGGAAGGCGCTCACTCGTGATCGGCTTTGCCTTCACCACCAGCCGCAAGGTCGACGACGCCGGACAGAGGAGCGGAGACAAAGCCACGGCACCTCCTCAGCAAGGCCCCCACTCGATCTCGCACAGCCGCAGCAGCTGCCTCGTATTGATCTTCTGCCACTCGATCTTCTGCAGCGTTGTGATCGCGGAGGTGCAGATGACTGAAGACCCGAGTCAGTGCAGCTGAAGACAGGACGCGAGCTTCTGCCTCTGCCATGGGAGCGAGGCCGTCGACGACCTCCTCAAGCGCCTTCACCACAACAGGAAGCAGCTGGGCGTGGCCGTCCTTGTAGGTGTCCATAGGCTTCTCCAGGCCGTGCTCGTAGAGCGTCTTCAGCACCGTGCGAGACCTCTTCTCGAGATTGGCGAAGGCCACACGGTCTTCGGCCAGGACTCGCGCCTTGGCATCAAGACCAGTCTCCCTCGCCCCCATCTTCTGCTCCAACTCTTCCAACCGGTTGCGCTCGGCAACCTGCTTCTTCCCCAGCTCCGCTAGCTCAGCGTTCTTGACGGCTTCCTCTCGGGCCTTCATCTCCTCCTCCTTCGCCTGGGGGCAGCACACCTCTTCAGCGTGCTTATCGCGCAGGCTCTGCAACCTCTCTAGCTCTTGGAAGCGGTCACGGGCGGCCTTGGCATCTTTCAGCGCTGCCTCACGATCGGCTGCAGCGCTGGCGGCGCCTTGCTTCTCCTTCTCGGAAGCTGCAGCAGCTTGGCCCAGCGCCGTGCACACTGCCAGGTCAGAGTGAAGCCAGCCAGAGGCTAGTTCTAGACGCTCGGCCACCAAGCGCAGGCCCGCGCTCAGGAGATCCGCCCGCAGCTGGGTCATCTCCGAAATGGCACGCTCCAAGACAGCAGCAGGAGCAGAAGGACCAGGAGGTGGAGATGCAGTAGTAGGAGGAAGCGACATCATCACCAGAGCTTGGGAGACTGCGGGTTCCGGAGCAGCTGGGACCTCGTCAACCGTGCCAAGTATCGGTGCCTCTGGGGCCAGCAGGCCCATGGGGGCTGACTCCATGCGGTAGCGCTCTTCTTGGCCTCGCGAGGATGATCGGGCCGGGGAGATGCGGGCGCTTTTGCCTCCTTTCTCCGCGGGAGGTACGACCGCTGCGTGTTCTTTCCTCTTCTTCTCCGAGGGTGCTGGCCTGATCAAGCAAGGACAAAGCAAATCTTAAGACACTTACCGATCCACTGCGACATATTACACTGACCGCTTGAGAAGCTTAAGGCCTGACAGCTTCGGGACCTGTGGGGCAGGTGTTCTGACACCGGCGGCGCCGGGCAGAGCGGAGACAGAACCGGATCCAGCCCTAGGAGGAATCGGGTCGGAGGCGGCACCTCGGGTCACCAGCGATGACCTAACCCTCGTCAGGACAAAAGGTTGCTCCCTCTCCCCTTGGTGGGCGACGTCATCGGCGTCATCAGGAAGGGCGCGGAGAATCTCGGCCTTGTTCAGGGGGGAAGTCTCCCCCACCTCTTCCAGGGTCTTCTCCGAGTCCTCCTCCCCTTCTCCCTCTCCGTGGGACTCACTAGAAGACACCTCCACTGGGTTCTGCGCCATAGGGGCTTCCGGAAGCGCCGGTGGCACCAGCCCACGCGCATCGAAAGTCGGCCTAGAGGCGACGAATTCCTCCCAGTCCCTGCGCTTGAACAGGGGAAAGAAGGCGCTAGTCGGGTACTCCTGGTTGTCCCCAACTATGAGGCATAGGACAGCGTCCAATTCATCACCAGGCAAGTCCCCCGGCCTCAGGCAGGTCTTGGTTTCCTTTTCATCAAGCTCCCAGAGGGGGCACGCGCGCTTGTAGCAGGGCAACCCGCAGCATCAAGAACTACCTCAAGAGCATCGCCCCTATCACCTTGGCCGTCCTCGCGTTGCCTGGCCTCAGGTCGGTCATCCTCTGCCCCAAAACCAGCGATGCCCTCTCGTCGACAAGCTCCGCCTTGGGCCACCCCCTGTTGGGAGGAGGCGCCGCTGTGGGCAATTCCAGACACAGGTCGGCGCGCTGAGCATCCATCATGAACCATTTGGATCGGATGTTGTTGGCCCTCTTCCCGGTGCTCGAGATCGAGTTGGCCTTGCCGCAGGCGATGAAATTAGCGCATCCGGTGATATGATTGCCAGTGACCCGGAGGAAGAAGAAATGGCGCAAGAGTGCCACGGACGGCATGAAGCCCAGGTACGCCTCGCAGTAGTAGGAAAAGATGGACGGAAGGAGGACATAGTTGGGATGGAGATGCAATGCCTACAGGCCGTAGTGGTCGAGGACTTCGTAAAAGAAATCAGAGAAGGGAGGAACCAACCCGACGACGACGCTGCTCGAGAAGAAGGGGAAGAAGGTGCTTCCCTCAGGCTCCGGCTCGTCGGAGGCAAGTCAAGTCTGCCTTCCCCACTCATTGCCTTTCACCATCGTCGCAAAGCGCACGGAGGAGAGGCTCTTCTCCGTGACGGTGGGTGCCTTGAGGGCCGGCTCATACTAGGCCGGTGTCGAGGAGGCCCTGACCTTGGGCGGCGCCATGGGCGGCAGAAGCAGAGCAAGGGTGGAGCAGATCTAGAGATAGCAGCGGCGAAGGGCGAGAAATGGGATCTGGAGCAAGGCTGGGAAGGAGCGGGCTGTACGACCCATCTTCATCAATAAGGCATCCAAGACCCTCGCGAGGGGCCAAGCCTCGCGAGGCGGACGACGCAAGACCTCCTCTGGTGTGGCCCAGCCAGGCAAGCTCATGAGGAGCGGATATATCACGGCAAGGCAAACCTCACGAGGCTCTCGTGACGTGAGCCATGACGAATGGTGCCAGGCGGGTGCCAGGTGGGTGCCAGTGCGCGCAGTGTCCCTATTTCCTCTTTGGTGCTAAGGAGGCAAGCGCAGACAAAGAGTACCGAGGCATCAGGCTAAGGTTGCCATATTGGTGCAACAAGACCAAGACCAGGAGGACGGCAAGGCGGAGGTCATCGTGGAGCTCAAGACGGCGTCACCCCAGAGCTTTTCGTAGGCGAAGACCGCTTTTGTCAGGATAGCTTGTACTAGCTGTCCCCCTTCAAATTTGCCCGCCGTTGTTGGATCCCTTCCAGCTCAACATTTGGGAAGAGGACCAGGGCCTATATAAATAGAGCTCCACAGTAGAGGCATCTGATCTTAGCTTTATCCAATCAGATCGAGAGCCTAGCCACGAGAACACCTCAACCTCAGGAGGTTGTTCTCCCCTTGTACTGTTCATCATCAACCCCAGAAGCAATCCACCACCACCACACTGGAGTAGGGTATTACACCACAACGGTGGCCCGAACTAGTATAAACCCCGTGTCTCTTTCTGTGTTGTGAGTCCGTCGAGTTTGTTTGCAAGATCTTAGTGAGCTAGAGCGTAGATCGGTAGGAGGGAAAGACTTCGCGCGCACCCCAATGTTCGAACCTTAAGGGTTTGCCGGAACCCCACATCCGATAGTTGTAACACTTAAACTTGATGGTTGTCTGCTACTTTTTCTGCCACTGTGTGATGCGATGATAAATTCCGCATGAAGTCATTCAGCAGACGTCCATTTTTCATTATGCATGTCATTATCTTCGTTATGTCTTTGTATGCATGATGAATTGTCTTCATAAGTTGAAGAGGATCTCCACAAAGTAAAACCTGCCATGTGCATTTGCATTCAATAGTAAACTACCTATATGCATATCTTCAGGGGGAGCCTTTTGCCACTTATGAAGACAATGCCTTAACCCTTAAACTTTCACATACTTTTATCCCCGTTGAAAACTTCAACTAGTCTGTCATCAATCACCAATAAGGGGGAGATTGTAAGTTCATCTAGTGCCACCCCTAGTTGGTTATGGAGTATTGACGACAAGCTTGGTTGAGGGACTAATATGTTGTGAGAATTGCAGAATCACACAGGTAGTAGTCCCTCATTGATTCGGTTTACCTACCAGAGATGACCCCTAAAAATGTCTGAAGACATTGAAGACAAAGGTGGTCTGTGAAGATATTCACAACAAAGATTATGAATCGAGAAGACATTCACGTGAAGACTATGGAGTGCGAAGAAAGAGTTGTTTCGTAGTTTCCTTTTCTTCTTTGTTGAGTCATAGGAACCACCGCACTGTTAAGTGGGGTCTAAGTGAACAAAGTGAGAGTGACCGATGTCATGCTCAACCAAATCCTACGTCTTCGAGCAAAGACAATGAGAGCAAATCTTATCCAGAGCTGGATGATTCAGCTTTACTTGTAGCCGAAGTCAAGCTGCCGCGTGTGTTTGAAAACTAATCGTTGGACACGTGTCAGTTCCTTAGGGTCATTTCGGACAAATTAGGTCGGGTTGCCTCTTGGCTATAAATAGCCCACCCCCTACAATATAAATTGGTGGTTGCTCAGAGTTAGTGCACGGCTTGGCTGCTTGAGAGCAACCCACCAAGCATTTGAGAGAGATCCTTGCGAGGACAAACCCAAAACACCCAGAGCCAAAGAGTGTTAGTCATCATCAAGTCTTTCTGTCCGCGTGATCTGAAGACTTATTACACTTGAGGACTGTGAATCCTCCAGACGGTTAGGCGTCGCGTTCTTAGCATCCAAGAGTCATTGTGGATTGTCGGTGAACAAAGTCTGTGAAGGTTTCAAAGTCTACCTTGAAGACTTACCAGAGTGATTGGGTGAGGACGTGTCCTTAGCTCAAGGGGACTAAGGTGAAGACGCGGTCTTCTGAGTTGAATCTCAACCTCCCTAACTAGACGTACATTTTTCACAGTAACTGGAACTAGTCCAACAAATCCTTGTCCTCACGAAGCAACTGGTTCTATCTCCTCCCTCTCTTTACTTACAGATTGTCGTCATGAAGTCATTGCCTGCTTGCATGATCTGATTGGCTTCATTGTGTGAAGACTATTGTTGTTTTGGCTTCATACTATCTTCCATCCTGATCCTTACTACCTAGCTGCTAATAGTCTTCGTGCTTTCACTTCATTGTTTACTTGCTATGGCTTGTCTAGTGTAGTCTACCTTCCACTTCATATCTATAGGTTCATTTCTACTGTTTGTCTTCGAAACCCCCATGTATTGAAGATGTTCATAAAAATCGCCTATTCACCCCCTCTAGTCGATAATTAGCACTTTCACCACTGACTACTGTTCATCGAGCCCTCCATGGGGTCCTGTTCATCCACCCCCAACCGGCTTGGCGGCCTCCTCGATCGGGGTCCTATTCATCCAGCGAAACGGCCTCTACATACTAACACGGGTTCCTGTTCATCCAACCCCCACCGGGAACTGTTCATCCAACCCCCAACAACGGTCACTGTTCATCAAGAGGCAGGTTCGATCGGCTTCGGTTAGTAGCAGTAGCGAAGGAATCACTCGGGTTCAGTAACATGCGCGTACATGTACGAGAGATACGTGCAAACCTCCATGCATCGCTCGGCTCTGACCACCCACCGTAACCAGGAACTCCCCGATATTTTCCACGCCCTCACTTCTACCATGATTTTTATATCATGCAGGTGCGTCCCTGGTCCGCCCAAGACAAAAAAACCCATTTTCTGTCATGATTTTTTGTCATAGAAGTAATAGCCCATCACATTGTCATACAATTGTCATAGGCATGACATAATTATTTTTTGTTCGGCCCATAATGTCACGGATGTGTCTTTTTTTGTTGTGCAGATGCTATCGAGAATGCTGTCCAGAATCATCACACCGAGAACACAACACAAGGTTGGGCTACTGGGTGGCTATCTATGATATCCTAGTTTCACTTTATGGGAACGTTTGCACCTTTTGGCTCATGTATATGATTATGTCACTAGCATCCATATGACAGAGAACCCGGGCCGACGTGACTAGCCATAAACCAAGGTGGCGCAAAAATACAATTATACAGGCCCAATCGTTTCTGGTCGTAAGTACATCCCACACAGTCAGGCCCAGAAAAATATTTTTGTATGTATGTACATTCCACACAGTCAATCCAAGGAATACGTTTCCGTTCGTATGTACATCCGGCACAGTCAATCCAAGAAGTACGTTTCCGTTCCTATGTACATCCCACACAGTCAATCCAGGGAAAACGTTTCTGTTCATACGTACATCACACACAATTTTCCCCATTAAATCATTTGTGATAGCATTGCCATTGCAGACGATATTAATAATTTTACCTTTTGCATTATTGAATGCATCACACATGGCACGTAGGAGAAACTGTGTGGCATAGGCTATCCATCACACACACTTTTTATGTGGTAAACATTTGCGCGTGGTGGCATAGCCCAAACGGTTTTCTAGAGGAAATTGTGTGTGATTGGTCATTTATCCAACAAGTTTTCTCACTAGAAACTGTGTGCATTGTCTGACGTCATCACCCATAGTATTTTCTCAATAACCGTTTGCAATAGAAAAAAACCAAATTAGCATGCAAATTGGCCTATTTATTAGTATCCATTTATTAATTAACTTGACATTTCATATTAAGCACATAATATATTTGATTTCCGTATTATGGAACCAGTATTTCATAATTGAAATAAATCAGAGTACATTTAGCTTAGCATGTAGTTACACCATATAGGCATATAGCTAGCTACCCCATTACACAACTGCACCAACACCAAGTTTCACATTTAACATCTATAACCTTTGAAAATTAGCATCAGAGACGGTAGATAGATAGATGAATCTCATCTAGAAAACTGCTGAAGCAGAAGGAAAATATTGAGCCTTCGTTGATGTTGAAGCTCCTTGCAACTTGCCAGTGCCTGTCGATGATTGACCGTCCATCATTCGTCCTCTTGAGGAAGACTTCAATATTGTACCATGGGTGTTGTATGAATACCTTCCTCGCCTCCTGACCATACAGGTGGTTTCAGATGTAATTGTCACAGACCTAGCTTTAACACTGCCTGTCTTTGCATTAGCATCATGCATCATGTTTAAATTTTGTTAAAGTTGAGATGGGGATTGATCAAACCCTAGCACCAGAAAGAACCCGAAATGCCTTTGAAAATGTTCATGATTCCTGATAAATGTGAAAACCTCTACCAAAAATGATGAGCAAATTTCTTGGACATTTATGGATTTTTGAATTAACCCATATTATATTTGAATTGGGGCATTTGAATTCTATAAATATATTAAATGCTCCAAATATTCTGGAATCATTTGTGAGCTTTTGGAGTAATCCAAATAGTCCCCACAATTTCTCTCAGAAGTTTTAAAAATGAATTAGGATTTTTACCAATTCAAAACAAAATAAAAGAAATAGAAAAACCAAAAAAAGAGAGAGAGATGGACTCACCCGGGCTTCTTACCTGCAGCAGAACCGGCCCAGCTCCTATTCTGGCCCAGCCCACCAGGGGCTCCCCGGTCTTCTTCCTCCATTGACAGAAGGACAGAGGCGTGTGGCCACCGCCCGCCGGCACGCGAAACGCCACCTCCTGCCTGGATGCTTGCGTCCCCGGTGCCCTGGATGTCTTTGGCTCCGACACGCACCTCCCCCGGCCCTCTCACTCTCCCTCGTGCTCCCCCCGTCCTCTGTTCTCTCTCTCTCGTACGGCCGAACGCCGGCGATGCTGCCGCTCACACTGCACGCAGCCACAGCCACCCCCGTGCCTCATCGTCGTGACAACGAGCTCTACCAACCCCTGTAGCACCACTCCGCCGAAGGAAGCGAGCCTGAAGGGCCTCCATCGTCTCCACCATCGACTTCCTCACCACCGGCCGCCGAGGATCTTCATTGGCGATTCGCCACCTTTGTCGCTTCCTCGAGCTCGCTGACCATCTCGACGTGACCCCTGTGAGCCTCTGGTCGATTCCCCTCTCCTCCATGCGTCGATTTCGTGCTCTAGCTGTAGATGCACCAAAGCCGAGTTGTGCTCGCCGCCGGCCATGACGTGGTCGTGGCCACAGTTGCTGTGGCTCACGCCCGAGAACTGCATGGTCGTCCTCACCAATGCTCGAACTTTGACCGCCGCCACGGGCTCTTTTCCTGTAAGCTTAGGCAACCCTAGCTCCTCCTGTTTGCTCCACCAGATGCGCTAGAATCCCAGCTAGCCGTAGCCGCAAACCGCAAGTAAAATGGTGCCCTGTAGCGAGCGCATGATGCACCTCCGCCGTCGGCTGTGGTCGTCGCCGGCTAACCTCCGGTGATGATGATGTGGCACAGTCATTAGGACTAACCCCCACCATTAGCCACCTCACTGCCAATGACAACCGGGCCCCACTGCCTAATTAAAGACGGCTTAGTGCCTGTTTAGTTTTAACTAACCACAGTGGCCCCACGCGTCAGCTTTGACCTTGCCGACGTGGCCCTTGACCGACCCTACCCGTCAGTGACCCAAGCCAGCAATGTGACACTAACCAATGGGTCCTATAGGTCAGGTTTGACCTGGCCGACCCAGTTGACCTGCTGACATCAGCCTTGCGCAATGCTGACACAGTAATTATTTTCTGGAATTTAAATAAATCTTAAATGATTTATTTATTTCATAAAATACCCCAAACTTCAAAAAATCATAGAAATTAATCTATAACTAAGAATGGAACAATTTATATACGAAAATTATCAGAAAAATCCAAAGAATTTGTTTATGGCATTTTCATGCATGTTTGAGTACTTATGCCTGCTGATCTGGTCAAATCAATTAAATGGCATTTAAACAATTACATATGGAGTTTGATTTTGAACCTAGGGTTCAAACCAACTTCATTTAAATGGTTGCTAGTTGCATTAGCTCAAATCATAGCATATTGCCATGTCACATTCATGCATCATACTATTGCATTGCATTGATTGTGTTTCCTCTGTGTTGCCGGTATTGGTTCCCCTTCAGTAGACGTTGTTCCGGCGATAAGTTCGAGGACACCGATGAAGAGTTATACTATCTTCGGAAGTGCCAGGTAAGCAAAACCCCCATGTTCATTCTGATACAATCCCACTCTCTTGCTCTTTCTCTCCTTTACTGCATTAGGACAACAACGTGTCAATTGTTACATGCTGCAGTAGTTGAACCCATTTCCTCTGCATGACCTGCCTTTGCCACAGTAAATAGTTGAAACCCACTAGCTTGTTATGCCTGCTATGCTTAGAGTTGTGTCAGGTCTGATTCATCTGGGATGGATTGGAATGGTGTGAACATGTCCTACTGTTGAGAGCTAAGTGCGTGAACACAATTTGGTAAAGGTACCGATGAGAGGCCATGTAGGAGTACATGGTGGGTTGTTTTCCATTGGAACCGTCCTTAGGAACTGAGATCTGTTTGTGTCATTTAAGATCAACTCCTACCACACGTTGGGCCCGAAAGCAATGGACCCTCTCGACTTATTAACCGCCCTTTTCCTCTGTCCAGGAGTTGCATGTAGTTTCTGGTGTTTGTAGTATGCTAGAGGTCATGTGCAGCGCTGACCCTAGGGGTGGGCTGTGATGCGGTAGGCACATGGCCCGGTGTATCGAGTCACCCGTTTGGTGCCTCGGGAACCCTATACACATCGTTTGGGGCCATTGACAACACCCCGACTGGATCTCCTTGCGGATGGAACCCGAATAGGCGATAAACCTGTACTAGAGACTTGTGTGGTTAGTCAGGTCATGGCCGACACCCTCGCCAGGCTTCTGCTTGAAGGTTCTCGAGATACATGACGTGTACATAGCGGTAAGTGGCGAGAGCGTGTGTGAAGAAGTACACCCCTGCAGGGTTAATATAATCTATTCGAATAGCCGCGTCCATGGTGAAGGACTACTTGGTTGCTTATACAGTTCATAGACAAGTGAAAGTGGGTACTCTAAAATGCGCAGGATAAGCGTGAGTGCTATGAATGGCGTTCTCGTAGGGAGACGGGCGCGGATCCATAGTGGTGTATTGATATGGTGAATATGTGGACTCGTGTGCGCCACGTCAAAGGAGTTACCAGCAATCGTAGTACAGGATAGCCACTGAATCAAAGTTCGCTTGCTGCAGTTAAAGTCCACAACCCCCCTTTTGATACTGATGCATATGTAGCTAATTCTAATTTAAGTCTTGCTGGGTACATTTGTACTCACATTTGCTTAATTTATGTTTTTGTAGAGATACTTCAGTCTCGCTAGTAGTTCCGCGTGGACTTTGATGTTTAGCTTGTTACCGCAGCTACGATCTTGCGCCCTCGACAGGGTCTTGTAGATAGTCAGGCTTCTTAGCATTTTTCATTTGTAGTTGCCTGTACTCAGACAAGTTAAGCTTTCGCATGTGCTCATTGTTTGTATGACTTGAATGTTGGGTCATTAGACCCATGTTTGTAATATCTGGCTCCTCGAAGCCTAATGAATAAATACTTTGAGTCGTAGAGTTTTGTTGTGATGCGATGTTGTATTTACACATATCGAGCATATTGTGTGTATGTTATTGAAATGCTTGGTATGTGTGGGATCTGACAACCTAGTTGTTTATTCTTGGTAGCCTCTCTTACCGGGAATGTCTCCTAGTGCTTCCACTGAGCCATGGTAGCTTGGTACTGCTCTGGAACACTTAGGGTGGCCAGCATGTGTCCTTCTTCGTTCATGTGCCTGTCCCTTCGGGGAAATGTCACACGTTGTTCCTTTAAGTCCTTGTAGCTTGCTACGACATGGGTTCATACGTTGTTGATCGACACGTTCATTGCTGGGTCATGTATGCCTGTCCCTGTAAATTAGCGCCACCTTGGGTTTACGACTAGTCATGTTGGCCCGAGTTCTTTGTCATATGGATGCTAGCGGCACTATAATATACGTGAGCCAAAAGGTGCAAACGGTTCTGGGCAAGGTAAGGTGGCACCCGTGGGAATACCGTGCATGAGGGTGCTAAGTGATATGATGTCTTACATGCTAGATCGGTGTGACCCAGGACCGGGGTCCTGACAGCTTTGGTATCAGAGCCTGACTCCTGTAGGATTACCAAGCCAAACTGGTCGAAGTTGAGTCTAGAAATTCTTTAGTTATGTAAGGGAATTGATTGTGGAAGGGAACGTCAGGCTATTTTTACTCCTTTTCCTTATGCCCTTCTGATACAAGTCATCTTATCTTTCCTACAGGGTTAAGGAACTAGGCTTTCTATTCTTTCTATCAGGATCACGTCTTACTAATCCATAGGCTTATAGGATTGATGTATTCAAGTCTCAGTTCAGTTTCTACTACTTCTGTATGTTCATAACTGGCCTCACAACCTTGATATTGCGATGTTAAGTGGTGATGCCACCATTTTGCAGGATGTCTCAAATATTTTTGAGCATTTACAGTCGTTATGCTATCGGAGTCATCCCAGGTTTCTAAATAGTCTGGTGCATTTGCAAATCCCTTCTTTCCGTTCTCGATGTTCCTTTGGGCCAGATTAACCCCACTAACCGCCAAGTTGAGGTACTCCGTTGCCTCATCATATATGTTGAAGCCATTATTATGACCCTAGGCGTCTTAGAGAACCACTCTGTAATCTAGCAATGCTTTGTATCCCCAGTGTAATGATTTTGGCCATCATTCTCAAAAGCATCTCATGATGCCATTTAGTTAGCAGGCATTCTACCTCTGGGTTCTTGAACCAAGATTCACCCTACTTACTTCATGTTGATTGTGTTTGCTATTTACTTGAGGGTATTTGTAACCTTTGTGATAGTCTTTGAGCTCTGTGGTATATCGTTCTTCCAATACCATGAGCCATTATGGCAGAAGTTCTTTTGAACCAAAAGATCACAACCAGAGTGCTCTTGATGAGTTCCCCATTCTATATTGTGAGTCTGCCAGTCCTACCTCTCTGCATGGATTATCCGGAAGAAACCTATTGAACTTGGTTCGACATACTAATCTATGTATTCCCAACTCAGAAAGTTATATGTACATCTGAGTTGTTCATCCCTAATTGTATTCCGAACTTCGTCTATCAATTGATAGTCAAGGGTAGTTGTGCATTCGTGTTATCGATGCCTATTATTCATGTGGTCCGTCAAGCCATTCTATTCTGGAATGACTAGGAGAAACAAACTCCAGTACCTCATCCAGATCGAGGATTGGGTCAAAGAAGTTGTGTTCCGCAGATCAAAATGTTAATCTAGGTTTTTTTTGTTCTACCCTGGAGTATTACCACCTTTATGTTAGGATTGTCATGAGGATTGCATCACCTCTTAAGAATTCTTGACGCAGTGATACTCCTCGCCATCATTATTTATTCCTCGGTCTTCGTGTTGTTGCGACTGGAATGCCGACAAGTGAACTATGAAGTGTGAATTCAATACTCCTAGCAACCGTGTTGCTTGGTAGTTAAAGGACAATAATTTTGTTCTTAGTGTGTTAGTTATTGAATCATCATTCTAAGATAGATTGTGCTACCTAGTCCATTTTCCTGGTGCCCTCTTTGATCAATGAGTTTGGATTATGTTATTTCCTTGCTCTTTCTATCATATCGTCTTGCCCTGAAAAGCAAGATTGTTCTCGAGCTTAGTAACATATAGGTGTTTCGTGATTTTCTGAATATCTTCTTGGAAGTATTACCAGGTTGTCACCTGACCGCTATGTTGAGTTCGTGATCAAGTTGGTTTTTCTATAAACCACCCTTTCTCCAAGGATCTGTGTTGGATACTCCTGAACTAGTCGGATAAGCTAAACAATAACTTGGAGAGTTGGAAGATAAAAGCTTTATCTGACTCAATTCATTCCAAAGGGGTATCCTTGTGTGTGTGTGTTGAAGAAAGATGATATCTTCATTTATTGATCCTCGTGATCAATTATTGGATCTATTATCTTGTCCAAACTTTGATTCATGTGTGGGCTATCATCAAATCAAATTAGAATCAAAGATGTTCGTAATGTTTTCTTACTTGTGGTTGTTTCCTTGAGCATACATCATTATATCTTTTGGGTCTGACCAATGCTATCACATTGTTCACATAATGGTGGAATTCCAGTGATATGGAAATTCTGATGAGTTGCGATTGATCCCAGCAGCATCAATTTGTCTCCTCCATGATTCGTGTTGAACATCAAGTTAGTCTTGAAAATTTTTGTAAGCATTATCTTCGTGTCCCGTTCATGGAGCCTATGTTTGGATGAAAGAAGTGACTTCCTCTAATTCACGTGCATTTGGTGCAAGTTTTCGCCATGAATTCAAGAAAGTTAGTTTTGCTTCCTCTGGAATCATCCCCAGTTTGTCATGCATGTGTGAAGTATTCCATGGTTTGATAGGCTCGCTATCTCCACTCCATGTGTAATTCCTAACACCAAGCCACTGATTGATTTGTTCAAGGAGAAGAAGTTCCTTCATAAGAGCTAATCATATGACTTATGTAAGGACTTCGTTATCCGCAATGATGGTTCCCAACCAGAAATTGGTAGTGTTTTGTTGTAAGACTACCATGTGGTCATGCTTGTCTGGGTCAGCATGTTCACATGTGAGTAGTAGAGCCAGCTCATGTTTTGGAGCTTACTACCGTAGTTCGTTCCCCGAGAATCTTGCAATGTAGTCTCGTCGATTTGTGTTGCAAACTTTCTTTTCCAGTCATGCTGTCTAAAATATCATATTACCAACCAGATCTGAATCTTAGGCAGATATGATGGTTGGAACTTTTCCAAGATCTATGATGAAGGTTCTGGCAAGGTCGATGTTTTGGCTGACACACCTAGCCGGAAGATCTATTATTGTAGTATCTTCAATGAGCAATTTGTCCATCTTCTCTATGAGGATTTCATGGACTTATTCTAAAAGTTGTTCCTTAGGGATCCTTGTGCTCTCAGTTTCCTCGATTGTACTATAAACATTCAAATAGTGGAATCACTCTGGACTATTGAGCTTTTCCCCAGTTACTAGAATCATTCCCAGCATTTGCATTTTGTTCCCAGCTTGCGCCTACCATTGTGGCATTTTACTATGGTCTGCCTTCTCAGTAATTGTTGTTCAGGATCATCTTCAGAAGTTGTCCTACCATGGGTCCCATCCATTTCCGATGATAAGAAAAAAACATCCATTGCGTTGTCTTCAACATGGTAGTCCACATCATCCATTCTAGTCCGAGTATGCCATTCTTTTGAACTCCTTCAAATGATCGATTGTGATTGCCTTAGGCTGGTATAAGGAGTCTCAATGATCTCTATGTCAAAAGTAATTCTTTTTGCCACTCAAGGGAATACTTCTACGAGTCACCTTCCCCAAGGTGTCCCGTTATGGAATCATGGCAATTACCTCCTCGCTACTTTGAAACCATGCACCATCCTACTCCAGCATGGAATTCTTACCTACAAATTGAACCTCCGTTATCTGTTTATTCCATCCCTCTCGATGTGTGTTTTGTGTCTCAGCTCAAGAGATGTTTCAGTGTATCACTCCATGAATTGATCTTGAGTTGCTCAATCTTCGAGAAGATTGATTCATGTAGAGTTTCCTTCTTCCATCATGGTGTTGTACGAAGTTCTTGAAAGCAAAGACGTCAAGACTAAGATGATGCAATGAACCAACGTCTTCGAGGAGGCTACTTGGATCGTGAAGATTGTGTTAGTTCTGTGTCCCCTCTGTCTTCTTACCTCATGTTTGAATCTCGCGATGAGATTCTCGTTAGTGGGGGTGAGTTGTCACAGCCCTAGCTTCAACCCTGCCTGTCTTTGCATTAGCATCATGCATCATGTTTCAATTTTGTTATAGTTGAGATGGGGATTGATCAAACCCTAGCACCAGAAAGAACTCAAATAGGTTCAAATAAAATCTTTTTCAATGAACTCAAAATGCCTTCGAAAATGTTCAAGATTTCTGATAAAGGTCAAAACCTCTGCCAAAAATGATGAGCAACTTTCATGGACATTTATGGATTTTTGAATTAACCCATATTATATTTGAATTGGGGCATTTGAGTTCTATAAATATATTAAATGCGCCAAATATTCTGGAATCAATTGTGGGCATTTGGAGTAATCCAAATAGTACCCACAATTTGTCTCAGAAGTTTTAAGAATGAATTAGTATTTTTACTAATTCAAAAAGGAATAAAAGCAATAGAAAAACTGAAACAAAAAAATAGAGAGAAGGCCTCACTTGGGACTCTTACCCGCAGCAGAGCCGGCCCAGCTCCTGTTCTGGCCCAGCCCACCAGGGGCTCGTCGGTCTTCTTCCTCCTATGACAGAAGGACAAAGGCGCATTGCCACCAGCCGCCGGCATGCGCCCCACCACCTATTGCCTGGCTGCCTGCATCCCCAGCGCCCTAGATGTCTCTGGCTCCGCCACGCACCTCCCCCGGCTCTCTCACTGTCCCCCATGCTTCCCCTGTCCTTTGTTCTCTCTCTCTCGCACGACCAACGCCGGTGACACTCCCGCTCACACTTCACGCAGCCACAGCCACCCCCGTGCCTCATCATCATGACCACGAGCTCCACCAACCCCTGTAGCACCTCTCCACCGAAGGAAGCGAGCCCAGACTACTTCCATCGTCTCCACCATCGCCTTCTACACCACCGGACGCCGAGGATCTTCACCGTCGAGTCTCACCTTCGTCACTTCCCCGAGCTCGCTGACCATCTCGATGTGACCCCTGTGAGCCTCCAGTCGATTCCCCTCTCCTCCCCGCGTCGATTTTGCGCTCTAGCCGTAGATGCACCAGAGCCGAGTTGTGCTCAGCGCTGGCCATGATGTGGATGTGGCCACAGTTGCTGCGGCTCACGCTCGAGCACTGCTGCATGCTCAGAAGCTCCTCAGCAAACTCACACACCAACCAGCTCCTCCTAGTGTGCATCGCAACGTCGTCCTCACCGACGACCGAACTCCGGCCGCCGCCATGGGCTCAGTCCTGGTGAGCTCAGGCAACCCAGCTCCTCCCATTTGCTCCACCAGATGCGCGAGAACCACAACTAGCCGTATCCACAAACCGCGAGTAAAATGGTGCCCTATAGCGAGCGCACGATGCACCTCCACCGTCGGCTGTGGTCGTCGCCCGTTAACCTCCTGCGATGATGATGTGGCCCGGCCATGAGGACTAACCCCCACCATTAGCCATGTCACTGCCCCGTCAACACGGTTTAGTGCCTGTTTAGTTTTAACTAACCACAGTGGCCCCACGCGTCAGCTTTGACCTTGCTGACGTGGCCCTTGACCGACCCCAACCGTGAGTGACCCAAGCCAGCAATGTGACACTGACCAATGGGTCCTACAGGTTAGGTTTGACCTAGCCGACCCAGTTGACCTGCTGACATCAGCCTTGCGCAATGGTGATGCAGTAATTATTTTCTACTCCCTCTGTTCCTAAATAATTGTCTTTCTAGAGATTTCAACAAATGACTACATACGGAGAAAAATGAGTGAATCTACAATTTAAAACATGTCTACATACATCCGTATATTATAGTCCATTTGAGATGGCTAGAAAGACAATTATTTGGGAACGGAGGGAGTAGAATTTAAGTAAATCTTAAATGATTTATTTATTTCATAAAATACACCAAACTTCAAAAAATCATACAAATTAATCTATAACTCAGAACGAAACATTTATATATGAAAAATTATCAGAAAAATGCAAAGAATCTGTTTATGGCATTTTCATGCATGTTTGTGTAACTTATGCCTGCTGATCAGGTCAAATCTATTAAATGGCATTTAAACAATTACATATGGAGTTTGATTTTGAACCTAGGGTTGAAACCAACTTCATTGAAATCGTTGCCAGTTGCATTATCTCAAATCACAACATATTGCCATGTCACATTCATGCATCATACTGTTGCATTGCATTGATTGTGTTTCCTCTCTGTTGCCGATATTTGTTCCCCCTCAGTAGGCGTTGTTCCGATGATGAGTTCAATGACACCGATAAAGAGCTATACTATCTTTGGAAGTGCCAGGCAAGCAAAACCCCCTTGTTCATTCCGATACAATCCCACTATCTCGCTCTTGCTCACTTTTAATGCATTAGGACAACAACGTGTCAACTGTTACATGCTGCGGTAGTTGAACCCCTTTCCTATGCATGACCTGTCTTTGCCACAGTAAATAGTTGAAACCCAGTAGCCTGATTAGGATTTGTTTGAGCCATGATGTGCCTACTCATTCACGCTTGCTTCTTATGCCTGCTATGCTTAGAGTTGTGTCCGGTCTGGTTTGTCTGGGATGGATTGGAATGGTGTGAACATGTCCTACTATTGAGAGCTAAGTGTGTGAACAAGATTTGGCAAAGGTTTCGATGAGACGCCATGTAGGAGTAGATGGTGGGTTGTTTCATTGGAACCGTCCTTAGGAACTAAGATCTGTATGTCTGATTTAAGATCAGCTACTACCACGCGTTGGGCCCGAAACCAATGGACCCTCTCGACTTATTAACCGCCCTTGTCCTCTGTCCAGAAGTTGCATGTAGTTTCTGGTGTTTGTAGTATGCTAGAGGCCGTGTGTAGCGCTGACCCTAGGGGTGGGCTGTGATGCGGTAGGCACGTGGCCCGGCGTATTGAGTCACCCGTTTGGTGCCTTGGGAACCCTGTACACATCGTTTGGGGCCGTTGATGACACCCCGGCCGGATCTCCATGTGGATGGAACCAGAATAGGCGATAAAACTTTACTAGATACTTGTGTGGTTAGTCAGGTCGTGGCCGACACCCTCGCCAGGCTTCCGCTTGAAGGCTGTCGAGATACATGACATCTACATGGTGGTAAGTGGCGAGAGCGTGTGTGAAGAAGTACAGCCCTGCAGGGTTAATATCATCTATTCAAATAGTTGCGTCCGCGGTAAAGGACTACTTGGTTGCTTATACAGTTCATAGACAAGTGAAAGTGGATACTCTAAAATGCGCCAGATAAGCGTGCTATGGATGGCGTTCTTGTAGGGAGATGGGAGCGCATCCATAGTGGTGTATTAATATGGTGAATATGTGGACTCGTGTGCGCCACGTCAAAGGAGTTACCAGCAATCGTAGTACAGGATAGCCACTGAGTCAAAGCCGGTTTGCTGCAGTTAAACTCGACAACCCCCCTTTTGATATTGATGCATATGTAGCTAGTTCTAATGTATGTCTTGATGGGTACATTTGTACTCACGTTTGCTTAATTTATGTTTTTTTACAGAGACTTCAGTCTCCCTAGTAGTTCTGTGTGGACTTCGACGTTTAGCTTGTTATCTCAGCTATGATCTTGTGCCCTCAGCAGGGTCTTGTAGAAAGTCAGGCTTCTCAGCCTTTTTCATTTATAGCTGTCTGTACTCAGACAAGTTAAGCTTCCAAATGTGTTTATTGCTTGTATGACTTGAATGTTTGGTCATCAGACCCATGTTTGTAATATCTGGCTCCTCGGAGCCTAATGAATAAATACTTTGAGTCATAGACTTTTGTTGTGATGACATGTTGTATTTGCACATGTCGAGCATATTGTGTGTATGTTATTGAAATGCTTGGTATGTGTTGGATCCGACAACCTAGTTGTTTATTCTTGGTAGCCTCTGTTACTAGGAAATGTCTCCTAGTGCTTCCACTGAGCCATGGTAGCTTGCTACTGCTCCGGAACACTTAGGCTGGCCGGCATGTGTCCTTCTTCTTTCCTGTGTCTGTCCTTTCGGGGAAATGTCACACGTTGTTCCTTTAAGTCCTTGTAGCATTGTGACACCCCCGATTCAATCGTACACTAATCATGCACGCAAATGTGTACGATCAAGATCAGGGACTCACGGGAAGATATCACAACACAACTCTAAAACATAAATAAGTCATACAAGCATCATAATACAAGCAAGGGGCCTCGAGGGCTCGAATACAAGTGCTCGATCATAGATGAGCCAGCGGAAGCAACAATATCTGAGTACAGACATAAGTTAAACAAGTTTTCCTTAAGAAGGCTAGCACAAACTAGGATACAGATCGAAAGATGCGCTGGCCTCCTGCCTGGGATCCTCCTAACTACTCCTGGTCATCGTCAGCGGGCTGCACGTAGTAGTAGGCACCTCCGGTGTAGTAGGAGTCATCGTCGACGGTGGCGTTTGGATCCTGGGCTCCAACATCTGATTGCGACAACCAGGTAGAAGGGAAAGGGGGAAAAGAGGGAGAAAAGCAACCGTGAGTATCATCCAAAGTACTCGCAAGCAAGGAGCTACACTACATATGCATGGGTATATGTGTAAAGGGCCATATCAGTGGATTGAACTACAGAATGCCAGAATAAGAGGGGGATAACTAATCCTGCCGAAGACTACGCTTCTGGCAGCCTCCGTCTTGCAGCATGTAGAAAAGAGTAGACTGAAGTCCTCCAAGTAGCATCGCATAGCATAATCCTACCTGGCAATCCCCTCCTTGTCGCCCTCTTGGAGAGCGATCACCGGGTTGTATCTGGCACTTGGAAGGGTGTGTTTTATTAAGTATCCGGTTCTAGCTGTCATAAGGTCAAGGTACAACTCCAAGTCTTCCTGTTACCGAAGATCACGACTATTCGAATAGATAAACTTCCCTGCAGGGGTGCACCACATAACCCAAAACGCTTGATCCCATTTGGCCGGACACACTTTTCTGGGTCATGCCCGGCCTCGGAAGATCAACATGTCGCAGCCCCACCTAGGCCAACACAGAGGTCAGCACGCCGGTCTAAACCTAAGCGCACAGGGGTCTGGGCCCATCACCCTTAGCACACCTGCACGTTGTGAAGGCGGCCGAAAGCAGAACTAGCCCCCTTAATACAAGAGCAGGCTTACGTTCCAATCCGGTGCGCGCTGCTCAGTCGCTGACGTCACGAAGGCTTCGGCTGATACCACGACACCGAGTGCCCATAACTATTCCCGCGTAGCTGGTTAGTGCGTATAGGCCAGTGGCCAGACTCACATCAAATACCAAGATCTCGTTAAGCGTGTTAAGTATCCGCGAACGCTGACCAGGGCCAGGCTCACCTCTCTCCTAGGTAGTCTCAACCTGCCCTGTCGCTCCGCCTCAAAGTAACAGTCGGGGGTCATCGGGAACCCAGGCCCACCTCTACCAGGATGGAGCCACCTGCCCCTTCATCCCCCATCTCCGAACAGTATCATAAGTAATGAAACAGTATCAAGTATATAGCATATGCCCGTGATCACCTCCTGAAGTGATCACGGCCCAGTAGTATAGCATGACAGACGGACACGAGTGTAGGGCCACTGATGGAATACTAGCATCCTGTACTAAGCATTTAGGATTGCAGGTAAGGGTAACAACTGTAGCAACAATGACAGGCTGTGCAGCAGAATATGATTAACGGAAAGCAGTAACATGCTACACTACTCTAATGCAAGCAGTAGATAGAAGGAATAGGCGATATCTGGTGATCAAGGGGGGGGGCTTGCCTGGTTGCTCTGGCAAGAGAAGGGTTCGTCGTCGATGTAGTCGATCACAGGGGTACCGGCAGTGGTCTCGGGGTCTACCAGAAAGAAGTAACGGAGGGGGAACACAATAAATAACAGACCAATAAAAGAATCACAAAAGCATAACATGGCAATATGCGGTGCTAGGGGTGACCTAACGCAGTACTACGCATGTCGGTCGGAGCGGGAAAATATTCGTAAGTATATTCCAGCTCCGGGAAATTATCGGTCAGATGAAACGGAGGGAAAAGTTCCATGTTCATCATGCTGGAGGTGTGTGGTATTTAAGTGAGTGGCATAGTCAGATTCCTCTAATTTTTCTGATCATCTTTCATATATAAATTATTTCGATCCAAGTTACGGATTATGTTATATGATTTTTCAAAGCTTTAAATATTTTTTGGATTTTTCTGCATTTATTTAATTGAATTGACCAAGTCAATTTGACTGGTCAAAAGGGGAGATGGTGGCCCACATGTCAATAGCTATACCTAAACAAATAACTAAAACTAGCTTAAATAAATGCGGGATCCACATGTAATAGGCTTAGACTAGTTAATTATCCAACTAATCTAAACTAAATTAGTTTAGACCTAATTAAACTAGGCCGACCACACACGGCTGTGGCACAGCCCACGCGCACATAGCGCACACACACAATGCTAGGGAGTAACTCAATTCCTTTTAACACAAGATAGCATTTTGTGATTTTTGTAGGATTTAATCCATGCATTATCTGAAGCAGGTCCAATGGAACAAAATGAGGCTTGTTACGTCTACTTTCCGTTCATATAATTTTATCCATGTTAGGACTTGTCTTATCATTGTTTTGTGGCAGTTTAGAAGGCTAGTCATTGTAGAAATGCAAAAGCTAGCTACTGGTACAGTAACTGAATGTTATTGTAGCCGTGTAGGATAGCAGACAGCGGCTGCGGGAGCAGCGAAGCAAGCGGCATGCACACTGCGCGCATGCTTGGGCATGTGGTGGGACGGACGCGAGGCGTGGGGGCATGGCGCCGAGTAGTGGCACGGGTTGAGCGCGCCACGGCTCCGGGCGGCGACAGAGCAGATCGCAGCAACGCAGCGGGCGAGGCAAACGATGGGCAAGCGCGGGCGCCGAGACGGGCGTGGAAGAGGCGATGCAGGCGCGTCTTGCAGCGTGGACGCAGGGCGGATGGTGTGCGGCGCAGCGGGAGGAGAGCTCCAGCCACGGCGGACTGCGGAGCCGAAGCTCGCGGGTAACGGTGCTACGGCGACTACGGCGACGAGGGAAAGAGGGAACGGGGTGGTGCTCACCGAGCAGGCGCAAGGATGCCCATCGAGTGGCTTAGGAGCAGCAGAGGTGGCCGGTGTCGTCGTGTATCACGCCCAATATGCGACCCTATCCAAAAGGAACTCGAAGGTCCCACCAAGGATAGACCCGCATATTGAAACGCTTTTGCAAGGTGGATATCATTACATCAACATTACATAATAGATGGGGATACATACATAGGGCACAAATGCAACAAGAATACATCTACATCATATACAAGATCGATATCCGACTACGGATGAAAGATAAACAGAAGCTCAAACGACATCCACCCTGCTAGCCCAGGCTACCGACCTGGAACCTATCCCCTGATCGAAGAAGAAGCAGAAGAAGAACTCCAATACAAGCAAACATCGCTCTCATGTCAAGATCATCGCAAAACCTGTACCTGCAACTGGTGGTGTAGTAATGTGTGAGCCACGAGGACTCAGCAATCCCATTACCATGGGTATCAAGACTAGCAAAGCTTAAAGGGAACGGAAGGGGTAAAGTGGTGAGGTTGCAGCAGCGACTAAGCATATATGGTGGCTAACCAACGCAAATGAGAGCGAGAAGAGAAACAAAGGAACGGTCGTCAACTAGTAATGATCAAGAAGTGATCCTGAACTCCTACTTACGTCAGACATAACCCAGTAACCGTGTTCTCCTTTCGATCAACCCCGAAAAGAGACACTCACGGTTACGCACACGATTGGTGTATTTTAATTGAGATCAACTTCGGGTTTTCTACAACCGGACATTAACAAATTCCCATCTGCCACATAACCGCGGGCACGGCTTTCGAAAGTTCAAACCCTGCAGGGGTGTCCCAACTTAGCCCATGATAAGCTCTCGCGATCAACGAAGGATATTCCTTCTCCCGGAAGACCCGATCAGTCTCGAATCCGGCTACAAGACATTTCGACAGCAATAAAACAAGACCAGCAAAGCCGCCCGATGCGCCGACAATCCCGATAGGAGCTGCACATATCTCGTTCTCAGGGCAACACCGGATGAGACATCCTACGAGTAAAACCAAACCTCGAGTTGCCACGAGG
This sequence comes from Aegilops longissima, assembly GCA_021605205.1. Lineage (NCBI taxonomy): Eukaryota > Viridiplantae > Streptophyta > Magnoliopsida > Poales > Poaceae > Aegilops > Aegilops longissima. Next base: position 309,150,895 of record CM038679.1, on the reverse strand, counting down.
GGGCCCCGCAGTCTACTCGGTTCGGGCCAGCACTTAGAGAAGCACTGGTCGGGGGGCTAAATAAAGATGACCCTTGGGTTAATTATTCCCAAGGGAAATATAGGCGGTGGTGAGGCAAATAGTAAAACCAAAGTTGGGCCTTGCTGGAAAAGTCTTATTCAAAGCGAACTGTCAAGGGGGTCCCATAAATCACCCGACCGCGTTAGGGACGCAAAATCCGGGAACATAATACCGATATGACGGAAACTAGGGCGGCAAGAGTGGAACAAAACACCAGGCATAAGGCCGAGCCTTCCACCCTTTACCAAGTATATAGATGCATTAATAATATAAGGAATATTGTGATATCCCAACAAGTAAACATGTTCCAACAAGGAACAACATCTCCATGTTCCAAGAAGGAACAGACTTCATCTTCACCTGCAACTAACAACGCTATAAGAGGGGCTGAGGAAAGCGGTAACATAGCCAAACAACGGTTTGCTAGGAAGGGTGCAAAAAGGTTAGAGGCTGACATGGCAATTGGGATGGCTTGATAAACAGGTAATAGGTAGCGCAGCATAGCGAAAGAACGAGGCAACTAGCATAGCAATGATAGTAGTGAGATCCAGGGTAGCGGTCATCTTGCCTGAAATCCCGCAAGGAAGAAGAACGAGTCCATGAAGAAGACGAACGGATGAAGCCGAACCAAGCGTAGACGAACGAATCCTCACGATCGCAACGAAACAGGAACTAACAAGAAGAAGCACACAACATAGTAAACACACCACACATGAACAAGGCATGATGCATAAACAAGCATGATGCATGACAAGGCTACAGGAAGCTACTCATGGCAAGAGATGATGCAAACAAGAACAACACATCAAGGCAAGTTCAAATGAGGCCGGAAACAACACATAACAATTCCGGTAAGTCCTCAATGCAAAATTCGAAATTGGTCCAGATCTGGATAAACCTTATGTTCAAGTTGTTAAACAGCAAGTTAAGATGCACCACGATGATCTACACGAAATTCTAGTCAAGTTACATATAAAGTTCATTAGATTCGGAGCTACGGCCTAGAAGACATGAGCAAAACAAGTTGAGCATGGCATTGATGCAAAATGCATACAAACATCAAGCAAACCACCTCAAAACATGGATGCAACATGATAATATGAAATTACATGCAAAATCAAGCAAGTTTCATATAGAGCACACTCAAAACGGAGCAACGGTTCAACACATACACCCTATACAAGTCATGACAACAATCTGCCCAAAACAGCAACTAGGCATATTGCAAGCATCAAAACAACAAGCTACAGCATCTCAACATAATAACAAAAGGCATGGGCATGATGTACAGGTAAAGCATTACAAAACATGAACACTGAGCTATCTCCAGAAATGACTAGAACATGCTCAAAATGACATGGCAAGATAGCAAGTAATAACAGTTTCAGACTTAGCAGAAATTAACATCAGGTTGCAATGTTTAGAGCTATGAAACAACATGTTACAGGAACTTAACATGGCAAACAAAGGCATGGCATGAATCTACTCAAAGCATAGAACAAAAGTCCTTTAATGACCATAAGCCAAAAAGGATCAGAAAATATAGTAACACCCATGTCAATATTGAAAGTTTCGTTAACAGATTCAGCAACATGGCATGTCAAAAACTGATAACAAGTAGGCATGTTTACAAGCTCAATGCACTCACTACAGAGCCTTATATGATAAACTAAGCATACATACATCAAGAAGACATGGCATAGAAGACATACATGCCAAGAACAATAACATAGCATACATGGATCAACCACAACAACCTTGGCAAAATTGAATAACATGTAAACAATCTGCCAGGAACATTTTGAAGGAAAAGTAGAGCTCGATTGACTCAAGCTATGGCACTCCATAATTGCAACCAAGGGCATGGGTGGACAGATCAAAAACATGTTTAACAAAACATCCTTACTGAAGTATCTCAAAATATGCATGGATCTCTCGGTAGCATCAAGTTAACATGGCATCAAAATAACAGCAAAACAGGGCTGAAATCAGCAACAACAAGACACCTAGTTTGCATGCTTGTGCTAGTCACCACATAGATCACAAAAATACATGGCATACACCCCTGGAAAAATGGCATGGCATATTACAAAACACATGTAGGACTCAAGTCCATAGGATGCACACATCAATCATGGCAAAAATGACAAAAGTGCATGTTCTGATAAAAATCAGAAACTCACATCACATAGCACTCTTCTAACAGCATTTCGGGCATCAAGATGAGCTCAAATGAAAATGAAGCAATGAGATGAAATGATCTACTCTTCGAGACGAACATTTTGACATATTACACGCGCAAAACGGAGCTACATGCATGGAGATATAATAGGTCAAAGTATGCAACATTTTATGAGTTTTTAAGGACTTAGCCGATTCTGAAAAAAAAACAGACGGGCACTATATAGGTATAACGTGCACTGGTCGGGGTTTTAGGTGGGCTCACCCATGGGCTGAGCCCAGAAGTGGAGAGGAGGCAGGCCGGCTTGGGCTGGGCCTTGGGGAGGCCGAGCTGGGCCGAGGAGGGGTCGCGGGCCCATGAGGATGTGGCGTCCTCCTCCGTGCGCCTGCAGACAGGAAGGCAGAGGCGGCAGCGACGGCAAGACGCCGCCGAGGGCGCAGAGACGCCGGGGAGGTCGAGGGGTGCTGGGGACGACCGGATCCGGTCGCTCCGGACCCGTCCCGGCCGGATCCGGCAGCAATTCGCGACGGGGCGGCGGCGAGGAAAACTCCGGCGGCGGCTCCTGCGGGGAGAGAGAGAGAGAAATGTGAGAGAGAGAGACGACGGAGAGAGAGGGAGAAAGGCGGAGGAGCAGAGGGACGGGTCGGCTGGAGGTCGCCGGCGGTCGGCTCGCTGGCCTTGGAGCAGCGAGAGCTTCGCGAAGGGTGCGGGGAGCGAGCGCCCCACGCTGGGCGACGGCTTGGGCTCGCCTGGCCAGATGGGCTCAGCGGGCCCGATGGGCTTCAGGCGGGCTGGCGCGGTGGTGGCGCTGGGACGACGTGGGGAGGACAGTGGCAGCCGGGCATTGGCTGCAAAGGCGAGGGCTGATGTGGCGCGCTCGGCTTGGCCGGCACACGGTGATGGGCGCCAAGTGGCGGAGGAGGCTGGGGCGCGGAAATGGAGGTGGGAGGGCGGCTGCAGGTTGGAGGCGCGAAAAAGAGGAGGAGGGGGGTAGGACGACCAGATTTGGAAGGAGGGGGGTAGGCTGCCCAAAATGGACAAGGGGCGTCCATTTATAGCACATAGCTAGGGTTTTGGGGGTTTTGGGGCCCTACGATCGCGATCGTGCGGCTCCGGACAGAGGGGGGACTAGGTGGGCTGCGAAGAGAGGCCTCGGGATGAGAGGAGAGAAGAGAAGTGAGGCCCGGTGACTGTTCCGGAGACCGAAACGTCCGACGAAGGTACCTGCAGCGGTACCGCTATGTTTAACGGTTGGGCAGTCAAACGGACTCCGAATGCGACGAAACTTGACAGGCGCTCTGTCTACACTATAATAAGACCGCATGCCAAGTTTTGACTCATTCCGAGAACATTTTTCGGCCACTCGCGAAACGAGGTAAAAGGGGGCGCCGGGAGACATAGGAGTGCCGGATTGCAAAACGGACAACGGGGAAAATGCTCGGATGCATGAAACGAACACGTATGCAAAATGAAATGCACATGATGACATGATATAAAATGCAGATGATGACATGGCAAAGAGAGACACGCAAGCACATGACATGACAACGACGGCGAATAACTGGCAGACACCTGGCGCATCGAATCCGGGGCGTTACAACACTCCTCCACTAACAAGAGATCTCGTCCTGAGATCTTAGGACCGAGACGGAAGAGAAAAAGGAGATGAGGTGAAACAAAAACTCAAGAGAAGAAGCAAAGAATCGAGAGCACTCGAGAAGAAGAGAGGAACGACGAGAGTGACGAGAATCGAAGGCTCACGGAATCAGATAGACTATGAAACAACTCGTTCTAACCGGAGTGGTTAGAATGAGAAAAGAAACGAATAAGACTGAAAGGATTTAGGCAGCACACCGGTTGAACAAGGAAAGAGTTGGAACTGAGTTTGACAAAATGGAACGATAGTTGACGAGAGGAACAACACAATGCCTCCGGAAGAATTGAAAGAATTGAATGAAAAGAACGGATAAGAATATGACAACTTGTGCCACGAATGAAATTGAAAGCAATCTTAGAAGAAAAGATTGAATAGAGTTGATGAGAAAATTCAACAACGAAAAGAATAAGCTTTATGTGGACTTATGGATAACATCTCAAAATTATGAGGTGATAACCTACCACAACGGAAAAGATTAAATAGCTGAGGAGAACGAAGAAATGCAAAACTCCACTTTGAAAGGATATGGAGGATTAATTGCACTTTGAGATGCAAGAAGGAAGATACTTCAGCTCCTTGAAGAAGAATCTTGATGAACTCTTGAAGAATGAATTAAATCATGAAGAACAACCGTGAAGAACTCCGGTAACAAAAGGATGACGAGATAAAATGAAGGATGAAAGAATAAGATGAGCCTTGCGATGATTTAGATGGAGGTTCCGACGAAATGGCCGAGAAAATTGAACTCCGGAAAAGAAAAGATGAAAAGACTTGGAACTAGAATTTATTCATTAAGAACAAACTCCAAAGAAAAAGATCAATCACTTGGATGAAATAAGAATAAGATTTATTGTATACTTATCCTTCATCAAATTAAATTGATGACCACCAATGGATTTCGCATCTTACTTATTCTTCTTGAAAAAGGATTGAGAAGGTATAGCACAAAACTTGAGAGAGTCTTCATGAACCACCGGTAGGATTGGAAAGAACGAATGAATTAAAATGATAATCAAGGAAAAAGAATCTTGAACGAGCCACCGTAAGAATTCGAAAATGACTGATGAAAGAGAATGAATCACCGGACAGAATTAGAAAAGCACAAAGATACTTGAGGGAATTTAGAGAAAAGAGATCGAAGAGATTGCGAACTGAATAACGAATGCTTGAACGAAGCACCGGAAGAATATTGAGACGAACGAAGCTGAAAACTTGGGACGAGGAAATCTTCTGAAAAGATGGCCTCCGGATGATCGAGACGGAAAACAACTCCTGAAATACTCCGGATGGATGAAAAGAATTTGCACGATTGAAAACAATTAGATAGGATAACATCGAGCTAGAACCATGAAACTCCGGGGGAACGGACAAGATTTTTAAGAAAAAAATCTACGACGGTCTTCAAAGCTGATAAAGACGACGAGAAACAACACCAAAATTATTGATACTCCGGAAGAAATAAAAAACACAGAGGTTGAGCCAACAGTGAAAAGAATTGAAAGCGATCTTGGAGAAGGCATGTGACTGATGAAATTCATTCTTATGTCACACTTGAAAAGAATTGGGAATAGCTCCGGGGAAATTAAAAGAGTCAGGTAAGATCCTGGGAAAGACCTGTGGGTTAGGGCCCACTAAAAGAAAACACCGTTGGAAAGGATTGTTGAACAGATAGATGATGCACCGGAAGAACTGAAATATTTGACTGAAGTGACAACCTCGAATTAATTCGAACACAGACGAATCCCCTGAGATGACTTGAGCACTCGGGAAGGATAAACTGGCGAGAGGGGAACGAGCAAAGGGAAATATTTGAGCTGAGGGAAAGAATACGATCGACAACGACAAACTTGAATGGAGTCCACCGGAGAAGAAAAAGAGATGATGAATTTCAAACGAGACGATAATTCACCGGTTGAAATAATTGACGAAGGACTGATGAGGCTCCACACGAATGAAATTGATGGTCGAAACAGACTCAGGCTCCGGAAAGAAAAAGGGTGGGGGGACGGGAAAAACACAGGCGACTGGAAGGGGAAAACGACGAATATCTTGACGAGAAAAAACCAGTTGAAATCATTGAGGAGAGAGAGCAAAGACCTCGCACGAGTAGGATGGATACTCGATTACGGACTCCGGTTCCGAGAAGAAGAAGGGAGGCGGTGGGAAAAACAAGGACAACCGGACAAGGAAAACAACGACGCCGGAGGAAGAACTGAGGATTGAACTTGCAAAACAAAGAGGGTCGAATCACCATGACGAGAAATGCACCGGATAAAAAGAGCTGAGGAACAACTACCGGAAAACCAACTGCGTGATCCTAAAGAAAAAAAAATTTGAAGGGGAAGAGAAGTAGTTCAAAACACCTACGTCAAGATTCCTTACCAGAGCGACGAAGGGGCTGAGGAGTAAAAAGAATTCCTACTCTCCGATATAACTAGACTCGGAAAACAGTTTTCTTCTAGACTCAACAACGGCCAAACTACACGATCAATCAAGGGGGCTCCTAAGGTCGGTCGAGGCTCTGATACCAACTTATCACGCCCAATATGCGACCCTATCCAAAAGGAACTCGAAGGTCCCACCAAGGATAGACCCGCATATTGAAACGCTTTTGCAAGGTGGATATCATTACATCAACATTACATAATAGATGGGGATACATACATAGGGCACAAATGCCACAAGAATACATCAACATCATATACAAGATCGACATCCGACTACGGATGAAACATAAACAGAAGCTCAAACGACATCCACCCTGCTAGCCCAGGCTACCGACCTGGAACCTATCCCCTGATCAAAGAAGAAGCAGAAGAAGAACTCCAATACAAGCAAACATCGCTCTCACGTCAAGATCATCGCAAAACCTGTACCTGCAACTGGTGGTGTAGTAATCTGTGAGCCACGAGGACTCAGCAATCCCATTACCATGGGTATTAAGACTAGCAAAGCTTAAAGGGAACGGAAGGGGTAAAGTGGTGAGGTTGCAGCAGCGACTAAGCATATATGGTGGCTAACCAACGCAAATGAGAGCGAGAAGAGAAACAAAGGAACGGTCGTCAACTAGTAATGATCAAGAAGTGATCCTGAACTCCTACTTACGCCGACATAACCCGAAACCGTGTTCTCCTTCGATCAACCCCAAAAGAGACACTCACGGTTACGCTACGATTGGTGTATTTTAATTGAGATCAACCGGGTTTTCTACAACCGGACATTAACAAATTCCCATCTGCCACATAACCATGGCACGGCTTTGAAAGTTCAAACCCTGCAGGGTGTCCCAACTTAGCCCATGATAAGCTCTCGCGATCAACGAAGGATATTCCTTCTCCCGGAAGACCCGATCAGTCTCGGAATCCGGCTACAAGACATTTCGACAGATTAAAACAAGACCAGCAAAGCCGCCCGATGCGCCGACAATCCCGATAGGAGCTGCACATATCTCGCTCAGGCAACACCGGATGAGACATCCTACGAGTAAAACCAAACCTCGAGTTGCCACGAGGGGCCCCATGATCTACTCGGTTCGGGCCAGCACTTAGAGAAGCACTGGTCCGGGGGCTAAATAAAGATGACCCTTGGGTTAATTACTCCCAAGGGAAATATAGGTGGTGGTGAGGCAAATAGTAAAACCAAAGTTGGGCCTTGCTGGAAAAGTCTTATTCAAAGCGAACTGTCAAGGGGGTCCCATAAATCACCCGACCGCGTTAGGGACGCAAAATCCGGGAACATAATACCGATATGACGGAAACTAGGGCGGCAAGAGTGGAACAAAACACCAGGCATAAGGCCGAGCCTTCCACCCTTTACCAAGTATATAGATGCATTAATAATATAAGGAATATTGTGATATCCCAACAAGTAAACATGTTCCAACAAGGAACAACATCTCCATGTTCCAACAAGGAACAGACTTCATCTTCACCTGCAACTAACAACGCTATAAGAGGGGCTGAGCAAAGCGGTAACATAGCCAAACAACGGTTTGCTAGGAAGGGTGCAAAAAGGTTAGAGGCTGACATGGCAATTGGGATGGCTTGATAAACAGGTAATAGGTAGCGCAGCATAGCGAAAGAACGAGGCAACTAGCATAGAAATGATAGTAGTGAGATCCAGGGTAGCGGTCATCTTGCCTGAAATCCCGCAAGGAAGAAGAACGAGTCCATGAAGAAGACGAACGGATGAAGCCGAACCAAGCGTAGACGAACGAATCCTCACGATCGCAACGAAACAGGAACTAACAAGAAGAAGCACACAACATAGTAAACACACCACACATGAACAAGGCATGATGCATAAACAAGCATGATGCATGACAAGGCTACATGAAGCTACTCATGGCAAGAGATGATGCAAACAAGAACAACACATCAAGGCAAGTTTAAATGAGGCCGGAAACAACACATAACAATTCCGGTAAGTCCTCAATACAAAATTCGAAATTGGTCCAGATCTGGATAAACCTTATGTTCAAGCTGTTAAACAGCAAGTTAAGATGCACCACGATGATCTACACGAAATTCTAGTCAAGTTACATATAAAGTTCATTAGATTCGGAGCTACGGCCTAGAAGACATGAGCAAAACAAGTTGAGCATGGCATTGATGCAAAATGCATACAAACATCAAGCAAACCACCTCAAAACATGGATGCAACATGATAATATGAAACTACATGCAAAATCAAGCAAGTTTCATATAGAGCACACTCAAAACGGAGCAACGGTTCAACACATACACCCTATACAAGTCATGACAACAATCTGCCCAAAACAGCAACTAGGCATATTGCAAGCATCAAAACAACAAGCTACAGCATCTCAACATGATAACAAAAGGCATGGGCATGATGTACAGGTAAAGCATTACAAAACATGAACACTGAGCTATCTCCAGAAATGACTAGAACATGCTCAAAATGACATGGCAAGATAGAAAGTAATAACAGTTTCAGACTTAGCAGAAATTAACATTAGGTTGCAATGTTTAGAGCTATGAAACAACATGTTACAGGAACTTAACATGGCAAACAAAGGCATGGCATGAATCTACTCAAAGCATAGAACAAAAGTCCTTTAGTGACCATAAGCCAAAAAGGATCAGAAAATATAGTAACATCCATGTCAATATTGAAAGTTTCGTTAACAGATTCAGCAACATGGCATGTCAAAAACTGATAACAAGTAGGCATGTTTACAAGCTCAATGCACTCACTACAGAGCCTTATATGATAAACTAAGCATACATACATCAAGAAGACATGGCATAGAAGACATACATGCCAAGAACAATAACATAGCATACATGGATCAACCACAACAACCTTGGCAAAATTGAATAACATGTAAACAATCTGCCAGGAACATTTTGAAGGAAAAGTAGAGCTCGATTGACTCAAGCTATGGCACTCCATAATTGCAACCAAGGGCATGGGTGGACAGATCAAAAACATGTTTAACAAAACATCCTTACTGAAGTATCTCAAAATATGCATGGATCTCTCGGTAGCATCAAGTTAACATGGCATCAAAATAACAGCAAAACAGTGCTGAAATCAGCAACAACAAGACACCTAGTTTGCATGCTTGTGCTAGTCACCACATAGATCACAAAAATACATGGCATACACCCCTGGAAAAATGGCATGGCATATTACAAAACACATGTAGGACTCAAGTCCATAGGATGCACACATCAATCATGGCAAAATGACAAAAGTGCATGTTCGATAAAATCAGAAACTAACATCACATAGCACTCTTCTAACAGCATTTCGGGCATCAAGATGAGCTCAAATGAAAATGAAGCAATGAGATGAAATGATCTACTCTTCGAGACGAACATTTTGACATATTACACGCGCAAAACGGAGCTACATGCATGGAGATATAACAGATCAAAGTATGCAACATTTTATGAGTTTTTAAGGACTTAGCCGATTCTGAAAAAAAAAACAGACGGGCACTATATAGGTATAACGTGCACTGGTCGGGGTTTTTGGTGGGCTCACCCATGGGCTGAGCCCAGAAGTGGAGAGGAGGCAGGCCGGCTTGGGTTGGGCCTTGGGGAGGCCGAGCTGGGCCGAGGAGGGGGTCGCGGGCCCATGAGGATGTGGCCGTCCTCCTCCCGTGCCCGCACGGACAGGAAGGCAGAGGCGGCAGCGAAGGCGCACGCGGGCGAGGGCGCAGAGACGCCGGGGAGGTCGAGGGGCGCTGGGGACGACCGGATCCGGTCGCTCCGGACCCGTCCCGGCCGGATCCGGCAGCAACTCGCGACGGGGCGGCGGCGAGGAAAACTCCAGCGGCGGCGGCTGCTGCGGGGAAGAGAGAGAGAGAAAACGTGAGAGAGAGAGAGACGACGGGAGAGAGAGGGAGCAAGGCAGAGGAGCAGAGGGACGGGGTCGGCTGGGAGGTCGCCGTGGCGGCTCCGGCTGGCGTGTGGAGCAGCGAGGCTCGCGAGCGGGTGCGGGAGCAGCGCCCCACGCTGGCGGCGGCGGTGGGCTCGCCCGGCCCAGATGGGCTCAGCGGGCCCGATGGGCTTCAGGCGGGCTGGCGCGGTGGAGGCGCTGGGACGACGTTGGGAGGACAGGTGGCAGCCGGGCATTGGCTGCAGGGGCGCTGGGCTGATGTGGCGCTCCGGTTGGCGAACTGCAGTGATGATGGGGGCGCCAAGTGGCGGGAGGAGGCTGGGGGCGGAAATGGAGGTGGGAGGCGGCGGCTGCAGGTTGGAGGCGCGGAAAAAGAGGAGGAGGGGGGGTAGGACGACCAGATTTGGAAGGAGGGGGGTAGGCTGCCCAAAATGGACAAGGGCGCCCATTTATAGCACATAGCTAGGGTTTTGGGGGTTTGGGGGCCCTACGCTCGCGATTGTGGGGCTCCGGACAGAGGGGGAACTAGGTGGGCTGCGAAGAGAGGCCTCGGGCTGAGAGGAGAGAAGAGAAGTGAGGCCCGGTGACTGTTTCGGAGACCAAACGTCCGACGAAGGTACTGCAGCTGTGATGTACCGTTATGTTTAACGGTTAGGCGATCAAACGGACTCGAATCGACGAAACTTGACAGCGCCTGTCTACACTATAATAAGACCGCATGCCAAGTTTTGACTCATTCCGAGAACATTTTTCGGCCACTCGCGAAACGAGGTAAAAGGGGGCGCCGGGAGACATAGGAGTGCCGGATTGCAAAACTGACAACGGGGAAAATGCTCGGATGCATGAAACGAACACGTATGCAAAATGAAATGCACATGATGACATGATATAAAATGCAGATGATGACATGGCAAAGAGAGACACGCAAGCACATGACATGGCAACGACGGCGAATAACTGGCAGACACCTGGCGCATTGAATCCGGGGCGTTACATCGTGCTTCTTGGGCGACCCGAGGAGGAAGAAACTTCAATCCGGCGCTGCAGCATGAGGAGCTCCAACGGGTGGCACCAGTTGATGCCGCGGAAGACGACGAAGCGGACAGACGCGGTCCTAGGCGGTGGGGAGGCATGGTGGCCGCGGTAGGACGAGATGACCGGCGACGCGGGCGCACGACGAAGTGGATCTGGACCGCGAAGGAGTGACGAGGGAGAGAGGGGGCGTGGGAAAAATATCTACGCAGGGGGAGTGGAGCTGACGAGGCCGAGAGGGGGAAGGGCGCCTGCCTTATGCCCTCGCCGACGCTGACGAGGTGGTTCGGTGGTGCGTCGCTCCTGTCGCGACCGCGCCAGGGGAACAGGGGGAGTAGGCGACCGGTGGGGGCTAGGTGGGCCAGCTGGCTGAGCCGGGCCGAGGCCCAGGGGCTTCTCTTATTTATTTAACCTTTTGGATCTCTTGTCTTTTTTTAATTACATTTCTATTTTCCTTTTAGTTTATTTTATTTATTTATTTTAGTTTTGTAAAACATAATTTTTAGCATCTAAATTAGTAGTAATAATTAGGACACTGCCACAAAAGTTTAACACTACAATAAAATAGATTTGTATTTGTTTTATTATTAAAGGCATTTAATAATTGCTTTTAGCCCCTGTTTTAATTAGTTAAGGGCATTAAACCACTTCGCAAAGATGTTGGTTCACAGCCATAATTAGTTATGCAATATTTGCCACACTTTGCACATTTTAGTTTGCATGTTTGAGAATTTTAAATTTTGACTTTAATTTGAATTTGGAATTTGAACTGTGTTTGAATGCAAAGGGGGATTAGTAATAGTAAGAGTGATGACATGGCACCATTAACATGGGATTACTGTAGCTTAATTATCCGGACGTCACAATTCTCCTCCACTACAAGAAATCTTGTCCCGAGATTTAACGGGTGTAGTAAGGGGGAAAGACTCGGGAAGGACAGAGTTCAACACAAGATAGGTACCTGGGGCTATCTCAGTGAGCGTGGCATAGAGGCATCTCGAGTTCAACACAAGTGTGCTAGGCATGACATCACCTTACCGGGTCATACAAGGACCAATGTTATAACTCTTGAAAGTATGCTCCAACCAACATATCCGACCGAGGTTCAGATCTGATTGGTGTTATGATACCTCAGACTCAAGATGCCCGAGAAGAAAAGGTGCAAAACAAATGGACGAGATGACATGGTAAGATTCTCGAGAAATGTACAATGGAAGCGAGTTCCGAAACAAGAGTTCATCATTAAACCAAGGGGAGGGTGAGGAGTCGGCTGATGGACTCAGCGACATATCATCGAGATTTCCAAAAAATGGATTTCCACAATTATGTGAACAAGAAGATAACATTTGTCATATCAAATGATATAATGATGTATGCTCGAGGAAAAACATACACACTTAAACATTGGTTGAAAGTTGCACCCGAAATATGGGCTCAGGGTGCATGCTGAAGTTAGAATGGTGATCCAATAACCAATAGTCTAAGAACGATCTGTTGACCATTAACTTGAAAGCAATAGGGTCTCTAGAAGTTTTGAATTCACACATCATAGTTCAATTGTCGGTTTTCCGATTAGAAACAACACGGGGACCAAGGAATGAACGGAGATGGCAGGAAGTATCACTTGTACCAAGAATGCATAAGAGGTGGTAAAATTCCCATGACATTCTTGACATAAAAGGTGGTAATACTCAAAGGTAGAAGACAACATAAGCTGTATAGCAAGGAACTCAAGGTATAACACAAAACACGATCAAGTTTGTGTTGGAGGGAAGTAAATAAGTGGTCGATGACAACACAAATCATCGAGGGCAAGGATGGTATTTCTCATCATGAACTCAATTGATATACATGAAGAGCTCCGAATGCTGATGATGATCACGACACATTTGTCGAGAGGTTTCATGAAGATATAATCGCTCATCGACGATGACATCAAGTCGAAGGAATGATGAAGCGAAAGGTTATTGAAACGACGGGTACGACACAAATTCGAAATCAAGCTTGTTGTTCAAGGTGAAATGGTATGACGAGGAAAATCAACGTAAGCTTAGCTCATAGTCGAAAATTATGCTCCGGGAAAAAGGACCAGGTAGCATGGTTAAAATCAGCATGATACTGATATAGCCGATCAGGCTAGGAATGACTTGAAGGATTATTAAACTCATAGGCAATGATAATTACTTAGGTTTATCGAACCGGAATGTGGAATTGGTTCAGATATCGGTGTTCTCGGTTGATGACAACCCAGAACCCGGGAAAATTGGAATGGGTGAGAAATAACGGTTGATGAAGAACCCATAAGAAGTTATGTAGTTCCATGATATTCTCAAGATATCATACTCGACGGTAGATCCAAGTAGAGGTTGGACAGGTGCAATGATCTGCAGAAGACAAGTACTTAAACTTGTCCGAGAAATGGTTTTAAGGAGAAAATATGGTCGGGACCACGATTGCAAAGGGATCAATTCACAGCCACGAGATGATACTATATCCAGGGGTAATTATTTTTACGAGAAGCTTCCATGATAAGATCTGCATTGTGTCCATGGGCATGAACACAAAGGTTAAAGGTCGACCCCCACTTCTTCAATGCATAACCTTCCATTCACTTCTCATGTTTAAAAAAATGACGTTAGTGTTGAAAATTTTACCTGGTGCAATACCAGATAAGTATGACCCGTGAAATCTTTTGGGTGCACACGGATTAAGGAAGGCATAGGTTCAACCCATGAGGGCATCTTACGAACATATACCACAGGTTTCAAGAGTAAATATTACCAGCTCAAAAGCAGAGCATGGCTCACAAAGCAGAGGATACAATTTACCAAAGGCATTATATACCCATGGAAAGGCTCGCGATGTTATACAATATGAAGGACACTGTCGGGTAAAATCCAACAAAGGAACCGATGGTCCTCAAGGGATCTGATGTGAGCATCGATACTCTACCAGAGGAAGAAGAATGCAAGGAGATCTGATTATAGAAACAACTGACTAATTCAAAGCTCAAATGCAAAACAATTATGATTTACAAATCAAGGGATCACAAGAAACGCTCTGATCAAGGATGGATAAGTTGAGTAGGCTTAGGGGTACAATCGATGGCAATTTGATTGGTCGAGATCGAGCTCATGTTTAAAATGACGTCTGAGCCAGAAGGATGAATTCTAGGATCTGATTAAGGATTGCAACATTCGCAACATATTGAATCAAGGGACCCAAGATGATAAAGGCAAAGGACATCCATGAATATTGTTAGTCATTTGAAATTAACCAAAAATGCAGGCATACAAGCATTTCAAGAGCCATAGGCTAATGAGAATTCTCGAAAGATCGGATAGTATTTCGAAGAATTTTGCGAAACACATGAACAACTGGGAATGAGCTGACACTCGGTAAGAGCGAGAATTATCCGTAGTGGTATTCAAGTGGCAAAGAACTGCAAGGCAGTAGGCACAAAGTATTCTCGGAACAATAGAGAGAATTTTGGTGTATCTTGTAATAACAAGATCAACTGGGGAGGAATGTATGAACGACAAATGTAGGTAGTTATCCATAAGGATACATCGGTGGTAGGGAATTGTAAAAGCGATGGCACATAGTTTCAAGAGAACATCGTAGGGTGTCTTCAGAATCTTCTGGTGAAACAATCGATCATTCGGATCGAGGGGCTTTCTAGGAGAAAGTATTTACGAGAACCTAGAGTTGGAGTTAGTAAAATCATTTACCCCGAATAGAAGAAATGTTAGAGTACCAGAGTATAGGTTGAGGAATAAAAGATCCTACTACCACCCAATGGCGATGTGGGCCCGTAAGCCGCACAGCCATGTTAGTAAAACGGTTTTCATCGACTAGACTCAACTTCGGCCAAGGAGTGTGGAAGGGGGATTCCTACAGGCAGTCGGCTCTGATACCAACTTGTGACACCCCCGATTCAATCGTACACTAATCAAGCACGCAAATGTGTACGATCAAGATCAGGGACTCACGGGAAGATATCACAACACAAATCCAAAACATAAATAAGTCATACAAGCATCATAATACAAGCCAGGGGCCTCAAGGGCTCGAATACAAGTGATCGATCATAGACGAGCTAGCGGCAGCAACAATATCTGAGTATAGACATAAGTTAAACAAGTTTGCCTTAAGAAGGCTAGCACAAACTGGGATACAGATCGAAAGAGGCGCAGGCCTCCTGCCTGGGATCCTCCTAACTACTCCTGGTCGTCGTCAGCGGGCTGCACGTAGTAGTAGGCACCTCCGGTGTAGTAGGAGTCGTCGTCGACGGTGGCGTTTGGATCCTGGGCTCCAACATCTGGTTGCGACAACCAGGTAGAAGGGAAAGGGGAAAAAGAGGGAGAAAAGTAACCGTGAGTACTCATCCAAAGTACTCGCAAGCAAGGAGCTACACTACATATGCATGGGTATATGTGTAAAGGGCCATATCAGTGGATTGAACTACAGAATGCCAGAATAAGAGGGGGATAACTAATCCAGTCGAAGACTACGCTTCTGGCAGCCTCCGTCTTGCAACATGTAGAAAAGTGAAGAATGAAGTCCTCCAAGTAGCATCGCATAGCATAATCCTACCCGGCGATCCCCTCCTCGTCGCCCTCTTAGAGAGCGATCACCAGGTTGTATCTGGCACTTGGAAGGGTGTGTTTTATTAAGTATCCGGTTCTAGTTGTCATAAGGTCAAGATACAACTCCAAGTCGTCCTATTACCGAAGATCACGGCTATTCGAATAGATAAACTTCCCTGCAGGGGTGCACCACATAACCCAACACGCTTGATCCCATTTGGCCGGACACACTTTTCTGGGTCATGACCGGCCTCGGAAGACCAACACGTCGCAGCCCCACCTAGGCCAATAGGGAGGTCAGCACGCCGGTCTAAACCTAAGCGCACAGGGGTCTGGGCCCATCGCCCTTAGCACACCTGCACATTGCGAAGGCGCCCGAAAGAAGAACTAGCCCCCTTAATACAAGAGCATGCTTATGTTCCAATCCGGCGCGTGTCGCTCAGTCACTGACGTCACGAAGGCTTCAGCTGATACCACGACGCCGAGTGCCCATAACTGTTCCCGCGTAGCTGGTTAGTGCGTATAGGCTAGTGGCCAGACTCAGATCAAATACCAAGATCTCGTTAAGCGTGTTAAGTATCCGCGAACGCCGACCAGGGCCAGGCCCACATCTCTCCTAGGTGATCTCAACCTGCCATGTCGCTCTGCCTCAAAGTAACAGTCGGGGGCCGTCGGGAACCCAGGCCCACCTCTACCAGGATGGAGCCACCTGCCCCTTCAGCCCCCATCTCCGAACAGTATCATAAGTAATGAAACAGTATCAAGTATATAGCATATGCCCGTGATCACCTCCCGAAGTGATCACGGCCCAGTAGTATAGCATGGCAGACGGACAAGAGTGTAGGGCCACTGATGGAATACTAGCATCCTGTACTAAGAATTTATGATTGCAGGTAAGGGTAACAACTGTAGCAACAATGACAGGCTATCCAGCAGAATAGGATTAACGGAAAGCAGTAACATGTTACACTACTCTAATGCAAGCAGTAGATAGAAGGAATAGGCGATATCTGGTGATTAAGGGGGGGGGGGCTTGCCTGGTTGCTCTGGCAAGAGAAGGGTTCGTCGTCGATGTAGTCGATCACAGGGGTACCGGCAGAGGTCTCGGGGTCTACCGGAAAGAAGTAACGGAGGGGGAACACAATAAATAACAGAGCAATCAAAGCATCACAAAGCATAACATGGCAATACGCGGTGCTAGGGGTGACCTTACGCAGTACTGCGCATGTCGGTCGGAGCGGGAAAATATTCGGAAGTATTTTCCAGCTCCGGGAAATTATCGGTCAGATGAAACGGAGGGAAAAGTTCCATGTTCATCATGTTGGAGGTGTGTGATAGGTAAGTGAGTGGCATAGTCGGATTCGTCTAATTTTTCTGATCATCTTTTATATATAAATTATTTCGATCCAAGTTACGGATTATTTTATATGATTTTTCAAAGCTTGAAATATTTTCTGGATTTTTCTGCATTTATTTAATCGAATTGACCAAGTCAATTTGACTGGTCAAAAGGGGAGATGGTGGCCCACATGTCAATAGCTATACCTAAACAAATAACTAAAACTGGCTTAAATAAATGCGGGATCCACATGTAATAGGCTTAGACTAATTAATTAACCAACTAAGCTAAACTAAATTAGTTTAGACCTAATTAAACTAGGCCGGCCACACACGGCTGTGGCACAACCCACGCGCACACAGCGCACACACACAATGCTAGGGAGTAACTCTATTCCTTTTAAAACAAGATAGCATTTTGTGATTTTTGTAGGATTTAATCCATGCATTATCTGAAGCAGGTCCAATGAAACAAAATGAGGCTTGTTACGTCTACTTTCCGTTCATATAATTTTTATCCATGTTAGGACTTGTCTTATCTCTTTTTAGTGGCAGTTTAGAAGGCTAGTCATTGTAGAAATACAAAAGCTAGCTACTATTATAGTAACTGAATGTTACTGTAGCCGTGTAGCATAGCAGACAGCGGCTGCGGGAGGTGTCGTGGTTCTAAGTCTGACAGTAGAATGGGGGGTAGGTATGGAGAGGCAAGATCCTAGCTATGGAGTAGTTGTATACGCAAGGGATTTACGAGTTCAGGCCCTTCTCGGAGGAAGTAACAGCCCTACGTCTCGGAGCCCGGAGACGGTCGACTGGATTATCTGCGTATGTGTTACAGGGGTGCAAACCCTTCTACCGTGGAGGGGGTGGCTTATATAGACTGCGCCAGACCCCAGCCAGCCCACGTAGTAGAGGGTTTAAGGTGCGTTAAAGCTAGGCGTTCTTCGTAACGCCTTACATAAAGTGTCATTAAGGTCATAAAGACTATTTAACTACTGAGACCGCTTGGACACCGAGTGGCTCTTGGACTCTTGGTGGTCGAGTGGGTCTTCATAGTCGAAAGTGTCTTTGAATCTGTCGAGTGGAAGCCTACCAGGTCATTTGGAAGGCTGCTTCTCTTGTGAATGTCCTTGTGGAGGGTACCTTTGGGCAGGTCTATGACCCTACCCGTGTACATGACTTCATCATTAGCCCCGAATGGATCGAGGTTTGAGTGAGGAAGGAGTTGATAATCTTTCCGACCTGTTCTTCGTGTTGTGAGTACGTCTTACTCGGATCAACGACCTTTCAAAGTGATGGCATCAACTTCTCTTTTGATCGCCTTGATCCATTCTTCACGCTTGTCGAGTGAACTTTGTGAACTCGAGGATTTCGGCGGCGGATCTAAGGAAATCTGTTATCTGACGAGTTGCTCTGCGGTTAGCGGATTTCGCGGGATCCGAATTTTGGGAAGCGCGCGAAGCAGAGAAACCATGGCACTCGGATGGGATAAGACGATGACGCCTCAATCCTCGCGCCGCCTTTTTTGCCACGTATCGTGCGCGCGCCTGTTGCCGGATCGTGACGGGATTGCGTGGGCCTACCGGTCAGCCACTCGGAAGCGACCCCATATAAAGCATTGGACCGGGCATTTTGAACAGTGCGTCCTCAGACTTCTCCTCTCTCCGCCTCCAAAACTTTCTCGCCACGCTCTCCGTCTGTCCAGCGCCGAAGCTCGGTACCTTTCTCGCCGGCGACCATGGTGAAGGACAAGACTGCCGCCCTGGAGCGGGTGAAGAAGACGGCGGCGAAGGCCAAGGGGAGAGCGCCCAGTCGGGCCAGTTCCTCTTCGCGGTCCAAGCTGCCGCAGGGCTGGGTCCAAGGAGACTGGATCCGGTCGACCATCACCGAGAAAGATCTCACCGATCTAGCCACCGAAGGACTGATCCCCCATGAGTCGGCGAGGCTTCCGGGCACGGAGTGGCAACCGCAGCCTAAAGAGGGTGAGTGCGTCCTCCTGGCCACCCACGTAGATAGGGGTTTTCGCCGCCAAATCCTTTTTTCCGGGGTTTCTGAACTTTTTGAGCGCAACTCCACCATTTCACCAAACTCCATTGTGTATCTTGCTGCTTCGTTTAGCTCTGCGAAATTTCTTGGGTTGTCGATCGCATTGGGGTCTTTTCAAGCACATATTCACTGTCGCTCTCAGACGGTGAAGAAAACGAGCCCAATTACGAGAGGACCCAAGTAATCCAAATGTGTGGGGACTCGGGTCCAGATGAGGGGAAGAGCGCCTTTCCAGCTATGACTCTCCCGACTCGGTTAGAGGGTGGCAGTCGACCTGGTTTTACTGCCAAGACCAGCCGACGTCGGGGCAGTCGACTGGGCTCCCTCCTTTCTCCATGAGTCGAGTGAACAAGCCATCTTCCCTGAAGGTGTTACCAGAGGAGAAGGCGCAAGTAAAGCTGCTGATGGAGCGTGTAGTCCAGCTTATTCGCGATGGGGTGACCGGCATGGATCTCCTGGAGGTTTTTCTCCGACGGCGTATTCAGCCACTCCAATACCGAGGTAATCTGATGTGGATGTACTCTGGTACGGATGATACCACTCGGGTCCATCCGGAGGAGGTTGATGACGCCATACTAGAGAAGTGGATGACTGCCATCACAGGAAATAAAGACAACCCTCGCGGAGCTAGGAGGATTCCACCACTCGACCAGAGTTACCAACCAGACAAGGTATCACCGCTTATCTCCGACTGTGATTCTGCTGCATTCATTCTGTTTTGATGTCAATTTCGTTGACTGACTTTCACCTTGTTTTGTTGTCTTCTAGGTCACCACTGAGATGTACTCGATGCCCAATGGGGCGCAGGAAACAGTCGAAGAAGAAGAAGGAAGTGGAGGTGAGAGTCCGGAGGAATGGGAGTCCAACGGCGAGGAGGATGAGGAGGATGATGGCTCTGATGATGAGGAGGAGGAGGAAGAAGAGGAGGAAGACATCGACCCTCCTCGCTCGGAGGGAAGGTCCAAGTTGGACGACGACCAGCGGCCGGGCGCGTAAAGCTGTTGTGCCCACCGGTCAGTCGACAAAGCGACCTAGGACAACTTCTCCCGCGCCGACTGAGAAGCCGCCGAAGCAACCTTGAGCGACGTCGTCAAAGCCGGTGAAGGCCCTGCCCAAGATGCGAATGGTCATCCCCACCATCTCCGGGTAACCAACAGAGCCTTGTATTTCCTTTTTCAACATGAGTGAACTTTTGGTCGACTTGATGACTGATCAGCCGACTCTTGAAATCTACAGCGCCGCTACCTCCGAGACTTCAGCCAAGCACGATGATCAGGAAATGGAGGATGCAGCCACTTCCAATCTTGGTAAGATCTCTGAGGTTTCACTTTTAGCCGACTGGAGCTTTTTAGTCGATTGGGCTTCCATGTTTACTTCTGGATCTCTCTTGTAGTTCCGCATCACGTCATTGATCTCCCCGATGATGACGAGGAAGTGCCATTGAGGAAGAGGAGGAACAAGAAAGTGCCTGCTGGCAAGGCTGCTCAAGTCGCGGCGACTCCTGAGACGCTGATTTCCGAGGGAGGCAACCCCACTCGGACTTCTGTATATTTTGATGTACCGCTGACAAGTGCCCGACCCACTTCGTCGACTGCTGAACCACCATCTCTCTTTGCTACACACCACGTCCCGAAAGACCAAGTAAGTGCTGCTAAGGAGGCCATACGCCAGGCAGGGATCATGATGGAGCAGGTGAAAGCGGCTCGAGAGGCAAGTCAGGCGGCCTATGATGCCAGTTCAGCTCTCTAGAGCAATGTCCAAGTAAGTCAGTCGTCGCTTGCTTTGTTAGGATATACTATCTGAAACTACTTTTTTCTGGAGATTTCCATATCTGTACACCCACTGGGTGTGTGTGTCGTTTGAACTTTTGTGGGGGCACGCTGAGTGCACCCACTGGGTGTAGTCCCCGAGACTTTGGTCGACTGCGTGCAGTCGGCTATGGTCTTTATGCTGTGATCTTCTTCACTCGACCTGGACGGACCAAGTCGAATGGAACTGTAAAACCGGTGGGGGCACGCTAAGTGCACCCACTGGGTGTAGTCCCCGAGACTATGGTCAACTGCGTGCAGTTGACTATAGTCTAAGGAACTGTTTTTTTTACTGCGGCTGACCGCTGACAACTAGCCATGTTTTTAGAATCATAACCTTTTTGCCTCTTTTGGTCGACTGATCGAACCAAATTGGTAAACCAGTGGCGGCACGCTGAGTGCACCCGCTGGGTGTAGTCCACGAGACTACTGTAGAATGTTTTTATTCGACCGTAGTCTTAGAAATGCTACTATTTTTCCTTAGTCACTCGGAAGTGATCTGTATTTGCTGTCTTTCGTTGGTTGACTCTTTGTAGAAATCTTCCGAGCTTGTGGCTCGCTATACTGAGTTAGAGAAAAAGCAGATTCAGCTCAACCTCGATTTGAAGCTTGCTCAGGAGAATTTGCAGAAGGCAAAGGATGAAGAAAAAGGTATGGTTGGTGAGAATTTTTGACGCTGCCTCTGTTTTTCTGCTCATTCTCAACTCTGTTCTCATTGTTGCTTTGCAGATAAACTGGAAGAGACTTTGAAGAAGAAGGACCTTGACCTTGCAGAGGCATAGAAGGCAGCTTTGGATAAAACAAAGCTCGCTGAAGAGAAGCTTGCCTCAGTCGACAAACTTGAAGATGAAAATGCCAAGCTGAAAGCCTCTCTTGACGCGGGTAACAAGGAAGTCAGTCGACTGAAGAACGACAAGAATGTTCTGTCTGACAAGGTTGGCCAGCTGGCGGGGAAGCGAAACGAGCTGGAGATTTATCTTGGATGGTTCGCCAAGAAGCTGTTTCTCATGCTTGAAGGTAATATCTTTTATCCAACTGTCTTGCTCTCACCGGCTCATCACATGATCTTCATTTTGAGTCTGAGTTGTGTTTTCAGAATTCTGCCAAAACTTTGAAGAAGAAACCAGTCGAGTGGAAACCAGCTTGGACCCCATCAACTCTCCTGTGAAGGACGAAGACGCTATGAATGTGCTCCGACTGGAGTCTCGTGTTGCTAGCATAGTGGATTATCTTGCTCGACTGAAAGTTTCCGTGTCGCGGATCGACTCGACTCTCTGGCCAGAACAGACTCTCCAGAATGATCTTGAATCCCTGATGACTCGACTGAATGAGATTCCAAGTCGAGTGCAAGAATGGAAAAAGTCATCTGCTAGGTGTGGTGCTGATGTTGCTCTATCTCTGGTTTGTGTCCACTGCAAAGAAGCACAAGAGGACAAGCTGGTGTCTCTCAAGGTTGCCAATACCAGGAAGCACGACTTCAGATCTTTCATGGAGACTTTCATCGCTGCTGCTACCCGTATTGCTGACGGAATCGACCTCGACCAGTTTGTTGTACCTTCCAGTCCTCCGCCGAAGGAGTAAAAAACTTCTAAGTCCCACTTTAAATTTGCCTCGGAATGCCGAGTGGTTTCTGTAACCGATAAACTTTAACAGGCTTAACGCCTGAGCGCCTTTGGATCCGTAGGAAATTTATCCGAACTTGGTTTTTCCTTTAACATGCTTTGCTTGCATTCGAGAGAACTTTATTCCTCATTCAGAAGATATTCCGTTGAAATTCCAATCGACTTGTGCTTCATTTATCCTGCAGGTAGAGGTGAAACACAGACTGCGACTGACCTTGTCATACTTACGGATCGGGACGAACCGCACGTTGTGCTTGTGGCGAAGCTCCGAAGGAGGAGGTAGCAGTCGACCTGCACCTCGTCGTCCTTGCGGATAGGGATGGACCGCACGTTGTACTTGTGGTGAAGCTCCGAAGGAGGAGGTAGCAGTCGACCTACACCTCGTCGTCCTTGCGGATTGGGATGGACCGCACGTTGTACTTGTGGCGAAGCTCCGAAGGAGGAGGTAGCAGTCGACCTGCACCTTGTAATCCTTGCGGATTGGGATGAATTCCTTACTTAGGCGAGCACTGGGCTGCAGCTAAGCCTCCGAGTGGGAGGTTTGCTCTCCACTCGGTAGGGTTTTTATTACTTAGGCGAGCACTGGGCTGCAGCTAAGCCCCCGAGTGGGAGGTTTGCTCTCCACTCGGTAGGATTTTTATTACTTAGGCGAGCACTGGGCTACAGCTAAGCCCCCGAGTGGGAGGTTTGCTCTCCACTCGGTAGGATTTTTATTACTTAGGCGAGCACTAGGCTACAGCTAAGCCCCCGAGTGGGAGGTTTGCTCTCCACACGGTAGGATTTCTATTACTTAGGCGAGCATTGGGCTGCAGCTAAGCCCCCGAGTGGGAGGTTTGCTCTCCACTCGGTAGGATTTTTATCACTTTGGATGTTTAAGGCGAATCCTTGGGCTGTTATAAGCCCCGAGTGGGAGGCTGGCTCACCACTCGGCAGGGTTTGAATACTTAGGCGAGTACTTGGACTGCAACTAAGCCTCCGAGTGGGAGGCTGGCTCGCCACTCGGTAGGATTTTGGATACTTAGGCGAGTACTTGGACTGCAGCTAAGCCTCCGAGTGGGAGGCTAGCTCGCCACTTGGTAGGATTTTGGATACTTAGGCGAGTACTTGGACTGCAGCTAAGCCTCCGAGTGGGAGGCTGGCTTGCCACTCGGTAGGATTTTGAATACTTAGGCGAAGCGGATTCGCAGCTAAGCCCCCGAGTGAGAGACCTGCTGCACTCGAAAGGATTTTTTTACAAACTTAGGCTAATCGGATTCATGACTAAGCCACCCACTGGGGTAATTTCAACAAAAAGCAATAACAATCACCGGGAAAATTATAACATTCTTGTCTTGGATAAACAAACTACAAAAGTACTTTTATTATATCTCAACCGAGTGAGTTTTTAAGTGTAAAGGGGCGGAGCAGCTCCGCTGTCCAAGTTGAGGCTCGCCGATCTGGCGATCGACGTTGTAGAGATGATATGCCCTGCTGTGGAGGACTCTCGTGACGATGAAGGGACCTTCCCAAGTGGGAGCAAGCTTGTGTGGTTTCTGTTGATCCACTCGGAGGACCAAATCTCCCTCTTGGAAGGCTCGACTCTTCAAATTTCTGGCATGGAATCGACGCAAGTCTTGCGGATAGATAGTCGAGCAGATCAAGGCCATCTCTCTCCTCTTCCAAGAGGTCGACTGCATCTTGCCGGGCTTGTTCCGCTTCTTCTTCAGAGTATAGCTCGACTCGAGGCGCATTGTGAAGCAGGTCACTCGGCAGAACTGCTTCAGCTCCATAGACCAGGAAGAATGGAGTTCTCCCAGTCGACCGATTAGGAGTGGTCCTCAATCCCCAGAGAACTGATGGAAGTTCGTCGACCCAAGCTCCTGCTGCGTGTTTGAGATCACGCATCAGCCGAGGTTTTAGCCCTTTGAGAATGAGGCCGTTTGCACGTTCTGCTTGTCCATTCGACTGAGGATGAGCCACTGAAGCATAGTCGACCCGCGTGCCTTGAGAGGCGCAGAAGGCTTTGAACTTGTCACTATCGAAGTTTGACCCATTGTCGGTGATGATGCTATGCGGAACTCCATATCTGAATATCAACTCTCTGATGAAACTGATAGCAGTGCATGCATCGAGGTTCTTGATGGGCTTGGCTTCGATCCACTTGGTGAACTTGTCGACTGCTACCGACAAATGGGTGAAACCGCTTCTACCAGTTCTGTCACGCCCAATATGCGACCCTATCCAAAAGGAACTCGACGGTCCCACCAAGGATAGACCCGCATATTGAAACACTTTTGCAAGGTGGATATCATTACATCAACATTACATAATAGATGGGGATACATACATAAGGCATACAATGCCACAAGAATACAACATCACATCATATACAAGAGATCAACATCCGACTACGGATGAAACATAAACAGAAACTCAAACGACATCCACCCTGCTAGCCCAGGCTGCCGACCTGGAGCCTATCCCCTGATCGAAGAAGAAGCAGAAGAAGAACTCCAAACAAGCAAACATCGCTCTCGCGTCATGATCATCGCATAACATGTACCTGCAACTGGCGGTGTAGTAATCTGTGAGCCACGAGGACTCAGCAATCCAATTACCATGGGTATCAAGACTAGCAAAGCTTAAAGGGAAAGGAAGGGGTAAAGTGGTGAGGTTGCAGCAGCGGCTAAGCACATATGGTGGCTAACATACGCAAATGAGAGCGAGAAGAGAAACAAAGGAACGGTCGTTAACTAGTAATGATCAAGAAGTGATCCTGAACTCCTACTTACGTCAGACATAACACAGAAACCGTGTTCTCCTCTCGATCAACCCCGAAAAGAGACACTCACGGTTACGCACACGGTTGGTGTATTTTAGAAGAGTTTGCTTCAAGTTTACTACAACCGGATATTAACAAATTCCCATCTGCCACATAACCGCGGGCACGGCTCTCGAAAGTTTATACCTGCAGGGTGTCCCAACTTAGCCCATGATAAGCTCTCGCGATCAACGAAGGATATTCCTTCTCCCGGAAGACCCGATCAGTCTCGAATCCGGCTACAAGACATTTCGACAACAATAAAACAAGACCAGCAAAGCCGCCGGATGTGCCGACAAATCCCGATAGGAGTCGATACACTCGTTCTCGTGGCACACCGGATGAGCAAGACGTCGGGTTGGCATAAACCCTGATTGCCCGGGGCGCCGGACATCGCCGGTTTGGACCAGCACTCGAAGGAGAAGCGCCCGGGGCTAAAATAAAGATGATCCTCGGGCTCCGAAACCCAAGGGAAAAAGGGCATAGGTGAGGCAAATGGTAAAACCAATGTTGGGCCTTGCTGAAAAGTCTTATTCAAAGCGAACTGTCAAGGGGTCCCATAAATCACCCGACCGCGTTAGGGACGCAAAATCCGGGAACATAATACCGATATGACGGAAACTAGGGCGGCAAGAGTGGAACAAAACACCAGGCATAAGGCCGAGCCTTCCACCCTTTACCAAGTATATAGATGCATTAATTAAATAAGATATATTGTGATAACCCAACAAGTAAACATGTTCCAACAAGGAACAACATCTCCATGTTCCAACAAGGAACAAACTTCATCTTCACCTGCAACTAACAACGCTATAAGAGGGGCTGAGCAAAGCGGTAACATAGCCAAACAACGGTTTGCTAGGAAGGGTGCAAAAGGTTAGAGGCTGACATGGAAATTTGGGAGGCTTGAGCAGCAAGTGATAGGTAGCGCAGCATAGCGATAGAACGAAACAACTAGCATGGCAATGATAGTAGTGAGATCCAGGCTAGCGGTCATCTTGCCTGAAATCCCGCAAGGAAGAAGAACGAGTCCATGAAGAAGATGAAGCCATGAAGATTTAACCAAGCGTGAGACGAACGAATCCTCACGATCGCAACGAAACAGGAACTAACAAGAAGAAGCACACAACATAGTAAACACACCACACATGAACAAGGCATGATGCACAAGAAGCATGATGCATGACAAGACTACATGAAGCTACTCATGGCAAGAGATGATGCAAACAAGAGCAACACATCAAGACAAGTTTAAATGAGGCCGGGAACAACATATAACAATTCCGGTAAGTCCTCATATGCAAATTTTGAAATTGGTCCAGATATGAATAAACCTTATTTTCAAGTTGTTAAACAGCAAGTTAAGATGCACCACGATGATCTACACGAAATTCTAGTCAAGTTACATATAAAGTTCATTAGCTTCGGAGCTACGGCCTAGAAGATATGAGCAAAACAAGTTAAGCATGGCATTGATGCAAAATGCATACAAACATCAAGCAAACACCTCAAAACATGGATGCAACATGATAATATGAAGCTA
Source organism: Aegilops longissima (assembly GCA_021605205.1). Lineage (NCBI taxonomy): Eukaryota > Viridiplantae > Streptophyta > Magnoliopsida > Poales > Poaceae > Aegilops > Aegilops longissima. The sequence goes on along the minus strand of CM038679.1, from coordinate 309,123,849 downwards.
TATGCAAAATCAAGCAAGTTTCATATAGAGCACACTCAAAACGGAGCAACGGTTCAACACATACACACTATACAAGTTATGACAACAATCTGTCCAAAACAACAACTAGGCATATTGCAAGCATCAAAACAATATGCTACAGCACCTCAATATGAAAACAAAAGGCATGGGCATGAAGTACAGGTAAAGCATGACAAAACATGAACACTGAGCTATCTCCAGAAATCACTATAACATGCTCAAAAACACATGGCAAGATTGCAAATAATAACAGTTTCAGACTTATCAGGAAATAACATCAGGTTGCAATGTTTAGAGCTATCAACCAACATGTTACAGGAACTTATCATGGAAAAAAAAGGCATGGCATTATACTACTAAATGCATAGAACAAAAGTCCCTTACTGACCATGAGCCAAAAAGGAGCAGAAGATATGATGGGACCCATGTAAACATGGCAAGTTATATTACAGATTCATACATGGAAGGAACAACAATAAGTAGGCATCTTGGTGAGCTTGAACCACTCACCACAGAGCAATACATGGCATGGCAAGGCAACTCACAGTAAGAAGACATGGCATAGAGGCTATACATGGCAAGAACAACAACATAGCATGCTTGGATCAACTACAACAACCTTGGCAAAATTGCATAACATGTAAACAATCTGCCAGGAACATTTTATAGCAAAAGTAGAGCTCGATTGACTCAAGCTATGGCACTCCATAATTGCAAACAAGGGCATGGATGGATAGAGAATAACCATATGATCAAAACATCCTTATTGAAGTATCTCAAAATAAGCATGGATCTCTCGGTAGCATCAAGTTTACATGGCATAAAAATATCAGCAGAACAGGGGCTGAAATCGGCAACATCATGAAGCCTAGTTTGCATGCTTGTGCTAGTCATCACAGATATCACAAAAATACATGGCATACACCCCTGTAAAGACGGCATGGCATATTACAAAACACATGTAGGACTCAAGTTCATAGGATGCACACATCAATCATGGCAAAAATGACAAAAGTGCATGTTCTGATAAAGAATCTGAAACTAACCTCACGTAGCCCTCTTCTAACAGCATTTCGGGCATCAATATGAGCTCAAATGAAAATGATGCAATGAGATGAAATGATTTACTCGTCGAGGCGAACAATTTGACATATTACACGCACGAAACGGAGCTACAGATGCAGAGATATGGCATGATGAATATGGCAAAAAAAATATCACAGATTCGGGGACTTAGCAGATTAAAAAAAAACAGATCGGGCACAGGTGAACTAAAATACGCCTGGAGCGGGGTTTACTGGGCTCTCACCATGGGCTGCAGGCCCGGGTCGGTGGAGAAGGCGGCCGGGTCCGACGTGGCCGGCGGCTGGGCTGCAGTTGGGCCATGGCCCACGCGGAGGGGAGGCCGGTCGTCGTCGTCCCTCCAAAGCGAGGACGAGGCCGACGACGCTTCTGGGTCGACGCGACGGTGGCGGGCGCTCTGGTGGCGGGGATGACCGGCGGAGGACGGGGACGAGCGGATCCGGTCGGAGCGGCACGACTCCGGCCGGAGCTGGACGAAGCAAGGCAGGATGGGGCCGGCGGTGAGCTCCAAAGGCGGCGGCGCGACCTGCGGGAAGCGAGAGAGGGCCTGAGAGGGAGCTAGCCGGGAGGAGAAGGAGAGGAACAGGGCGGCGCGGGCTGGCCTGGACGTCGCCGGCGGCGGCTCCGGTGGCTGGGCACGGCAGGACGACGGGGAAGGCGGCGCGACGAGGTGGCGCTGGTGTGGTGGCGCCGGGCTTGAGCGGAGGCGCTCGGGCGCAGGAGCTGGGCAGCTCGGGGCCAGGATGGGCTTCCCAGGGCCCGATCTGGGTTCCTGGCGGGCCGCGGCGGCGGGGCTGGATAGGGGCGACATGGCCACGCGGGAATGGAGGGGAGCGGCGGCGCTGGGTGACTTGGCGCGCCCGGATTGGTCCGAGGCGTGGCGACGACGGCGCCAAGTGGCGGAGGTGGAGTGGGGCGGTGCTGAAACCGAGGAGGAGGGTGGAGGCTGCGGCAGGAGGTAGGTGGAGGGCTAGATTTAGGCTAGGGATGTCCAAAAATGGACTAGGGGGTCTACTTATAGCAGATTTGTTAGGGTTAGGGGGGTTTGAGAACGTTTCGGACCATACGATCACCATCGGGCGGCTCCGGAGCGGAGAGGGACTAGTTGAGGGGTTGGTGGGCTATGAGAGAGAGGTTTTGGGCTGAGGGGAGAGAAGAGAAATGCAGCCCGGCGGCAGTTTCGGAGACCGAAACATCCGACGAAGGTACCGGCAGCGGTACCGCTACGTTTAACGGTTGGGCAGTCAAACGGACTCCGAATGCGACGAAACTTGGCAGGCGGCCTGCCTACACTATAATAAGACCGCACGACAAGTTGCAACCCATTCCGAGAACATTTTTATGCCACTTATAAAATAATATCTCGGAGGTGCCACGGGCGCGTGCGAGTGTGTCCGGACTCGGAATGGACAACGGAGAGAACCGGGGAAACCCGAACGGATGCAAGTTTTGAAAAACATGCAGATGAAATGCAGACAATGACATGGCAAAATGCAACACACAAGCAAATGACATGGCAACGACGGCGAATAACTGGCAGACACCTGGCGCATCGGATCCGGGGCGTTACAAGTTCTCAACGGTCCAATCATGTCCAATCCCCAAACAGCGAAGGGCCAAACGAGTGGAATGGTCTTCAAGGCTGAGGCTGCCTTGTGTGACATGTTGGAATAGAACTGACATCCTTCACACTTGTCGACTATTTCCTTTGCCATTTCATTTGCTTTGCCAATAAAATCCCGCTCGGTATGCTTTAGCCACAATGGTCCGAGAGGACGATGATGGCCACAGTCCCCGAGTGGATATCCTCAAGAATTATCTCGACCTTCTTCCGGCGTGATACACTTCCGCCGACTCGATCGCGCTTTCTCTGTATAATTGTCCCTTGATCATTGTAAAGGCCTTGGATCATGGACGATCCGTCGAGCCTCTTCTTCATCCTCCGGGAGCTCTTTCCTTAGGATATATGCGATGTACGGCATCGTCCGATCCGGGAGTGATGACCACAACTTCCATAATCAGGTCGACCACGGCTGGGACCTCAACTTCAATTGGATCATTGGCACTCTTTTGCTGCGGGGCTTCTTCTGTGAAAGGATCCTCCTACACTGATGGAGCATGAATGTGTTCCAGAAATACATTACAGGGAATGGCTTCCCTCTTGGACCCTATCTTCGCCAAATCATCCGCTGCTTGATTTTTCAGTCGGGGTATATGATGAAGCTCTAACCCCTCGAATTTCTTCTCCAGCTTTCTCACTGCATTACAATAACCTGTCATAGCTGGGCTTCTGACATCCCACTCCTTCATCACTTGATTAACAACCAGATCCGAGTCGCCATAGACCATAAGGCGACGGACGCCGAGTGAAATGGCCATGCGCAACCCATACAGGAGTGCTTCATATTCTGCTTCATTGTTAGAAGAATCAAAGTGAATCTGGAGAACATACTTGAGCCTATCTCCTCGGGGGGAAACCAATACAACCCCTGCACTAGAACCGTTCAGCATCTTGGAACCATCGAAAAACATAGTCCAATGTTCCGAGTGAACTTGGGTCGGAAGTTGCTGTTCAGTCCACTCGGCGAGGAAATCTGCTATGGCTTGGGACTTGATGGCTTTCATTGCATCGAATTTCATATCAAGGGGAAGGAGTTCAATCGCCCATTTTGCCACTCGACCAGTTGCATCTCTGTTATGAAGAATTTCCGACAAAGGGGCGTCGCTGACGACTGTAATGGAATGATCAGAGAAATAATGAGCAACCTTCTTCGTGGTCATATAGATCCCATAAACAAGCTTCTGATAGTGAGGGTATCTTTGCTTTGATGGGGTCAAGATTGTAAAGATAATAAACCGGGCGTTGAACTTTGAAGGTTTTCCTTCTTCTTCCCGCCGACCGTAAGTACGGCATCGACAACTTGTCCAAAGGGCTGCAATGTAAAGCAGCAAAGGCTCCTTGCTGATTGGAGCAGCAAGCACCGGTTGGTGGAGAGCGAGCTTTGAGCTCGCAAATGCTGCATCAGCTTCTCGAGTCCACTCGAACTTGTCGACTTCTTCATCATCAAGAAGAGGCAATGCCTTTTCACCGAGGCGAGAGATGAATCGACTTAAAGCGCCAAGCATCCAATAAGTTTCGGACATCGCACACGCACATGACGCTTCATTCGAGTATGGTGCCAACCTTTTCGGGTTAGCATCGATTCCTCGCCGGAAACGAAAACCGAGTAACTTTCCACCGGGAACTCCAAATGTACACTTTGATGGATTAAGCTTGATATCATACCTCCCGAGATTGGCAAATGTTTCAGCAAGGTCACCAACAGGTCGGAACCCTTTCGTGATTTGACCACTATATCATCCATGTATGCTTCCACATTCCGACTGATTTGAGTGAGAAAACACTTCAATCATCCTCATGAATGTGGCTCCGCATTCTTGAGACCGAATGGCATGGTGACATAATGAAGCACACGAATGGAGTGATGAACGCTGTTTTAATCTCATCGGGTCCATCTGACGGATCTGATGGTACCCGAATAGGCGCCTAAAAAGACAACCTCTTGCATCCCGCAGTTGAGTCGACTATTTGGTCGACACGAGGAAGAGGGAATGATCTTTCGGCAGGCCCGATTGATATGCTTGAAATCGATGCACATGCGCAACGACTTGTCCTTCTTGGAGACCATGACAACGCTTGGCGAGCCACTCGAGTGGTAGATCTCTCGGATGAACTCTGCTGCTAAGAGCCGAGCCACCTCCTCGCCAATGGCCTTTTCTTACGGACGGCGGACCACCAAGATACTCTTTAACTGGTTTGAATTTTGGGTCGACTCGAGGCGATGCTCAGCCAGCCCCTCGAACACCCGACATGTCGCAGGCTTCCATGCAAAGATGTCCCAGTTCTCACGGAGGAACCGGATGAGCGCTTCTTCCTATTTTGAGTCGAGTGTTGTTGAGATGTTGGTCGGAGCAGCATCGGGATCGGTCGGGTGAATGTGAACCTGTTTCGCCTCGCCAATCGACCGAATGTCGACCAGAAGCGGCTTCTTAGCTCGCAACAAATCACTCGAATCCGCAGTTTTCGATACTCTTGTAGCTCTACCATCGCCACTGAGCATCGGCGATCTTAGAGCCTTTCGAAGCACTCTTTCGCCTTCTTCCGATTGCTCGTGATGTGATCACGCCCTTGGGACCAGGCATCTTGATTTAAGATACACGAACATGGTCGAGCCATGAAACGTGCATAAGCTGGTCTCCCTGAATAGCGTGATAAGCGCCTGAAATCCACGACCTCAAAGGTCAACTTTTCTTTCCGGAAATGCTTTGAATCACCAAAACTACATCAAGAGCAATTTGGCCGAGTGACTCAGCCTTCTTTCCGTGAATGACCCGTGGAAGCTCATGTTATCGGTAATCGAGTCCGACATCGGAATGCCCATCCCTTTCAACGCCTCGCAGATAATATATTCAAACCACTACCACCATCCATCGAACTTTGGTCGGTCGAGTGCCTTCGACAACCGGGTCGACCACCAATGCTTGCCTCCCGGGGTGGCAATGTGCGCCGGGTGATCGGTGGTCGAATGTGATGGCGGTCCGGGACCATTTTAGATAATTGGGAGTCGCCGAGCAACCAAGTTTACTTCCGATTGATAACCTTCAATCGACATTTGCTTTCGACGTCGGCAAAAATCATCGTGGTGGAATTGACCGGGATATCCACCATCATCGTCATCTCTATCCTCAACTTTGTCTGCCTCCTTATCCTTATCCTTGGGCTGTTTCCCTTGAACTGCTGAATCAAGAGCCGACATCGTCGAGTGGTATGTTTCGTAAATGAGTTTACCTCTTCATCTTTCTTTGCATGAATATGACATGGTAAATCCAACACGCCGCTCCCATCCTGGTCCTTCACCTTCTTGGGGTTCCAAGGACCCTTGGGTTTCCTTGAACTTTCCTGGGTCATCGCTAAGGCCTCTCCGGAGCCGCTGGCTCGCTTTGCGCTTCGCTCGATCGAATTTCCTCCGCCGTCTCATTGGCGGCGATTTGTATTTACCACTCCGAGCCGATCCTCTTCTTCACCATTTGCATATTTGGTGGCAATCTCCATCATCCGACTCAGGGTCATATCTCCGGTTCGACCAAATTTCAAAATCAATTCTCTGTTCTTGACACCTTCCTTGAAGGCACAGACTACCTGGTGATCAGATACATTCTCGACTGTGTGGTGCAAAGTGATCCACCTCTGGATATAATCTCTCAAGGTTTCACTCGACTTTTCCACGCACGACTGCAACTCTGTCAAACCTGCTGGTCGTTTGCATGTTCCTTCAAATGTCCTAACAAACACTCGGGCAAGATCTTCGCAAGTGTAAATACTGCTGGATGCTAACTGATTCTACCACGCCCTGGCTGAACCCTCCAACATAAGAGGTAAATGCTTCATGGCTACCTCATCGTTGCCACCGCCGATCTGAACTGCCACTCGGTAATCTTCAAGCCAAGTGTCGCTTGGATTCTCCAAAGGAACTTGTCGACTCAACCGCCAACCTGAAGTTGGGAGGAATCATCGCGCCCCGATGGCCCCGCTGAAACACTCGTCCCGAGACATGAACTCTACTACTGGAAGGAACATCTCTATCATGGCCGCCTCGGTGAGCTCGTTCTGCCGACCAAACCTTGAACGATAATGGATCTCGCATCAAAGCCTGGTTCCACGGGTCGATTGGAACTCTTCGCCCAAAGACTGTTTTGGCGTCTGTCGTCCCTGCTGCCGAGGAGCGATGATCCACCCCTTGGGAGGAGGGCACTCGACGCCGATCGTTGCGATCGAATCGGTGCTCATACTGCTCGCGCCCCTTGTATTGATCATCACGCCGCCTCCACGCTCCTCACGCCGGGGCGATCTTGGACTATGGGCCGATCGAATGAATTCGCAGCGACGGATCGGTGTGAACCCTGTTCCGCGATCGATACAACTGAGTTTTGATCTCCTTCCGCCCGAGCAAACCCCGATTTGTTGCAAACCTCTACCTGCCTCCGACTAGGAAGGATGAATTGATTCGCTATACGGGCGACAACCGCTAAATTCTGAATCGAGTTCGATATACGGGTTGGCGGTTGAAAGAGTCTGGCGCCGATCGATTCTCGAACCTCGGTCGCGGCGCTCGTCCAAAGACTCGCTGAAGATTCTCCGCCGAGTGCACTCAGCCAGGTTGGCTAAGCGCAGATCCTCCAAGGCGCGAGCCTCGGGGTTTCTCGAACGATAGGAGTGTGAAGTGCATCCATGTTCGACGATGAAGCTCCTCCTCTCGAGCGGCGTGAGGTGCTCGGCAAGTACTCTTCATGGGCTTGCACCGATCGCTTCCACCGCCACCTTCGCTGGTGCGGTGAATCAGGGGACTGCATGGTCCATCGACCATCAGAACTTCTGCCGTCGGGTCACTGCTATCGCATTCGGACGTGGTCTCTATGGAGCCAGTCGACAGGTCGAACAGGCCGTAGAGGGATTCGTCGCGCTCGATCGCCGCGACTTGGGGGATGGCCGACTGGCGGGCCACCGCATGCCTCACCCACCGCTGAAGCCTCGACCGACCGGAACGCTATGCCGGTGGGAGATCGGGAGTGAAGACAAGACAGAGCCGACCCATACCGGGTCGACGGTTGCCGCAGAGGACGTCGTGGACACACGCGCGAAAGTGCATTGCCCGCGGATGGGGAGCGCGCCCACGCCGAGTGGAGCCTCCGGTTAAGCGGAGTCGCCGGCATTTAACGTGAGCGCACCAAGACGGATCTCGTGGCCGTCGACCAGAACTCCACCTGAAACCATGATGCCGGAGATCAAGAGAATCGCAACTTCTCCAACAATTCACTAGAACACCGGCCCCACGGTGGGCGCCAACTGGCGTGGTTCTAAGTCTAATAGTAGAATGGGGGGTAGGTATGGAGAGGCAAGATCCGAGCTATGGAGTAGTTGTATACGCAAGGGATTTACGAGTTCAGGCCCTTCTCAGAGGAAGTAACAGCCCTACGTCTCGGAGCCCGGAGGCGGTCGACTGGATTATCTGCGTATGTGTTACAGGGGTGCCTTATATAGTCAGTCCACCAAATATTGAAAGGGTTGCCCTTACTATAGTCAGTCCACCAATTCCCGCTATTGTGATCTGATAAATTCCAAAGTCAAGCTTATATAGAATCCTAAATCAACTTCGACAATTAATCCAATCTCCCAGTTTATCGTCCACCGAGAAACATGGTATCATGTTCGAGATCATCAGTCTAAATCCAATTTACTCCGGGGTTATGAAAGCTATGCTACTCTATCCACATGATTCCACCAAGTTCATCTACCAACATGAAAGCCTCATGATCCACCAAAGTCTCAGATAATTCCTCCAGGCCACTGATATAAACTCATCAAGTCGTTTATCCTCTGTTCATATATCCTCAATTTGGTCTACCCTATGGCATTGCCCGTTCTGGTACTATCTTAGGATGATAATGTGCTCGTTCACTACGTCCACTAGTTCCATAATGAACCCATTGTTGTGCATGGTTATTAAGCACATGATTAAGGGTTTGTGTTGGAGTATCTCGTGAAGTCTCGAAGGGTCTAGGAATGGGTTTCTAGTCTGGAGGGTTAAACATAATTCTACGGGGTTGCACTTGGTCGTGGAGGTTGTAGCAGAAGTCTTCATTGCTAGTCGGTTGCAGAGGCAGCATCCTTGGTGCATCTTGTCTTGCTGGTCTTAACTTGATGAGAGAGATGAGAGGGAAAAGTAGCATAGAGGAGGGGGATGCCTAAAGGGGGTTCTATAGTGCAAGTGCAAACGAACGGGTGCCGAAAGGGCCAAACACAAACAATAAAATAAGGCAGGTGATATAGCCGTGTACTAGTTGCCTAGGGCAAAAAGAACGACTGATATCAAAACACAAACAAATAAAAACAAGCAACACACAGTCATGGCTCTATTCGAACCATCATACGGACTCGACTGCGCATAGGGGGGTACACGACTCATCCTACCCTAGGGGTTCTCGATTCAGAGTCATGCTTTGCCCGCGCCTCGTGCGATCTTCTGGTTTTCCTCAGGTGTCGCTACGTCTCCTGTAGTTGTTTGATGAAACGATCCAGGTTGAGCCTAAAGAGTCTTCAACAACTCCTCGCCTGTTGAAGTGATGGGGTGAAGGTGGCTCCTCGTAGCTGGCATTGACTTGGTCTCCTCTTGTATTCTTAATCATGACGATCCCTCTTGCCTTCTAAGGCGTCGAGTGTACCTGTAGGCAATCCTTTATGTAATGACACTAACAACGCATAGTAGAGGTCCAATCTGCCGACACACTGCTGCAAGATTGCCACCGAGAGCGGGGATGAAGAGAACTGCCTTCCTGCTCACTATAGTGAGGCGGACCAAATGGCTAGGTTCTCATCCACTGGTGGTTGCCGATGCAACAATGATAAGGACAGGGTTGCTCTACTAGTGATGTATATCATGATCTTGCATATCCTATGCCCTGGTCATCATAGGCCAAGGTTGCATAATCCTGGGGCAATTTCAAAGGTGTCACCATCCTCTGGGTCTTCATGTCCTCATTCCTTGTGGGCGTACCTTCTGTTGGCATCGTCTTGCTGTGATGTTGCCAATCTTGTGTTCAGAAGAGGTGGGTGAGTTTCTGGCAAGGCGTCTTCTTTCTAGATTAACCACGAGGATTACAAGGAATCCAGTGGTCACGGGCATAAGGGTACTAGCGACCATTTTTGAGGGGGAAGAGATCAATAAGGAAAATATACCTTAGATTTTGAAAAAACTGAGAAGGAAAGAGTAGTAGAGATAGTTTTGAAAACTAGTAATAGTTTTTGGAAATAGTTTTACCCTAACTAACGACCATGCTAACTAAGGCTTCCTACAGTCAGGATGTCTCTAATACCAGCTCTGTGGGGACCCCGACTCATAAGTCGTGATCACCGAATGCACGTGTACAGTGATCCTAGAGATCAATGCCCACTGAACACACAGAAGCTGAATAACAAGAGTCTTACATCCATACATACCGTCTTACATAAATTATGACCATCATGGTCAAGTCTCGAGTATAACTTCGCAACAGAAATCTTCATAGATAACTTGGACCCATGCCATCTACCTTAACCCTACAGGCATTCTGACTGGGAAAGCGTCCTAGCTCGTACGATCGTCACCAAGGAACTCTTCAATATATCTTGTTCTTTCATGCCTGGCCAATAAAATAACCAGTGACAAGCCAATGAGTACTTTGAATGTACTCGCAAGCAACCCAAGAGTGATAACAGAATAATTATGCAAGATTCTACTGCTAAATTGGCAGTTTTGAGGAAAGCTAGTTTTTCTCATGCGAGTGTGATCAACATTAACCAAGGACATGAATGCGTCTGCAACAAGTATCAGGAGGTTACAGACTTCAACCTGGAGAAAGAGTTATGAACAACTCATACTCAACTCATCGTGACTTCCTCATGAATCATATCAACAACATTACCAATCTGTGTTGTTTGTCAGAAACATATGGACGTAGTCTAAGAAGCACCACCCAACTTTCCTTGACCATGGACACGGCTATTCGAATAGTTTTACACTCTGTAGAGATTGCGCACTTTACCCACAAGATCCGGGAAGCTTTCGTGTCACCCACGATCCCGCAGTACCTCAAGTACTCGGGGGAAGCACCCGATCATTACCTTTCCCTGGACGATACTAACATAGGGTCCACTCGTTGATACACAGCCCTCGTGTATAAGCAAAAGATTGTGGGACTCTGCCCTTTTCACATTATCACACATACACGAAGGGACCAACGGTGTGTCTGGTGCCTTGTGAAAACAGTCATGGCCGCCTATCCAAGCACGACCCTGTCCCGAGAGTGACCTCAAGTCACCCCCGTCACTAGTAATGTGGGCACCATGCTAGTATCAGTCCAAGTAATCAATAATGCCTCGTCCCATAAAGGGGTAGAGTGGTTGCACATGTAAGGTTGGGACAGACGACAAATCTTAAATCTAATCCGTCTCTGTAAACAACACGTTTATCAAACCTCGGTACACTACTTCTCCTCCAAGTAGTGAACTAGTTCATCATCATCTCCCAGGGGCATCAGTGGCACCCACTAGGACTGTTTGCAAGTATGTCAAACCACACTTGTTTCTTTCCATGCATGACCCTGACCCACTTTGCGTGGCCATCTACTATAGCATATTTCTACAACCCACCAACACAACTCTAGCAAGGGTAGAGTCACCAACAATGCAAGTATCAATGGAGTATGCAACGGAGGCAAGCCTAGCAAGGTTGCCATTCAAGGTATATCATGCGCTCTGTGAAGCAACGAAAATGCTATTATGATGTAAAAAGGTTCATCATGGTCAAAGGGTTGCTTGCCTGTTTTAACAAAGTCTTCGAGGTCTTCAAATATCTCTGGTCCAACTCCGAGCATTTCGTCTACTTCGTCAACTATCGTCGAAAGCAACCATAATACGCAACACAACAAGGCAGAAAAATAAAAGTGCTCTAAAAATATTAATTTGACTTTTATAGAACATCTCTGATTATATGAAAAATAACCAGAGTGGTTTCATTGGAATTGGACCACTTGATATCTCTGAACAGTTCAATATGATGGAATCAAGGGGTTTATGGATTTGCAAGAAGTGTACAGAAATATATTTTTGGAAAATGAGCAAAGGCACCCATTTAACAAATCATGATTTTAGAAGCATCTAGGAGTTGGTTTCACTGGATTTGGAGTTCAAATTAATTTCCTATGAATTTGCAAAGGTGAAAAATATGAAGGAATGGCTCATCATATTGTGTTGTACAGAAAGTATTAAGAAAAATGTTCATAAACTAAGTTATTAACTTAGAAGCATCTAGGAATTTGAATCATGGTATTTGGATCAATTTTGAGCTATCTATGATTTTGTAAAGTTCATCACAAAAATTGGAAAATAGGGTTTTATGAAATATGTGAGAAGAAAAGTTTCCTGGAAAAATGTGCAAATAGCACCATGTGATAGATCGTGAATTTATGAACTACTACAAATTTGAATCATCAAATTTGGAGCTCTGTTGAATTATTTATGGATTTTTGAAGTTGACTGGAAAAAGAAAAAGGAAATAAGGCTTTGACCTGAAAAAGAAAAAGGAAATAAGGCTTTGACCTTATGCTGCACACAGGGCGACACATAGACCGTGGGCCGGCCCAGCGGCTCGGCTGCGTGGGCAGAGGTGGTGATGTCGGCGGCTTCGCGGGTGTGCGCCTTCGCGCAGGGAGGCGGATCCGGCCGAAGCCGTTTCCACTTAAACAGTCGGGCCCGCCCGTTGGGTCGCTGACGCGCGGGGCCCAGCAGCAGGCCGTCTTCAACCTCCCGCGCGCGCTCCGGCCGTGGGAGGACCGGCTCCCGCCGGCGATTTCCAGGGCTACGGAGCGTCTCCGGTGACGCCCCGCCCATCGGCGTGCTCAGGAGTCCACGCCGCACCTATCCATGTGTTGCACACATGCCGTGGAGGGCTGCAACGGCGATGGCTTGGGTGGCCGCGGAGGAGGCCGTCGGCGAGGTTTGGCACTGCGCGGCAGGCGCGGGGAGGAGGGAATGGAGTGCGGGGCGAGTCGGTGGTGGTGGTGAGGGGGCACTGGAGTGGCTAGGGAGAGGAGAAGCTCGGGATAACCCGAATTTAGGCGGAGCCCGACGGCAGCGCTCCGGCCATTGCGAGGAACGGATGACACGAGGAGAGGTGTGCCCTGGTCCAGGGGTGCACGGGAGGGAGAGAGAGCCAAAGGAGTAGAGAGGGGGCTCGGGGGTGGCCTTAAATAGCCGACCCGTGGCTCACCGTGGTCGCGCCGCACGGGTGGCCGCGGCAACGGCTCTGGAGGCCAGGAGGGAGGGAGATGGGCTGTCTACGACGTTCGTGGGAGTCGAGTAGGGTGCCAGGAAGAGAGAGAGGGAGCGGGGAGAGGCTCTGGTGCTCGCACGTGCGAGGCCAGGCATTGGCCGAGCCGGGCGGCTCTGGGCACGCGCCACTGGAGGTGAGAGAGAGGGAGAGACGAGGGGGCCTGCACGGTGGCATGTTGTGGATGTCGAGGCACTTCGACTGGCGCGAGGGGGAGGCTCGAGGTGGTCAGGGGACGCGGCGTCAATGGTCGGGAGCACGCTGCTGTGCTCCAGAGTGTGCAAATGGCCGGCATCCGTGGCTTTTCCGCGCGCACTCGCGCGTCCACTTGTGTCTAGTGGCTGCAGGAAGAATAAACAAGGGGGGAGGAGGCCTTGGATGCTTTGGGACCTAGCAGGAGTGAGAGAGAGGTGAGAAAAGGGGAGAAATGCAGCAGTCTAGAGAGGGAAAAAGAGCTCTTCACCCCCATAATCATGGCTCCTCGGGCAGGTAAAGATGCAGGGATTAGAGGAGGACCAGATGATGTTGTGGGAGAAAGCTTAGCTCATGGAGATTAGTGGAAATGGCCAAAACATGCATTTTAAGTTTCTGCCAGAAGGTGTTTGATGGTGGTTTGGGAAAGCAAATGGATTCCAAATGATATGAAGATTAACAGGATCAACTATCGTATAGAAATGGGGTTGATCACCAAGTTGGAGCTCATTTGGAGGAAGTTGACAATGCAACTTTGGTAAACCCTAGAAATTAGCAGAAATGGCTTTACCAAGATTTAGTCATGCAAATAAATTCTCCTTGATGCACCACTTGGTGTAGTGTCATAATTTAAGGTTCTGGACATGTCCACAAAAGTTGGGGTCAAAATGAGAAAGTTGCCAATGTAGAGTTGTCCAAATTTGGTTCTGGACAGGAAGGGTTTTGGGGCTCTTTGATCAAGTTAACTTGTTCTCCAACTTGTGCCACTTGGTCTAGATGCATTATTCCACCATTTGAGCATGTGCACCAAGTGTGAGAGCATTTGGACATATTTGACAGTGCAAAATTGTTCAAACTTGAAAAAGGACAGAAGTGGTTTTGAGAGGGTTTCATGGTGTTATACTGTTCTCCATGACATGATACTTGGCAAGATCATCAACCATGTCATATGTGACATGCTATAATTTTCTTGGAATTTTTGGAGAATATTTACTTTGTAAATATTTCAAAAGCTTGAAATATCCAGAAAGGGTTATTGAGGGATTTGACCAATATTTTGAACATGACCATGTGTTGAAACTCTTATATATGGACAATATATGTCCACTGAGTTTCCCTAGGTTTTTCCCAAATTTTTTTGAAGCATAACAATAATTTTAACCTATTAAAGGCCATTTATGGACTTACGAATAAGCCTTTAAATAAAATAGGAAAATAACTTTTAAAATTATATTTTTGTGGTTTCTGGGTGTCCTATATCTAATAGCAGTCAAATATATGTTTGGAAAGATTTTTACTTCCCTTAATTAAGTAATTGAAGTGCAAATCTCAATTCAGGGGTTTTTTGGCAAACTAATTTTTGAAAATACTATTTGGCCAAATTAATTTTGTAAGAAATTATTTTTATGTCCTATACACATGGCATGATCATTGGGAAAGGTTTTTGGATCAAGGGGAAGGAGTATAAGAGTTGGAGGATTTATTTGATTTTTAGAGCACTTGCAAATAGCAGACAAAAATCAAATCAAGCAAAGACCAAACACTCAAAAGTTTATGTCAAACCACAATTTATCATGATTTATTAGCTTAGGTGTTGTGGCATGAAAATCAGGGTGTGACAGTCCGGCACCTAGTCTAGTCTTCTGGTCTTCAAGTCTTCTCACCAGCGTGGAGCTAAGTGCTGCCACTAGGCGTGGGAGGGAGCCCCAGGGCCTGAGGCCGGCACCCCTGAGACTCCAGGGCATGTACATCCCCAACTCATTATTACATGAGAGTGTCACGGGCGGCGAGCTTCACAGGCACTGGGCCTTCTTCACAGGTACCGGCCTTGCTTCATATCGCCAGACGAGGGCCCCGCCTTGCGCCACCCTCGACCTCCTCTGAGCCGACCGGTCACCAGGACGACACAGAGGAGGGAAAGAGGACGCCAGCGGTTCCCTCGGCGACCACATGTCCTCTGCCGGGGGAAGGGTTGTCGAGGCCTCCCCGGCAGAGGGCCTACCTACGGGGAGGGGCCTTGCTCCTGGCTCCCTCTCGGTGGCCCCCAGCGTGTCTCCCTTGTTGGAATGGGTGCCGTCGTGCCTGGGTCGTCGATCGATGTTGCAACCTGATTCATCTATAGTCCATGGTTAGCATAAGCCTGTTCCTGAGAGACTAGTGGTACCCTGTAGTTGCCGCTGCCGGCGCGATCGTTGTGGTTCTCCGCTGGTTCTGGAAGGCTTGGCCCTAGCGCCCTCTCCCACTCTTCTCCAATGAATGAGCCGAGGTCGTCCTCTGGTGCGTACCCTTGGTCCATCATGCGGGGCACGTAGGCTTCTGGGGCCGTCACCCCGAACACCTCGCCGTGGTGCCCCATGCTCCATGTTGCTCCGCCCATGATGGCATCCTGGGGATGACAATACGGCATCCGGCCGGGACCATGGCGGGCGTTGCTTGCGCTCGTGCTTGTCGAGGGCGGCATAGGGGAGTTGGAGCCCCCTACGTGCCGGCCGTGCTGATGTTGATGAAGCCCCCGGGCGTAGTTGACGGCGCGCAGATGTGGTGAGGTTCGCCGCGCGGCCCTTCAGTGGCCCAGGGAGGAAGTCGATAGCAGAAGGGTGGTGCTCCCGACGCCACTGCGTCCAGCAGCTCAGCAACACGCTCAAGCAGCGTATCCCGGCTGCTCTCCATCATCCTGCATCGCAGAAGCTCCCTTGCCACCATGAGTGCCGCCGCGCATGTTTGCTTGCTCCCGCCGTGAGTGTGGCGCCATTGCTGCGGCATGACTCGCTGCTCTTGCCCCGGCTAGTACTTGCCACGGGGTGAGTGTGGATGATGCCTGGGCGCGCTGTCCGCACCTGGCGGAGCTTGGCAGCGCCCATGCCGCTTGGAGTGCGGGGCCGAGACCTTCATGGGCAGGCGGCGCTGCCCGGGCCGGCCAGGCTGCCCAGCGGTCGGAGCCGGCCCTTGGGTCACCAGACATCATGGCCGGTGACCGTAGGAGAGCTGGCTGGCGGAGAAGAAGCTCCGGCGCACCCCTACCTGGCACGCCAAATGTCGGATGTGGGGTTCCGGCAAACCTTTAAGGTTCGAACACTGGGGTGCACGTGAAATCTCTCCCTCCTACCGATCTACGCTCTAGCTCGCTAAGATCTCGCGGACGAATTCGCAAACTAGAAAGACATGAGGTTTATACTGGTTCAGGCCACCGTTGTGGTGTAATACCCTATTCTAGTGTGGTGGTGGTGGATTGCCTCTTGGGCTGATGATGAATAGTACAAGGGAAGAACAACCTCCTGACGCTGAGGTGTTCTTGTGCTTGTGATGAGGATGATCTGAACCAGTTCGGGATCAGTTGCCTCCTACTGTGGTGGCTAGTCCTATTTACAGAGGACCTGGTCCTCTTCCCAAATATCGAGTGGGAAGGGAGCCAACAACAGCGGGCAAATTTGAAGGGGGACAGCTAGTACAAGCTATCCAGACAAAAGCGGTCTTCGCCTGCGAAAAGCTCTGGGGTGACACCGTCTTGGGCTCCATGATGACCTCCGCCTTGCCGTACTCCTAGTCTCGGTCTCGTTGCACCAATATGGCAAACTTTGCCCGATGCCTTGGTACTCTTCGCCTGCGCTGGCCTCCTTAGCACCAAAGAGGAAATAGGGACGCTGCGCGCACTGGCACCCGCCTGGTACCGTTCGTCATGGCTCACATCATGAGAGCCTCGTGAGGTTTGCCTTGCCTTGATATCTCCGCTCCTCGTGAGCCTGCTTGGCTAGGTCACTCCAGAGGAGGTCTTGCATCATCCGCCTCGCGAGGCTTGGACCCTTGCGAGGGTCTTGGGTGCCTCGTTGACGAAGATGGGCCGTACGTCCTGCTGCTTGGCTACGCTGTGGGCCGTTAGCAGGCAAGTCTAGGGACCCCCGTTCCTAGAACACCGACAACGACATATTAAACATATACACTAGAGCAACAAATTGCATGGTAAAAGCAGAAAGGACAATTCACTAGAATTTGTTAAGGAAAGGCAGGAGCATCACATGCAACAGGTAAACCGGGGCATGCTAAAACGATGTAGCTAGCTAACTGAACATAGGTCCTTATATTGAGCTAATAAGACAAGCTACTCCTGGTTGTCGGATATATAGATGATGATTGGCTCCCTGTTCATGGAAGAGGGCGAGGCCTCCATATCGTGGTTACCCTCCTCATAGTGGTGATTGCCTGAGCCGCTCCAGGCACCAAACTGTTGGCTCTTGAGTTGAGGTAAGCACGGGCACGCAGAGAAAACACATAGTATTCTTTGTTGAAGGCACCTACGGTGGCCTCGAGAAAACGCCATGAACTGTCGTTTAAAGCAGAGAACCACTTAGTGGCGTCGGTGCGCGAGGCGTCGACGGTGGCCTCGACGGCGAGGTGCTCATCCAAGATCTAGGGGTCAGCACGAATGGCAGCCACTGCAACCTCATCCGTGCGTGCGGCCGTGATTTGCTTCTCCGCTGCCAAATGCCCCTTAAGATCCTTGCTATACTGCGTGAACCATGGCTTAGGGCAGCCTTATTTGGGGGAGGGGTCGATGATTTGGGAGGAAGGTGTCGCACCGGGTGTTGGGGCATGTGGGATGTGGAAGGAGGAGGAGGATGGGGGTCGGGTGTGGATTACCTGCCTAGATCAACGAGGCTGAGCAGCGTGAAGGAGGGTCGCCAGCGAGGAGGTGGCGCTGCAAGCAAGAAGTGAAGGTTTGAACTTGGAAAGGAAGGCAGAACCAGGGGAAATGTGGTTTTTGATAAGGGGGAGGCGACGGGGAGGTAGATATTTCCGCGGAATTCGAAAATTTTGGATCGGTGCAGCGAAAAAACTGGCGCGCAAAGTTGACGAACCTTCTCACATAAGCCATATACTACTCCGACGGTGGTCCAATATATTTTGTACTGCATCACTTGATTTTTTGTCTTGATTTGAAATACATAATGGGGTCATAGCGGCAAAGGAGGGTGTTCGAATTGCTAGAACTTTTATCTGCAATGAACATGCAAATATGGGAGTGTGTTAAAAAAATTGATATTCTTCGGGGTTCGTTTGGATATTTCTATAAGTTAACTAAGTTTTTTAGGCATTTAAGGTGCATAATTCAAAATTAAACTATATGCACATGCTCCGCTGCACCAAAATGAGTTCTAAAATCATATATGTGTCCATGGCTGGATGCTTATGCACAATGCAAGAAATGGGAATGAATTTCGAACACCTCGGCACTGTGTGTCGCTGACAAACGTTGAGATACTTGGTTTTGAAATTCCGTTAAATCTAAAACTTGTCTTAAATTCATGAAGCTTAGCATGCTATCATGGAATGGCACGAAATGTTGTGGTAAAAAAATTGTCCCATTTGGGGCAGATTTGGGTATAAACTTCTCACAAACCAGAGTTTCTCACAAGAAGCCTCATGGCTCCGGTACGGGAACGTGTCACCTTTGTGGACGAAACTATATTCGTTGCCTCGCTTTGCTTTCAATTTATTTCTAGTGTTAACATAGAACAACAGGAGTATCTTTTTAAATTCTGTAATTTTGGGGGGTTCGTTTGGGCATTTTTATAAATTAACAGATTTTCTCGGCACTTTATGTACATAATTCAAATTTGAACTATAGGCACATGCTCTAGTGTAGAAAAATGTGTTGAAAAATCAAATGTGTGTCCTTCGGTGCATGCTTAGGTCCCACACAAGAAATGGGAATGAATATGAAACACGCTGGCACCGTCGCTCGACCCCAAACATTGAGATACTTGGTTTTGGAATTCATTAAATTGAAAACTCGATTGAAATTCATGAAACTTGGCATGCTATCATGGAATGGCACGAAGATGCTATGGTAAAAAAATTGTCCAATTTGGGGCAGATTTGGGTGATAGCTTCTCACAAACCAGAGTTGCTCACAAGAAGCCTCAAGGTTGCGGTAGGGGAACGTGTTACCTTTGTGGATGAAATGATATTCGTTGCCTCTTCTTGCTTTCAATTTATATCTAATGTCAACTTAGAACAATAGGAGTGTCGTTTTAATTTCTGTAATTTTTGGTGGTTCGTTTGTACATTTTTATAAATTAACTGATTTCTAGGCATTTTATGTGCATAATTCAAATTTGAACTACACACACATGCTCTAGTGCAGAAAAATGTGTTGAAAAATCAAATGTGTGTCCTTTGGTGCAAGCTTAGGTCCCACGCAAGAAATGGGAATCCATTTGAAACACCTTGGCACCTTCGGTCGGCCACAAACATTGAGATACATGGTTTTTAAATTCTAGTAAATCCAAAACTCGTCTGAAATTCATGAAACTTGGCATGCTATCAAGGAATGGCACAAAAATGTTGTGGTACTTTTTTCCCATTTGGGGCAGATTTTGGTATAAGCTTGTCGCATACCAGAGTTTCTAAAAACAAGCCTCGTGGTTCCGGTAGGGGAACATGTCACCTTTGTGGATGAAACGATATTTGTTGCCTCTTCTTGCTTTAAATTTTTATCTATTGTCAACATAGAACAAAAGGAGTGTCATTTTAAATTTTGTACTTTTCCGCAGTTTGTTAGGACATTTCTATACATTAACTGAGTTATTTGGCATCTTATGTTCATAAAATGCAAATTTGAACTACATGCACATGCTCTAGTGCAAAAGAATTGGTTAGAAAATCAAATGTGTGTCATTGGGTGCATGCTTAGGTCCCACACAAGAAATAGGAATGAATTTCAAACGCCTCGGCATTGTCGCTCGTCTGCAAACATTGAGATACATGGTTTTTAAATTCTAGTAAATTCAAAACTTGTCTGAAATTCATAAAACTTGGCATACTATCATGGCATGGCATCATCATGTTGTGGTAGAAAAATTGCCCCGTTTGGGGAAGATTTGGGTATAAGCTTCTAACAAAACCAGAGATTCTCACATGAAGCCTCATGGTTCCGGTAGGGAACTTATGACCTTTGTGGACGAAACAATATTGGTTGCCTCTTTTTTATTTCAAATTTCCGCCTAGTGGCAACGTAGACCAACATGAGTGTCTTGTTAAAATTTGGAATTTTTCTGGATTCATTAGGACATTTTTATACATTAATCGAGTTTTATAGGCACTTTATGTGCATAACTCAAATCTGAACTACATGCACTTGCTCCTGTGAAAAAATGGGTGTAAAAATCATATGTGTGTCCTTGGGTCCATGCTCAGGGCCCATGCAATAAATGGGAATGAATTTCAAACACCTCGGCACCGTTGCTTGCCGACAAACGTTGAGATACTTGGTATTTAAATTCTAGTAAATCCAAAACTCATCTGAAATTCATGAAACTTTTCATGCTATCACGGAATGGTACCAACATGTTGTGGTAAAAAAATTGTCCCACTCGCGGGAAGGTTATGGTATACACCCCTCACAATCCAGAGCTTCTCACAAGAAGCCCTGTTGTCCGGTAGCGAAGGCGTGTCACCTTTCCGGATGCAAAAACATATGTTGCCCTTTCTTGCCTTTATATTTTTCTAGATACAACACACACTGACAGGAGGGTTATGTTAAATTTTGGAATTATTAGGAGTTCGTTTGGACATTTTTATACATTAAACGAGTTTTCAAGGCATTTTATGTGCATAATTCAAATTGGAACTACAAGCACATGCTCCAGTGTAGCAAAATGGATTGAAAAATCATATGTGTGTCCTTGGGTGCATGCTTACACTGGTACAACGAGGTGCTATACAAACGGTTTTTAACGCCTTTCCGCGACGGCATTTGGAACCGTCGCCAAGTGAGTGACTGGGATAGGGGGGGTGGTCCTTCCCACACGACCCAGAAACCGGCGGGGATAGGGAGCCTTCATGCATATACAGGACTCTCTACTCATTTGTGCTTGCATTGCCATCACAGTCGGTATTCTGTGCTGCTACATTTATGATGCACGTCCCATCACAAATGGTTCACTATTATAGAACATGAGTGATAAGCAGACAATCACACACATTCACTTTCCCAAACCGTATGCGATAACTAGTTAAGATGATTAGTTAATCATCGTATTAGTGTTGGACAGGATTACGAAACGTCAGACCAACGTAACATCATCATACACGACAACTATCACACACGCTATTCTGTGGTGCAACGTTTATGATGCATACTTCATCAGAAACATTTCATGGTTGCGAATCGTGTATGATAAGTCAACTATCAGAAACCTTTAGTTTGCCCGCACCGTTTATGATATTTTCTAACATCACACACGCTTTGCAAACGACAACTGCGTGCATGCATGCAAACATTTCCTCTTTGTGAACCGTGTCAGATTATGGTGTATATCACAAATGTCTGCGTTTTACCAACCGTGTGTGCCCTAACACCCTAGAGAGCGTAATTTCACCATAATTTATTTTTTGCTATTTCAAATTGTACCGGTTTTGAATTTGACTTTGAATGTATGCTATAGCTTTATTCATATCCATCAGGTTCAAAAAACCAATACATTATTCGATTCATGGGTACATATGTGCAAGAATTACATAAGAACCAAATAAAGAATGATGAACCACAGTTGTATACTTGTACTATTAAAGACGATAAAGAAAGAGGAGAAATACATTCTGGTTGCTGAACAAGGTGAAGCGGAATGCCCATATTGTTCCCTCCTCCATGCAAAAGGCACGCACGACTCTAGCCCAAACCCTTGTGATGGCCGACCACCCATCCTTCACGGTCTTCATGAAAACATCTAGATAATCATCGTGTTCTGGTAGAAATACTTTAACCTTTGCATGCCCACCAATCATTTAGTTTGAGAGGTTGTCTTGAGCAAGGATGGAAAAAGCGGTAGGCGTAAGCGAGGCAGTTGGCCTTCGCCTAATGCCTAGGCGGTGCCTAAGCGCCCTAGGCGCAACCTAGGCGGTGATATAGTTTTTCCTCGTAGTGTATTTGTGATTATTATATGGGTGTTGATATTAGTTTAGGGTTTATAAATACGTTAATTACCGCTCATCGCCATTGAATGTAACCCATTTGGCGACAAGGCAAGATGTGGCATGATTTCTTGCTTAGGTAGGCAATTCTTTGCTTACCCTGCCTAGACCTCCATTATGCCCTAGGCGAGGCGTTTGGCCATTGCCTAGCGCCTAGGCGTGCCTAAGCGCCTCCTAGGCACTACCTTTTCCAACAGAGGTCTTGAGTAAACTGCTTTGGGAACCATTACAAAGGAAAAAGATTCAGACATTGCCATCTAACACAACTCATTATGGGCAGTAAAAAGAAGGCTGCAGAGTTCTTACTTACCATCCTATAGTTCGTTGTTGTCTTGGATAAAGTGTAAACAAATAGTTTAATTGCCATCTTTTGACCCATTTTACTAAAAATCTTTATTAGCTTCCTCACTTGATGGTGGTTCACCGATATCTCATTGCCCCATATGCAGAAAGGGTCGAAGCATTGATCTTTACCAATGACATATGTACCTAAAAGCACCAAGTTAATATTAGAAGCTAAACAACAATTGCACAATGATTTAGTACACCACTCTTTTATAATATCTTATAACATCCAATATACTCACATATTAGATGAATTAACATCTTATATTATGGTCCGGAAGGAGTTTATTGCATTCTTACAAATTATCGGCTGATTAACTGTTGCTGTATCCACGGGTTAGAGTTAGTTTGAGCTAGTTCGGGCTCAAATAGCCCTAAAGTATATCCAAACATGAGGGCTAGTTTGAGCTAGTTGCATCTAACCCACCCAAAAAAACTATCCAACACAAGAGGTGCTAATTGGAGCTAGTTCTCCTAGCGCATTTATTATCAGTCTAACCCTGTCATTGATACGTCTCCGTTGTATCTATAATTTCTGATTGTTCCATGCCAATATTATTCAACTTTTATATACTTTTGGCAACTTTTTATACTACTTTTTGGGACTAACATATTGATCCAGTGCCCAGTGCCAGTTCCCGTTTGTTGCATGTTTTATCTTTCGCAGAAACCCAATATCAAACGGAGTCCAAACGGGATAAAAACGGACGGAGAATAATTTTGGAATATTTGTGATTTTTGGGAGGAAGAATCAACACGAAACGGTGCCCGAGGTGGCCACGAGAGTGGCCCACGCCACCCCTCCAGGGGCGCACCCCCCTATCTCGTGGGCCACCCGTAAGGCGGTTGATGCCCTTCTTTGGCCACAAGAAAGCTAATTTTTGGAAAACGATCTGGGCGAAGGTTTCAATCCAATCGGAGTTACGGATTTCCAGATATAAAGGAAACGGTGCCAGGGGCAAAACTACAAAACGCAAAAACAGAGAGATAGATCCAATCTAGGAGGGGCTCTCGCCCCTCCCACGCCATGGGAGCCAATGACCAGAGGGGAAACCACTTTATGCTTCATATTATTATCCAATGATGTGTTGCCATCCTATGATGTCTGAGTAGATTTTCGTTGTCCTATCGGTGATTGATGAATTGCTATGATTGGTTTGAGTTGCATGTTTTATTATTGGTTCTGTCCTATGGTTCACTCCGTGTCGCGCAAGCGTGAGGGATTCCCTGTAGGGTTTGCAATATGTTTATGATTTGCTTATGGTGGGTTGCGTGAGTGACTGAAACACAAACCCGAGTAAGTAGGTTGTTTGCGTATGGGATAAAAGGGGACTTGATGCTTTAATGCTATGGTTGGGTTTTACCTTAATGAATCTTTAGTAGTTGCGGATGCTTGCTAGAGTTCCAATCATAAGTGCATAGAATTCCAAGTAAGGGATGATATGTTAGCTTATGCCTCTCTCTCAAATAGGATTGTAATAGTGATTACCGGTCTAGTAACATAGTCAATTGCTAAGGGGCAATTCCACCACTCCTACCACCACTTTTCCACACTCGCTATATTTACTTTATTGCATCTTTATCTTAACAGCCCCTACTTTTTATTTACGTGTTCTTTTTTTTCTTGCAATCCTATCCTATCACACCTACAAAGTATTTCTAGTTTCGTACTTGTTCTAGGTAAAGCGAACGTAAAGCATGCGTAGAGTTGTATCGGTGGTCTATAGAACTTGAGGGAATATTTATTCTACCTTTAGCTCCTCGTTGGGTTCGACACTCTTACTTATCGAAAACTGTTGCGATCCCCTATACTTGTGGGTTATCAAGACCTTTTTCTGGCGCCGTTGCCGGGGAGTCATAGCGTGGGGTGAATATTCTCGTGTGTGCTTGTTTGCTTTATCACTAAGAAAATAATATTTGTTGTTCTTAGTTGTTTTCTATCTTTAGTTATGGGTAGGAAACGCAAAATACCAAAAAAATTAGTTGTACCTACTGAACCAGTGGTTGAAGAACCACTCAAAATCTATCACACTCTTGAAGCCTTTTACTTGGGTCATCTTCGATCCCTTTGTGCTCGTGCTGAAACCCCCACTAGTTTACTTGAGGGAAAATCCTTAGATGAGCATGCTTGTTTTGTGCGACACCGTATATCTAAAAAAGGGAAACTATTATGGGATCAAATTCAACGTTTGCAATGCTATGCTTGGAATTTATGTGAAATATATGAGTTTACTTGTTGTTCTGAAGACCCTAAGAAACACCTACCCTATCATTGCCTGTTTTGTGATAATGGAATCGTATCTTCGTATGCTAAGGGTGTTTACAATTACTATGATGTTCAACAAATTGAAGAATTTGTTGCTTTTAAAGGTGCTTA
Source organism: Aegilops longissima (assembly GCA_021605205.1). Lineage (NCBI taxonomy): Eukaryota > Viridiplantae > Streptophyta > Magnoliopsida > Poales > Poaceae > Aegilops > Aegilops longissima. The sequence continues at coordinate 309,098,937 of CM038679.1, read as the reverse complement.
TGAGATTGCCTCTTTGATAGAAAAGTATGATGCTACTCTTTACAAATCGAATTTTTTTGCCATATTTCAATATTGTTATGATAATTATGCTTCTAATGCCTATGTTAAACCATATATTGAGGACTTCTCTGCTGTCCAAGAAGAGACTAATATTTTGCAGGAAGCTATGGAAGAAGAAATTAATGAAACAGTGAGCTCATTGGATGAAAAAGATGATGAGGAGAGCGAAGAACAAAAGGAGGGAGAGCGGATTAGCTACCCGTGCCCACCTTCTAATGAGAGTAACCCTCCAACTCATACATTATTTAATTCCCCTTCGTGCTTACCGAAGGATGATTGCTATGATGATTGCTATGATCCCTTGAATTTGTTTGAGATATCCCTTTTTGATGATACTTGCTATGCTTGTGGCCAAGATGCCAATATGAATTATGCTTATGGAGATGAGCTTGCTATAGTTCCTTATGTTAAACATGAAATTGTTGCTATTACACCCACACATGATAGTCCTATTATCTTTTTCAATTCTCCAAACTACACTATATCGGAGAAGTTTGTGCTTATTAAGGATTATATTGATGGGTTGCCTTTTGCCATTGCACATGATGATTTAGATAGATATAATATGCATGTTCTTGCTGCTCCTACTTTCAATTATTATGAGAGAGGAACTACATCTCCGCCTCTTTATGTTTCCAACACGATAGAATTGCAAGAAACTGCTTATACTATGCACTGGCCTTTACATGGTGTGCATGAATTGTTCTTTTATGACATGCCAATGCATATGAAGAGAGTTAGACTTCGTTGTTGCTTGATATATGTTACTTTGTGCTCACTACTAAATTACAAATTATTGTTAATTAAAATTGGCTTTGATATACCTTGGGATCCGGGTGGATTCATTACTTGAGCACTAAATGCCTAGCTTAATGGCTTTAAAGAAGCGCTGCCAGGGAGACAACCCGGAAGTTTTAGAGAGTCATTTATTTCTGTTGAGTGCTTTTATATAGTCTAAAAACAAAAAAAATAAAGAGGGCAACCCAAAACTTTTTCAAAAAGAAAAGTGAAAGTGAGAGAGACGAGCATTGTGGAAGTGGGAGAGCTCCTTGAACTTTGTTCATCCTCACGGCAACTTTGTGAATCTTGATTATAGAAAATTTTCAACAAAAATAATGATCACCTTGTACAATTCCATTGTATTATAAAAATAATATGCCAAGGTTTGCCTTTAGGATGTTTACAATGCTTGTTGGTTTGTACGGTGCAGGACAGAAACTTTGGCTGTAGTGCGCGAATTTTATTTTTTTACAGGAAATTCATATGCTTCTGATTCGTTTTTCACTGTCTTTCTTTACAAATTTTTTATTTGTGCTAATTTTTGCAGAATTTTTCAAGTATCAGAAGTATGTTGAATGTTCAGATTATTACAGACTGTTCTGTTTTAGACAGATTCTGTTTTTGATGCATAGTTTGCTTGTTTTGATGAATCTATCAATTTATATCAGTGGATTAAGCCATGAAAAAGTTATATTACAGTAGACATAATGCAAAAAAATATGAATTGGTTTGCTACAGTACTTAGAGCAGTGATTTGCTTTATTATACTAACGGATCTTACCGAGTTTTCTGTTGAAGTTTTGTGTGGATGTAGTGTCTAATCGAGGATGTCTCGATATGAGGAAAAGGAAGAGAGGCAAGAGCTCAAGCTTGGGGATTCCCGAGGCACCCCATGTAAATATTCAAGGATACTCAAGCGTCTAAGCTTGGGGATGGCCCGGAAGGCATCCCCTCTTTCTTCAACAAGTATCGGTATGTTTTCGAATTCGTTTCGTTCATGCATTATGTGCAAGTCTCGGAGCGTCTTTTGCATTTAGTTTTCACTTTTATTTTATGCACAATTCTGGTATGATATGGTCCTTGGTTGATTTATAGAATGCTCTAAGTACTTCACTTATATCTTTTGAGTATGGCTTTATAGAACGCTTCATGTGCTTCACTTATATCATTTGAAGTTGGATTGCCTGTTTCTCTTCACATAGAAAACCGCCATTTGTAGAATGCTCTTTTGCTTCACTTATATTTGTTAGAGCGTGGGCATATCTTTTGTAGAAAGAATTAAACTCTCTTTCTTCACTTATATCTATTTAGAGAGATGACAGGAACTGGTCATTCACATGGTTAGTCATAAAATCCTACATAAAACTTGTAGATCGCTGAATATGATATGTTTGATTCCTTGCAATAGTTTTTCGATATAAAGGTGGTGATATTAGAGTCGTGCTAGTTGATTAATTGTGAAATTGAGAAATACTTGTGTTGAGGTTTTCAAGTCCCATAGCATGCACGTATGGTGAACCGTTATGTAACGAAGTCGAAGCATGAGGTGTTTATTGATTGCCTTCCTTATGAGTGGCGGTCGAGGATGAGCGATGGTATTTTCCTAGCAATCTATCCCCCTAGGAGCATGCGCGTAGTACTTTGTTTCGATGATTAATAGATTTTTGCAATAAGTATGTGAGTTCTTTATGACTAATGTTGAGTCCATGGATTATATGCACTCTCGCCCTTCCATCATTGCTAGCCTCTTCGGTACCGTGCATTTCCCTTTCTCACCTCGAGAGTTGGTGCAAACTTCGTCGGTGCTTCCAAACCCCATGATACGATACGCTCTATCACACATAAGCCTCATTATATATTCCTCAAAACAGCCACCATACCTACCTATCATGGCATTTTCATAGCCATTCCGAGATATATTGCCATGCAACTTCCATCATCATCATATACATGACTTGAGCATTTATTGTCATATTGCTTTGCATGATCGTAAGATAGCTAGCATGATGTTATCATGGCTTGTCCGCTTTTTGATGTCATTGCTACACTAGATCGTTGCACATCCCGGTACACCGCCGGAGGCATTCATATAGAGTCATATCTTTGTTCTAGATATCGAGTTATAACATTGAGTTGTAAGTAAACAAAAGTGTGATGATCATCATTATTAGAGCATTGCCCCAGTGAGGAAAGGATGATGGATCCTATGATTCCCCCACAAGTCGGGATGAGACTCCGGACGGAAAAAATAAAAAATAAAAAAATAAAAAAAGGCCAAAAAAAGGAGGCCCAAAAAAAAAGAGAAAACAAAAAAAAAATGAGAGAAAAAGAGAGAAGGGGCAATGTTACTATCCTTTTACCACACTTGTGCTTCAAAGTAGCACCATGTTCTTCATATAGAGAGTCTCTTGAGTTATCACTTTCATATACTAGTGGGAATTTTCATTATAGAACTTGGCTTGTATATTCCAACGATGGGCTTCCTCAAATGCCCTAGGTCTTCATGAGCAAGCAAGTTGGATGCACACCCACTTAGTTTCAGTTTGAGCTTTCATATACTTATAGCTCTAGTGCATCCGTTGCATGGCAATCCCTACTCCTCACATTGACATCAATTGATGGGCATCTCCATAGCCCGTTGATTAGCCACGTTGATGTGAGACTTTCTCCTTTTTTGTCTTCTCCACATAACCCCCATCATCATATTCTATTCCACCTATAGTGCTATGTCCATGGCTCACGCTCATGTATTGCGTGAAAGTTGAAAAGGTTTGAGAAACGTCAAAAGTATGAAACAATTTCTTGGCTTGTCATCGGGGTTGTGCATGATGTAAATATTTTGTGTGGTGAGGATGGAGCATAGCCAGACTATATGATTTTGTAGGGATGAGCTTTCTTTGGCTCTGTTATTTCAATAAGACATAATTGCTTGGTTGGTATGCTTGATGTATTATTGTTTTTATGTCAAATGATAGACTATTGCTTTGAATCACTCGTGTCTTAATATTCATGCCATGATTAGACATATGATCAAGATTATGCTAGGTAGAATTCCACATCAAAAATTATCTTTTTTATCATTTACCTACTCGAGGACGAGCAGGAATTAAGCTTGGGGATGTTGATACGTCTCCGTAGTATCTATAATTTTTTATTGTTCCATGCCAATATTATTCAACTTTTATATACTTTTGGCAACTTTTTATACTATTTTTTGGGACTAACATATTGATCCAGTGCCTAGTGCCAGTTCCTGTTTGTTGCATGTTTTATGTTTCGTAGAAACCCAATATCAAACAGAGTCCTAACGGGATAAAAACGGACGGAGAATTATTTTGGAATATTTGTGATGTTTGGGAGGAAGAATCAACGCGAAACGGTGCCCGAGGTGGCCAGGAGAGTGGCCCACGCCACCCCTCCAGGGGGGTCCACCCCCTATCTCGTGGGCCACCCGTAAGGTGGTTGATGCCCTTATTTGGCCGCAAGAAAGATAATTTTTGGAAAACGATCTGGGCGAAGGTTTCAATCCAATCGGAGTTACGGATCTCTAGATATAAAGGAAACGGTGCCATGGCGGAATTACAGAACACAGAAACAGAGAGATAGATCCAATCTCGGAGGGGCTCTCGCCCCTCCCACGCCATGGGAGCCAAGGACCAGAGGGAAAACCCTACTCCCATCTAGGGAGGAGGTCAAGTAAGAAGAAGAAGAAGGGGGCCTCTCTCCCCCTTGCTTCCGGTGGCGCCGGAGCGCTGCCGGGGGCCATCATCATCACCGCGATCTTCACCAACACCTCTGCCATATTCACCAACATCTCCCTCACCTTCCCCCATCTATATTCAGCGGTCCAATCTCCCGCAACCCGTTGTACCCTCTACTTGAACATGGTGCTTTATGCTTCATATTATTATCCAATGATATGTTGCCATTCTATGATGTCTGAGTAGATTTTCGTTGCCTATCGGTGATTGATGAATTGCTATGATTGGTTTGAGTTGCATGTTTTATTATTGGTGCTGTCCTATGGTGCCCTCCGTGTCGCGCAAGCGTGAGGGATTCCCGCTGTAGGGTTTGCAATATGTTTATGATTTGCTTATGGTGAGTTGCGTGAGTGGTGAAACACAAACCCGAGTAAGTAGGTTGTTTATGTATGGGATAAAGGGACTTGATGCTTTAATGCTATGGTTGGGTTTTACTTTAATGAATCTTTAGTAGTTGCGGATGCTTGCTAGAGTTCCAATCATAAGTGCATAGAATTCCAAGTAAGGGATGATATGTTAGCTTATGCCTCTCCCTCAAATAGAATTGTAATAGTGATTACCGGTTTAGTAACATAGTCAATTGCTTAGGGGCAATTCCACCACTCCTACCACCACTTTTCCACACTCGCTATATTTACTTTATTGCATCTTTATCTTAACAGCCCCTACTTTTTATTTACGTGTTCTTTGTTTTCTTGCAAACCTATCCTATCACACCTACAAAGTACTTCTAGTTTCATACTTGTTCTAGGTAAAGTGAACGTCAAGCGTGCGTAGAGTTGTATCAGTGGTCGATAGGACTTGAGGGAATATTTATTCTACCTTTAGCTCCTCGTTGGGTTCGACACTCTTAGTTATCAAAAACTGTTGCGATCCCCTATACTTGTGGGTTATCAGTCATCCAAACACATCTTTGGATGGAGTTAGTTCAGGGTTAGTCGTGAGCTAGAAACTAACTCTAACCTCTAGCTAAGTTGAGTATCCAAACAGGGTTGTGTTGTTGTTTTTGTTGCTGTTGTTGTTGCTGTTGTTGTTGTTGTTGTTGTTGTTGTTGTTGTTGTTGTTGTTGTTGTTGTTGTTGTTGTTGTTGTTGTTGTTGTTGTTGTTGTTGTTGTTGTTGTTGTTGTTGTTGTTGTTGTTGTTGTTGTTGTTGTTGTTGTTGTTGTTGTTGTTGTTGTTGTTGTTGTTGTTGTTGTTGTTGTTGTTGTTGTTGCTGATGCTCTTCTACGTATATCTAGACATCATCAGAACATTAAGGTAACACTCTTCCTGTTTGCTATGTAGCTTAGGATTGCATATTTACACATTAAGTATAGTGCATGTTGCTATGTAGCCTCAGATATATTACATATGGCCCTTGTTAACCTAATGATAAATGAGTTATAGATATATTCAGTTAAAAGTCCGATTCACCAACTAGTCCCTTATCAGCCCCCGGCCTATATGGTACTAGGTACCGATATCCCGAACAGTGAGTATATATAAGCCATGGGATGAAACTAACCTCAATGGAAAACAACAGTCGTTCCCAAAATTGTCATGTGTAGGTACATCGAGAGGCATGTTAAGCACAACATGCTAAACATCAACCAAATATATCCATGGCCGACAAAATAATCTCCAAAAGATAGCTTCAGTGTGCAGGTTTAAGCACACTAGTAAAGCAAAACTAGTGGAGAGGTGTGTTAATTGCAACAGGCCTAACATTTAACAACAAGCAAACATAGTCTTTCAAAATGGCATTGTGCCGGTCTAAGTACACTGGTTATTGTTAAATAAAAATGGAAAGGCGTGTTAACTACAAGATGCAGCAACCAAATGTAGTCATTCATGGTGGTCTTGTTGAAACTGGTATTGATGACATTGAACTGCACAGTTCATACTTGCACATATAGAACATCAAATTGTGAATAACTGGAATAAACAAGGCATACTACGAACAACGAAAGATAGGATTTGAAATTGGACATATGCTAACTACAAACAACTGAACAATCAAAAAACTTTAAAAGAGGCATATGCTAGCTATAACAGGCTTAACAACAAGCAAATATATGTATTCCTATCGGTATGTTTAAATCTGGATTGATGAAATGTACTACACAGTAAATAATTGCACATATAGAGCATCACATTGTGAACAACTGAAATAAACAAGGCATACTGCAAACAACCAAATATAGCAATTAAAACTGGACATATTCTCAGTACACTAAAAAAGGGACTCGACAAAACAAATCATGGGTTCCCCCTTCTGAAGAGGCACGGCGAAATAAATCATGGGTTTCCTCACTTGTCACAGATGGGCTCATTCCCGTGGGAAGAGCACGGACCCTGGATGCACTCCATGTTGTCACAGATGGACTCCTTCCCCTTCGAAGAGCACGGCTATATGGTGCCCTCCCTAATGTCGCAGACGGGCTCTTTCCCCTTAGAAGAGCAGATGGGCTCTTTCCCCTTGGAAGAGCCGAACAGGGTGCCCTCGTCATGGTTGCCACCGATGAGGTCTGACTTGGAAGCTGTGGATCCCAAGCTAGCGTCCCAGAACATGTCCGTCAGAAATGACAAAAGGGGCTCCATGGTGATGTAGGATGGAAAATTCTTGACAGCAAGCCAGAGGAGATCAGCGGCGGGGCCATGGATGAGATCGAAGGCGGTTGAATCCGAGGGGTTGGGGTGGGCAACTTAACCTGTGAAAGCCCACCTCAGGCTATCACTGTCGATTACCTTGATGTCGTAGCCGGCATCCGCGACATACCCGCATACTCTAGCCCGCTGATTGAGTGCCTGCGGCCAGTAATGGTCATCAGCTTCCTCGGCAAAGTCGGCGAAGAGACCACGATACACGTTGTTTGGGCCAATCGCTCCTCCAGCTCGGCGGGAAGCGTAGCCGGGCTTAGGCTGCAACGCACTGGAATGGGGGATGGTGTCGGCGTCCTGGGAATGGGGGTACCCAGACCTGCCTGCTTGCGGCCCACGACGTGGCTCCACCAATGGCCTGGTATGGCCCATCTTCAGCAACAACCGCTCAAGACCCTCGTGAGTGGCCAAGCCTCGTGAGGCCGACGACACCAAGACCTCCTCGAGGGAAGCCTCGCTAGGATGGCTCCCAAGGAGCGGAGATATCTATGCAGGGGGCACCTCGCGAGGTTCACCTGACGTGAGCCATGACGACCAAGTCCAGGCGGGCGCCAACGAGCACAGTGTACAAGTTTCCTATTTGGTGATAAAGGGGCCGGTGTAGCAGAGGAGTCCCGATGTGTCAGGCAAAGGTTTCCATATCGGTGCAATGAGACCAAGACCAGCAGGACGGAGGTCATCGCGGAGCACACGACAGCGTCACCACCAGAGCCTTTGGCAGGCGAAGACCACCTTTCGTCAGGATAGCTTGTACTAGTTGTCTCCCTTCAAAATCGGCCATTTTGGGATCCCTTCCCGCCTAACATTTGGGGAGAGGACCAGGGCCTCTATAAATAGGACTAGCCACCACCATAGGAAGGGGGACGAATCATTGAGACCACCCTCCTACGTACCAACTCGCCGACCTCAAGAACATTTCTCCTCAGGAGCCTGTTCTTACCTTGTATTGTTCATCCTCTGCCTCCAAGGCAATCCACCACACACACTAGAGTAGGGTATTACACCACAACGGTGGCCCAAACCAGTATAAACCCTCGTGTCTCTTGTTCCTTGGGTTCGTCGGGCTGGGCCTTGAGATCTTTGTGCGAGCAAGCTAGGGAGAGAAAGTTCTTCGTGCGCACCCCTGTGTTCAAACCTCAAGGGTTTGCCGAAACCTGTAATCCGACATTTGGCGTGCCAGGTAGCGGGAGCGCCGAAGCTTTTCCTCCGTTGATCCATGCTCCACTGCTCCGCTGCATCCATGGCTGACGCTCACCGAGCCCGTGCTGAGCGCCGGGCCGCCCTTGTCGCTCACGTCGCGCAGACGGCGCCCGTTGGCAGACCTCCCTGCCGTTCTCCATCACCCCCTGCCAACGCTGCCACCAGCCCGTCCAAAAACAAGCAGCAAGCCTCGTCGCTACACCCTTCTGTGCGACAGGACGGACGCACCACCCCCCCATTGCTGACTCTGGCCGGCTCGTTGTCCCATGATCGTCGCGTGCCCACGGACGCGCAAGCCGCGCTGCTCACGGCACGTGAGTTCCTGCGCTACCGCCCGATCGGCGATCTCTACGAAGACTGGCTGGACCTCATGGACGGGCTCATTAGCGCCGCCGGGGGCTCTCCTGCACCGTCCCTCTCGCTACCTCGCCCACCTCCAGTTGCGGGTAACGTAGCCCACAGAGCGCCTCCACCACCTCCGCATCAAGACATCGCCCTCGCACCAACATGCACGGCCCCACGGCGCAACCCACTGTGCAGGGCTCCCGCGCACGAAGAAGGAAGCTACCAAGAAGTCCCTCGGCCGCAAGAAAACACTCCTGCACTCCCTGCAGCACCACGTCAAGACCGCGTGCCAGCGGCGGCGCGAGGATACCAGGACCAGGCCCCGCCTCCGCAACGGGCTCTGGTGACCACAGCAAGCTGCCGTGCCTTCACTCCCGAGCCGCGCAGCATCGTATGGCCCGTCAAGTTCAAGCCTGACCCGCCTCCGCGCTACGACGATACCCTCAACCCTGTTGAGTTCCTGCAGCTCTATGAGCTGAGCATCGAGGCGGCCAACAGTGACGAGAAGGTCATGGTGAACTGTCTCCCATGGCCCTCGAGGATGGCGCACGCTCGTGGCTCCTGAACCTGCCATGGGATTGATCTCCTCCTGGGGCGAGATGCGCGAGCGTTTCTTCGCCAACTTCCAGGGCACTCGTGATTGCCCGCCTGACCTGCGGCGCATCAAGCAGCAGCCAGGAGAAACCCTGCAGAAGTAAATCTAGCACTTCAACATCGTCCGCCTCAAGATCCCCAAGGCGACGGACAAGGCCATCATTTCCGCATTCTCCGATGGAGTCTGTGACATCAAGATGACACTACTAGAAAAAGGCCTACTAATGGCGCACCGGTTTTGCCTACTAATGGCGCACTACCGGTGCGCCATTACTAGCACGCCATTAGTATTTTTTACTAATGGCGCACCACTGGTGCGCCATTAGTATCTGGTATACTAATGGCGCACCACATAGAAGTGCGCCATTAGTAACTTTTTTTTTTCAAATTTTTTTTTCAGAATTTTTTCAGAATTTTTTTTTTCAAATTTTTCTTAATCTCAGTTCACTATGGCTTAATCTCGGGTCAATATGCTTAATCTCAGGTCAAATCGGCTTAATCTCGGGTCAATATGCTTAATCTCAGGTCAAATCGCACTCCCTGGTCAAACTTCCCGAAAGGTCACCCATCCTCACACTACTCCAGCCAAAGCACGCTTAACTTCAGAGTTCTATCCAACCCCAGCCACAGCTCACTTCACAGGCACTTGTTGATATATCTAGCATATCAATCCTGTTATACCTTGTTAATGTCTAGGACTTTGTTCATGTTCATGACTATGATGAAATTTTGAAAAATATTTCAAACTTCCCGGTCATATTACGTATCATTTTTTTAAAAAAAATTAAAAAAAAATTCAGAACCAATTTTTTTTTCTGTTACTAGTGGCGCACCACATCCACGGTGCGCCACTAGTAAGTTTGAAATTTTCTGAATTTTTTTGCCGCTAGATCTTGAAAGCCCCGTAACTTTTTTTCTGTTAGGTTTTTGGGGATTTTGAAAATGTTTTTGGGGATCTTGCAAATGAAGTCGAAATTCATATTTGCAAATTTTCCCAACAACTAGACCACATATCACATGGGAAACTTATTTTCTTTTATTTTTTTTGACATTTTCATCATTTTCTTTTATTTTTTTAAAACTGAAAAGGCGATCCACGGGGTGCATTCGTGGAAGGTGGTTGTTACTAATGGCGCACCGTGGGGTGGTGCGCCATTACTAGTTCAACTATTAATGGCGCACCACTCCCACGATGCGCCATTAGTAGTTTGAAAAAAAAATGATATTTTTTTGATTTTTTTAAAAAACTTAGTAATGGCGCACCAGTGGAAAGTGCGCCATTACTAGTTAAAACTAGTAATGGCGCACCGAGACATGGTGCGCCATTAGTAACAAATTTTTTTATTTATTTTTTACATTTTTTTCAAAACTACTAATGGCGCACGACGGATGTGGTGCGCCATTACTATGTCAATTAGTAATGGCGCACTATGCATCGGTGCGCCATTAGTAACAAATTTTTTTTGTTTTTTTTCTAAACTACTAATGGCGCACCACACACCAGGTGCGCCATTAGTAATATATTACTAATGGCGCACCGAGACATGGTGCGCCATTAGAATATAGTAATGGCGCACCACAACACAGGTGCGCCATTAGTACCCATTCCATCTATAGCCCTTTTTGTTGTAGTGTGAAGTAGGAGCTCGCCGTCCACGAGAACCTATGCACGGTCCTGGAGTTGTTCAACATGGCAACCAAGTGCGCAAGGGCTGAGGAAGGGCGCCTTTCTCTCCTCGTGCTCCCAGCTGCCGATTAGGAGGACAAGAAGGCCAAGATCAAGGACGTGAAGCGCAAGGGGCTGCCGTGCTCGCGGCGGAGCTAGAGATGAACCGCGGCTATGATCACCCTGAGTCATCCAAGGCCAACGCCCTGTTCTGCGCCTTCCACAACATGCACAGCCACAACACCAATGACTATAAGGAGCTCAAGGCCATCCGTGATGGACGCTTCGGTCGGCGCCCCGAGCGCAACGACCGGGGCTACGGCCGAGGAGGAGGAGGACTGAAGTGGAGGACGCTGGGACGACCGCGGCCCCCGCCAGGAGTGGCGTGACCGGCCTCGTGAGGACCACTGGCAGGACCAGCCTCGCGAGGGTGCCTGGAGGGAGCAGCCTCGTGAGGACCGTCCTCAGGGCAACGCTGCCACCACCACAAACAATGAACGGTGACCATCATCAGGACGAGGGGGCAGGGGCTTCCAGGAGCCGCGAGCCATTGCTTGCATCTTGGGTGGCGCTCAGGCCCCAGCCTCTTAGCGTATCTTCAAGAAGTTTGCTCGCGAGGTAAACGCGACCCTTTCCAGGCTCGAGGCCACGTGCCCGCTCAGGTAGTCCAAGTGTGCCATTACCTTCAGCTCGTCGGACCAGCTCAAGTGTGCGGCGACGGCTGGCGCCCTCCCGATGCTCTGCTCACCCATCATCAGCAATGTCCAAGTCACCAAGACCCTCATCGATGGCGGCGCAGGGCTCAATGTCCTGTCCGTCGAGACGTTCGACCGCCTCCAAGTGCCATATAATCAGCTACAGCCTACCAGGGCCTTCTCCGGAGTGACCGACGGCTCCACCACCCCGATTGGGCACATCCGCCTCCCTGTCACATTCGACCAGCGTGACAATTACCGCACCGAGCTCATCGACTTCGACGTCGCCCACATCCGCCTGCCGTACAATGCCATCCTTGGGTATCCAGCCCTGGCCAAATTTATGGCGGTTACCCATCACGACTACAACATCCTCAAGATGCCAGGGAGCAGCGGCATCATCACGGTCGCATGTGAGGAAAGGGATGCGGTGTGCTCTCTCGAGCGCACTTACCAGGTGGCAGCAGCCGAAGACCCAGACAACGAAGGCGCCCTGTGCCCTCCTGAGGCCATCCCAAGAAGAAGAAGCAACTACTCCACTAAGGGCCTCAGGAGAGCGGTGTTTCCAGCGGCACCACCTTAGGACTTGCGCCCACGGACGGGCGCCTCCCTCCCTCGCATAGGAAGGCGCACCCGGCGCCCTCCTCAGGATGGGCTCGGGGGCTCTCTTCTGGAGGGCCTCAGACTTAGCCAACATCACGAGGGAGGTGCTTGGGCACCATGTGGAGGCGTGCTTCATTGCACGTTTCCCTCAAGAGGGCACAACGCGTGGAGCGCCTAGTGCTCAGGAGTTCATCACCAAGGCGACCCAGGAGCTTCAAGAGGCAAGGACCATATGCGGCGACCGTCTCCCACCACCCGGCGCAGCTCCCCATCCTGGCGAGGACGGTGGGATGCGCATCTGCATCGACATTCCAGGGCTCAACAGGGCTGCATCTCAGGGGCATTTCTAGCCTTCGCACGTTGGACGGTGCGAGGGTCCAACCACAGCTATGTTCACATGTCATTCAGCTTGCCGAACGCGGCTGTCACCTTCCAGCGCCACCTACGGAGCATTCTGGTGGCTCAGGAGGCCAGGTATCACGCACTGCCAGAGAGGGCGACGTTTCTTCATAAACCGCCCGGGCCCCCAGAGCCTCCTGAGGCTCAGGACCCTAGCGACTCGTGAGGAGAAACTTCTCCAACACGCATCTACAGCTACTCCAGCACCACTCCAGCTACGGTATCAGGTGACTCTTTCCAATTCATTCAGTTGGGGGCGCCCCTCGGGCATCATTATCCCCAAGTCGCATAGGCTTGTCCCTGCGACGTGTATCCTTTTGCATCTTTAGCTTACTCTATTGGGGGCGCCCCTCCGGCTGCATCATCCCTAGGCCGCTCGGTTCCGTCCTAGTGACATGTATCGTTCTTGCATCTATCTGAACTAGCTTGCCTCCTTGCATGATTTACCTTATGATTGTCAGCTGCCTGTCCGGTACTTCGATACCATGAACACTGTGCGCCCTTGCAAGCCCACCACGACCGCCCTTGCTAGTGTAGGAGCCGCGCGCCATTTGTCTTTCTTTAGGATTCTTTGCATGAGAAGGCTAGGCACGACATCTGTGCTTGGGTCCGTCCCTGTAGCATCGATAAACCCAATGACTAGGCTCTGTCTGGCAGGCCCGCCCCATTCACGTAACTCCTGGGGTCGTTGGTGTTTGGCCTCCTCATGTAATCACCTCAGGAGATTCATCCGGCGCAAGTTTCCTAACCATCTCGCAGGACCGCCACAACTATCAAGAACCAAGACCAGGCGCAACCCGCCTTGAGGTAGGGCCTCGTGAGTCCCGCGCTGGCTCACGAGTGCCCAGACACACCTCGTCTAGCCTTGCCGTGCAAGCCACATGTCAGGGCGGGGCTGTACACGCCCCGTGGGCCCCACTCAGAGGGAGCCCTCACCCACGCGCCCGCGGAAGCACCATGCTCCGTGCTGGCAGTCAACACAGTCGAGGAGCGTCTATGCCCATGCAAGTGCGGAAGCGCTATGCTCCGCACCAGTGATAAACAACTAAGGGCAGACCCATGGCCGCATCAACCTCAGGGAGCCATCCGGCTCAGTGTCCAGCCTGGCCGCAACGCTTTCCCCACGGGAGAGTCGTGCGAGGGGGTTGGGCACAAGGGCTACGCTTAGGTCACGCCTAGGGTACGCCGCCCTGCCAGGTCCCTTAGACCTGGTCGTTGCGCGCCCCTCCCGAGCGGGACCTCGGCGAGGACAGGTATGAAGGTCTGTTTGCGCATCAAGGGGTACTCCTGAGCATCACGACTCATGAACCTAACTGGCAACATAGCCCCTCAACCCTTGGTCCCGTCCTAGCAATCCGGACGGCCCAACGGCGGTTGAGGTATGCGCGGGATCGGGCCTTGACGACGTAGAACACTAAGGCCTACTGTCATATCTCCTTCCCGTAGGCCGTTTGCGCGTCAAGGGGGAATCCTGAGCATCACAACTCGGGAGCCTAACTGGCGACATAGCCCCACACCCATTGGTCCCGTCCTGATGATCTGGATGGCCCGACAGCGGCTGAGGTATGCGCGGGGTCGGGCCCTGCCGACGTAGAACATCAAGCAAACGGGAAGGAAATCGCGGAATTTTAATAAATATTACAAGACATGTTGTTCTTCAAACACCAAATAGAAGTTTTGACGCCTCCACGAGGCACATTGCGTATCGCGGGTAAGTTCACAGGAAAATGAAAACGGGCAGGAGCACCTGAAGTCAGACGGGCAAGCCTCTTCTTCAGCCTCGGGCGCCGTCATCAGGAAGCACCCTCCCGTTGGTAGCGTCGTCGTCGCTCGTGTCGTCGGCCTTGGTCGCGGGAATGGCGACACCTTTGGCTAGAGGCTCAAGGTCGATGGCATGGAACTTCTTAAGCAAGGCCTCCACCTGGCCCTTCACGGCCTTGGCAGCAGCCGTGCAGCACTCGTCATCCACAGGCTCGAGTAGGACAGCAAGGTCGGTAGTGGGATCGCGAAGATGAAGGGCATGCAGCTTGTAGTGGCTGAGGACGGCGTAGAAGAAGTCAGAGAAAGGGGGGACCAGTCCTGCGACGATGCTATTCATGAAGAAGGGATAGAAGGTACTACCTAAGGGCTCCGGCTCGGCGGAGCCAACCCGGAGCATGGTCCCCCCCCCCCCTTCGTTGCTGTTGTCTGCTGTCATCAGGAGAGTGGCGGCGAGGTTCTTCTCCGAGACATTAGGCGCGCTCAAGGCCGGCTCGTACCAGGAAGGCGAGTGTGCGGCCTTCGCCTTGTCAGACTCTATTAGTTGCAGGCTCAGAGAGGGGTTCGTGTGGATCTGGAGTCTCTTGGGGCGAGAAAGAGAAAGGGGACATAGATCAAGATGATGGAAGGTAATGAAGGCTCTGCAGCGCGCGCTAGCCTTTTGTCAGGTGAGGGCGGTTGCCGAGGCAGCATGGGGAAGCGGAGACGCCCACGTCCCGTCAATCGCCACGCGTCAATCAAGGTCGTAGTCTATTGGGGCCCGCGATGCTCCGCACTTACCCTTTGGCTTCGCCTCGAAGCCAAGTCCGAGCGTGCCTTTGGCGCGGGGGCTACTGTCGGCGTCCTGGGAACGGGGGTACCCAGACATGCCAGCCTGCAGCCCATGACATGGCTCCACCAACGGCCTAGTACAGCCCATCTTCAGCAACAACCGCTCAAGAACCTCGCGAGGGGCCAAGGCTCGCGAGGCGGACGACACCAAGACCTCCTGGGGGGCACCCTCTCTAGGCGGATGACACCAAGACCTCCTCGGGGGCAGCCTCACTAGGCTGGCTCCCAAGGAGCGGAGATATCTATGTAGGGGGCACCTCGCGATGTTCACGTGACGTGAGCCATGACGACCAAGGCCAGGCGGGAGCCAGCGGGCACAATGTACTAGTTTCCTCTTTGGTGCTAAATGGGCAGGCACAGGCGAGGAGTCTCGATGCGTCAGGCAAAGGTTTCCATATCGGTGCAACGAGGCCAAGACTAGCAGGACGGTAGGACGGAGGTCACCGCAGAGCCCACGACGGCGTCACCACCAGAGCCTTTGGTAGGCGAAGACCACCTTTTGTCAGGATAGCTTGTACTAGTTGTCTCCCTTCAAAATCGGGCGTTGTGGGATCCCTTCCCGCCTAACATTTGGGGAGAGGACCAGGGCCTCTAGAAATAGGACTAGCCACCACCATAGGAAGGGGACGGATCATTCAGACCACCCTCCTACGCACCAGCTCGCCGAGCTCAAGAACACCTCTCCTCAGGAAGCTGTTCTTACATTGTACTGTTCATCCTCGGCCTCCAAGGCAATCCACCACACACACTGGAGTAGGGTATTACGCCTCAACGGTGGCCTGAACCAGTATAAACCCTCGTGTCTCTTGTTCCTTGGGTTCGTCGGGCTGGTGGCCTTGAGATCGTTGTGTGAGCGAGCTAGGGAGAGAGAGTTCTTCGAGTGCACCCCTATGTTCGAACCTCAAGTGTTTGCCGGAACCCGTAATCCGACAGATGGGGATCTGGATCTGTGGGAAAGGGGGCATTTGGCAGGCGTCATCTAAGAAACTTAGGGCGGCCTGGGTATGGAGATCGGTGGGTAAGCTGCATGGCCAAACCGGCAAATGTTTACAATGGAGGCCTTGCGGCGGCGTGCTTCCTAGGGTTTCGAGCAAGGGAGGGGTCTTTGTGTGTGTGTGTGTGTGGAGGGGGCGGGGCTGTGTTTGAGGAAATGATGTGGCTACTAAAAATTTTACTATGTGGGACTCAAACACGGGACTGAAATGCCGGGGCTATTGAAAATTTGGATGATGGTGCATCGCACACGGTCCGGAGATAACAACCGTGTGTTATGAGACAGAAAAACCCTCAAGGCGGCAGATATTTTTGAGGGATGCAGGCGGGATTGGGAACAAGAAACATCACACATGGTCGAAACATAATAACCATGTGTTATCAAACAGAAAAAAGCTGCAGGCGGTTAGATACTTTTGGGAGGGAAGCCTCATGGAGCCCAATGTACTGTGCGGACGTGCGTGACAGGGGCACCGACGTGGCGCATGGTTAGTGTGAGTGAACCGTGTTTGTTGCACAATGCGACTTGTGTAATGTTCATAAATTTGGCAAAAAATGACGCGTGAGAGGGCAGAACACAAACACACTTGCATGTGGACCAAATATATGTATGAAAAGGGTGGTTTGATGTTCAAATACCAAATGCAACTTCGATATGGCACCTATCTCGCAAAGCGCACGGTATTGCTTGCCCCCTCGTGTCGGAAGGAAGGGAATCCTAAGCTATGAATGCATGCCCCCCAACCGAGGTTCACCTAGCAAAGTGTGAAGTAGCAGTCCCCTCTCCCCTACACACACACACTTTCTGTCAGCAGGCCAGAGAGGCATATCACCAAGATGGATCCTAAAACCGACCAAGAATAATCCACCTTGGTCTTACAACCTCTCTCTTGTTGTTGGTCAAAGTGATGGCTGTCCATGCAACCCCGGAGATGGGCTAGCTCGCCAATAATCACAAAAGTAGCTAGTCCTCGAAGAAAACCGCTGCCTGCGTGTGGCCCAAACATATGTATGGAGAAGTGTGTTTTGCATACACAATGGAAAAACTTTGATGTGGCACCGTGCTTTCGAACCAGAAATCCCCACACTGTGTGAGGGTTATGTTGATGATGCATATGTATGTCACACCACAATTCAAGCTGATGACAGGGATTCATGCATGCATGCGTGCATAGTATGCGCTCAAACTTAATTAGGTCTTAATCTCACCATGACCTATACTACGATAACACGAACAAAAGGAAGAATCCGCCATGGTAACCTATCTTGTTGTCGGTTAAGGTGATCATGGATGTCCTCGCAGGCCCAAGAACATATAAGCTTGTCGCCAGTAACCACACGAGGGAGTGTGCCGTTCGAAGACAACCACTACATGCATATGTATGGAGGTGATGCATGCATGCATGTTTGAATACCATTTCAGAACATTGATGTGGCGCGTGTTGGGGATACACATAATGGGTAGCCCCACGAAGGGTCAAAATATATTAAATCATGGGTCCACACATCAGGTGGGTCCAGATAAATTTCATACAGGCATACTATCCACTCGGACAAGCAACATACCATCCACTCGGACAAGCAACGTACCATCCACTCGGATGACAGCCGACCACTCGGTCGACTGACTCACTGGATACGCGAAGACCAACAGTAGACAAGGCACTCGAAGCGTCATCTTATTAGTAGACTGGCATTATGGCATCAATTCCCCACTTTGTAACATAGGAGGTGAGGCGGTGGTGCACTCTACATAAGCCACCCCACCAGTAGACTTGGGCAGGCCCTCATTCGTTCCTCTTAGTTCTCTCTCTCCCCATTAGTCTCAGGACATAGCTCAGGCATGGGATCCGCTCCCCTCTATCTCTCTCTCTAAAATACACCATGTAACTCCATGTTCATGACAGATAAAGAAAGCCTCTCCGGAGCATGAGACATAGGGTTGTTATCTCCACCGTGAGAGGCCCGAACTCGCTAAAACCACTATGTCACCCATTTGCATCTCGATAGATCATACTCCTTTAACCTATTCCTTATTATTGTCGGAATCGTTCCCACGACATTTGGCGCCCACCTTGAGGCATGGCGTTTATCGAGCCATGATGCAAATGGTTTTCTTTCTTCAATGTTCGTCCGCCGATCAACAATCATCAATGGAGGATTTGATCCAGGATGTTTCGGACATCGCTCCATTCACAGGGGAGTCATGATACTCTTCGTACAGAGGGATCAGGAGGACCCATTCCGTACTAACTTATTCTTTACAGTCAATCTTTAATCTAACAATGGTTGTTTTTCTTCTGTATATACATGTACTCATGAGGAGGATGGCCGCATCATCTTCTTCACATCAACCAGAAAGCGCGAACAACAGCGGCATGGAGGCCGAGCTCCCGACATGGCTAGTCCACCGAGTCAACCGCCGCCCATCCGGCTTCACCGACCTCTGGCACGTCCATTGAAGGTGTCATGGACTATGGGTACTCATCACGTTGTCTCGCGATCAGTTGGATTAGGCCGAGGACACCCATGGCCGTATACTCATGGGCCAGTTCAGACAGCTATCGCATACAAGGAAGATTCCACAAGACTTGGTGATCAAGACAAGGACTCCTCCCCACCGGCGTATTCCGCTAGGACTCTTGTTATCCTAGGCATGTGGTGCATTATATAAATCGATGCCAGGCTAGTCGATAGAGATACACAATCACAATCATAGGCTAGCTTCTAGGGTTTAGCCTCTATGATCTCGTGGTAGATCAACTCTTGTAATACTCATATCATCAAGATCAATCAAGCAGGAAGTAGGGTATTACCTCCATCGAGAGGGCCCGAACCTGGGTAAACATTGTGTTCCCCGCCTCCTGTTACCATCCTCCTTAGACGCACAGTTCGGGACTCCCTACCCGAGATCCGCCGGTTTTGACACCGACATTGGTGCTTTCATTGAGAGTTTCGTCGTGTGATCGGCAAAAGGATCAATGGCTCGACTGCAGATGAACTGCGACGTCGGCTTCTTCATCACCGGCTCAACTGGTCACCTTGGCTGGACCGAGGACTGCTCCCTACCTCCGATCGTCATGTTCATAGGAGGGCCTTCATCAACATTAACTCCGATCTCTATCAAGATCATGGAGGAATTATCCAAGGAGCCCGGGGCTCAACGTTAACATTGCCCTCGGGCGACCGTGCTGTTTTTCTGGACAGCGAACTTGTATTCGCCGCCATCGCCTCCTAAAGTGTTGTTTTAATGATTGCTTTAGTGGAATTTTGCAGAACTGAGTCTACAACAACCCTGAACAATTTCGCCGAGTTCCGATGAAGGAATCTCTGGCAATCCACGATATACCGGAGCCCTGTCAAATCTGGACGGGAATGTGGACGAGTTTAGGGCCTGGTGTCCAGCTTCTAGCTCAGACGTTCTTTGGAAGATCCAACCGTTGATCGGCCGCGGAATTCCTATATCCACCACACCTCAAAATTTCAGCTCGATCCGACCGTCGAAACTCCGGGAACCTTCCGATTAGTGCATCACTTTTCGGATCTGTTTTCTGCGCAAGAACGAATCCAACCCGAATTCATCTTTTTTATGAACGGGATTTCGGACATTCTTTTTGAAGGAAGTTTTGTATGGGGTATTGTGTTTTGTTCCCAAACACATCCCGCTAATTTTGAAGTCTTTTCCAATATGATCTTCACTATCACGCTGGTGTCAAACCAGCCCGACAACGTTGCTCTACGGCTGCCGACCTGCGCTAGACACGTTGTCACTTTATTGAGCCGAGCTCAACTTCTTCGGATCATCATCTCGGCAAGCCGAACAAGAGTTCGGCATCGCGAAGTATAAATCATCACCAACATCACCGCCCCACGGATTACACGGAGCGGGCACAGCGGCATCGCCGCACGGTCACTTTCATCAAGCCGGCATTGACCACGTCACGACCGGCATCGGCAGAGCCGCACTGTTGCTTCTTCAAGCCGATGTCCATCACGCCGACCTACTTCGATTCATCTGCTGAGATCGTGGCTTCGACATCTCGGCTGGACCAGGGGTTTCGCCATCTCTTCATCAACCTACTCCGGAGACTTCAGCGTCACTAGCTGACCAGCTTCGTCACATTAGGTGGACCGAGGGCTTTGCCTCGGCAAGCCAACCTTTGCCAGCGTCACCATGCCGTCGCTTTATCGCCCATCAGGCAATGGGTGTGTGGATCGAGTCCCAATTTTGGGAGTCACCTTTCCTCAAATTGCTACAACAAATAAACCAGGTGCTATTAATCCTAGTAATTTTTTCTTGTTTGGGTTTATTTTTCCGAAGAAATTATTACTCAGGTCTATCGAATGATGGCCGAACTAACGACGGCCGCATGGTGGTTCAGTCAAGTTCCGTAGATAGTCTGGCGCACACCGCATCCGGAACTCGGGCCGACCTGTGAATTCAGGCTTTGCCACGCCTTTACCGGATCACGCCGACGCCCTGCATCGACGTTCACTTCGGCGCGCAGGCCATATTTTATTTTATTACTCACTTTGCATAAATTATTTATTATGCAACAATTATTATTATTATTATTATTATTACTATTATCTCCGGTTTGCACTATTTTTTGTGCATAGGAAAATGATCCGCGTCGGGCAGTATCGTCAACTCGGTGTACTGAAATACCATGTCACCTCAGCTAGACTGGGGTCTTCGTCAACACTTCATTACCCCACGCCGGGGACTTCGGCGTCACTCTGCCGGCCTGCATTGGCCGTGCTATGTCACCACTTCGGAGTGCCGAGCTCTTCGCTCCGCCACCTCAGGACCGGCTTGGGGGATGGAACCTTGTCCCGCATCAAGCTCGGACCGCGTCATCAATGCCGAACACATTAACCTGCTAAGTTGCCTTCATGCTCAAAGTTTTAAAATTTTAACTTGTGTTCGGTTCGACCTAGCATTATACCTTTTTGGCAAAAAGTTGTTTGTGAATAAAATTCCTTGTCATAACCTTGTTTTTGACACACAAATTCAAATACCCAGTTCACTTGAGGGCTTCCTTCATGAAGCCTTTCCTCTTGCATATGATTATACTTGTACGGCTTCGTTCCTTGTTCGTGTATTACGCCACAATATGCACCATATTCACTTAAGCGATTTGCAAGCGGGGTTGCCTTGCTCCTGTGTTTACCCCTACGTTCCCGATTGTTTGGCTAGGGAGTAAAGGGAGCACCTCTGCGATTGTCACGATCGGGTCATCCGAGCTCGGACCTCAGACTGGGTGAAGCCAAAAGCTAGCGCTCTTATTGTTTTCAATTATGGTCGGCACACAACGGAACTCATGAGTACAAAAAATCTATTGCACAAGTCTCATAGTAACAATGTGTCGGGACCCTGATTCTAAGTCACACCAATCTAGCCTGTAACACCTCATATCACTTTGCGGCCTCGCGCACGGTATTCCCACGGGTGTCGCCTTACCATGGCCCAGTACCGTTTGCGCCTTTTGGCTCACGTATATGATAGTGTCGCTAGCATCCATATGATAGAGAACCCGGGCCGACATGACTAGTCGTGAACCCAAAGTGGCACTAACTTACGGGGACAGGCATACATGAAACAACATCAAGCATGTCGGTTAGCAGCGTGTGAATCCGGGCTGTAGCAGCTGGGCTAACAAGACTCCGGAAACCCAGGCTGTAGCAGGCTAGGCAGGACTCCGGATGTCACCGCGTGACATTTCCCCGAAGGGACAGACACAGGAACGAAGTGAATCACATGTCGTCCAGTCTAAGTGTTCCGGAGCAGTAGTGCTGGGCTAGCAGGACTCCGGTAAACTGGGCTGTAGCGGACTACCATGGCTCGGTGGAAGCACTAGACTACATTTCCCCATAAGAGAGGCTACCAAGGATAGACAACTAGGTTGTCGGATCCCACACATAGCAATACATGTTACACGTACGCATAACATGCAAGTATGTGTTGTACAACATGGCATCACAACATAACGCAAACTCATATAGATAAAGGCTCAGAAGAGCCACATAGCATTAATACAAACAGGGGTCACATGACCCATCATTCAGAGCATACAAGCAACAAGCGGAAGCATTACATGTCTGAGTACAGACAACTACAAAAGAAAAAGGCTGAGAAGCCTGACTATCTACAAGACCCTCCCAAGGGTACAAGATCGTAGATGAGGTAACAAGCTACTCGTCGAAGTCCAAGCGGAACTACTAGTAAGACCAAAATCTCCGCTGCAAAACATAAATAAAGCAATGTGAGTACAAAGTTACTCGGCAAGACTTACATCGGATCCTACTATACATGCATTTGTATCAAGAAGGTAATGTGGGGTTTAGTTGCAGCAAGCCAGCTTTGACTCAGTGGCTATCCTGTTCTACGACTACAAGAACTTCTTTGAGGTGATATGGCGCACACGAGTCCACTAGTCACCACACAATACACTACTATGGATTCATCCCCATCTCCCTACGAGAAGGCCATCCATAGCACTCACACTTGTCTTGAGCATTTTAGAGTATCCACTTCAAGTTGTCTATGTACCACGTAAGCATCCAAGAAGTCCATAACCGAGGACACGACTATTCGAATAGATCATGATAACCCTGTAGGGATGTACTTCTTCACACACGCTCTCACCACTTATCACCATGTACACATCATGTACCTCGGCAACCTTCAAGCGGAAGCCTGGCGAGGGTGTCGGCCACAACCTTACTAACCACACAAGACTCTAGCCCAGGTTTATCGCCTATTCGGGTTCCATCCGCAAGGAGATCCGGCCGGGGTGTCGCTCACGGCCCCAAACGATGTGTGCAGGGTTCCCGAGCCCACCATCCGGGTGCCACTCGGTACACCAGGCCACATGTGCCTAGTCTGTCCCAAGCCCACCCTACCGGGTGCCACTTGGTAGAAAAATAGCACTACCTACAAACACCAGAAACTAGTTGCGACTCCTGGACAGAGATCAAGTTGGTTAATAAGTCGAGAGAGCTTGGAGCACCCGGAGCCCAATGTGTGGTAGTATCGAGTCATTGGACGACATACATAGAACTCAGTGCTTAAGGACGGTTCCAGTGAGACAACCCACCATGTACTCCTACATGGCCTCTCACCGCTACCTTTACCAAATCGTGTTCACACACTTCACTCTCAGCATCAGAACATATCGTAACACTCCAATTCATTCCCAATGAATCAGACCTGACACAACCCTAAGCAATAGCAGGCATAGCATGGTAGGAACACAACATGGCTCAATCAACTCCTACACATGCTAGTGGGTTTCAACTATTTATTGTGGCAATGACAGGTCATGCACAGGAATGGGTTCAACTACCGCAGCACAAGTAGCAGATGAATCGTTGTGGTCCTAATGCAATAACTGAGAGCAGGAGCGAGAGAGTAGGATTGTATCGGAATGAACAAGGGGGTTTGCTTGCCTGCTAAATCAACAAGGGAGGCACTGCTTCACAGACAGGTACTCTGGAACGGTCTCCGGAGCAAGACCTATCAAGAAGGAACGGTGCCAACAATCAGTACACAACATATGCAACAATATGATGCATGATCATGGCATGTAGACGTGATGTTGTTGAGATAATGCAGCTAGCATTCTATTGGAAGAGATCCATTTGAACCAAGAATTCAAATGCAACTCCAAGTTAAGCTCTTATATATGCCATTATAGTGTTTCACTTATACAGCAGGTATAACTTGGTTTTTCATGCATGAAAATGGTACAGATGGATAGACTGAATTTTTCTGATAATATTTCATACATAAATTATTCCAATCTGAGCTACGGTTGAATTTATATGAATTTTCGAAGTTGTGGCTATTTTCTGGAATTTCCTGATTAAATTTAAAACCAGAAAATGAGTAACTGCGTCAGCATGACGATAGCACGACGTCAGCAGGTCAACCGGGGCTGACCAGGGTCAAACCTGACATGTGGGGTCCACACGTCAGTGACTCAGGGCGGGAACAGAGGCTGTCCAGTGGGCCAGGTCAACGTTGACGTGGCAGGGTCAAACTGACAAGTGGGGCCAGCTGGATTAATCTAAACTATATAGGGAATAAATCCCAGGGTTAAATTAAAAGTGGGGTCCATCCGTCAGTGACCTAGGGGGTTGGTTAGTGGCGTCATTAGCCACTAATGGTGGTGCCACGTCGGCACGGCCGGAGTTGAGCCGCCGGCGACGTCCAGAGACAGCGGCGATGCTCGGGTTATGCTTTCCGGCGACTATATGGACGGCGAAGTGCGTCCACGCAACGAGGAGACTCGTCCACGTTGGGTGGTGCACACAGCAGCAGCTCCGGTGGCCTAGGTCAACGACGGCAGCAACTTGCGCGGTGGCCGGAGTTCGGTGAAGAGGGACAGAGCGCTATGGTGCACGGGAGGAAGAGTGGGTAGGTGCCCTGGGTTCCTGGGAACACGCCGAGGACGACAGCGTGCTCGGACGCGACGTGTGGGGGCTCTAGCGCGGCGACCTCGTGGCCGACGGCGATGAGCTCTCGGGCTCGACGGAGCCTGCGGTTAGAGGAAGAAATCGGCATCGGGGAGAGGGAGGTTCGGTGCGGGGGCTCACAGCGAGACCAGCGAGCGCGAGGGCGAGGTCGGGGATGCCCGGTAGCTCCCGAGTCGACGGCGAGGATCCACGGCGGCCGGAGGCGAAGATGGTGACGGCGACGGCTCCACGGGGCGCTCCGTCTTGCGTGGCTCGGCGGAGAGCTTCAGAGCGAGGAGGCGGAGCTCCTGCGCGTGTCGGAGAGGCGAAGGGGAGGCGGTGGCTACGACAACGGTGTCGGCGGCGACGAGCTCCGCTCGGTGGTGCTCGGGGAAGAGGGGCGGACGAGGGAGAGACACGGGGGAGAGTGAGAGCGGTCCAGGGGGGGCGGCGTGGCGTCGTCCAGACGCATCGCGGAGGGACAGGCAGGCAGGGAGGGAGGAGGTGGCGTGGCTGGCGGTGCGCTGCAGCGTCGAGCCTGCAAATCCTCTGGCAGGAGGAAGACGACAGGAGGAGGCGGCTGGGCCAGCCTCTGGGCTTGTGATCTTTGGGCCAACCACAGAGCCGGGCCGCAGTAGGTCCGAGTAGGTTTTTCTCTGTTTCTCTTTTCTTTCTATTCTCTGACATTTGTTTCTGATTTAGTAAAATACTAAATCATTTTATTTTCTTCTGACAATTTTTGCAAGGGCCTAAGGGATTAATCCAAAGCCCCTCACCAAAATTCAGAATTATTGGACAATATTTTTTATATATAAAAATATTTATCCAATGCAAATAAATACTGGATTAATTCCATATGGCCAAAATAAACATTTGTGAGCTCCTGAAAATATTGGTTGGACTTTTACCTCTGACCAATATTTTCAGAGAGTAACATGAACATTTTCTTGGACCTCTTTGGAGCACTTTTTATCTGGGTCATTTCCAGAAATGATTCTGAGGGTTTCACAAATCCCCATTTCAAAATTAAATGGAATTTAAACATGATGCACAAGTGATTAGCAAGCCTAGGTCATACCAGAACTAGGGATGTGACAACTCGCCCCCACTTGAAAGAATCTCGTCCCGAGATTCAGGGGTCGATGGAAAGAAGGTGGGGTACTCCAGTTGAAGACGATCTTCTCGCTCCCAAGTAGCTTCTCTCTCGGAATGATAAGACCACTGAACCTTGAGAAACTTGATGTTCCGACGTCGGGTGACACGCTCTGCTTGATCAAGAATGCGAACAGGGTACTCTTGATAGGTGAGGTTATCTTGGAGATCAAGCGTTTCGTGGTCCATTCCACGGATGGGATCCGAGAAGCAACGCCTGAGTTGAGAGACGTGGAAGACATCATGAACTCGAGAAAGATGTGGGGTAGTTCAACTGGTAGGCAACCTCTCCTCGTTTAGCGAGAATGCGAAAGGGCCAATGTAACGAGGAGCCAACTTCCTTGATCTGAAGCGATGGGTACCCTTCAAAGGAGTAACCGAAGGTAAGCTTTGTCGCCAATTTCATAAGTCATATCCTTATGATGACGATCATCTTGGCTCTTTTGACGAGGCTGGGCTGTTTTCAAATTCTCACGAACGATGCGAACTTGCTCTTACGCCTCTGGATCATGTCGGTCCAAAGAATTGTCTTTCACGGTTTGACCAGTTCAAAGTTGTTCGACATCTTCGTCCATAGAGAATCTCAAAAGGAGCTTTCTTGAGACTGGATTGATAGCTATTGTTATAAGCAAACTCGCGAAAGGAAGACATTTCTCCCAATCCATACCGAATGAGATAACGCAAGCTCTAAGCATGTCTTCGAGAATTTGGTTGACCCGTTCCACCTGACCACTTGATTGAGGGTGGAAAGCGGTACTGAAGGAAAGATGGGTGCCCATGGCAGTTTGGAAACTCTCCCGAAATGAGAAGTGAAAAAGGCGCCACGGTGCGGATTGATCTCTAGTGGAACACCATGAAGTGACACTATTCGGGAAATGTATAAGTCAGCGAGCTGACTAGCAGTGATACTCTCTCGAACAGGTAGGAAGTGAGCCACCTTGGACAGACGATCAATGACTACGAAGATAGCATTATTCCCTTTCTTGGTCCTGGGAAAGCCGGTGATGAAGTCCATACCAACTTTATCCCATTTCCACTTAGGAATGACTAAAGGCTGAAGGGTGCCAGCAGGCCTCTGATGCTCTGCTTTAACGCGACGACAAACATCGCAGTTAGCAATAAACTGAGCAATTTCTCTCTTCATCCTAGTCCACCAGAACCTCTGGCGTAGGTCCTGATACATCTTAGTACTACCGGGATGAATTGTGAGAGGAGATTCATGTGCCTCCTTAAGAATCAATTTTCGCAGATGTTGATTCTTGGGAACCACCAAGCGGTTTTCAAAGAAAACAACACCTCGATCATCCATAGAGAAGCATCCACCAACTCCCTTCTTAATGTTTCTCTTGATCCGGGAAATTCCCGTGTCCTGCTTTTGAGCGGCGATAATCCGATCCTCAAGATCAGGTTTTGCCACCAAGGTAGAAAGGAATCCGTGAGGAGCAATGTAAAGGTTAAGCCTACAAAATTCCTCATGGAGAAAAGGTTGGCCCTGCTGCAACATGAGATTGTTGCAATAGGATTTACGACTTAGCGCATCAGCCATGACATTGGCTTTGCCTGGGGTTTAGGTAATCCCTAGATCATAATCTGAGATCAACTCCAACCAACGTCTTTGCCTAAGGTTCAAATCTGGTTGGGTGAAGATATACTTGAGACTCTGGTGATCGGTGTAGATCTCGCAACGTTTACCAAGAAGGTAGTGTCGCCAGGTCTTGAGTGCATGGACTACGGCTGCAAGCTCTAGATCATGTGTAGGATAATTCTCCTCATGTGGATGCAACTGACGAGATGCATAGGCAATCACATGACGATCCTGCATAAGAATGCAACCTAGTCCCTGTCGTGAGGCGTCGCAGTAGATAACAAAGTCTTTAGTGAAATCCGGTGGCACAAGTATGGGAGCAGAAGTCAGGCGTCTTTTTAGTTCCTGAAAACTGTACTCACATTGTGGGGACCACTCAAACTTTTTATCTTTCTTGAGAAGTTCCGTGAGGGGTTTGGCCACTTTGGAGAAGTTTTCAACAAAGCGGCGACAATAGCTGGCTAGACCAAGGAAACTCCTAACTTGTTTAACTGTTTCAGGTGGAGTCCAATCAAGAACGGCCTGAACTCTCTCGGGATTGACAGCAATGCCCTTACCAGAGATCACGTGGCCGAGATAGGTCACGGCAACCAAAATTCACACTTGGATAACTTGGCATAAAGGCGGTGCTCTTTGAGTTTTCAAGCACAAGTCTAAGATGTTCGCATGCTCTTCCTCGTTCTTGAGTAAATAAGAATATCATCGAGGTAAACCACGACATTTAATTTGTCTAAGTACTCCATGAAGATCGAGTTCATCAAGCGGGAGAATGTGGCTGGGCGTTGGTTAGACCAAAGGACATGACGGTGTACTCATCTTGGCCATAACGAGTGACAAAGGCTGTCTTGGGGATGTCCCGCTTCGATCTTGATTTGGTGGTAGCCTAACCTCAAATCCATCTTGAAAAGGCGAGGATCCAGCGAGCTGATCATACGGTCGTTGATCCCGGAAGCGGATATTTGTTCTTTATCGTGACCAAATTAACGGACGATAATCTACAACCATCCGGTCCGTACCATCCTTCTTTCGGATGAAGAGGACGGGCAAGCCCAAGGAGAAGAACTAGGACGGATGAAACCCTTTTGCAAGGACTCATCAAGTTGTTTCTTAAGCTCGGCTAGTTCTAAGGGTGCCATCTTGTAAGGTCTCCTAGAGATTGGAGCGGTTCCCGGATAAGATCTATGATTTAACTCTACATCTCTCGTTAGGTGGAACACTGGCAGTTCCTCCGAAAGACATCCAGGAAAGTCACGGACTATCGGGATATCTTCAAGGTGCGGAAGAGGGCTGGCATTAAGAGAATAGAGTTGACGCTTTGCAACTCTAGTGGAGCGGTGACTATCTTGCCAGATGGGTGGGTAAGCTGAACAGACCTGGTGTAACAATCAATCTTGGCATGATGAGCTGTCATCCAGTCCATACCCAAGATGATGTTAATATCTGAGGATTTGAGGGCTACAAGTGATGCAAGGAATACAAGTCTATCAACAAGGATTTCATTACCATAGCTGATTCTAGTGGTTTGCCATCTAGACCACCGGGTTTGATTTCAAGCGGAGTTGGCATATCACAAAATGACATGTCATGCAACGAGCATAGCCTTGAGAGATGAAGGAGTGAGATGCTCGATGATCGAATAGAACCGATCTTTGGATGACAGTTGACAAGGAGTGTACCAAGAACGCATCCGAATCATCATGAGCGTCTTTAGCTGAGACGTGATGCACACGTCCATGTTCAGTGGGAGCTGACTTGACACTGATCGTCTTGCTTGATGGCTTAACACAGCCAACAGTATTCTCAGGCTGGGGTGGAGCATAACTGGTCTGAGAGCAGTCACGTGCATAGTGCCCTGGCTCTCCGCATGTGAAGCAAGTCACTGAAGTTGGACATGGACCCGCACTGACAAGCGGTCTACCAGTAGGCCTGGGTGGAGCATACGACTGAGCTGGGGGAGGCATCACATGGGATGGCCTCGGTGAATATCCGGGTGGAAGAGCAGAGTTCGGAATCCAAATCCGGCGCTTCTGAGAACTAGAACCGGAAGAAGATCCCAACTCACGAATGTGTTTACGAGACTCCTCGTAAGTGAGCTGAGCTGTCTCTGCATTAATGGCCTTGTTCACAAGAGCTTGGAATGTATCACAATGATGTAGGTGGAGATCACGACGCAACTTGGGGTTGAGACCCTTCCGGAACCTAGCCTGCTTCTTGGCGTCTGTGGACACCTCTTCTGAAGCATAGCGGGCAAGGTTCTCAAACTCTCTACTGTAAGCATCAACAGCCATCTTACTGAAACGCCCTCGATGCGGCTATATCTCCCACGTGTCGAAGCACGACTTAGAGGCATAACCGCATTGAAAGCAATGTCGCAAGTGAGGTAATCTTCACACAACCCATGTAATACATAAGGGAAAGAAATACATAGTTGGCTTACAATCGCCACTTCACACAATACATGAGCAAAACATTACATCATACAGATACAATCAAGGTCCGACTACGGAACCAAAATTAAAAGAAGACTACCCCAAATGCTACACAGATCCCCGATCGTCCCAACTGGGCTCCACTACTGATCAGCTGAAACGAAACAACACAATGCACAAAGTCTTCATCGAGCTCCTCCTTGAGCTCAGGTGCATCACCTGCCCGGTTTCATCGGCACCTGCAAACTGGTTTTGGAAGTATCTGTGAGTCACGGGGACTCAGCAATCTCACACCCGCGAGATCAAGACTATTTAAGCTTAAAGGTAGGACAGGGTAGTGAGGTGGAGCAGCAGCAAGCGACTAGCATATATGGTGGCTAACATACGCAAAAGAGAGCGAGAAGAGAAGGCAAAAGCACGGTCGAACAACTATGATCAAGAAGTGATCCTAAAGCAACCTACGTCAAGCATAACTCCAACACCGTGTTCACTTCCCGGACTCCGCCGAGAAGAGACCATCACGGTTACACACGCGGTTGGTGTATTTTAGTTAAGATCAACTTCGGGTTTTCTACAACCGGACATTAACAAATTCCCATCTGCCACATAACCGCTGGCACGGCTTTGAAAGTTCAAAACCCTGCAGGGTGTCCCAACTTAGCCCATGATAAGCTCTCGCGATCAACGAAGGATATTCCTTCTCCCCGGAAGACCCGATCAGTCTCGAATCCGGCTACAAGACATTTCACAGCAATAAAACAAGACCAGCAAAGCCGCCGGATGTGCCGACAAATCTCGATAGGAGCTGCACATATCTCGGTCTCGAGGGCACACTCGGATGAGCAGTCCGTATAACTAAAACCAAACCTCAAGTTGCCTTGAGGGGCGCTGCACAGGGCTCTAGTTCGGGCCAGCACTCGAAGGAGCACTGGTCCGGGGCTAAAATAAAGATGACCCTCGGGCTCCGAAACCAAAGGAAAAGGGCATAGGTGAGGCAAATGGTAAAACCAATGTTGGGCCTTCTTTGGAAAAGTCTTATTCAAAGCGAACTGTCAAGGGGTCCCATAAATCACCCGACCGCGTTAGGGACGCAAAATCCGGGAACATAACACCGATATGACGGAAACTAGGCGGCAAGTGGAACAAAACACGGGCATAAGGCCGAGCCTTCCACCCTTTACCAAGTATATAGATGCATTAATTAAATAAGATATATTGTGATATCCCAACAAGTAAACATGTTCCAACAAGGAACAACATCTCCATGTTCCAACAAGGAACAAACTTCATCTTCACCGCAACTAACAACGCTATAAGAGGGCTGAGCAAGCGGTAACATAGCCAAACAACGGTTTGCTAGGAAAGGATGGTTAGAGGTTTGACATGGCAATATGGGAAGGCATGATAAGCAAGTGGTAGGCATCGTAGCATAGGCATAGCAAAAGAGTGAGCATCTAGCAAGCAAAGATAGAAGTGATTTCGAGGGTATGGTCATCTTGCCTGAAATCCCGCAAGGAAGAAGAACGAGTCCATGAAGAAGACAAGCGGACGAGGTCGAATGAATCCTCACAACTCCGAACGGAACGAAGCTAACGAGAGAAGCAAACCGAAACAAACAAACAACATGGTAAACAACCATCACATAAACATGACATGATGCACAATCAAGTATGATGCATGTCCGGTTTAAAGAGGCATGGCATGGCAATATGCACAAACAACACTACAAGTTAAGTGGAGCTCAATATGCAACAGGTTGCATATTGACAAACACCACAACAATTATTTAGTTCTCTCCCGATTAGGTACCCAACAATATTAAATGTTATTAACATGGCAAGAGGTGAAGCATAATGAAACTACCTATCTAGGCAAGTTTAAATGAGGCCGGAAACAACAACAACAATTCCAGAAAATCCCCATATGCAAATTATGGATTCGGTACAGATCTGACCTAAAGCATATTTTAGAGTTCTTAAACATGCAAAGTAATGTTACCATGTTAAACTAGGCATTTTTCTACCCCATTTACATATATAATTTATTTAAAATGGAGCTACGGTTATTAAGTTATGAAATAAATCATTTAAGCATGGCATTTAAGCAAATTAATGCAAACAACAATTATAAACATTTAAATGTTGTTATCATGATCGGATGACATGTGCAAGTTTATGCAATTTTATGAAAACGTTAACATGAGCATTATGAAGCATTATGTCACCGTGGTGGAAGAAAGGGGTGCCACGGCAACGATTAACGGAAATGGTGCCACGGCAACATTCGGTTCCGACAACTCAATCGAGATATCGGTGCAAAGGAAAGCGTGGACGGAGCGAGTCATGCAAGATGGTGGGTGATCCCGACACGGGTTCCCGCGAACGGTGGCATGGCAAAAGAGGGCATCGCAAGGATGATTCGATCACGGTGCAAACATATCGTGCATCTCATCGCGGTCGTCACGGGTTATACCTTCAGAACGATCAAACGGGACGGTTCGCGTTGTCGAGGGAAGTAGACGTTCACGGGTCGTCGAGGGAAGTAGAGGAAGTCGTCGTTCACGCGATGATCGCCGAGGGAAGTAGTGGTACACGGCGATGGTAGAGGAAGTAGTGTTTCACGTTCGTTCTCGAAGAGGTACTTGACGGGTCCGAATCCCTTCGGGGTTGTCGTGGTACTTGCAGTCTCGCGATGGTAGTCGTACACGGCGTAGGGGGAAGTAGACGTTCTCGTTCGATGGTAGTGGTACATCTCGTCATCGGAAGTAGTTGTTCATGTCCCGTGGATGTTCGGGGTCCACGGGGTCTTCGAGGGTCGACGGTAGTGGTACACGTCATCGGGGTACTTGTCGTTTCCGGTTCGGTGGTCGTCGGGTCGTAGTGGTACTTGGCGTTTCCGGAGACGACGGTAGAGGTACTTGGTGTATCGTCGGGGCACTTGTCGCATCCACCTGTAGTCGAACTTGACGGAATCGAACGCCCTCGTTGACTGGTACATTTTGCGAAAATCCGAAGCTGGCCTGGCGCCCTGGTTCGGAGGTTGTGGAGGCAGGGGACTCCGGCCCCTTGTGGAGTTCCTGGTGGTCGCCACCACCGGAGGAGGCGGCAAGGGCGAGGGGGACCGGCGCAGGGAGCAGCGAGGGTCGCCGGCGAGGACGCAGGAGGCCGGGCGCGTGGTGGAGGCGAGCGACGGTCACGGCAGCGAGGAGAAAGCGAGATGGCGCGGAAGCGGCCAGGGAACGACGGCTCCAGCGCGGGGCGGACGTTGCAGCTCCGGCAGTGACGGGGTACGAGGCGAGGACGAGGAAGCAGAGGGGAGGCGGACATGGCGCTCCAGGGCCGCCGGAGTTGGCCGCTCCGGATGAGTTGCGGAGGCCGGGCGCGGGGAGCGGCGAGGTGATGGAGAGGCGCGGGACGGAGAGGAGGAGGGTTGAGGGCGGCGGCGCTCCTGGTGGAGCTCGTCGGCGACGAGGAGACCACCGGGGGGTCCGGCCTGGTGGCGAGCTTGAGGGGATCGGGCGCGGAAGGGAGAGATCGAGGGGAAAGGGAGAGAGATGCGGGTGCGAGGGGATCGGGAAGGAGACGACGGCGCTGGAGGGAGGGAACGAGAGGAGGAGAGGATCGGGGCTAGGGTAGAGCGGGCAGGGGTGGCTGGGCCTTGGGGTTTGGTGGGCCGGCCTAGTGGAGGAGAAAGGCCAGGGGCCGGCTGGGCTGGGATCTCTTCTCTCTCTCCTTAAACTCTTAAAACAGAGAAAAGAAAGGAAAGGGAAGAAAAGAAAAAGATTAGAGAAAGAGTTTGACCTGGGGATTATTTTCCCGAGCTCGCAAAAATGTGAGGAATTTAACAAAAATGATCCAAGGATTTTTGGTGGAACTCCGGAAAATGATAGAATAATAATGGCAAGGTTTGGGGACCAAACTTGAAGCAGAAAAAGGAACGAAATTATTTTGCAAGTGTGTTAAGATCAATTCCAAATAAATGGAATAATTATTATAGCTCCCTAATAATATTGGGACGATATGTTATAAAGAGAAGTCAACCTTCCCTCGATTTAAATGGATCGAAAAATCCATACAATTTATTTAGAAGAGTTTAAAAAAAAAATTAATGATATGATGGCATGATGACATGATGCAATGCAAAAACAAAACAAACCCCACGACAAAACTCGGAAACCCTGGAAGGCAGCTGAAGCTCCGGTCTTGGGGCGTCACAACACTCCACCACTACGAGAGGATCTCGTCCCGAGATCTAGGATGGCACCGGAGAAAAGCGGAAGAGTTAGAGGTAAAACTAAGTTGCTTCTCCGACAAACGAGTGAACCCAATGAACCTCGAGAGGTTGAACAAGATGAAAGAAAGAAAACAACGAAGATGAAGAAAGTTGAAAACACTCTGTTAGAAAAGAGGAAGAAGGGATACGACGAGAACCAAGAGGTTAAGTGATAACATAGATACTGAAACCACTCCGGTTAAAACTAGATCGACAAGGAATAAGATTGATAAAATTTGGGCAGCACTCCGACTGAAAGAAGAAGGAAAACTTGATAAGATGAAAAGAACTTGAAGAGATGACACAACCTCCGGTTAAATGGATAATGCAAGAAAAAGAACATGATCTTTACAAAACGAGGTGATGGGTGAAGAGAGCAACATCACAATGCCTTCGGGACAAATGAAAGAGTGGAATGGAATGGACGAAGGGAAACAAGATCTTGAAAGAGCATCCTTACGAAGTAGGATTGAACGGAGTTGTTTGAAAACAACAACGGTAAGAATAAGCTTGTAGTGGGCTTATGAAAACATCTCAAAATTACGAGGTGAAAAACTGCCACTAACGAAAACAATTGCTTGCTTGAGGTCAAGGAAGAGATGAAAACTGCTTTCGCCGAGAGGATAGGAGGAAAACTTGGATCATTGATAAGCACCATAATAGCAACATTCCTTAGGGAAGGCTTTAGGTGAAATATAGCCCAAGACAACTCCAATGAAGAGATTGATGGATTTAAAATACCTCATTCTTGACAACATGTGAATCATGAAACACGAAGGAAAATTGCCAAGAGTGACATAACACCATCTCAAGAGATAAGGTAGAAAGAATTGCACTTCGAAAAGAAGAAGAATACTTGAACTCCTCAAAACAAAACATGTGTTGAACACCATGCTTATTTTAGAGTAGCTTGACGGATCTTAACTCCGAGAGAAAACTTGATGAACAATTGAAGAATGAAAAGAATCCTTGAGGAAGCACCATGTAGAGCCTCCATGATGAACTCCGTAAGAAAAGGATGATAAA
Organism: Aegilops longissima; assembly: GCA_021605205.1. Taxonomy (NCBI): domain Eukaryota; kingdom Viridiplantae; phylum Streptophyta; class Magnoliopsida; order Poales; family Poaceae; genus Aegilops; species Aegilops longissima. Next base: position 309,063,688 of record CM038679.1, on the reverse strand, counting down.
AGAAAAGATGTTGAAAACACAAGGTGAAGCCTGCAGTGATAAGATGAAGCTTTGAAATGATATAGCCAAGAAAACTTGGAACTCCGGAAAGAAAGATGAACAAATGAAATCACGAATTTTGATGAACCTCCGGAATAAGGAATTGAATTTACTCGATGAAACAAGAATAAGAATTACATTATGTTGAACCTTCACCAATTAAATTGATGACAAGCAATGGATTAGGCATACTACTTATTCTCATTGATAAATGATTACAGATAGAGATATAGCGCAAACTTGAGAAGGTCTTCAACAAACCACCGGTAGGATTGAAACAACGAATAAATTAATATGATAACAAAGGAAGTGAAATCTTGAACGAAACACCATAAGAATTGAGAATGAACGAAGAAGGCACAATTCACCGGGAAGAATTGTAAAACGAATAAGGATGCTTGACAAAATTTAGATACATTAGAATGAAGAGATCATGAACTGATTAGTGAATACTTGAATGATGCACCGGTAAGATTTGGAGAACAAGAGCTGAACGCTTGAATGAATAATTCTGAGATGATGGGCTCCGAAGAATCAAACTGAAAAGACTCCTGAAATGCTTCGGGTGGGTTAAAAGAATTCTCACAATCAAAACAATTATGAGGATGGCATCAAGCTAGAATCAAGAATCTTGAAGAGAAAAGAGCGAGATTAAAGAGAAACTCGTCTTCGGTCTTCAAAATTCGAGAATGACGACGAGAAACACCACCATGAATTGTTGAGGCACTCCGGAATGAAAATTAGAAAGGTTGAACCAACAATGAAAATAATTTGAAAGATATTGGACAAAGGCATATGACTGATGATAACTCATTCTTACGTCAAACTTTGCAATGAATTTGGGAATAGCTCCTGAAAAATTAGAAGAGTTAGGTAAGATCCTCGAAAAGACACGTGGGTTAGGGCCCACTCAAAAGAACCACCGTTGAACAATTGTTTGAAATAGATATTGCACCGGTAGAATTAAATGGCTTGAATGAGATAGCATCCTCAAAAGGACTTGAGTGAATTGAGAATGGAAACTAGAATCTTCTGAGATATCTTCAACACTTCGGAACAAATGAATAACGAGAGATGAATGATTAGGGTGCACTGGCATGAGAAAGCATTTGCAACAAGGAAAGGAATATGATCAATACTGAAAGCTTGAGTTAAATCCACCGGAAAAGAAAATTAGAATGGAACAATGATAAGGTAAAAGCTTCCTTAGCGTCTTCATGAGAAATCACCGGATAAAACATTTAAAGGAAAAGAATGCAGAAACTTCACATCCATACAATGGATATTTGGTTAAGAAATCTGAGTCCTTGAAGAAAAAGGGTGGGAGGGCGGGGAAAACAAAGGCAACTTAGGTCGGATGAAACGAACACCGTTGAGAAAAGCTTAGAATTGATCTTGCGAATGTTGGAATGATGAGATCCACTTGAAGAGAAGCACGCCGGTTGAGAAAAGAATTAACATGACAAGCTCAGTGATCAAGAAGGATTAGTATTCACATAGCAATATGAGAACACCATTTAGGAAAGGTATGGAATCAACACTTGGCATTGAAGCAACTCGAATACCACAAAAACAAAACAAAAACAAAGGATTGGCTTCAAGAATGAGCCGGAACAAATACATATGATAGAGATTTACCCAATCCCATATCATGCATCTGTCGGAAAGATATTCTATGAGATACTTGAATTCCACCTATAAACTCCCGAAACTTTCTCGGTTATGCAATCTGGTGTTGGGGATACAGGGACACAAAATATATCACCCAAACTAACAATACCTAGATCCAATTGTATCCATCCGTCAACACATAACCAAGAAATCCTCGAAATCGTGTACCTCGACCTTCAAAAACATCCGTTATACAAGTCATGGCAATACTCCCTTTTCGCCACGATCTTTGGGCTATCGGGGTTATCTCACCAACAACTGCACAAAAGAGATTTCGATGTCGGCAAAACTCAGGTATTCCAGAACTGCAACGATAAAATTGTGACGACAACACCTTGGAGCTCAACTCCCCGGGACACTGCCACAACCCCTAAATGACAGGAGGCACCAAGAACAATGTTCTCGTCACAAAACCATCGAACGATTCCAAGATACCAGCGTGATCCTAAAAAAATTTTAGTGAAATTTGAGGAGAGAAAAGTCAAAACTCTCGTCGGGATACCTCACCGAGCGACGAAGGACCGAGGAGTAAAAAGAATCCTACTCTCCGATATATATAATCCTAAGACTCAAAACATTTTCCGTTCTAGACTCAACAACGTCAGCAAACAATCAAGTAGGGGGCTCCTAAGTCGGGGAAGGCTCTGATTACCAACTTGAAACGCCCTCGATGCGGCTATATCTCCCACGTGTCGAAGCATGACTTAGAGGCATAACCGCATTGAAAGCAATGTCGCAAGTGAGGTAATCTTCACACAACCCATGTAATACATAAGGGAAAGAAATACATAGTTGGCTTACAATCGCCACTTCACACAATACATGAGCAAAACATTACATCATACAGATACAATCAAGGTCCGACTACGGAACCAAAATTAAAAGAAGACTACCCCAAATGCTACACAGATCCCGATCGTCCCAACTGGCTCCACTCTTGATCAGCTGAAACGAAACAACACAATGCACAAAGTCTTCATCGAGCTCCTCCTTGAGCTCAGGTGCATCACCTGCCCGGTTTCATCGGCACCTGCAAACTGGTTTTGGAAGTATCTGTGAGTCACGGGGACTCAGCAATCTCACACCCGCGAGATCAAGACTATTTAAGCTTAAAGGTAGGACAGGGTAGTGAGGTGGAGCTGCAGCAAGCGACTAGCATATATGGTGGCTAACATACGCAAAAGAGAGCGAGAAGAGAAGGCAAAAGCACGGTCGAACAACTATGATCAAGAAGTGATCCTAAAGCAACCTACGTCAAGCATAACTCCAACACCGTGTTCACTTCCCGGACTCCGCCGAGAAGAGACCATCACGGTTACACACGCGGTTGGTGTATTTTAGTTAAGATCAACTTCGGGTTTTCTACAACCGGACATTAACAAATTCCCATCTGCCACATAACCGCGGGCACGGCTTTGAAAGTTCAAAACCTGCAGGGTGTCCCAACTTAGCCCATGATAAGCTCTCGCGATCAACGAAGGATATTCCTTCTCCCCGGGAAGACCCGATCAGTCTCGGAATCTCGGCTACAAGACATTTCACAGCAATAAAACAAGACCAGCAAAGCCGCCCGGATGTGCCGACAAATCCTGATAGGAGCTGCACATATCTCGGTCTCGTGGCACACTCGGATGAGCAGTCCGTACAACTAAAACCAAACCTCAAGTTGCCTTGAGGGGGCGCTGCACAGGGCTCTAGTTCGGGCCAGCACTCGAAGGAGCACTGGTCCGGGGGGCTAAAATAAAGATGACCCTCGGGCTCCGGAAACCCAAGGGAAAAGGGCATAGGTGAGGCGAATGGTAAAACCAATGTTGGGCCTTCTTTGGAAAAGTCTTATTCAAAGCGAACTGTCAAGGGGTCCCATAAATCACCCGACAGCGTTAGGGACGCAAAAATCCGGGAACATAACACCGATATGACGGAAACTAGGGCGGCAAGAGTGGAACAAAACACAGGCATAAGGCCGAGCCTTCCACCCTTTACCAAGTATATAGATGCATTAATTAAATAAGATATATTGTGATATCCCAACAAGTAAACATGTTCCAACAAGGAACAACATATCCATGTTCCAACAAGGAACAAACTTCATCTTCACCGCAACTAACAACGCTATAAGAGGGGCTGAGCAAGCGGTAACATAGCCAAACAACGGTTTGCTAGGAAAGGATGGTTAGAGGTTTGACATGGCAATATGGGAAGGCATGATAAGCAAGTGGTAGGCATCGTAGCATAGGCATAGCAAAAGAGCGAGCATCTAGCAAGCAAAGATAGAAGTGATTTCGAGGGTATGGTCATCTTGCACGAAATCCGCAAGGAAGAAGAACGAGTCCATGAAGAAGACAAACGGACGAGGTCGAATGAATCCTCACAACTCCGGAACGGAACCGAAGCTAACGAGAGAAGCAAACCGGAAACAAACAAACAACATGGTAAACAACCATCACATAAACATGACATGATGCACAATCAAGTATGATGCATGTCCGGTTTAAAGAGGCATGGCATGGCAATATGCACAAACAACACTACAAGTTAAGTGGAGCTCAATATGCAACGGGTTGCATATTGACAAACACCACAACAATTATTTAGTTCTCTCCCGATTAGGTACCCAACAATATTAAATGTTATTAACATGGCAAGAGGTGAAGCATAATGAAACTACCTATCTAGGCAAGTTTAAATGAGGCCGGAAACAACAACAACAATTCCGGAAAATCCCCATATGCAAATTATGGATTCGGTACAGATCTGACCTAAAGCATATTTTAGAGTTGTTAAACATGCAAAGTAATGTTACCATGTTAAACTAGGCATTTTTCTACCCCATTTACATATATAATTTATTTAAAATGGAGCTACGGTTATTAAGTTATGAAATAAATCATTTAAGCATGGCATTTAAGCAAATTAATGCAAACAACAATTATAAACATTTAAATGTTGTTATCATGATGCGGATGACATGTGCAAGTTTATGCAATTTTATGAAAACGTTAACATGAGCATTATGAAGCATTATGTCACCGTGGTGGAAGAAAGGGGTGCCACGGCAGCGATAACGGAAATGGTGCCACGGCAACATTCCGGTTCCGACAACTCAATCGAGATATCGGTGCAAAGGAAAGCGTGGACGGAGCGAGTCATGCAAGATGGTGGGTGATCCCGATTACGGGTTCCCGCGAGCGGTGGCATGGCAAAGAGGGCATCGCAAGGATGATTCGATCACGGTGCAAACATATCGTGCATCTCATCGCGGTCGTCACGGGTTATACCTTGAGCGATCAAGCGGGACGGGTCGAGTTGTCGAGGGAAGTAGACGTTCACGGGTCGTCGAGGGAAGTAGAGGAAGTCGTCGTTCACGCGATGATCGCCGAGGGAAGTAGTGGTACACGGCGACGGTAGAGGAAGTAGTGTTTCACGTTCGTTTTCGAAGAGGTACTTGACGGGTCCGAATCCCTTCGGGGTTGTCGTGGTACTTGCGGTCTCGCGATGGTAGTCATTACGGCGTGGGGAAGTAGACGTTCTCGTTCGATGGTAGTGGTACATCTCGTCATCGGAAGTAGTTGTTCATGTCCCGTGGATGTTCGGGGTCCACGGGGTCTTCGAGGGTCGACGGTAGTGGTACACGTCATCGGGGTACTTGTCGTTTCCGGTTCGGTGGTCGTCGGGTCGTAGTGGTACTTGGCGTTTCCGGAGACGACGGTAGAGGTACTTGGCGTATCGTCGGGGCACTTGTCGCATCCACCTGTAGTCGAACTTGACGGAATCGAACGTCCTCGTTGACTGGTACTTGCGAAAATCCGAAGCTGGCCTGGCGTCCTGGTTGGAGGTTGTGGAGGCGGGGACTCCGGCCCTTGTGGAGTTCTGGTGGTCGCCACCACCGGAGGAGGCGGCAAGGGCGAGGGGACCGGCGCAGGAGCAGCGAGGGTCGCCGGGCGAGGACGCAGGAGGCCGGGCGTGGTGGAGGCGGCAGCAGTCACGCAGCGAGGAGAAAGCGAGATGGCGCGGAAGCGGCCAGGGAACGACGGCTCCAGCGCGGGGCGGACGTTGCAGCTCCGGCAGTGACGGGGTACGAGGCGAGGACGAGGAAGCAGAGGGGAGGCGGACATGGCGCTCCAGGGCCGCCGGAGTTGGCCGCCCGGATGAGTTCTGGAGGAGGCGCGAGAGCGGCGAGGTGATGGAGAGGCGCGGACGGAGAGGAGGAGGGTTGAGGCGGCGGCGCCTGGTGGAGCTCGTCGGCGACGAGGAGACCACTGGGGTCCGCCTGGTGGCGAGCTTGAGGGATCGGGCGGAAGGAGAGATCGAGGGAAAGGAGAGAGATGCGGGTGCGAGGGATCGGGAAGGAGACGACGGGGCTGGAGGGAGGGAACGAGAGGAGGAGAGGATCGGGGCTAGGGTAGAGCGGGCAGGCGGCTGGGCCTTGGGGTTTGGTGGGCCGGCCTAGTGGAGGAGAAAGGCCGAGGGGCCGGCTGGGCTGGGATCTCTTCTCTCTCCTTAAACTCTTAAAACAGAGAAAAGAAAGGAAAGGGAAGAAAAGAAAAGATTAGAGAAAGAGTTTGACTGGGATTATTTTCCGAGCTCAAAAAATGTGAGGAATTTAACAAAAATGATCCAAGGATTTTGGTGGAACTCAGGAAAATGATAGAATAATAATGGCAAGGTTTGGGGACCAAACTTGAAGCAGAAAAGGAACTAAATTATTTTGCAAGTGTGTTAAGATCAATTCCAAATAAATGGAATAATTATTATAGCTCCCTAATAATATTGGGACGATATGTTATAAAGAGAAGTCAACCTTCCCTCGATTTAAATGGATCGAAAAATCCATACAATTTATTTAGAAGAGTTTAAAAAAAAATTAATGATATGATGGCATGATGACATGATGCAATGCAAAAACAAAACAAACCCCACGACAAAACTCGGAAATCCTGGAAGGCAACTGAAGCTCCGGTCTTGGGGCGTCACACTTACCCTGGATGAAACTACAGAACTCTTCTCTCTTGCGATCGATGAGGGCTTCAGGAATGTGATGCTCGCGAAAAGCCTCAGTGAAATCCCTCCAGGTAGGAATCTGGCCAGCTGGAAGCATAGCCTCATAGTTCTGCCACCAAAGACTAGCAGGGCCTTCCAGGTGGTATGTGGAATAGTTGACCTTGTCATCGTCAGCTATGTTTGCGGAATGCAGCTTACGAGTAATGCTACGGAGCCAGTCATCTGCATCGAGTGGCTCAATGGAATGATGAAAGGTGGGTGGGTGCAAGCGGATGAAGTCATGAAGGGTCACAGATCCTTTGAACAGAAGTGCGGTGTTCTCCTTGATACGTGCCAACAAGCGGTTAGACTCACGCTTGTTCCTCTCCATTTCTAACATGAACTCTGCCAATGAAGACTGGTCGAGAGGATCCTCATCCCTACCATCTCCGTGGTTCTGGCTACGAGCAACAGAACATCGCTTAACTAATGACATCCTAAGAAACGAAACCAAGGACGGAATCAACATCAACTACAGACTGAAAAATGTAGGACACAGAAATTAGTAACTCTCGAACTCCTGGGGAAATTCCGGCAGCATAACGGCAGTAAAATGCTCAGAATGAGACATTCTCCAAAAGACGGGGTAGCACCATACTCAACATCATCACTCAAGGTTCTGAGATATTACTAAACAGACTACACCGGAGGTACTCGGAAACTGGGGTATGACTCTGATCATCCAATCCTATGGAACTACGGAGTGGCAACACGTGATCCTGATAGACAGAAGAGAAAGCCTAGTTCGTTAACCCCGTAGGAAAGGTAAGATGACTCAGATCAGAAGGCCATGAGGTAAAGGAGTAAAAAGAGCCTTACGTTCCTTCCCACAATCAATTCCCTTACATAACTAAAGAATTTCTAGACTCAACTTCGACCAGGTTGGCTTGGAAATCCTACAGGCAGTCAGGCTCTGATACCAAAGCTGTCAGGACCCCGATTCTAAGTCACACCGATCTAGCCTGTAACACCTCATATCACTTTGCGGCCTCACGCACGGTATTCCCACGGGTGTCGCCTTACCATGGACCAGGACCGTTTGCGCCTTTTGGCTCACGTATATGATAGTGTCGCTAGCATCCATATGATAGAGAACCCGGGCCGACATGACTAGTCGTGAACCCAAAGTGGCACTAACTTACGGGGACAGGCATACATGAAACAACATCGAGCATGTCGGTTTGACTTTTGTGAGCTCCTGAAAATATTGGTTTGAGTTTTACCTCTGACCAATATTTTCAGAGAGTAACATGAACATTTTCTTGGACCTCTCTGGAGCACTTTTTATCTGGGTCATTTCCAGAAATGATTCTGAGGGTTTCACAAATCCCCATTTCAAAATTAAATGGAATTTAAACATGATGCACAAGTGACTAGCTAGCCTAGGTCATACCAGAACTAGGGATGTGACACAATGAGCAACCGAAGAAAGGTATCGGTGGGGTTACTATTTTCTTCAAAGATGCTTCTTACACTTCATCAGTAATATAGCATAAGTTCCCTGAGCGCGCTTTGTCTGTTACAGCCTTATGGCCAGATTTCCTGGTTATCAGAAACACCGTCAATATTTTCAACAGGTGGAGTACATAACACTTTTCGGTCCTTCACCGAAGAGGGAGAAGCCAACGGTCGGTTAAGATGCGTTTAAAGTTCGGGTGAACAAAGATATGATATTAGAACTTTGGTACATACAATCATTATACATAAAATTCTTTTACCCAAGTCACTTGGTGGCTCTTAAATGAGCCGTTTTATAATAAGTGTTCTTCTTCTTAGTCGTTGCAAATTTTTTATTATTATTGTTATTTATCACTCCTTTCTCGACGCAAGTGTGTGGTCAATAGCCAGATAGCCTTGCTTCTCTCTAAAGCCGCTCGAACTTAGTTTGCTAAACTAGCCTCGGAGAAGCACTCCGCCTTCGGGATAAGGAGGTTGAAGCCGTAGGCTGACCCGCTTGAATTCTTGAGATAGGATGTGTCATTGTAAAGCACGACAGCAACACAATTTTATTTTTCTAAGACCAATTTTCGACATGGAACCGAACACTTGATCTAGTTCAGGCGTCCAGTTTTTACTGAAGTTTTTGGTTTTCCAAGCCTATGGCACTTTTAAGCTATTTGTGTGTTTCCAGCATTAGTCTCGTAGTGCGGCGCTGGACACCTTTAGGGATCCGGCAAAAACATTCTCGGACATTGATGTATATGCATCGGTTTCAAATTGTGTCTTTGGTCAATAGTTGGGTTTCCCGGCTCCTATGCTTGCCTCCTTGTTCCGCTTTGTTCGGCTAGGTGCGCAACGGGAGAACCACTGCGATTGTGGTTCCAGCTAGCATGGTTAAGCGCCTCTGTGGAGAAAGCCGAAAATAGACTATCACAATAAGCATAAACTGGTCAGCGATCCGATGATTGTGTTAAATGACGGGCCGTTCATAATATTGGCCGAAGTGTTTACGGCTTGACCTTGACTGTCGCCGAACACTAACCGTAGGCTAGTAACTGGCCTTCCAACTTTAAGCTCCTATGACTAAGTGAAAGTTATAAAGCCCGCATATCTGATTGCCTCATTTCTGCTAACACAACCGCCTCTGGGCACAGAGACGTCGGCTAAGGGTTGTTTTGTTAGTGCGGGAACACCCTGCATAGTATCTACCAAGGGGTAGAAGCCGACGATGGGCCACTTTCAACTGATAAACGGTCACAATGGAGTCAAAATAATGATGTAAAGTACTTGGACACATAGAATCATTACACATAATCTGTGATTTTACTCTGGATATCGATCCTTAATTCGGCCACCCGTGCCCACATTAAGGCTCGGGGGCTACTGGGCTTCGTACTCATTATTTATAAATATTAAAGGGGCACATCGGTCCCCTGATTGGGTGTTGCCACCCGACCAGTGTCTCGGGGGCAACTGCATTGCTTATTCAATGCAGAGAATTCAAAGTGCTCAGTGTTCGGCTTGACCGAACTATGCGCATACGCGTCTTTGGAGAATAATAGGTACCATATGAACCTATCTGGCATCAAGCTAGTATATTGTGGTGACTTCTCACGACCCTCTCTCAGGGGCCCGTTCGCCGATCACTATTATCTCTAATATATTACACTGCATTTTTATTCCTATGTATGCTGCCGAGCTAGGAGGTGATCCTCAGGCCGATTTCACGACCTGAGTCTCAGAAGCTACTAGGATCAGCGGTTTCATATTTTCCTTCAGGTGCATCTCGGATTTTAGACCGAGACACACCTTGATGGCTACTGGATATACATATACTGGCTATATATATCGGTAGAGAATAAATTGCACCAATCAAAAATATTCAGAAAAAATCAGCCCGCTGTCGGGTGGTGCACCACCTCGGAAGCAGTCCAGCATAAAGCTCGGGCGCCAGTGGCCGGCTCCATAGAGGGCATTTCGGCATTGAGCTCGGCTAAACTCCTTCAACTTTTTAAAACCAAGGTGATCTATGACACCTCGGATACAGTCCGACGTTGGAGCTCGGACATAGTCCGGCGTTGGAGCTTGGATACAGTCCGTCGTTGGAGCTTGGATATAGTCCGACGTTGGAGCTCGGATGCAGCCCGGCGTTGGTACCCGTCTGCAAAAGATACCTCGAATACAGTCCGGTGTTGGGGCTTGGACGCAAGAGGACACTACCTCCCGGGAACAACTTCAAACCCGAGGTGTGGCATAAAAATAACACGGCATTGATAAAGGCCGGAAACTTAAAGGGGCTCCTCGGATACCCGACGTGTAAACTCGTCAGATGCACTTCGGCGATCCTCAATATCGAAGATGAGAAGATTTATTGAACCAGTTTTCAAGACTGACAACCGAAGATGAAGAACAGTTCGGAAGAATCGAGGAGCGTACCCAACTTGAAGACCGGTTCAGGGTGCTACTGACGGTGTCCTGGACTAGGGGGTACTCATCACGTCGTCTCCCGATCAGTTGGATTGGGCCGAGGACCCCATGGTCGTATACTCATGGGCCAATGCGGACAGCTGCCGCATACAAGGAAGATTCCACAGGACTTGGTGATCAAGACAAGGACTCCTCCCCACCGGCATATTCGGCTAGGACTCTTGTTATCCTAGGCCACTAGTGCATTATATAAACCAAGGCCAGGCTAATCGATAGAGATACACAATCACAATCATAGGCTAGCTTCTAGGGTTTAGCCTCTACGATCTCGTGGTAGATCAACTCTTGTAATACTCATATCATCAAGATCAATCAAGCAAGAAGTAGGGTATTGTTGGGGAACGTAGCAGAAATTCAAAATTTTCCTACGTGTCACCAAGATCTATCTAAGGAGAAACCAGCAACGAGGGGAAGGAGAGTGCATCTACATACCCTTGTAGATCGCTAAGCGGAAGCGTTCAAGAGAACGGGGTTGAAGGAGTCGTACTCATCGTGATCCAAATCACCGGAGATCCTAGTGCCGAACGGACGGCACCTCCGCGTTCAACACACGTACAGCCCGGTGACGTCTCCCACGCCTTGATCCAGCAAGGAGAGAGGGAGAGGTTGCGGAAGACTCAATCCAGCATCAGCACAACGGCGTGGTGGTGATGGAGGAGTGTGGCAATCCAGCAGGCTTCGCCAAGCACCGCAAGAGAGGAGAAGGAGAGAGGTAGGGCTGCGCAAAGAGGGAGAGGTTCTCGTGTGTTGGGCAGCCCCAAAACCCCCACTATTTATAGGAGGAGGGGAGGTGGCTGCGCCCCCATCTAGGGTTCCCACCCAAGGGGTGCGGCAGCCCTAGATGGGGCTTGAAGGGGGCGACCAAGAGGGGGAGAGAGGGGGCGCCCCCTAGGGTGGGCCTTTAGGCCCATCTACGCCTAGGGTTTCCCCTCTCCCGACCTAGCTGCGCCTTGGGCCTTGTGGGGGGGCGCACCAGCCCACCTGGGGCTGGTCCCCTCCCACATTTAGTGTCACAGCCCCAGATCAGCCCTAGCGCTTGCTTGTAACTAGTAGCATTGCATCCATGCATCATGTTTAATTTCCATGAAATTTGAAATGGGGATGATCAAGCCCTAGCACTAAAGCAATTCAAATAGGTTCAAGTTCAAAAAAATATTTTCAAAAACCCAAATTGGTTTGCAAAAATGTTCATGATTAATGGACAAGGGTGAAAACCATATCCAGAGATGATGGATATTTTTCCAAGACATTTTTGGATTTTTGAATAAACCATATTGTATTTGAATTGGGGCATTTAAATACTATTAATATTTTTAAATGCTCCAACAATTCTGAAAAAATAGTTCAGGGCCTCCGTAATAATTCAGTTAATGCCCACAATTATTTTCAGGATTTATTTAAATGATTTGGTGCTAAACTAAATCAAAACAGAGGCAAACAAAATAGAAAAACAGAAAGAATTAGAAAAGAGAGAGAGGGAGAGAGTGCTCACCTAGCGCCCAACCGGCCCAGCTCCTGTTCGTCCCAGCCCACCACCGCCTGGCTCCCTGTCGCCTTCCTCCTCGCGCTAGTGGACAGGGGCGCGTGCCCGGCGCGCGAGGCCACACGCCGGCCACCTCCTCCCTGCCTGGTTGCCTCCTCCTCCCCCTGGCCGTCTCCCGCGGCGCCACGCAGCCCCCTGGACCCCTCGACCGCTCCACCCCTCCCTGCCTCGCCTCTCCTGCTCTCTCTCCTGAAGCAAGGCGAAGCCGTCGCCGCCGCTCGTCGCCACCGTGTCCACCGTACCCCCCCCTCGTTTCCTCGAGCAGCCCAGAAGCACCACCGCGCCCTCCTCTTCCTCCCCACCGAGCCGCGCCCCGCCAGACGCCTCGAAGCACCCTCCCCGACCCCTTCATCCCCCTCGGGTCGCCGGAGATCTCCATCGCCGCCCCGCTTGCTCCGGCCCCTCCCCGAGCCCAGTGACCACCCCTGCGGAACCGCGGTGAGCTCCTGCGCCCCTCGCCCCTCTCCCCGTCGACGCGTTCGTCCTCTAGCCCGATCCCCAACCTTGACCGAAGCATCTCGCCGCCGGCCATGGCGTAGCCGTGGCCACAGCCGCGCAAGCTCGCAATTGAGCGTGCCACCGTGCTCATCACGTTCCTAGGAGTCGAACGCGACCATCCGCGGCTCCTGCCGTTCCCTACAACGCCAAACCCGTAGGTGCCCGAGCTCCGGCCGCCGCTGCACTGCTCGCCGTCGTTGTCTCCGGCCACCCCCGCACCTCCCGTTAGCCTCCCTGGGTGCGCATGGGCACGGGCTATCCGCTGGTGCCCCTGGCGCATCGATCCGCCGACTCTGGCGAGTTCGAGTGAACTCGCGCGCGGTTTGAGGTCACCGCCGGCGAGATTCCGGCAAGTGCCGACGTGGCCACCTTGTTAGCACTAATTAACCCCCCCTCTCTTTGACATGTGGGCCCCAGTGCCTGGATTAATTAGTTTAATTTCTCTGTTAGATTAGTACTAATCTCAGGGGGCCCGCCTATCAGCATTGACTTTGCCACGTCATCGTTGACTCGGACCCACTAGTCAGCCTCTGTCCCTGCCCTGTTACACTGACGTGCGGGTCACACGCATCAGGTTTGACCTGGACCTGGCGCCTTTGACCTGCTGACGTCACCCCGATGTCATGCTGACGCAATTAACCTTTTTTTCTGGATTTATTTATATTCAGGAAATTCCAGAAAATACCCCAAACTTCAATAAATCATATAAATTCAACCGTAACTCGGATTGAAAAAAGTTATATATGAAAAATGATCAGAAAAATATGAAGAATCTGTTTATGCCATGATCATGCATGTTTGAACAAGTTAACCTCACTGAATAGGATGAATCATGATTAGGGTAATTTATGAACTAGCATTTGGAGTTGGAGTTCAACCTCGTTTGAATTCCACTCCAACTAACTTGGATTATTATTGCATTAGGTGAATTCAGTACCTTAATATGACATGTCATTCATATATGTGCATTGCATTGATTGTGTTCTTTCTCAGTTACTGGTAATTGTCCCCTCCCGGTAGACGACGTTCCGACGATTGTTCGATGACACGGATGAAGAACTATATTATCTTCAGAAGTGACAGGCAAGCAAAACCCCCTTGTTCATTCCGATATAATCCCACTCTCTCGCTCCTGCTCTATTTACTGCATTAGGACAACAACGACTCATGTGTTACTTGCTGCGGTAGCTGAACCCCTTGATCCTTCGCATGACCTGTCATTCCACAGTAATTAGATGAAACCCACTAGCATGAGTAGGAATTGTTTGAGCCATGTTGTGCCTACTCATTTATGCTTGTTTGTCATGCCTGCTACTGCTTAGAGTTGAGTCAGGTCTGATTCATCGGAAATGAATTGGAATGGTTGTGTGAACATGTCCTACTGTGTGTGTGAGCTAAGTGTGTGAACGCGATTTGGTAAAGGTAGCGGTGAGAGGCCATGTAGGAGTACATGGTGGTTGTCTCATTGAAACCGTCCTCAGGAACTGAGTTCTGTGTTTGTGATCCATGAAACAGTTACTACCACGCATTGGGATCCTTAATTGACCCTCTCGGCTTCTTAACCACCCTTGTCCTCGGTCCGGGAGTTGCAAGTAGTTTACGGTGTTTGTAGCATGTGGGGGCGCACGCAACGCTGACCTTAGGGGTGGGTTGTGTTGCGGTAGGCACCGTGGCCCGTGTACCGAAAGTGCCCGTTTGGTATCTCGGGAACCCTGCACACATCGTTCGGGCTGTATGGGAAACCTCGGCGGACTCCTGCGGATGGAACCCGAATAGGCGATAAACCTGGACTAGGGACTTGAGTGTTTAGGTAGGCCGTGGCCGACACCCACGTTGGGCTTCCGCTTGAAGGTTGCCGAGTACATGTCGGTAAACGGCGGTAAGTGGTGAGCGTGTGTGAAGAAGTACACCCTGCAGGGTTTAATATGATCTATTGAATAGCCGTGTCGCGGAGAAGGACTTCGGGTTGCCTATATCAGTTCATAGACAAATGAAAGTGGATACTCTAAAATGCGCAAGATAAGCGTGAGTGCTATGGATGGCGTTCTCGTAGGGAGACGGAGCGGGTCCATAGTGGTGTATTGATATGGTGAATATGTGGACTCGTGCGCCACCTCAAAAGAGTTACTTGCAATGTAGTTCGGGATAGCCACCGAGTCAAAGCTGGCTTGCTGCGGTCAAACTCCACCACCCCTTTTGATAATGATGCATATGTAGTTAGATCTGATGTAAGTCTTGCTGAGTACAATTATACTCACGTTTGCTTATTTATGTTTTGCAGAGAGACGTCAGTCTCGCTAGTAGTTCCGCTTGGACTTCGACGTTTAGCTTGTTACCTCAGCTACGATCTTGTGCCCTCGGCAGGATCTCGGTAGATAGTCGCTTCTCAGCCTCTTTTCATTTATAGTTATGCGTACTCAGACATGTTTAGCTTCCGCTTGTGCTTTGACTTGTATGCTCGAGTGTTGGGTCATGAGACCCATGTTTGTAATATCTCGCTCCTCGGAGCCTAATGAATAATATCCTGAGTCGTAGAGTTATGTTGTGATGCCACGTCGTATTTACACATATTGAGCATAGTGTGTGTATGTTTGAAATGCTTGGTATGTGTGGGATCCGACAAACTAGTTGTTTATCCTTGGCAGCCTCTCATATGGGGAAATGTAGTCTCGTGATTACGGCGATAGTAGTCCGCTACAGCCCGGTTCACGGAGTCTCGCTAGCCCAGACTACTGCTTGGACACTTGACTGGCGGCATGTGTCTCACTTCGTTCCTATGTCCGTCCCTTCGAAATGTCACGCGGTGTTATTCGAGTCCTGCCTAGCCTGCTACAGCCCGGGATACCGGAGTCCTGTTAGCCCAGTGCTACAGCCCGAATATATACGTTGATGACCGACATGCTCGATGTGATTCATGTATGCCTGTCCCCATGGGTTAATGCCGCTTTGGGTTCACGACTAGCCATGTCGGCCCGGGTTCTTTGTCATATGGATGCTAGCGACACTATCATATACGTGAGCCAAAAGACGCAAACGGTCCCGGGCCATGGTAAGGCGACACCCGTGGGAATACCGTGCGTGAGGCCGCAAAGCGATATGATGTGTTACATGCTAGATCGGTGTGACTTAGGATCGGGGTCCTGACAGCGTTGGTATCAAAGCCTGACTGCCTGTAGGATTACCAAGCCAAACTGGTCGAAGTTGTGTCTAGAAATGCTTTAGCTATGTAAGGGAATTGATTGTGGAAGGGAACGTGAGGCTCTTTTTACTCCTTATACCTCATGGCCTTCTGATCTGAGTCATCCTCTTCTCTTCTACGGGGTTAAGAACTAGGCTTCTCATCTATCTATCAGGATGACGTGTTACTAATCCATAGACCTATAAGATTGTTGGTTTTAATCCCCAGTTCAGTTCCTACTATTTCTGTATGATAACTGTTGATCTCAGAATCTTGTTATGATGTTGTTGAGTGGTTACGCCACCATTTTTGCAGAATGTCTCAAATCATTTTGAGCATTTACAGCCGTTATGCTGTCCGAGTCATCCCAGGTCTCTAAATAGTCTGATGCATTTGCAAATCCTTTCCTTCCGTTTCCGATGTCCTTTTGGTCGAATAAGCACACTAACCAAATGGACGAGGTACCCTGTTGCCTCGACATATATGTTGGAACTGTTATTATGACCCTAGGTGTTTAGGAAGTCACCTAGCAATTTAGCAATGCTTTTGTATCCCTAGTGTGATGATTCTGGCCATCATTTTCGAAAGCATCCTGTGATGCCATTTAGTAGTAGGTATTCTACTCCTGGGTTCTGAACCCGAGATTCACCCTACTTCATGTGGTTAGTATTTGCTAGTTCCTTTAGGATATTAGTAACCTTTGTGATAGTCCTCGAAGTCCGTGGTATTCTCCTTCTTCCAAATACCATGAACTAATTATGGCAGAAGTTCTTTTGAACCAAAAGATCACAACTAGAGTGCTCTTGAGGAGTTCTCCATTCATAATTGTGAATCTGCCAATTCTACCTTTCAGCATGGATTATCCGGAAGAAATGTTGAGCTTGCTCGACATACTAATCTGTGCATCCACAACTCAGAAAATTATATGTTCCTCTGAGTTGCTCTCTTCAGTTGTATTCCGACCTTCATCTATCAATTGATAGCCAGGAGTAGTCGTGCATTCGTCATCAATGCCTATTATCCTTGTGGTCCGACAAGCCATTCTATTGCAGAATGACTAGGAGAAACAAACTCCAGTACCTTGTCCATTTCTAGGATTGGGTCAAAGTAGTTGTATTCCGCAGATTAAAATGCCAATCCAGCTTTGATTCTGCTCTACCTTGGAGTGTTACCATCTTTATGTCAGGAACTTCATGAGAATTGCACCTTCTTTTATGAACTCTTGACGCAGTGATACTCTCGCTATCATTATTCATTCCTCGGTTCCGTGTTGTTGCAACCGGAATGCCGGCAAGTGAATTGTGATGTGTGAAATCAATACTCCGAGCAACTCGTTGCTTGGTAGCTAATGGACAATATCCTTATTCTTGGCGTGTTGGTTATTAAATCATCATTCTAGGATAGATTGTGCTACCTAGTCCTTACTTCTGGTGCACACTTCGATTGATGAGTTAGGATTGTGTCAAGTCCTCACTCAGTTGATCATATCATCTTGCCCTGAAAAGCAAGATTGTTCTCGAGCTTAGTAACATACCGGTGGTTCGTAACTTTCCAAATATCTTCTTGGAAGTGTTACCGGGTTGTTTCCTGACTGTTATGTTGAGCTCGTGATCAAGTTGGTTCCCTGTGGACCACCCTTTCTCCAAGAATCTGTGTTGGATACCCCTGAGCTAGTTGGTTAAGCCAAACAACAACTTGGAGAGTTGGAAGATAAAAGCTTGCCTAACTTAGTTCGATCCAAAGGGATATTCTTGTGTAGTGTGTGTTGAAGAAAGATGATATCTTCATCGATTGGTCCTGTGATCGATTGTTGGACCTATTGTCTTATCAACTCTTTGATTCGAGTATGGGCCATTGTCGAGTCAAATCAGAACCAACGATATTCGTGATGTTGTCTTACTCGAGATTGATCCTCGAGCATACCCCATTACATCTTTTGGTCCGACCAATGCTATCACCGTGTTCACATGATGGTGGAAGTCGGTGATATGGAAATTCGACGAGTTGTTGTTGACCCCATCGCAGCATTTTGTCTCCCCATGAGTCATGTTGAACATCAACCTAGTGTTGAAAATTTTGTAAGCAATGTCTTCGTGATCCGTTCATGAAGCTTATGCTTGGATGGTTGAAGTGACTTCCTCGAATTCATGTGCTTTAGGTGTAAGTTGCCACCATGAATTTGAGAAAGGTTTGTTTCGTTTCCTCTGGAATCATCCCAAGTTAGTCATGCACGTGCGAAGTGCCCTATGGTTTGATAGGTTGGCCGCCTCCACTCCATATGTGTTTCCTAGCACACCAAGCCACTGATTGATTTGTTCAAGGAGAAGAAGTTCCTTCTTAAGACCGCGGCTTATACCAGGACTTCGATATCCTCGATGATGATTCCCAACCTGAGCTCGGTAGTGTTTTATGATAAGACTACTACGTGACCATGTTTGTCTGGGACAACGTGTTCACCTGTTTGTAGCAGAACCCGCTCATGTTTTGGAGCTTGCTACCTTAGTTCACTTCCCGAGAATCTCGCAACGCCACCTCGTCGATTTGTGTTGCAACCTTTCCTGTTCAGACATGCTGAGTCTGAAGTATCCCATCACCAATTGGATCTGAATCTCAGGCAGATATGATGGTTGGAACATTCCAACAGTTGCATTTCGTTCCCAGCTTGCACCGTCCTTGTGCCATTTCACTATGGGCTGCCTTCTTATTAATTCTTGCCTAGGATCATCCTCAAAAGTGGACTTACCATGGGTCCCCTCCACCTCCGATGATAAGCAAAAATCATCCATTGCGTTGTCTTCAACAAGGTAGTCCACATCATCCATTCTAGTCCGGGTGTACCATTCCCTTGCACTCCGCCAAATGATCGTTGTGAATTGCCTTAGGCTGGTGTAAAGAGTTCCAATGATCTATGGATCAAAAGTAATTCTTTTTGCCACTTAAGGGAATAGTTCTTTGCGTCACCTTTTTCGAGGTGCCCGTTAGGGGATCATGGTAAATATTTCCTCGCCACCTTGACCCATCCACCATCTTTTAAGCGTGGAATTGTTGTCACCAATCAAACCCCGTTGTTGTTCTTCCATCTCTTTCGATGTATTTTGTGCCTCAACTCGAGATGTGTCACCGTCTCAGTCCGTGAGTTGATCATGTTTACTTGATCTTCGTGAAGAACGAATCATGTAGGGTTTCCCCTTTCTTTCTATTGTCGTGTCGAGTGAAGATCTTGAAAGCAAGGACGTCAAGACCAAGATGATGGAATGAATCAACATTTTCGAGGAGGGCAAATGGATCATGAAGATTGTGATAGTTTGTGACCTCCCTTTTCCTCTTGCCTCACGTCTTGAATCTCGGGGCGAGATTCTTGTTTAGTGGGGGTGAGCTGTCACAGCCCCAGATCAGCCCTAGCGCTTGCTTGTAACTAGTAGCATTGCATCCATGCATCATGTTTAATTTCCATGAAATTTGAAATGGGGATGATCAAGCCCTAGCACTAAAGCAATTCAAATAGGTTCAAGTTCAAAAAATATTTTCAAAAACCCAAATTGGTTTGCAAAAATGTTCATGATTAATGGACAAGGGTGAAAACCATATCCAGAGATGATGGATATTTTTCCAAGACATTTTTGGATTTTTGAATAAACCATATTGTATTTGAATTGGGGCATTTAAATACTATTAATATTTTTAAATGCTCCAACAATTCTGAAAAAATAGTTAAGGGCCTCCGTAATAATTCAGTTAATGCCCACAATTATTTTCAGGATTTATTTAAATGATTTGGTGCTAAACTAAATCAAAACAGAGGCAAACAAAATAGAAAAACAGAAAGAATTAGAAAAGAGAGAGAGGGAGAGAGTGCTCACCTAGCGCCCAACCGGCCCAGCTCCTGTTCGGCCCAGCCCACCACCGCCTGGCTCCCTGTCGCCTTCCTCCTCGCGCCAAGGATGGGCAGGCGCGTGCCTGTGTGAGGCAACACGCCGGCCACCTCCTCCCTTCCTGGTTGCCTCCTCCTCCCCCTAGCCGTCTCCCGCGGCGCCATGCAGCCCCCTGGACCCCTCGACGCTCCACCCCTCCCTGCCTCGCCTCTCCTGCTCTCTCTCCTGAAGCAAAGGCGGAAGCCCGCCGCCCTTGTCGCCACCGTGTCCACCGTGCCCCCCCTCGTTTCCTCGAGCAGCCCAGGCACCACGCGCCTCCTCTTCCTCCCCACCGAGCCGCGCCCGCCAGACGCCTCAAGCACCCTCCCGACCCTTCATCCCCTCGGTCGCCGGAGATCTCCATCGCCGCCCGCTTGCTCGGCCCTCCCGAGCCAGTGACCACCCCTGCGGAACCGCGGTGAGCTCCTGCGCCCCTCGCCCCTCTCCCCGTCGACGCGTTCGTCCTCTAGCCCCGATCCCCAACCTTGACCGAAGCATCTCGCCGCGGCCATGGCGTAGTTGTGGCCACAGCCATATAAGCTTCGCAATTGAGCGTGCCGCCGTGCTCAAGACGTTCCTAGGAGTCGGCCGCGACCATCCGCGCTCCCGCCGTTCCTACAACGCCAAACACGTAGGTGCCCGAGCTCGCCGCCGCTGCAGACTGCTCGCCGTCGTTGTCTCCGCCACCCCGCACCTCCCGTTAGCCTCCACAGGTGCGCATGGGCACGGGCTATCCGCTGGTGCCTGGCGCGATCGATCCGCCGACTCTGGCGAGTTCCGAGTGAACTCCGCCGCGGTTTGAGGTCACCGCCGGCGAGATTCCGCAAGTGCCGACGTGGCCACCTTGTTAGCACTAATTAACCCCCTCTCTTTGACATGTGGGCCCCGGTGCGGATTAATTAGTTTAATTTCTCTGTTAGATTAGTACTAATCTCGGGGCCCGCCTATCAAGCATTGACTTTGCCACGTCATCGTTGACCGGACCCACTAGTCAGCCTTTGTCCTCGCCTGTTACATCGACGCAGCGGGTCCCACGCGTCAGTTTGACCTGGACCTGGCGCCTTTGACCTGCTGACGTCACCCGATGTCATGCTGACGCAATTAACCTTTTTTTTCTGGATTTATTTATATTCAGGAAATTCCAGAAAATACCCCAAACTTCAATAAATCATATAAATTCAACCGTAACTCGGATTGAAATAAGTTATATATGAAAAATGATCAGAAAAATATGAAGAATCTGTTTATGCCATGATCATGCATGTTTGAACAAGTTAACCTCACTGAATAGGATGAATCATGATTAGGGTAATTTATGAACTAGCATTTGGAGTTGGAGTTCAACCTCGTTTGAATTCCACTCCAACTAACTTGGATTATTATTGCATTAGGTGAATTCAGTACCTTAATATGACATGTCATTCATATATGTGCATTGCATTGATTGTGTTCTTTCTCAGTTACTGGTAATTGTCCCTCCCGTAGAGCGACGTTAAACGATTGTTCGATGACACGGATGAAGAACTATATTATCTTCGAAGTGATGAGCAAGCAAAACCCCTTGTTCATTCGATATAATCCCACTCTCTCGCTCCTGCTCTATTTCTGCATTAGGACAACAACGACTCGTGTGTTACTTGCTGCGTAGCTGAACCCCTTGATCCTTTGCATGACTGTCATTCCACAAGAATTAGATGAAACCCACTAGCATGAGTAGGAATTGTTTGAGCCATGTTGTGCCTACTCATTTATGCTTGTTTGTCATGCCTGCTACTGCTTAGAGTTGAGTCAGGTCTGATTCATCGGGAATGAATTGGAATGGTTGTGTGAACATGTCCTACTGTGTGTGTGAGCTAAGTGTGTGAACGCGATTTGGTAAAGGTAGCGGTGAGAGGCCATGTAGGAGTACATGGTGGGTTGTCTCATTGAAACCGTCCTCGTGAACTGAGTTCGTGTTTGTGATCCATGAAACAGTTACTACCACGCATTGGGATCCTTAATTGACCCTCTCGGCTTCTTAACCACCCTTGTCCTCGGTCAGGGAGTTGCAAGTAGTTTCGTGTTTGTAGCATGTGGGGGGCACGCAACGCTGACCTTAGGGGTGGGTTGTGTTGCGGTAGGCACCGTGGCCCGGTGTACCGAAGTGCCCGTTTGGTATCTCGGGAACCCCGCACACATCGTTCGGGGCTGTATGGGAAACCTCGGCGGACTCCTGCGGATGGAACCCGAATAGGCGATAAACCTGGACTAGGGACTTGAGTGTTTAGGTAGGCCGTGGCCGACACCCACGTTGGGCTTCCGCTTGAAGGTTGCCGAGTACATGTCGTAAACGGCGGTAAGTGGTGAGCGTGTGTGAAGAAGTACACCCTGCAGGGTTTAATATGATCTATTGAATAGCCATGTCCGCGGAGAAGGACTTACGGGTTGCCTATATCAGTTCATAGACAAATGAAAGTGGATACTCTAAAATGCGCAAGATAAGCGTGAGTGCTATGGATGGCGTTCTCGTGGGGAGGCGGGGCGGGTCCATAGTGGTGTATTGATATGGTGAATATGTGGACTCGTGCGCCACCTCAAAAGAGTTACTTGCAGTTGTAGTTCAGGATAGCCACCGAGTCAAAGCTGGCTTGCTGCAGTCAAACTCCACCACCCCCTTTTGATAATGATGCATATGTAGTTAGATCTGATGTAAGTCTTGCTGAGTACAATTGTACTCACGTTTGCTTATTTATGTTTTGCAGAGAGACGTCAGTCTCGCTAGTAGTTCCGCTTGGACTTCGACGTTTAGCTTGTTACCTCAGCTACGATCTTGTGCCCTCGGCAGGATCTGGTAGATAGTCGGGCTTCTCAGCCTCTTTTCATTTATAGCTGTCTGTACTCAGACATGTTTAGCTTCCGCTTGTGCTTTGACTTGTATGCTCCGAGTGTTGGGTCATGAGACCCATGTTTGTAATATCTCGCTCCTCGGAGCCTAATGAATAATATCCTGAGTCGTAGAGTTATGTTGTGATGCCACGTCGTATTTACACATATTGAGCATAGTGTGTGTATGTTTGAAATGCTTGGTATGTGTGGGATCCGACAAACTAGTTGTTTATCCTTGGCAGCCTCTCATATGGGGAAATGTAGTCTCGTGATTCTGAGCGATAGTAGTCCGCTGCCGGTTCACGAGTCCTCGCTAGCCCAGACTTGCTTGGACACTTGACTGGCGGCATGTGTATCACCGTTCCTATATGTCTGTCCTTCGGGAAATGTCACGCGGTGTTATTCGAGTCCTGCCTAGCTGCTACAGCCGGGATACCGGAGTCCTGTTAGCCAGTGCTACAGCCCGAATATATCGTTGATGACCGACATGCTCGATGTGATTCATGTATGCCTGTCCCCATGGGTTAGTGCCGCTTTGGGTTCACGACTAGCCATGTCGGCCCGGGTTCTTTGTCATATGGATGCTAGCGACACTGTCATATACGTGAGCCAAAAGACGCAAACGGTCCCGGGCCATGGTAAGGCGACACCCGTGGGAATACCGTGCGTGAGGCTGCAAAGCGATATGATGTGTTACATGCTAGATCGGTGTGACTTAGGATCGGGGTCCTGACACTTAGCCCATGCAGCCCTCCGGGGATGGTTTCCCCACTTGGTGGACCCCCGAGACCCTCCCGGTGGTCCCGGTACGTTACCGATAAAACCCGAAACTTTTCCGGTGACCAAAACCTCACTTCCTATATATTATTCTTTACCTCCGGACCATTCCGGAACTCCTCGTGACGTCCGGGATCTCATCCGGGACTCCGAACAACTTTCGGTAACCACATACAAACTTCCTTTATAACCCTAGCGCCATCGAACCTTAGTGTGTAGACCCTACGGGTTCGGGAACCATGCACATGACCGAGGCGTTCTCGGTCAATAACCAACAGCGGGATCTGGATACCCATGTTGGTTCCCACATGTTGCACGACGATCTCATCGGATGAACCACGATGTCAAGGACTCAATCGATCCCGTATACAATTCCCTTTGTCTAGCGGTATTGCACTTGCCCGAGATTCGATCGTCGGTATCCCGATACCTTGTTCAATCTTGTTACCGGCAAGTCTCTTTACTCGTTCCTAACACATCATCCGTGATCAACCCCTTGGTCACATTGTGCACATTATGATGATGTCCTACCGAGTGGGCCCAGAGATACCTCTCCGTTGACACGGAGTGACAAATCCGATCTCGATTCGTGCCAACCCATGCAGACACTTTCGGAGATACCGTAGTGCACCTTTATAGCCACCCGATTCGTTGTGACGTTTGGTACACCCAAAGCATTCCTACGGTATCCGGAGTTGCACAATCTCATGGTCTAAGGAAAAGATACTTGACATTAGAAAAGCTTTAGCATACGAACTACGATCTTTGTGCTAGGCATAGGATTGGGTCGTGTCCATCACATCATTCTCCTAATGATGTGATCCCGTTATCAACGACATCCAATGTCCATGGTCAGGAAACCGTAACCATCTATTGATCAACGAGCTAGTCAACTAGAGGCTTACTAAGGACATGGTGTTGTCTATGTACCCACACATGTATCTGAGTTTCCTATCAATACAATTATAGCATGGATAATAAACGATTATCATGAACAAGGAAATATAATAATAACTAATTTATTATTGCCTCTAGGGCATATTTCCAACAGGTATTACCTCCATCGAGAGGGACCAAACCAGGGTAAACATTATGTCCCCTGCTTCCTGTTACCATCCGCCTTAGATGCACAGTTCGGGACCCCCTACCCGAGATCCGCCGGTTTTGACACTGACATCCATCTGCGCCGGAACCGCACCTCTAGCGGCGTTCCTGAGTCGCGCGGCTGGCATAATGCGATGGTGCAACACTCCTCCCTTTCTGCTCAGCAGAGACACAAGCCTGGCCGGCAACGCGGAACTCCTCGGTCTGGTCGCCCACTCGGTAGTGATCTCTGTCGGATCACGGCTTCCGGCAAAACTCTTAAGGTTCGAACTCTGGGGTGCGCGCGAAGTTCTTTCCCTCCTACCGATCCGCGCCCTGGGTTTGCTAAGATCTCGCGGGCGAACTCGACGAACTCACAACACAAAAGACACAAGATTTATACTGGTTTGGGCCACCGTTGTGGTGTAATACCCTACTCCAGTGTGGTGGTGGTGGATTGCCTCTTAGGCTGATGATGAATAGTACAAGGGGAAGAATGGCCTCCTGAGGTTGAGGTGTTCTTGTGCTTGGCGAACTTGTGTGTGTGGTTTCGCTCAGCTCGGGCTTGCTTGTGAGCTCTCGACTAGATGATCCCTACGGTGGCGGCTAGTTCTACTTATATAGGCCCTGGTCCTCTCCCCAAATATTGAGCGGGAAGGGAGCCAACAACGGCCAATTTGAAAGGGGATAGCTAGTACAGCTTATCCTGACAAAAGCGGTCTGGCCTGCAAAAGACTCTGGTGGTGACGCCGCCTTGGGATCCATGGTGACCTCCGTCTTGCCGTCCTGCTGGTCTTGGTCTCGTTGCACTGATATGGAAACCTTTGCTTGATGCCTTGGTACTCCGCGCCTGCGCTTGCCTCCTTAACCCCAAAGGGGAAACAAGGACGCTGCGCGTGCTGGCGCCCGCGTGGTCTCGATCGTCATGGCTTACGTCACGAGAACCTCGCGAGGTTTGCCTTGCCTTGATCTCTCCACCTCTCACGAGCCAACCTGGTGAGGCCGCTCCTGAGGAGGTCTTGTGTCGCCCACCTCGCGAGGCTTGGCCCCTCGCGAGGGTCTTGGATGCTTTATTGATGAAGATGGGCAGTGCAGGCCTGCTAGCACAGCCACGCCGTGGGCCGCAGGCAGGCAAGTCTGGGACCCCCGTTCCCAGAACGCCGACAGTAGCCCCCATGCCCAAGGCACGCTCGGGCTTGGCTTTGAGGTGAAGCCAAGGGTCAAGTACGGAGCGCCGCGGGCCCCAAAAGCCTGCGGCCTTGGTCGACGTGTGGCAGTGGATTGGACGTGGGCGTCTCCGCTTCCCCACGCTGCCTCTGCAACTGCCCGACTTGACAAAAGGCTAGCGCAGATTGTGCTTGCCTTCATTGCTTCTCTTCGCCTTGCTCAGATCCCCTTTCTTGTGCCCTGCTTCCGAAATCTCCAGATCTGCTCCAACCTTCCTCCGCACCGGCGACCAATGGTGCCGCGCAAGGTCAGGTCTTCCTCATCGCCGGGTTGGTACGAACTAGCGCTCGACGCTCCTAGTGTCTCGGGGAAGAACCTCGCCGCCATGTGCTTGCTGACGGCGGTGGAGATCAACGAGAGGGGGAATACGGAGCTTTGGGTCGCCTCCGCCGTGCCGGAGCCCGAGGGGAGCATATCATTCCCCTTCTTCACTAGAAGTATCGCTGCCGGGTTGGTTCCTCCCTTCTCTGACTTCTTCTATGAGGTCCTCGACGCTGCATCTTCACCCCAACTCCATCCTTCTCCTGTCCATCTTTGCCTACTATTGCGAGGCGTACCTGGGCGTGATGCCGTCCGTGGCTCTGCTGCACCACTTCTTCTTCCTCCGTGTCAGTGATGGCCATATCTCCGGGTGCGCCAATTTCATTGCGTTCGGCAAGGCCAACTCGATCTCGAACACCGAGAAGAAAGTTGACAACCTCCGGGCCAAATGGGTCATGATGGGCGCCAAGTGCGTCCACCCGCGCTTGGCACTGCCAACGGAGGCGCCCCAGTCCGACAAGGGGTGGTCTCGTGCCGAGCTCACTGATCAGCGGGCATCGTCGGCGTTGGCGAAGATGCAGTTCAACTTGAGGCTGGGCAATGCGACGGCGGCCAAAGTGACAGGGTCCATGTGTCACGCCCAATATGCGACCCTATCCAAAAGGAACTCGACGGTCCCAACAAGGATAGACCCGCATATTGAAACGCTTTTGCAAGGTGGATATCATTACCTCAACATTACATAATAGATGGGGGGTACATACATAAGGCACAAATGCCACAAGAATACATCAACATCATATACAAGATCAACATCCGACTACGGATGAAACATAAACAGAAGCTCAAACGACATCCACCTTGCTAGCCCAGGCTGCCGACCTGGAACCTATCCCCTGATCGAAGAAGTAGAAGAAGAACTCCAATACAAGCAAACATCGCTCTCACGTCATGATCGTCGCAAACCTGTACCTGCAACTGGTGGTGTAGTAATCTGTGAGCCACGAGGACTCAGCAATCCCATTACCATGGGTATCAAGACTAGCAAAGCTTAAAGGGAAAGGAAGGATAAAGTGGTGAGGTTGCAGCAGCGACTAAGCATATATGGTGGCTAACATACGCAAATGAGAGCGAGAAGAGAAAAAAAGGAACGGTCGTCAACTAGTAATGATCAAGAAGTGATCCTGAACTTCTACTTACGTCAGACATAACCCAGAAACCGTGTTCTCCTCTCGATCAACCCCGAAAAGAGACACTCACGGTTACGCACACGGGTGGTGTATTTTAGAAGAGTTTGCTTCAAGTTTACTACAACCGGATATTAACAAATTCCCATCTGCCACATAACCGCGGGCACGACTTTCGAAAGTTCAAACCCTGCAGGGGTGTCCCAACTTAGCCCATGATAAGCTCTCGCGATCAACGAAGGATATTCCTTCTCCCCGAGAAGACCCGATCAGTCTCGGAATCCCGGCTACAAGACATTTCGACAGCAATAAAACAAGACCAGCAAAGCCGCCCGATGCGCCGACAATCCCGATAGGAGCTGCACATATCTCGTTCTCAGGGCAACACCGGATGAGACTAGCTACGAGTAAAACCAGACCTCGAGTTGCTCCGAGGGGGCCCCGCAGGCAGCTCGGTTCAGGCCAGCACTTAGAGAAGCACTGGCTCGGGGGGGCTAAAATAAAGATGACCCTTGGGCTCCGGAAACCCAAGGGAAAAAGGGCTGGGTGAGGCAAATGGTAAAACCAATGTTGGGCCTTGCTGGAAAAGTCTTATTCAAAGCAAACTGTCAAGGGGGTACCGTAAATCACCCGACCGCGTTAGGGACGCAAAATCCGGGAACATAATACCGATATGACAGAAACAAGGGCGGCAAGAGTGGAACAAAAGACCAGGCATAAGGCCGAGCCTTCCACCCTTTACCAAGTATATAGATGCATTAATAATATAAGATATATTGTGATATCCCAACAAGTAAACATGTTCCAACAAGGAACAACATCACCATGTTCCAACAAGGAACAAACTTCATCTTCACCTGCAACTAACAACGCTATAAGAGGGGCTGAGCAAAGCGGTAACATAGCCAAACGACGGTTTGCTAGGAAGGGTGCAAGAGGTTAGAGGCTGACATGGCAATTTGGGATGGCTTGATAAACAGGTAATAGGTAGCGCAGCATAGCGAAAGAACGAAGCAACTAGCATAGCAATGATAGTAGTGAGATCCAGTGTAGCGGTCATCTTGCCTGAAATCCCGCAAGGAAGAAGAACGAGTCCATGAAGAAGATGAAGCCAAGAAGACGAACCAAGCGTAGACGAACGAATCCTCACGATCGCAACGAAACAGGAACTAACAAGAAGAAGCACACAACATAGTAAACACACCACACATGAACAAGACATGATGCACAAACAAGCATGATGCATGACAAATCTAGATGAGGCTACTCATGGCAAGAGATGATACAAACAAGAACAACACATCAAAGCAAGTTTAAATGAGGCCGGAAACAACATAGAACAATTCCGGTAAGTCCTCATATGCATATTTCGAAATTGTTCCAGATCTGAATAAACCTTATGTTCAAGTTGTTAAACAGCAAGTTAAGATGCACCACGATGATCTACACAAAATTCTAGTCAAGTTACATATAAAGTTCATTAGATTCGGAGCTACGGCCTAGAAGATATGAGCAAAACAAGTTAAACATGGCATTGATGCAAAATGCATTAAAACATCAAACAAACACATCAAGACAAGGATGCAACATGATAATATGAAACTACATGCAAAATCTAGCAAGTTTCATATAGAGCACACTTAAAACGGAGCAACGGATCAAAACATACACCCTATACAAGTCATGACAACAATCTGTCCATAACAGCAAGTAGACATATTGCAAGCATCAAAACAACATGCTACAGGACATCAATATAATAAAAAAAGGCATGGGCATGATTTACAGGTAAAGCATGACAAAACATGAACACTGAGCTATCTCCAGAAACAATTAGAACATGCTCAAAATGACATGGCAAGATTGCAAATAATAACAGTTTCAGACTTATCAGGAAATAACATCAGGTTGCAATGTTTAGAGCTATCAAACAACATTCTACAGGAATTTAACATGGCAAACAAAGGCATGGCATGAATCTACTAATTGCATAGAACAAAAATCCCTTACTGACCATGAGCCAAAAGGGATCAGAAAATATAGTAACACCCATGTCAATATAGCAAGTTATATTACAGATTCATACATGGCAGGAACAACAATAAGTAGGCATGTTGGTGAGCTTGAACCACTCACCACAGAGCAATACATGGCATGGAAAGGCAACTAACAGTAGGAAGACATGGCATAGAAGCTATACATGGCAAGAACAACATCATAGCATGCAAGGATCAACTACAACAACCTTGGCAAAATTGAATAACATGTAAACAATCTGCCAGGAAACATTTTATAGCAAAAGTAGAGCTCGATTGACTCAAGCTATGGCACTCCATAATTGCAAACAAGGGCATTGATGGATAGAGCAAGACATGTAGAACAAAACATCCTTACTGAAGTATCTCAAAATATGCATGGATCTCTCGGTAGCATCAAGTTAACATGGCATAAAAATATCAGCAGAACAGGGCTGAAATCAGCAACATCAAGAAGCCTAGTTTCCAAGCTTGTGCTAGTCACCACAGAGATCACAAAAATACATGGCATACACCCCTTCAAAGATGGCATGGCATAGTACAAAACACATGTAGGACTCAAGTCCATAGGGTGCACACATCAATCATGGCAAAAATGACAAAAGTGCATGTTCTGATAAGAATCTGAAACTAACATCACATAGCATGCTTCCAACAGCATTTAGGGCATCAAGATGAGCACAAATGAAAGTGATGCAATGGAATGAAATGATCTACTCTTCGAGGCGAATAATTTGACATATTACACGCACGAAACGGAGCAACGGAAGCAGAGTTATGATGCAACGAAAATGCAACAAAATAATCACAGATTTGGGACTTGGTGGATTTCGGAGGGGGGGAAAGAAGTCAACCGCATGGCACGGATTATGAGGCGAGGCGGATCTCGCCGGAGATGCGGCTGCGGCGGCCGGAGAGCTTCGGGGCCGGGCGGGACGGCGGATCGGCCGCCTCGCCGGATCCGGCCGGGCGGCGGACGGCGGCGAGGTGCGGCGCGAGGCGCGGGCGACGAGGCCGGAGGCGGCGGCGGCGCCGGCGGAGCGGGCGGGCGGCGGCGGCGGCCGGCGGGCAGAGGCGGCGGGCGCTGGGGCACCCGCGACGGGCGGCGGCAAGACGGCCCCGGCGCCCGTGGGGCGGCGGCGGCGGTGGCCGGGCGGGAGCTCGGCTGGGAGCGACGCGGCTTTGCTGGCCCTCCGTGGGCTCCGCGGCAGCATGGGCGGTGGGCGGCGTGTGGCCGGAGGCTACGTGGCGCCCTGCGTTGGACGGGGAAGCGGGCGGACGTGTCCGTACTGGCGGGATTTTGTCGTGTGGTGGGATTAAGATGGCTAGGGTTTGGACCCGGATTTGGATGGGGGAAGGCATATATATAGTTTCTGGGAGCTAGGAGAGTCCAAATGAGGAGCGGTTTTCGGCCACGCGATCGTGAGCGAACGACCGAGAGCATGGAGGGGAGTTTGCTAGGTTTTGGGCCACTTTGGAAGGGGTGTTGGGCTGCAAGGAGAAGGAGGCTTTTGCGGTTACCCGGTTAACCGTTGGAGTACCAAACGACCTCCCAATGGCACGAAACTTGACAGGCGGTCTACCGGTGCTATACCAAGGCCGCTTGACAAACCTCGGTCCATTCCGAGACCGTTTAACACCCGCACATGAAAAGAGGTAAAAGGGGGCGCCGGGAGACATAGGAGTGCCGGATTGCAAAACGGACAACGGGGAAAATGCTCGGATGCATGAGACGAACATGTATGCGAAATGAAATGCACATGATGACATGATATGAAATGCATATGATGACATGGAAAAGTGCAACACGCAAGCACATGACATGGCAAAGACAGCGAATAACTGGCAGACACCTGGCGCATCGAATCCGGGGCGTTACAACACTCCTCCACTAACAAGAGATCTCGTCCCGAGATCTTAGGACCGAGACGGAAGACAAAAGGGATGAGGTGAAACAAGAACTCAAGAGAAGAAGCAAAGAATTGAGAGGACTCGAGAAGAAGAGGGGAACAACGAGAATGATGAGAATCGAAAGCTCACGAAATCAGATAGACTATGAAACCACTCGTTCTAACCGGAGTGGTTAGAATGAGAAAAGAAACGAATAAGACTGAAAGGATTTAGGCAGCACTCCGGCTAAAACAAGGAAAGAATAGAACATGAGCTTCAGAAGATGGAATGACACTTGACGAGATAAACAACACAATGCCTCCGGAAGAATTGAAAGAATTTGAATGAAAGGAACTTAGAAGGAAGGATTGAGTGGATTTGAATATCTGAGAAGAACAAAGAAATGCAAAACTCCACTTCAAAAGAATGCGGAGAATTAATTGCACTTTGAGACGCAAGAAGAAAAGATACTTGAACTCCACCAACAAAATCTTGATGAACTCTTGAAAAATGAATTAAATCATGAAGAACCACCGTGAAGAACTCCGGTAACAAAAAGGATGACGAGATAAAATGAAGGAAGAAAGAATAAGATGAGCGTTGCGATGATTTAGATGGAGGTTCCGACGAAATGGCTGAGGAAATTGAACTCCGGAAAAGAAAAGATGAAAAGACAACAAGAACAAACTCCGAAGGAAGGGATTAATCACTTGGATGAAATAAGAATGAGATTTATTGTATGCTTATCCTTCATCAAATTAAATTGATGACAAGAAATGGATTTGGCATAATACTTATTCTTCTTAAAAAAGGATTGAGAAGTGACATATCGCAAACTTGAGAAGGTCTTCATGAACCACCGGTAAGATTTGAAAGAACGAATGGATTAAAATGATAATCAAGGAAAAGAGTCTGAAGGAACCACCGTAAGAATTTGAAAATGACTGATGAAAGAAAAATGAATCACCGGGAAGAATTCGAAGAACAAATAAACTAGAGGGGATTTAGATGCAAAAGGACAAGGAGATCATGAGCTGATTAAAGAACACTTGAACGAGGCACCGGGATAAAATTGAGGCGAACGAAAGGGCATGAATATGGAATAATTGAGAGAACGAAGCTGAAAACTTGGGACGAGGAAATCTTCTGAAATGGAGGCCTCCGGATAATCGGAACAGAAAAGCAACTCCTGAAATACTCCGGATGGATGAAAAGAATTGCACAACTGGAAACAATTAGATAGGACAACATCGAACTAGCACCATGAATCTCCGGGGAAACGGACAAGATTTAAGAGAAACTCTACTTCGGTCTTCAAGGACGACGATAAACACCACCAAAATTATTGAGGTACTCCGGGAGAATGAAAAGCGAAGAGGTTGAGCCAACAATGAAATGATTTGAAATCGATCTTGGAAAGGCAAGTAACTGATGATATTCATTCTTACGTCACACTTGAAAAGAATTTGGGAATAACTCCGGGAGAATTAGAAGAGTCAGGTAAGATCCTGGGAAAGACCTGTGGGTTAGGGCCCACTGAAGAGAAAAACACCCGTTGGAAAGGGATGTTGAACAGATAGATGATGCACCGGAACAATTGAAATATTTGACTGAGGTGACAACCTCGAATTAATTGGAACGCAGATAATTCTCCTGATATGTCTTGAGAACTCCGGAAGGATAACTGGCGAGAGGCGAACTATCATAGAGAACACTTGATCCAAGGAAAGAATATGATCAACACCGAAAAACTTGAATTGAGTCCACCGGAAAAAAAAGATGAAGAATGACGAACAAGACGAGAATTCACCGGTTGAAATAATTGAGGGAAGACTAAAGAGACTCCGTACGAATGAAATAGATGGTCGGGAGAGAGGCAAACTCCGGGAGTAAGAGGGTGGGAGGGCGGGAAAAACAAAGGCAACTGGAAGGGGAAACCGACGAATATCTTGAAGAGAAAACACCGGTTGAAATCATTGAGGAAAGAAAACAAAGACTTCGCACGAGTAGGATGGATACTCGATTACGGACTCTGGTTTCGAGAAGAAGAAGGGTGGGCAGGTGGGAAAATAAGACAACTGAGGATTGAATTTGCAAAGATGAAGGGGTTCGAGTCAACTTGACGAGAAAAGCACCGGATGCAAAGAGCTGAGAGCCAACGATCGGAAAACCAACTGCGTGATCCTAAAGAAAATTTTGAAGGGGAAAGAGGAGTAGTTCAAAACACCTACGTCAAGATTCCTTACCAGAGCGTCGAAGGGACTGAGGAGTAAAAAGAATTCCTACTCTCCGATATAACTAGACTCCAAAAATAGTTTTCTTCTAGACTCGACAATGGCCAAACTACACGATCAATCAAGGGGGCTCCTAGGGTCGGTCGAGGCTCTGATACCAACTTGTCACGCCCAATATGCGACCCTATCCAAAAGGAACTCGACGGTCCCACCAAGGATAGACCCGCATATTGAAACGCTTTTGCAAGGTGGATATCATTACCTCAACATTACATAATAGATGGGGGTACATACATAAGGCACAAATGCCACAAGAATACATCAACATCATATACAAGATCAACATCCGACTACGGATGAAACATAAACAAGCTCAAACGACATCCACCCCTGCTAGCCTAGGCTGCCGACCGAACCTATCCCCGATCAAGAAGCGTAAGAAGAACTCCAATACAAGCAAACACCGCTCTCACGTCATGATCGCCGCAAACCTGTACCTGCAACTGGTGGTGTAGTAATCAGGAGCCACGAGGACTCAGCAATCCCATTACAATGGGTATCAAGACTAGCAAAGCTTAAAGGGAAAGGAAGGGATAAAGTGGTGAGGTTGCAGCAGCGACTAAGCATATATGGTGGCTAACATACGCAAATGAGAGCGAGAAGAGAAACAAAGGGCGGTCGTCAACTAGTAATGATCAAGAAGTGATCCTGAACTCCTACTTACGTCGGGCATAACCCGAAACCGTGTTCTCCTCTCGATCAACCCGAAAAGAGACACTCACGGTTACGCTACGGTTGGTGTATTTTAGAAGAGTTTGCTTCAAATTTACTACAACCGGATATTAACAAATTCCCATCTGCCACATAACCGCTGGCACGGCTTTAGAAAGTTCAAACCCTGCAGGGTGTCCCAACTTAGCCCATGATAAGCTCTCGCGATCAACGAAGGATATTCCTTCTCCCGGAGGACCCGATCGATCTCGGAATCCGGCTACAAGACATTCGACAAACAATAAAACAAGACCAGCAAAGCCGCCCGATGCGCCGACAATCCCGATAGGAGCATCACATATCTCGTTCTCAGGGCAATACCGGATGAGACTAGCTACGAGTAAAACCAGACCTCGAGTTGCTCCGAGGGGGCCCCGCAGGCAGCTCGGTTCAGACCAGCACTTAGAGAAGCACTGGCCCGGGGGGGCTAAAATAAAGATGACCCTTGGGCTCTGGAAACCCAAGGGAAAAAGGGTTGGGTGAGGCAAATGGTAAAACCAATGTTGGGCCTTGCTCGAAAAGTCTTATTCAAAGCAAACTGTCAAGGGGGTCCCATAAATCACCCGACCGCGTTAGGGACGCAAAATCCGGGAACATAATACCGATATGACGGAAACTAGGGCGGCAAGAGTGGAACAAAACACCAGGCATAAGGCCGAGCCTTCCACCCTTTACCAAGTATATAGATGCATTAATAATATAAGATATATTGTGATATCCCAACAAGTAAACATGTTCCAACAAGGAACAACATCACCATGTTCCAACAAGGAACAAACTTCATCTTCACCTGCAACTAACAACGCTATAAGAGGGGCTGAGCAAAGCGGTAACATAGCCAA
Organism: Aegilops longissima; assembly: GCA_021605205.1. Lineage (NCBI taxonomy): Eukaryota > Viridiplantae > Streptophyta > Magnoliopsida > Poales > Poaceae > Aegilops > Aegilops longissima. Next base: position 309,028,708 of record CM038679.1, on the reverse strand, counting down.
ACAACAGTTTGCTAGGAAGGGTGCAAGAGGTTAGAGGCTCACATGGCAATTTGGGATGGCTTGATAAACAGGTAATAGGTAGCGCAACATAGCGAAAGAATGAAGCAACTAGCATAGCAATGATAGTAGTGAGATCCAGGGTAGCGGTCATCTTGCCTGAAATCCCGCAAGGAAGAAGAACAAGTCCATGAAGAAGATGAAGCCAAGAAGACGAACCAAGCGTAGACGAACGAATCCTCACGATCATAGCAAACAGGAACTAACAAGAAGAAGCACACAACATAGTAAACACACCACACATGAACAAGACATGATGCACAAACAAGCATGATGCATGACAAATCTAAATGAGGCTACTCATGGCAAGAGATGATACAAACAAGAACAACACATCAAAGCAAGTTTAAATGAGGCCGGAAACAACATAGAACAATTCCGGTAAGTCCTCATATGCATATTTCGAAATTGGTCCAGATCTGAATAAACCTTATGTTCAAGTTGTTAAACAGCAAGTTAAGATGCACCACGATGATCTACACAAAATTCTAGTCAAGTTACATATAAAGTTCATTAGATTCGGAGCTACGACCTAGAAGATATGAGCAAAACAAGTTAAACATGGCATTGATGCAAAATGCATTCAAACATCAAACAAACACATCAAGACAAGGATGCAACATGATAATATCAAACTACATGCAAAATCAAGCAAGTTTCATATAGATCACACTTAAAACGGAGCAACGGATCAAAACATACACCCTATACAAGTCATGACAGCAATCTGTCCATAACAGCAAGTAGACATATTGCAAGCATCAAAACAACATGCTACAGGACCTCAATATAATAAAAAAAGGCATGGGCATGATGTACAGGTAAAGCATGACAAAACATGAATACTGAGCTATCTCCAGAAACAATTAGAACATGCTCAAAATGACATGGCAAGATTGCAAATAATAACAGTTTCAGACTTATCAGGAAATAACATCAGGTTGCAATGTTTAGAGCTATCAAACAACATGCTACAGGAAATTAACATGGCAAACAAAGGCATGGCATGAATCTACTAATTGCATAGAACAAAAGTCCCTTAATGACCATGAGCCAAAAGGGATCAGAAAATATAGTAACACCCATGTCAATATAGCAAGTTATATTACAGATTCATACATGGCAGGAACAACAATAAGTAGGCATGTTGGTCAGCTTGAACCACTCCCCAAAGAGCAATACATGGCATGTCAAGGCAACTAACAGTAAGAAGACATGGAATAGAAGCTATACATGCCAAGAACAACATCATATCATGCAAGGATCAACTACAATAACCTTGGCAAAATTGAATAACATGTAAACAATCTGCCAGGAAACATTTTATAGCAAAAGTAGAGCTCGATTGACTCAAGCTATGGCCCTCCATAATTTCAAACAAGGGCATGGATGGATAGAGCAAGACATGTAGAACAAAACATCCTTACTGAAGTATATCAAAATATGCATGGATCTCTCGGTAGCATCAAGTTAACATGGTATAAAAATATCAGCAGAACAGGGCTGAAATCAGCAACATCAAGAAGCCTAGTTTCCAAGCTTGTGCTAGTCACCAAAGAGATCACAAAAATACATGGCATACACCCCTGGAAAGATGGCATGGCATAGTACAAAACACATGTAGGACTCAAGTCCATAGGGTGCACACATCAATCATGGCAAAAATGACAAAAGTGCATGTTCTGATAAGAATCTGAAACTAACATCACATAGCACTCTTCCAACAGCATTTAGGGCATCAAGATGAGCTCAAATGAAAATTATGCATTGGAATGAAATGATCTACTCTTCGAGTCGAACAATTTGACATATTACACGCAAGAAACGGAGCTACGGAAGCAGAGTTATGATGCAACGAAAATGCAACAAAATAATCACAGATTCGGGATTTAGTGGATTTCGGAGGGGGGAAAGAAGTCAACCACATGGCACGGATTACGAGGCGAGGCGGATCTCGCCGGAGATGCGGCTGCGGCGGCCGGAGAGCTCGGGGCCGGGGCGGGGACGGCGGATCCGGCTGGCCCCTCGCCGGATCCGGCGCGCGGACGGCGGCGAGGTGCGGTGGCGAGGCGCTGGGCGACGAGGCCGGAGGCGGCGGCGGCGGCGGCAGCCGGCGGGCAGAGGCGGCGGGCGTTGGGGCACCTGGCTGCTGGCGGCGGCAAGACGGGCCTGGGCGCCGTGGCAGGGCGGCGGCGGCTCGGCCGGAGCTCGGCTGGGAGCGACGCTGGCTCGCTGTGAGCCCTCCGTGGGCTCCATGGCAGACATGGCGGCGGGGCGGCGCGCGGTGGCGGGAGGCCACGTGGCGCCCTGCGGTTGGACGGGGGAAGCGGGGCGGACGTGTCCGTACGTCGGGGATTTTGTCCGGTGGCGCGGGGATGAAGATGGCTAGGGTTTGGACCCGGATTTGGATGGGGGAAGGCATATATATAGTTTCTGGGAGCTAGGAGAGTCCAAATGAGGAGCGGTTTTCGGCCACGCGATCGTGATCGAATGACCGAGAGAATGGAGGGGAGTTTGCTGGGTTTTGGGCCACTTTGGAAGGGGTGTTGGGCTGCAAGGAGAAGGAGGCTTTTGCGGTTACCCGGTTAACCGTTGGAGTACCAAACGACCTCCAAATGGCACGAAACTTGACAGGCGGTCTACCGGTGCTATACCAAGGCCGCTTGACAAACCTTGGTCCATTCCGAGACCGTTTAACACCCGCACATGAAAAGAGGTAAAAGGGGGCGCCGGGAGACATAGGAGTGCCGGATTGCAAAACGGACAACGGGGAAAATGCTCGGATGCATGAGACGAACATGTATGCGAAATGAAATGCACATGATGACATGATATGAAATGCATATGATGACATGGCAAAGTGCAACACGCAAGCACATGACATGGCAAAGACAGCGAATAACTGGCAGACACCTGGCACATCAAATCCGGGGCGTTACACCATGCTCCTGAGGGAATTCTTGACGCTGCGTGTTGCTCCTCTTCAGGCACGCGCGCGCCCCTTGTGGAAGCTTGGGGATGAAGAAGACAAGATTCATCTGAGCCCGAAGACCCTGCCCGACGATGAGCTATCCGCAGTTTTGCGCCTCTTTGTCGGGGACAACCAAGAGTACCCTCCGAGCGCCTTTGTTCCTGTGCTTCGCCGCACGAACTGGGACCAGGTCATGGCCGCCAGGCCTACCTTCGACGGGCGCGGGCTGGTTCCACCGGCGCCTACTGGGGCCTATGCGGCGCCGAAGCCGGTGGAGCTGTCTTCTGACGAGTCTCGTGGGAAAGGAGAAGAAGAGGTGGACTCAGAGGCGACCCCCGAGGAGATGGGGGAGACTTCCCCCTTGAGCAAAGTTGATATCCTCCATGCCCTGCCGGACGACGCCGAGGCCGACGCCCGCCAGGAGGAGGGGGAGCTACCCGTCATCCCGACAAGGAGCAAATCATCGCTTGTCTCCCGAGACGCCGCTCCCGCCTTGACGCCGCCTAGAGCTGCCTCCAGCCCTTCTGCTATGCCGTCTTCTGCTCCCGAAGCCCGTGCGCCCGCTCCTCAGGCTCCGAAGCATTCGGGTTTTAGGCTCCCAAAGCGGAACATGGACTGCGTCGCGGTAAATCATTGGATTCATCCCCGTCCATGGACTCCGAGCCGCTTGTGTCCGTGCCCATCAAATCCGATTGGGCACCGATCATGGAGTTTACCTCCGCAGATATCTTTTAGCACTCACCTTTTGGCGACGTACTAAATTGGATGAAGTCTCTCTCCCTGTCGGGAGACCCTTGGCCAAACTATGTCCGGCTAGAATGGGATGCGGATGACGAAGAAATTCGTGGCCCATCCACCACCCACTTAGTAGCCACTGTCGACGATTTAACCGACATGCTTGATTTCGACTCCAAAGACATCGATGGTATGGATGACGATGCAGCAGACGATCAGGAACCACCGCCTACAGGGCGCTGGACAGCCACCTCATCACACGATATATATATGGTGGATACACCCAAAGAAAACAATGACGAGGAACGGAAGGATGCAGCGAAGGATGGGTTACTCGAGAAGCAACCAAAGAGACGGCGCAGGCGCCGCTCCAAATCCCGCCTCGGCAAAAACAACGATAACAGCGCAAGAGAAAATAACACCCCGGTCGACTCCAGATGAAATGACGACCACATTGAACAAGCGATAGAGCAGGATGAACCAGCAAATGGCGAACATAGTACGGATCCGATGTCCGAACACGGCGACACCGAGGATAAAGCTCATCAACCTCCCTCCGGAGAGGAAAACAGTCCGGACGAGGATGCCCACAACGTCCTGGAAAGACACTAGGAACAAGAGAACCTTCGTAGAAGGCTCATTGCCACCGCGAGGAGTCTGAAGAAGCAGAAGCAAAGACTTAAGGCCGCGCAGGATACACTCAACAGTAGATGGAACGAAGTGCTCAACACTAAAGAAAAGTATGGTGGTAGCTGCCATACAAAGAGCTATCCAATGCGCAAGCTGTTGCCTGAGTTCGACGATGAGGCTGTAGAGCCTATACAGCCGAAGAATAAAACGGCCGATCAGCCGGATCGACCACCTCGTGGCCGCGATAGCGCGGCTAACGGGGCCGCACACAAGTCGACACACAATTTACGCGAGGACTTGCGCCAAAAATCCGGTATGACCTGGTCCATCTATGGATCTAGGAAGCACGCTCCGGCACAAAATCAAAACCGAATACTACAACCATCTGAACGCCAAGATACACCCAAATACAGGGGTGCCGCACACCCCCTATGCTTCACCGATGAGGTATTGGATCATGAATTTCCAGAGGGATTCAAGCCCGTCAACATAGAGGCATATGATGGAATGACAGACCCTGGGGTCTGGATTGAGGACTTCATCCTCCATAGCCATATGGCTCGTGAAGATGATCTCTACGCCATTAAATACCTGCTCCTCAATCTGAAAGGACCAGCTCGGCACTGGCTGAAGAGCCTCCCCGAAAATTCAATAGGAAGTTGGGAGGAGCTTGATTATGCTTTTAGGGCCAATTTTCAAGGGACTTATGTACGACCTCCGGACGGAGACGATTTAAGTCACATAATTCAACAACCCGGAGAGTCAGCCCGAAAGATTTGGAACAGATTTCTCACTAAGAAGAATCAAATCGTCGACTACCCGGACGCTGAAGCTTTAGCAGCTTTCAAACACAGCGTTCGCGACGAATGTCTCGCCAGACACCTCGGTCAAGAAAAACCAAGGACAATGGTAGCCTTAACAAGCCTCATGACCCGCTTTTGCGCGGGAAAAGATAGCTGGCCGACTCGTAGTGGCACCAGCGACCAAGGCACATCTGCAGTCAGGGACGGTAATCGAAAACCACGACGCAATAAAATCAAGCGTCAAAATAACGAAGACAGCCCAGCCAACACGACGGTAAATGCCGGATTGAGGGGCTCTCTACCCGGTCAGCGGAAGAAGCCTTTCAAGGGTAACAGAGATGGACCCGTCCAGTCTCAACAAGATTCTAGACAAATTATGTCAGATTCACGGCACCTCCGACAAACCTGCGAATCACACCCACAGAGAATGATGGGTCTTCAAGCAGGCCGGCAAGCTAAACGCCGAACACAAGGGGAGGGAGACACCAAGTGAAGACAAGGATGAGCCTCGTCAGCAAAGCACTGGGGGATAGAAAAAATTCCCACCAGAGGTCAAAATAGTGAACATGATTCACGTAACAGAAAGAAAGGGCAAACATGCACTCCAAGACACATGCCCGTAGAAACCGTCACCCCCAAGTTCAACCCTTGGTCGGCCGCCCAATCACCCTTGATTGCAGGGATCACCTGACAAGTATCCGGCGTGGAGGATTGGCTGCCTTGGTGCTAGACCCGATTATCGACGGATACCATCTCACCCAAGTCCTCATGGATGGCGGCAGTAGCCTGAATCTGATTTATCAGGACACAGTCCGCAAAATGGGGATAGACCCGACAAGAATCTGCCAGAGTACTACTACCTTTAAGGGGGTAATACCAGGCCCAGAGGCCCGCTGTACGGGCTCTCTAGTACTAGAGGTTGTATTCGGTTCACCCGACAACTTCTGAAGTGAAAAGTTAACCTTCGACATCGCTCCATTCCGAAGCGGCTATCAAGCACTACTCGGAAGAACAACTTTCGCTCGTTTTAATGCAGTACTGCATTACGCTTCTCTTACGCTTAAGATGCCCAGTCCATGCAGCACCATCACAGTTAGTGGAAATATTGAGCGTTCCTTACGCGCGGAAGAACGTGCGGCGGCTTGAACAGCCGATCACTAGACGATCGCCCCAACCAGAATAAATGATCGGTCGTCAAGACAGCGGACACGGCTAGATGAGTCCGGCGTCTCACTAGCTGTAACAGCCTAGATATACCTGAGATCGGTTTGCTGATTATACTCCCATAGGCGGTACCAGGGGCTTCCCGGGTGTAAAAAGGACTAGTTCGGCTCAACTTTACTTACCTTGAATTTTAATGGTTTATTGAGAATAACCAATTTTTCGCACGACAACTTTCACCTAAGTTCTTCTCTTTTACAAATGACAATCGTGCTACACCCTTACAGGATATGGCACAACGGAGACACAGGCGCAGACATGCAGCAGTGACCCGCTCAAAGGTTTCTTTTTAGATTAAGACCCTGCGTAAACCTTTTTTACTGTCTTTTGTTGCTTCACATCCTCCGAATACTCAGTATAACCGAGAAGGATGCTGATGTTATTAGCATTTCGCCACGCCAGAACATTGCACGTACCTGGACACTTGGGGTTCATTATCAAGGGCACTGCTCAGCAAGGCATATGTTATAAAGACCGAATACCTTAGGGAGTGTTCGGCGTCGCGAGTTTGGCCTTATATGCATCAGCTCCGAATCATGTCTTTGGTCAAATGTTGGGTTTGCCCGGCTCCCGTGTTTTGCTACCTTACGTTCCGCTCTATCGGCTAAGGTGGCACCGGGAGAACTACTGCGATTGTGCCCTGGTTCATCCGGACGAGCACCTCAATAGAGAAAGCCGAAAACTGACTGTCATGATAAAGCGCGAGACTGGTTTAATAATACATAAACGACCCCACAGGAGGCATAATAATACTTTCAGGCAAAAGTATAAACACAACCTTTACAATTCAAATAACATCGTCCTTACAATGGAGATACATGTCGCTAGAACATGATACTCTTCGAGTACTGAGCCTCTATTGAACGAGCACCTTCGAGAACTTCTTCAAAGTAGTGTTCGGTCGATACTCGGCCTACGGCCGAACTCTGGGTTGCAATAGCGTTGGCCTCCATCTTTGCCCAGTATGTCTTGACACGGGCAAGGGTCATCCGCGCACCCTCTATGCACGCAGACCTCTTCATAGCTTTGATATGCGGCACAACACCAAGGAATCGTTGCACTAAGCCAAAATAACTAGTCGGCCTTAGTCCTTCCGGCCAAAGATGATCCACAACGGACCTCATGACAAGCCCGGACAACCTATGGAGCTCGGCCCACTCGGTCATTCGCTCATTCAGCAGCAGCGGCCGCACCGAAACATTGAACTGCGACCAGAACAACTTTTCCACTTCACGATCTTTTTGATCTTTGAGAAACTCGGCCGCATCAGCAACACTCGCTGCCAAATCCATGTATGCGTCCGCAGAACTCCATAATTGATCGAGAAGGGCATACTTCGGATCTCCAAACTTTGTGCGCAACAAAAAGGGCTTCCCAGCCGCGATATCTCCAGCTTGACACAGCTCCTCCTTCGCCGCTCTGATTTTGAAGTGGGCTTCCTTGGCTGCTACCACGGCCTTCTCCAGGTCCGTCGCCTTCGCTCGGCTTTCCTTTTCAAGCAGCTCATAACGATCGGCGGCATCTTTCAACTCAACGGCCATCTTGGCTATTTTATCCTTGCTTTGGCAATGCGCAGCCTGTTCGGCTCTCAGCTCTTCGACCGCCTTTAGAGCGGCCGCATCACTCTTCCTGGCTTGTTCCTTAGCTCGGGCAAGTTCCGCCCGAAGGTTCTCCAGGCGGCAGCTCCATCTGCAGTCGCAACATATTAAAGATACTAGCATCATGCTCCTCTTACTATGTGTTGATCACCGGAGAAATCACATACCCTGTGCCTCATCGAGCCGCTTGTTTACAAGCACGATGTTGGCATCTGCCGCATCAAGTTGCCGCTTCAGCTCGGCAAACTCACTAGTCCGGCTATCCACCGGACCTTCCGCCACCTGCACATGAAGGCGGCATGATTACTACCTGGGACTATGATCCTCTGTTTGCCGCCGTTTTCGACAGCAACCAGAGTCTCAGGGGCTACTATCTGCATATGGCACACCTAGCGTGTGCGGTACCATCAAAAACATATACTACTTTTCGTACCTCAAAGCCTCTCAGCAGGCTCATAAAAGCTTCATGCTGCCCGCTTTCGGCGGATGAAATCCTCTCAACCACCGTACCCATTAGCGTACGATGCACTTCTGAGATAGCCGCTTGCTCCAGAAGATCCTTCAGTGCATCGGGTCACGCACCGGACGGTCCCGTCCTCTTTCTGTTGCTCTCCTTAGGAGCCGAATACTCCAGACTTCGGGTGGCCGAAGGATTACCCTCTGGCCTTGGCGAATCAGGAGAAATCCTCCGTGACGACACCTCAGGGTCGCCCGCCTTATGAGGCGGGGAGGCATGGGGAGGTGTTTCGCTCTCCATCATCTCCGGAAGAAGATCCCCCGAAGACGAACTCTGTCGAGAAGGGCTACTATCCGAAATACAAGATATATGCTTCGGTTATTGTCCTCAGAAGTAAAGCAGGATATTTTTACTATTAAGTATTTTTGTTTACTTACAGCTTGGTGGAGGGCTGATCCCCTTGTGGGCACTGTGCGGCAAGGGTACCCTCCGAGGCAGGACCCTCTGGCGAAGATTTCTTCCCTCGTTTGGAAACCATTGTTTGTGACTCTTCAGAGGCGCTCCTCTTCCTTCCCTGAGGAGAGGGAATTTCAGATTCTTCTCCCTAGTTATCCTCCTTCGCGGAGGCGCTAATTCCCTCGGTTTGGATAAATAACGAGCGAGGCCCGCTTTCAGCCTCTTTGTTCCCCCCTTTATCTTCCCCTAAGGACGCTTGATAAGGCACAAGCTCAAGCATTCTGGCCAGTACTGGATCTGCTGAGCCTTCGGGAAGGGGGGCCGAACACCTGATCATCTTCGCCTTTTTTACCCAGTCTTGGTCAAAGAGTGGCTTTTCAAAATGATGTTGTGATAAATAAAGATACAACGTGTTCGGCGGAAGCACTACTTACTTGGGTATCTGGACGATTGCAGCTCAGGCCCGCATCCTCGGTGGTATCCGGACACCTTATTTGTAGTCCGAAGAACAATTTTTACATCTCTTCGAGCGTCTTGCCGAGGAAGTGCTGAATAGCTCGCGGTCCTTCCGGGTTGAACTCCCACATACGGAGGGGTCGACGTTTGCAAGCGGGACTCGACGAACTAGCATTACTTGCATTACCGTGACCAGGCTGACATCTCTCCCGAAGAGATGTCGGATGCGACTCTGCAATATCGGCACATCATTTACTGGCCCCCAGTCGAGCCCCTTGTTGATCCACGACGTCAGTTGTGGCGGGGGGCCCGAGCGAAAGGCAGGGGCGGCCACCCACTTAGTACCACGTGGGGCTGTGATGTAAAACCACTCCCATTTCCATAAACTGGACACCTCCATGAAGGAACCCCTTGGCTATGGAACATCGATGCCTTTGCTCATTACGGCACCTCCGCACTCTGCGTGTCGCCCCTCAATCATCTTTGGCTTCACACTGAAGGTCTTGAGCCATAAGCCGAAGTGTGGGGTAATGCGGAGGAAGGCTTCACACAGGACGATGAACGATGAGATGTGAAGGATGGAATCCGGGGCCAGGTCATGGAAATCCAGCCCGTAATAGAACATGAGCCCCCTAACAAAGGGATCTAGAACAAGGCCTAGTCCTCGAAGGAAGTGAGAGATGAATACGACGCTCTCACCGGGTTTGGGAGTGGGAATGACCTGCCCTCGAGCAGGTAGCCTGTGCGAGATTTCGGCGGTCAAATACCTTGCCTCTCTTAGCTTCTTGATGTCTTCCTCTCTGAAACAGGAGGGCATCCACCGACCTTGAAGGTTGGATCCGGACATGGTTGAAGGTCCGAAGCGCCTGACCTGAGCCTTGGGTGTTGAAACTCGAGGCGGGGGAATGATTCAATTGAGTATGAGAAAAAAAGGACAGGCCTTGGCCTCTTTATAAAGAGGGTGAATATCAAGCGTCCTCCTCGTGGCCGTTTGGGACTTGCCTAAAATTGAGGAGTCATACCAACGGGCACGACTGGGTTACCCACATCCGTATTGATGAGAATCCCATAATAAGGGGGACACGATCACTGCTTCGACAAGACGTGCCAATAAAATCACCTCGCAAAACATGCAGTGGCGGGCTGATTGAGAAAAACAGTTCGAATAATGATCACGCCGTGGTGTGATGTCACGTTATGAAAAGTCGTCAGCAGATTAGATTTGTGGAAATATTATTCTCTCTATGGTGGTATGTGGAACTTGTTTTTCTGTGCCGGGCACTATCCTTGTGTTCAAAATCTTCTATGGAGTATTTGGAGGAGGAACCCGCCTTGCAATGCCGAAGACAATCTGCACGCCGGAAGTCCTGGATTAGGGGGGGTCCTCGGAAAGCCGGATTATATCCTTTGGCCGGACTGTTGGACTATGAAGATACCAGATTGAAGACTTCGACTCGTGTCCGGGTGGGACTCTCCTTGGCATGGAAGGCAAGCTTGGCAATACAGATATGTAGATCTCCACCCTTGTAATAGACTCTGTTTAACACTAGCTCCCTTCGTGTCTATATAAACCGGAGGGTTTAGTCCGTAGGACAACAACAATCATACCATAGGCTAGCTTCTAGGGTTTAGCCTCTACGATCTCTTGTAATACTCATATCATCAAGATCAATCAAACAGGAAGTAGGGTATTACCTCCATCAAGAGGGCCCGAACCTGGGTAAACATTCTGTCCCTGTCTCCTGTTACCATCCGCCTTAGACGCACAGTTCGGGACCCCTTACATTGCACATTGCTGGCTATGTCGCCATTTGCGAGCTGTTTCTGGGCTGCGAAGCTCATTTCGAGCTATTGAAGAGGCTATTCTGCCTTGTACCCCGTACACAGGAGGGGTCACTGTATCAAGTGGGTGGAGCCGAAATATGGCGCATCACCGGGACTGGATACCTGTCCGGTACTCCGAAGAAGACATCCGAGGACTGGCCTTCGGAGTGGTTTTATATGGAGCCCCTTCCGGACCCTATTCGGATGGGCCTCCCTGAGTTCGACAACACTCCCTTGAAGAAACACCGTATCTGGCGCCCTCGGAGCCCTCAGGAGGAAGATAACGGAGAAGTCCTTTACCTGATGAGCCGCAGCCGGTCCAATTCAGCAGCAGCATGATCCAGGACAGTGGGAGGAGTCGGAGAGACAGCAGTTGGTGGAGTAGGAGGAGAGGACGGCGGCGTAACCACGATCGTCGTGGCGGGACCTGCTGCGCCCAACAGCTATGGCGGCGGCATCGAGCAAGGACACCTCGAGTCGCTTGGGCCATGGGGCTGAGCTCGCCCAGCCAGCTCCGCCCGAGCCTCGCGAGATGACCGGGCAGGAGAGGCCCGTGTCTTGTAATCGCCTTCCTTCAGGCAGAGGCGCTGCCCCAGATGAAGCCTCAGGAGCTCCCTTCAGCTTCTTCGCCGCAGGAGCCAGCCTAGCCAAGATACAGATATCAAGCCTCAGCGACAAAGCAAGGAATAAAACAAGAATCAAGCACCTACTGGTCATCACTCGCGAGCTCGAGCAACCTCCGGCCATACTTGAAGCCCGAGAGCCGGCTGCAGGGATCAGCTTCAAGGGGCCCAGAGCAGCGAGGAGGCGTCTGCGTGTCGCCCGGGGCGGGCGGACCCTGGGACCAGCCAGTCCGGTCCTTCTTGGGACGGGGCATGCTCGCCTCCTGCCCATCCTCATCCTCGTCGTCGTCACTCTGGGGGAGGCAGAGAGTGCGGGACCTACGCCGAAGGGGAGGAGCCCTTGACTCCGCCCCCGAATCAACCCCCTCTCCCGACTCTCTTTCCTCCACCTCTTCGCTGCAGTCGGCAGAGGACACGTCCACCAGGTCCTCCGGAGCCTCCACGGGCACGGGCCCGTCCCAATTGAAGACAGTCATGGGCCCCACTACCTGCTCCCAATCCTCGCGAAGGAACAAGGGTGCGGGGGCGCCCTCCAGTCTCGCCACGTCGCCCCCAACCAAGGACTGGAGGACCGCCGCCAGATCCTCGCCGGCGAGGACCACGAGGCTCGAGTGAGGCCTCCACATCGGAAGCGAGTACTGACGAAGCGGAGCCAGTTGATGCTCTAGGAACTCCCTCAGCAGCGACGCACCGGTCAGCTTCGCCGCTGCCGCGTTGGCCGACTTCAGATCTGCATCCATCTTCTCCAGCACCAGCTTCGCGCGGGGATAAAGAAGCTCCACTCGGGACCAGTCGTCGGAGCTCGCGGGGTGCTCCGTGGGCAGAATCAGCCGAGGGTGGATGCGCCCAGCGTCCACCAAGACCCACTTGCTCCTGAAGCCCTCAATCCGCTTCCTATGGTTTGAAATGGCGATGGCTCCGCCCGTGTCTGACGAAGCTTCGCGCCTTGAGGTGGAACTACTGGGGAGGTTCGGAGGAGAAATAATGGCGCAGCAAGGCCTTTGAGGGCTTCACGCAACATGGGCCTCACAATAGTAGGCGAAGATTGCCAGAAGAAGGACGGAGTTGGGATGGAGGTGCAGAGCGTGAATGTTGTAGTGACGGAGGACGGAGAAGAAGAACTCAGAAAAGGGAGGCACCAGACCAACAATGATGGCGCTCACGAAGAACGGGTAGAAGGTACTACCCCGACCCTCAGGGGCGGAAGAGCCGGCCTTGAACGCCTCCGTTCCGTTGACGCCCTGCGCCTCTGCCATCCGGCGCACCAGCAGAGCTCGCCTCGACACATTGGCGGGTCAAGGCGGGAGAGTACCAAGCTCGGCGGGGCTTGGCGAGGCGCCATGACTGGCTAGGGCATGCAGGCGGAGTGGATCTGAAGATCTTGGAAGCAGAGAGGAGAGGCGCAAGAAAGGGGATCTGAGCAGCAACTAGAGAAAGTAAAGGAGGCAAGGAAGATGCCGCTCTGTTATCAACTCACCAGATTCTTGAGGCGACGCGTCCAATCAACCGCCAGCGTGGCGCCCAAAACCCAGAGCTGTTAGAGGCCCATGACGCCGACTTGCCCTTCGCCTCTCTGCTCGGCCAAGTTCGGGCGCGCCATGGGCCCGGGGCTACTATCGGCGTCACAGGGCAGGGGTCCCCAGACTTATGCACTGCGGCTGCGGCGTGGCTCGAAGGAGGCCAGTAGCGGCCCATATTCATCAACACAAGCTCAAGACCCTCGCGAGAGCCATGCCTCATGGGCGGACGACAAGGAGCTTCCTCGAGCACGGCCTCGTCAGGCTGGCTCATGAGGAGGCGGAGAATTCAAGCAGGGTACCTCGCGAGGTGCCCATGGCGCAAGCCATGACGACCAAGGGCGCGATCGAGGCGCCAGCCAGCCTTGATGTCCTCCTTTCCTCTTTGGTGCAAAGGGAGCAAGTGCGGCGAGAGCATCAAGCAAAGGCATCTGTTTGATTGCAACAAGACCAAGACCAGCCCAGCGGCTGGAAGGAGTCATCGTGGAGCCCAAGCAAAGGCATCATCACGAGCCTTTGGCGGTGAGGACCAACTTTAGTCAGGATAAGTGTACCCGCTGTTCCCCTTCAAAATGGCCAATTGTTGGCACCCTTCCCGCTCAATATTTGGGAAGAGGCCCAGGGCCTTCGCCTATAAATAGGAGTAGCCTCGCCCAGGGCAGGGGGAGGCGATCCAGATCGGAATCCTCGTCAAGAAACCAGTAGCTAGAGCGACTGAACACCACCTAGCAGTTCATCGCACCCGCAAAGAACAGACCCTCACGAGGCTGTTCTTCTTTGTATTGTTCCTCATCAGCCCAAGGGGCAATCCACAACACCACACACTTTGGGTAGAGTATTACACCACAATGGTGGCCTGAACGATATAAATCTCGTGTCTCTTGTGCTGTTACATTTTAGTAGTTTAGGTCCCAGCGGTTCGGCGAGGTGCGAGACGGTGGAGGGTTGGATCTCCGCGCGCACCCCCGTGTTCAAACCTCAAGGGTCTGCCGGAACCCGAAATCCGACAGTGGCCACCGAGTCCAGCATGGATTTCTTCCAAAAGCTTCCGCCGTTCCTCTTCGGAGATGCACCTTTGAAGGACTCCGGTAGTGCTTTTCTTATAAAGCTCTCCCTCATGGACCTTGTAGGATTTAGACCGCCGCACTATGCAACGTGCCTCATTTTGGTCCTCGGGTAGTTCCTGCCTGGTTAGGTTGGCCAGGAATGGTTCTATCCATGGGGCGATGACGGCCATTATCACGTGGGCTGAAGGTGTTATTTTGGTGGCAGAGCCTCCGATTGTGTCGGAGTGTTCGGTATCTGGTGTTGTGGCCGGCTCCGGACTATTGTTATCGGTGTCCCCTTCCCATACCACAGATGGCTTAAACAACCTTTCCAAGAAGATGTTAGGTGGGACAGGGTCACGCGTAGCGCCGATACGGGCGAGGATATCCGCCGCCTGATTGTTTTCCCGAGCCACATGGTGGAATTCAAGCCCCTCGAACCGAGCTGACATTTTGAGGATGGCGTTGGGATAAGCCGCCATTTTCAGATCCTTGGCATCGAAGTCTCCATTTATTTGAGATATTGCGAGGTTTGAGTCCCCACACACCTCCAGGCGTTGAATGCCCATGGAAACTGCCATCCTGAGACCATGTGACAGGACCTCGTATTCGGCTGCGTTGTTGGAGTCTGTGTATAGTATTTGGAGTACGTATTGGACTGTATCTCTGGTGGGGGACTTCAGGACAACGCCAGCCCCCAGACCAGCCAGCATTTTAGAGTCGTCGAAGTGCATGATCCAATTGGAGTACGTGCCGTATTCTTTAGGGAGTTCGGCTTCTATCCACTTGGTGACAAAATCGGCCAGTACTTGTGACTTAATGGTCGCCGTGGTCTATATGTTATGTTGAACGGGAGGAACTCGATAGCCCATTTTGGCAATCCGGCCCGTGGAATCGCGGTTCTTTATTATGTCATTGAGTGGTACTTCCAAGGCCACCATAATTGAACACTCTTGAAAGTAGTGTCGTAATTTCCGGGATGCCATAAATACCGCGTATGCTATGTTTTGATAATGTGGGTACCGTGATTTGCATGGAGTGAGGACAGTGGATACATAATATACCGACTTTTGAAGTGGGAATTTATGTCCGTCCGTCTCTCGTTCGACGACGAGCACTGCGCTTACAACTTGGTGAGTTGCCGCTATATATAACATCATTGGTTCGCCAACATTTGGCGCGGCCAAGATTGGGTTGGTGGCGAGGATGGCTTTTATTTCTTCCAATCCGGTCGTGGTCGCGTCCGTCCACTCAAAGTGTTCGGTGAGCCGAAGAAGGCGATAAAGGGATAGTGCCTTTTCTCCTAATCGGGAGATAAAGAGGCTTAAGGCCACCACGCATCCAGTTAACTACTGGATTTGCTTGAGGTCAGTTGGGATTTGCTTCAATTCCTCTATTGGAGACGATGAAGCCCAGGGGCTTTCCGGCGGGCACGCCGAAAACGCATTTTTCCGGATTGAGCTTGATGTCGTATGTTCGGAGATTGTCGAACGTGAGCCTCAAGTCGTCTATTATGGATTCGACATGTCTGGTTTTAACGACCTCATCGTCTACATATGCCTCCACTGTTTTCCCGATCTGTTTTTCCAGACATGTCTGAATCATGCGTTGATAAGTTGCACTGGCGTTTTTGAGCCCGAAGGGCATTGTGTTAAAACATAAGAGGCCGTATGGAGTGATAAATGCCGTTGCGGCTTGATCGGACTCCGCCATCTTAATTTGGTGGTAACCGGAGTATGCGTCGAGGAAGCACAATGAGTCGTGTCCTGCGGTAGCGTCGATAATTTGATCGATGTGAGGGAGGGGGAAGGGATCCTTTGGGAAAGCCTTATTAAGGTCCTTGAAGTCGACGCATAGGCGCCAGGATTTGTCCTTCTTTGCTGCCATCACCAGTTTTGCTAGGCAGTCCGGATGTTTTATTTTTGTAATGAATCCGGCCTCCAGTAACTTGGCTAGCTCCTCTCCCATGGCTTGTCGCTTAGGTTCAGAGAAACGCCGAAGAGTCTGCTTGACCGGCTTGAATCCCTTTAGAATACTAAGGCTATGCTCGGCCAGCCTGCGTGGTATTCCTGGCATGTCTGAAGGATGCCAGGTGAATATGTCCCAATTCTCGCGCAGGAGCTCCCGTAGTGCGGCGTCTACAATGGGGTTTAACTGTGCCCCGATGGATGCTGTTTTTGTAGGGTCCATTGGGTGGACTTGGAATTTGACCATTTCATCCGCTGGTTTAAAACAGGTGGACTTGGATCTTTTTTCGAGTATCACGTCGTCCCTGTCCACTATGGAGCACAGTGCAGTTAATTCCTCGGCCGCGAGGGCTTCGTATAATGCCTCGAGGGCTAGTGCGGCTGTTTTGTTTTCGGCGCGGAGTGCTATGTCCGGATCACTAGCTAGAGTGATGATTCCATTGGGCCCGGGTATTTTGAGCTTCATGTACCCGTAATGGGGTATGGCTTGGAAGATCGTGAATGCCTAGAAGGCCGTGCTATCTGCTACTGAACAGGGCCACTTGGAATGTAATTTCTTCGGACCTATAATTCTCTGGCGTGCCGAATACCACATCTAGTGTAATTTTCCCAGCGCATTGTGCCTCCTGACTAGGGATGATTCCTCTGAAGGTCATGCTCCTTTGCTCAATGCGGTTTCTGTCTATTTCCATTTTTTGAAGAGTCTCCTCATAAATGAGGTTTAATGCTGGCGCCGTCCATGAGTACTTTAGTAAGCCGAAAGCCGTCCACAATTGGACTAAGGAACAAGGCGGCTGGTGCTCTGGCTGTTCAGAATTTAGGTTCGTCACTGGCATTGAAGGTGATAGCCGTGTCGCTCCATGGATTTATTGCTGCCACGTGGCAGACTTTGGCAAGGCTGCGGAGTGCTCGCTTACGCCTATTATTTGAGGCGAATGTCTCGAAGACTGTCAATACTATATTTTCGTTATCCATGGGGTTGTGCTCTGTGGTATTTTTAATGAGGAGATCCTCACCGCTCTTGGCCACCTGCCGGAGTACCCAACATGCTCTAAGGTTCTGTGTTGGTATGGTATCTGCTGTACTGTGAATTTTGTATGGCCCATTAAGCCATCCCTCCAATACGGTTCCATGCCCTGTAGTGGGCTTTTCCTTCTTTGTAATTGAGTCAGGCGACTTATGAGAGTGCACCCTTTTAGTTCGGATTGGGGGTTTTGTCAGAGCCGTATTATCCGAAAAATTTGTTTGGGTTTTCTCGGCGCTTTCCATCGCACAGTACTTCCGTACTATGGCCGCCAAGTCAGCGAAGTATGCTATGTCACGGCGACTTATGGCGTTGAGGATTCCCTTGTCTGTGGAATTATTGCAAAAGAATGAAATTGCGTCTTCCTCACGACAGTCCTTGACCTTGTTCATTACAAGGAGGAATCTGGCCCAATAGTGATGTACTGTCACCTGGGGCTCTTGCCTAATGTGGGAAAGATTGTTTATATCTGGGTGGGTGGGTGGATTTAAGTCCGAACCTTGACCCGATCTGAGACCCGGGGGTGGAGGAGTTTCCGATCTTGGAAGTTGGGGCTCCGGGATGTTGTCTAGTGGGTCTGGCCCGCTGCCTGATTCTAGGTTGAGGGTTTGGGCGATGTCCTCCCGTAGATGGGTATCCGGCTCGGAGAGCTTGGGAATCCGGACATAGTTTGTCCTCAAGATAGAGGAAGAATCGCCGCATTGCTCCTCCACCACCGCTATCTGATGGGTGACCGGCGGAGAGTTAATCTCCCTTTGGCCGTGTTTTAGCTCAATCCGATCATAATCCGTAGCGACTACCAAAGCGGCGATGCGATCAAATATCTCGTTCAAAGAGGAGAGCTCCATTGGATTCATCTGCTTGGTAAGTTCCGAGCCGATGTGGAGGCTGTTTCCGATGACCCGAGAAGTCATCGTCTGCGCAACGGCCGAACGGCGGTCATGACGACGCCGCCTAGTCGGAGAGTTTGGCCTACAGCCAGGGCTCCCCCAGAGGTGATGTTGTCCCTGACAACGAGACGAGCCATCCTTCCTTATGATGACGGCATAGTGGAACTCTTAATGAAAGCACCAAACCGGTGGATCTCGGGTAGGGGGTCCCAAACTGTGTGTCTAGGGCGGATGGTAATAGGAGACATGGGACACAATGTTTACCCAGGTTCGGGCCCTCTCGATGGAGGTAATGGCCTACTTCCTCCTTGATTGATCTTGATGATATGAGTATTACAAGAGTTGAGCTACCACGAGATCGTAGAGGCTAAACCCTAGAAGCTAGCCTATGGTATGATTGTTGTTGTCCTACGGACTAAACCCTCCGGTTTATATAGACACCAGAGGGAGCTAGGGTTACACAGAGTCGGTTACAAGGGAGGAGATCTACATATCCATATTGCCAAGCTTGCCTTCCACGCCAAGGAGAGTTCCATCCGGACACGGGTCGAATTCTTCAATCTTGTATCTTCATAGTCTAACAGTCCGGCCAAAGGGTATAGTCCGGCTGTCCGAGGACCCCCCAATCCAAGACTAGCTCAATGAGGCCGGACACTGAGCTCTAGGCTCCCTGAGGTTGGTACGGCCGTGAGGCTGCCCTCAGTTGTTTATCACTAGCGCGGAGCGTAGTGCTTCCGCTTGTGCACGGGCATAGCCGCTTCTCGGCAGTGTCGATGGCCAGCGCGGAGCATGGTGCTTCCACTTGGGCGTGGGAGGGGGACTCCCTACTGCGGAGAGCCCCCGGGGCGTGTACAGCCCCGCCTTAGCACATGGCTTGCACGGCAGGGCTAGACGAGGTGTATCTGGTCACTCGTGAGCCAGCGCGGGACTCACGAGGCCCTACCTCAAGGTGGGTTGCACCTGGTCTTGGTTCTTGTTTGCTGTGCTGGTCCTGCGAGGTGGTCAGACAACCTGCGCCGAACGAATCTCTTGAGGTTGTCGCATGAGGGGGCCAAGCACCAACGGCCCTAGGAGGTGACGTGAACGGGGCCGACCTGTCAGACAGAGCTCAGCCGTTGGATTTATCGATGCTGCAGGGACGGGCCCGAGCACAGACGCCGTGCCTAGCCTACTCACGCAAAGGATCCTGAAGAAACACGGCCGGCGCGCGGCTCCCATGATGGGTGACGATCGAAGAAGTGGTAGTCATAGGCAGATTAAGCATGGAAAGCAAACTGGCTTAGGTAAATGTAGGGAAGATACACGCCACCGGGCCAGGCCCGAGCGGCTTGGGGATGATGCAGCCCGAGGGCTGCCCCCAACAAGGTAAGCTTAAAGACATAAAAAGGGATACATGCCACAGGGACGGAACCACGCGGCCTAGGAATGATGCAGCCCGTGGGGCGCTCCCAGCTAAATGAACTTGGAAAATGTCACCTGGTTCTGTTGACGAAGGAGAGTTGGGGCAGCTGATGGTACGCGGCGAAGGAATTACTCCTCACGAGCCACCGGGGCACTGAGCCTCGGGAGGCTTTGGGGGTCCTGGTGGTTCCCTGAGGACCGTCTCTATCTCCGTCAGGACGGCGTGATGCCTGGCCTCCTGAGTTGCCAGGACATGCCGCAAGTTGCGCCGATAGGCGGACGACACGCTCGACAGGCCAGAAGGCATGCGAACGTAGCTGTGCGGTGGACCCTCGTAGCGGCCCACACGTGAAGGCCAGAAGGGCTCCTAAGATTCGACCCTGTTGAGCTCTGGGACGTCGATGCAGACGCGCAGCCCGACATCCTCGCCTAGATGGGGAGCTGTGCCTGGTGAGCGGCAGCCGCCGTGCATGGCCTTCGCTTCTTGCAGTTCCTGAGTGGCCCTGGTGATGAACTCCTGAGCGGTGGCCGCTCCTCGCCCTGTGTTCTCCCGAGGGACACGTGCCGGAAGCACGCCTCCAAGTGGTGCCCGAGCGCCTCCCTCGTGATGTTGGCAAGGTCGGAGGCCCTCCAGAAGAGATCCCCCGAGCCCTGCCCGAGGAGGGCGCCGGGCGCGCCTTCCTATGCGATGGAGGGAGGCGCCCCTGGCGCGGGCGCTGATCCTGACGAGGTTCCAGTTGCGACGCCACCCTCCTGAGGTCCTGCACGGCGCATCTGCCTCTTTTTCTTGGGGTGGCCTTAGGAGGGCACTCGCCCTTGCTGTCGGGGTCGTCGATTGCTGCAGCTTGAAAGGCATGCTCAAGGGAGCACACCGCATCTCTTTCTTCGTATGGACCGTGATGATTCCGCCGCTTCCCGGCATCTTGAGGACATGGTAGCCGTGATGGGTCACCGCCATGAATTTGGCCAGGGCTAGATACCCGAGGATGGCACTGTACGGCAGGCGGATGTGCGCGACGTCGAAGTCGATGAGCTCGGTGCGGTAGTTCTTGCGTTCTCCAAAGGTGACAGGGAGGCGGACCTTCCCTATCCGTATGGTGGAGCCGTAGGTCACTCCTGAGAAAGGCTTGGTAGTTTGAAGCTGGTTATATGGCACTTGGAGGTTGTCGAACGTGTCGACGAACAGGATGTTGAGCCCTGCGCCGCCGTCGATGAGGGTCTTGGTGACTTGCGTTGCGATGGCGGGAGCAAAGCATCGGGGCGCTGCGGTGGCAGCGCGCAGGTTGATCCGCCGAACTGAAGGTGATGGCGCACTTGGACCACCTGAGCGGGCGTGTGGCCTCGAGCTTCGGGAGGACTGCATTTACTTCACGAGCAAACTGTTTGAAGATACGCTATGAGGCTGGGGCTTGAGCTCCGCCAAAGATGCAGGCGATAGCGCGCGGCTCTTGGAAGCCCCCAGCCCCCTCATCCTGATGGTGGTCGTCATTTCTTCTTGGCGGCGGTAGTGGGGGAAGACCGGCGTTGCCTTGAGGATGATCCTCATGAGACTGATCCCTCCAGGCGCCCTCGCGAGGCTGATCCTGCCAGAGGTCCTCACGAGGCCGGTCGCACCATTCCTGGCGCGGGCCATGGTCGTCCCAACGTCCCCACCACATCCTCCTCCTCGGACGTCGCCCCGGTCGTTGCGCCCGGGGCGTTGACTGAAGCGTCCTTCTCAAATGGCTCTGAGCTCTTGACAGTCGCTGGTGTTGTGGGTATGCAGGTTATGGAAGGCGCAGAACGGTCGGCTGCTCTTGGATGACTCGGGCTGGTCTCTGCCGCTCTTGGTGTCTGGTTCCACCGCGAGCACGCTACTCCTTTGGGCTTTACGTCCTTGGCCTTGGCTTTCTTCTCCTCTGGGCCCACAGCCGGGAGCTCAAGGAGGGAGAGGCGCCCTTCCTCAGCTCTTGCGCACTTGGTTGCTAGGTTGAACAGCTCCAGGGATGTGCACAGCTCCTCCTGGATAGCGAGCTCCTCCTTCATCTTGACGTCACGGATGCCATCAGAGAATGCGGAGATGATGGCCTCGTCCGTCACCTTGGGGATCTTGAGGCAAACGTTGTTGAAGCGCTGGATGTACTTCTGGAGGGTCTCTCCTGATTGTTGCTTGACGCGGCGCATGTCACCCGCGGCCGGCCGGCGGTCGCGAGTGCCATGGAAGTTGGCAAGAAGCGGTTGCGCATCTCGTCCCAGGAGGAGATCGAGCCCTGAGGCTGTTTCAGGAGACACGAACAAGCGCCGTCTTTGAGCGCCATAGGGAACCAGTTCGCCATGACATTCTAGTGCTATTGGCCGCCTCGATGCTCAGCTCGTAGAGCTGCAGGAACTCCGCGTGGTCAGGTGTGCCGTCGTAGTGAGGAGGCAGATCCAGCTTGAACTTGCCCGGCCAGGCGACGCTACGTAGCTCGGGGGTGAAGGCGCGGCAGCCGGCTGTGGTCACCGGGGACCATCTTGGAGGTGGACCCTGGTCTTGATACCCGCGCGCCGCTACGGCAAGCGGCGCGGGGCCTTGCCGTGGCAAACGATCCTGGCGCAGCGGTGCAAGGAGTGGTGGAGCGTTCTCTTGCGGTCGAGGGACTGCTTGACAGCTTCTTTCTTCACGCGTGGGCGCCGGACACGGTGGGTCGCGTCGCGGAGGCGTGCACCTTGGTGCCAGAGCGCCGTCTTGGGGCAGAGGTGATCGAGGTGCTCAGTGAGCTACGTCGCATGTAGCTGGCGGAGCGGCGTGGACAAGCTCGGCAATGCGGTCGAGCCAGTCCTCGTAGAGGTCGTCAACCGGGCGGTAGCGTAGGAGCTCGTGCGCTATGAGGAGCGCGGCCCGTGCGTCCATGGGAGCGCGGCGAGAGTGGTACGACGAACCAGCGGGAGTCGGTGATGGAGTGGTGGTGCGGCCGTCCCGCCGCACCGAGGGGTGCAGCGAGGACGCTTGCTGCTCATTCCCCGCTGGGCCGGTGGCAGCATTGGCTGCAGGCGATGGAGAACGACGAGGTGGCCTGCCGACGGGAGCCGTCTGAGCGACGTGGGTGGCGAGGGTAGCCCAGCGCTCGGCACGAGCACGATGAGCGTCCGCTATGGAGACGACGGAGCGAGGCGACGCGGAGCGACGGAAGGGAAGCTTTGGCGCACCCCTACCTGGCGCCCCAAATGTTGGATCACGGGTTCCGGCAAAAGCCTTAAGGTTCGAACTCTGGGTTGCGCGCGAAGTTCTTTCCCTCCTACCGATCCGCGCCCTGGGTGTGCTAAGATCTCGCGGGCGAACTCGACGAACTCACAACACAGAAGACACAAGATTTATAGTGGTTTTGGCCACCGTTGTGGTGTAATGCCCTACTCAAGTGTGGTGGTGGTGGATTGCCTCTTGGGCTGATGATGAACAGTACAAGGGGAAGAACAGCCTCCTGAGGTTGAGGTGTTTTTGTGCTTGGCTAACTTGTGTGTGTGGTTTCGCTCAGCTCGGGCTTGCTTGTGAGCTCTCGACTAGATGATCCCTACGGTGGTGGCTAGTTCTACTTATATAGGCCCTGGTCCTCTCCCCAAATATTGAGCGAGAAGGGAGCCAACAACGGCCAATTTGAAAGGGGACAACTAGTACAGCTTATCCTGACAAAAGCGGTCTTCGCCTGCAAAAGGCTCTGGTGGTGACGCCGCCTTGGGCTCCATGATGACGTCCGTCTTGCCGTCCTGCTGGTCTTAGTCTCGTTGCACTGATATGGAAACCTTTGCTTGATGCCTGAGTACTCTACGCCTGCGCTTGCCTCCTTAACACCAAAGGGGAAACAAGGACACTGCACGCTGGCGCCCACCTGGTCTCGATCGTCATGGCTTACATCATGAGAACCTCGCAAGGTTTGCCTTGCCTTGATCTCTCCGCCCCTCACGAGCCAACCTGGTGAGGCCACTCCTGAGGAGGTCTTGTGTCGCCCGCCTCGCGAGGCTTGGCCCCTCGCGAGGGTCTTGAATGCCTTGTTGATGAAGATGGGACGTGCAGGCCTGCAAGCACAGCCACGTCGTGGGCCGCAGGCAGGCACGTCTTGGGACCCCTGTTCCCAGAATGCCGACAATCTCCATGGTGGAGGCGCCTCTCCCTCCTGTGTCGCATGCGCGATATGCTCCTCCCTCATCAGCTTCTCGGGCATGGTCATTGCGGCGTGTGCGCAGACCCCGCATGGCGCGGAAATAGGAAGCCGGTCACGCCTCCGGGAGCGGCGGTTCTTCCTCCGTTCCCATTTGCTAGCCATGGCCCTTTTTCCTTTAACCATGCAAGGTGAGTGGGCCACCTTCTCCTTGATTACCTGCATGCAGGTAAATGCGCGGAACTATAGGAAACGGAAGGACGTGGTGATCTTCAACATCAGATTAATTGGTTGCCTCATTAAGCTACCAATTGATGAGGATTACTAACACCACTTAATTGCTGCGGCCAGAACCAGGAAGCTGTTTCCATGACTTCCACAGGTTCCCCGCTAGTTAATTCGTACATGCATGCATGCATGTATGACCATCTAGCCTTCAACTTCGTGGCCGTATTTGCTAGTGCTAACTTGCAGGGTCACCCGATGGATCTTTCACTCGGACAGCTGCGAACAAGATTCGTTCATAGTTCAGACAGATGAATCCACTCGGACACAAACTCAAGTTCACTCGGCCATGGACCCAAATTCACTCGGACTACTAATATGCATGGTAACTCGGATGGTGTTTGCATCCAGACGACTAACATCTGATGACTTCAACCGCCCGCATGCAGTCCTTTGCGGTTCGGGTTCAGCAGACCCTTGAGGTTCGAACACTGGGGTGCGCGCGGAGATCCGACCCTCCACCGTCTCGTACCTTGCCGAATCGCAGGGACCTAAACTACTAACGGAACAGCACAAGAGACACAAGATTTATTCTAGTTCGGGCCACCGTTGTGGTGTAATACCCTACTCTAGTTTGTGGTGTGGTGGATTGCCTCTTGGGCTGATGAGGAACAGTACAAGGAAGAACAGCCTCGCGAGGGTCTGTCCTTGGCGGGTGCGATGAACTGCTAGGTGGTGTTCAGTCGCCTCTCTCTATCTCTCGCTTGTCCTTTTGCTATATTTCTGTATGTTCGTCTAGATTCCAGATCTATCTACCCTGTGGGTGGCTAGTGCTATTTATAGGCGAAGGCCCTGGGCCTCTTCCCAAATATTGAGCGGGAAGGGCGCCAACAATTGGCCTTTTTGAAGGGGAACAGCGGGTTCACTTATCCTGACAAAAGTTGGTCCTCGCCTGCCAAAGGCTCTGGTGATGACGCCTACTTGGGCTCCACGATGACTCCCTTCCAGCCGTTGGGACGGTCTTGGTCTTGTTGCACCGAAACGGATGCCTTTGCTTGATACTCTCGCCTGCGCTTGATCCCTTTGCACCAAAGAGGAAAGGAGGACACTGCGCGGGCTGGCGCCCTTGGTCGTCATGGCTTGCCTCATGGGCACCTCGCGAGGTACCCTGCCTTGAATTCTCCGCCTCCTCATGAGCCAGCTGGCGAGGCCGTGCACGAGAAGCTCCTCGTCGTCCGCCCAGCAATCTCAGCCCGTCGCGAGGTCTTGAGCTTGCGTTGATGAAGATGGGCGTCCTGGGCCTCCTTTGAGCCACGCCGCGGGCGCAGGCGAGCAAGTCAGGGACCCCGTTCCCGAGCGCCCGACAGTAGCCCCGGGCCCATGGCGTGCCGAACTTGGCGGAGAGAGGCGAAAGGGCAAGTCGAGCGTCGCGAGCCCCTAACAGCCTGCGGCCTTGGGCACCAGCGTGGCGGTTGATTGAACAGCGTCGCTGCTTCCCCGATGCCTCGGTAACCACCGGATTCGGCGAGTCCCGCATGCGAGTTGGTCATGATTACGGTGATCGTGGAGGCGGCGGTTGGCCTTGGCGGCTATAAGTCTGATGCGACGCGTGCCCTTCCGGCTATCATACGCTTCTCCTCCTCCTTGTTTCGTCTGGTTGCCATGGCTCCGATCAGCCATTTCTACTCGGAAGAGAAGGGAAAGGATCCTCAAGAGGATCCTTACCTGCTACCCCCAAAGAAGCGGCTTGCTCTCTGGTGTCAGGGAAAGAGCGCTCGCCAGGAGGCGCCCACGCCATGGTGCGTGCTGCCGCCACCTGGGTTTCCTCTTCCTTATCTGCGCAGACGTTGGCGGCTCGAAGGAGGCGGCGCCCGGCGCCACGGGCAGCGCCGCCACCGGCGCCGGTGGGTCACGAAGGTGTCGTCTTCCCCACAGGTCACGCCGAGGCTCCTGCCGGGAGTTCGTGCCAGCGTCGCCACGCCTCCTAAGTCTTGGATTCGTCTTCCTTCTTTCTTCGCCTCCGTCGTTCGGCGAGGGAACCCACAGGACTCTGGCTGCAACCGCGCCCGGCTGCGGCACCCTCGCGACAGGGAGGTCGCCGTGGTTGCCTGGCGAAGTCTTCATGACTTCGAGGCTGGGCGAGGTCGCCGGTCTGCAGGGCGGCGCCCTCACGATCTACAGGTGCGATGGTGCTTGGTGGTGTCCTTCAAGGTCTTGGCGGAGGGTCGCCGGCTGGACTGCTGCCCGGGAGAGGTGGTCGAGGTCTCTTTGTGGTGAGACGAGGCCGACCGCCCACTCCCTTGACAGCTCCCGAGCAGCGAAGGCGCGGAGGATCTAGCGACTCCATGAGCTCTTCGCGGCGCCGAGGCGGCGACAACAGCTCTGAGCCCCGAGCTGCGCGCTCCGGGCGAGGCGGGCTCGTCGACCATCGCCGCCCCTGATCTGGATGGGGTTGGCGCCCGGACGGTGGCGCCTTTGTTGATGATGGTGTGCGCGCGGTGGTCCCTGCGGTAGGACTCCTTAGGATTCGCGTCTTTTGTTCTGCGAGAGCCAAGAATGTACCTTGCGGGGCTTGTAAGACGTTTGTAAACCGTTTGTCAATATGATCCTTATTGTGAGGCGGTGCGAGATGCTCATTCCGTTCTAGCTCGATTTCTTCCTTCCGGACCTCGTGAGGCTTGATGCTCTCGCCGACGGGTCCCAGTCCCAAAGCGGCTTCAGCCGTCGCTGGTATGCCGGTCGCGATGCCGTGGTCAAGGCCGGAGGTGAGTGGCCGAGTCGGTAAGAGCCTCTGAGTCGTGATGCTCAGGGGGTCCCCCTTGGCGCTCAAGCAGCTATCATTTGTTGAGAAAGGAGAGCGACGTTGCTAACACGGGGTTGCATTGAGTGTGGGGATAGTGTGGCGATAAATAGTGTGTCCGGAAGGTGACTTATCTCGAGGGTCAGGACAATGCCTCCTGGTGCGGCGCTAGGTCCGTGCCTTGGCCGGCGAGAGATCGCGTGGCGAGGTCGTTTCGTGCTCCTTGAGGGGCCCTGCAGGTTCACCACAAAAGTAACAAGAGCTCGCCGTGGCGATCGTTAGTTATGCCATTAGTTGCTTTGGAGAGGCACAAGAGGCCTCGCGAGGTGTGTTGGGGCACCCTTGTCGCAGGCCGCGGTCTTCCCAGCGTCCTGCATTCCTTCCTCCTCCTCGGCCGTAGCCCCGGTCGCTGCGCTCGGGGCGTCTGCCGACCCTGCCTTCACGTACGTCCTGGAGCTCTTGACATTCATTGGTGTTGTGGGTGTGGAGGTCGTGGTACACGCAGTACCGACTGCCCTTGGAGGACTCGGGCTGATCTGCGCCTCGCTTGGTGTGCGGTTACGGCGCTGAGCACGGCAGCCCCTGCGCATCCGTCCTTGGCCTTGGACTTCTTTTCTTGGGATCTGCGGCGGGCAGCTCGAGGGAGGCGCCCCTCCTCAGCCTGGCGCGCAGTCGCCAAGTTGAACAGCTCAGGAGGTGCACAGATCTTCATGCATCGCCAGCTTCTCCTTCATCTTAACGTCGCGCCGCGCCGTCGGAGAAAGCGGAGATGATGGCCTCCTCCGTTACCACAGGGATCTTGAGGTGCGCGTTGTTGAAGCGCTGGATGTACTTTGCAGGGTTTCCACGGCTGCTGCTTGATTGGCGCATATCGCTCCACGGCGGGTGGCGGTCGCGAGTACCACAGAAGTTGGCGATGAAGCGGGTGCGCATCTCGGCCCAGAAGAGATCGTGCACAGGGCGGATTCAGGAGCAGTGCGGGCTCCGTCCTTGAGCGCCATGGAAACCAGTTCGCCATGACCTTTTCATCCCGTTGGCAGCCTCGATGCCCAGCTCGTAAGCTGGAGGAACTCCGTAAGGTCAGCTGTGCCGTCGTGGCGAGGAGGCAGGTCTGGCTTGAACTTGGCGGGCCCGCGCGCGCTGCGCAGCTCGGAGGTGAAAGCGCGACAGCCCGCCGTGGCAGCGGGGGCCTCGGGCGACGAGGAGCTTGGTCTTGTGGGCCTCCCTGCGCGCTGGCTGGGGCAGCAGCGAGGTCTGGCGTCTTTGGGCGAGGGCGCTCGGGCAACTTCTTGTGGGCGAGAACTTCTTGACAGCTCTGCTCCTACGCGCGCGGCGCTGGAGGAGCAGGTTCCGCCCGAGGGGCAGCAGCCTTGGGCCAGGCGCCTTCTTGAGGAGGCGGCTGGCGCCCAGGAGCTTCATCGCCAGCGGCGGGTGCGGTGCAGCGAGCGGACGGTGCGGCGCCTCTGCAGCAGCAGACGAGCTTCGGCGACTCGGTCGAGCCATTCTTCGTAAACGTCGTCAGCGGGCGGTAGCGCAGGAGCTTCGTTGCCGTGATGAGTGCAGCTCGGGCCTCCATGGCAGCGAAGCGTAGCGTGTGGCGAAAAACGGCGGGGTGAGTGAAAGGCGTGGCGGTGCGGCCGTCCGCCTCATGGGCGGAGTCTTTGGGGCGATGCTTGCTGCTCGTTCCCGCGGGTCGATGGCGGCGTTGGCGGCAGGTGACGGAGAAACGAGGCGCCCGCCGGCAGGAGCTATCTGGCGACATGGGGGCGAGGCGGTTCGGCGCTTCGGCGCGAGCCGATAGGCGTCACACATGGTTGCGGTGGTCGAGGAAGAACGAGGCGATGAAAGGCAGATTCCGGCGCACCCCTACCTAGCGCGCCAAATGTCGGATTTCGGGTTCCGGCAGACCCTTGAGGTTCGAACACTGGGGTGCGCGCGGAGATCCGACCCTCCACCATCTCGTACCTCGCCGAATCGAAGGGACCTAAACTACTAACGGAACAGCACAAGAGACACAAGATTTATACTAGTTCGGGCCACCGTTGTGGTGTAATACCCTACTGTAGTTTGTGG
This sequence comes from Aegilops longissima, assembly GCA_021605205.1. Lineage (NCBI taxonomy): Eukaryota > Viridiplantae > Streptophyta > Magnoliopsida > Poales > Poaceae > Aegilops > Aegilops longissima. The sequence continues at coordinate 308,999,819 of CM038679.1, read as the reverse complement.
TGTGGTGGATTGCCTCTTGGGCTGATGAGGAACAATACAAGGAAGAACAGCCTCGCGAGTCATTCTTGGCGGGTGTGATGAACTGCTAGGTGGTGTTGATCGCCTCTCTCTATCTCTCGCTTGTTCTCTTGCTATCTTTACGTATGTTCGTCTAGATTCCAGATCTCTCTACCTGTGGGTGGCATGTCCCTATTTATCTGTGAAGGCCTGGGCCTCTTCCCAAATATTGGCGGGAAGGCGCCAACAATTGGGCATTTGAAGGGAACATCGGTACACTTATCTGACTAAAGTTGGTCCTCGCTTTGCCAAAGGCTCTGGTGATGGCCTTTGCTTGGGCTCCACGATGACTCCCTTCCGGCCGTTGGGCTGGTCTTGGTCTTGTTGCACCAAGCGGATGCCTTTGCTTGATTCTCTCGCCTGCGCTTGCTCCCTTTGCACCAAGAGGAAAGAAGGACACTGCTGCGGGCTGGCGCCCGGCTGGCGCCCTTGGTAAATCATGGCTTGCGTCATGGGCACCTCGCGAGGTACCCTGCCTTGAACTCTCCGCCTCCTCATGAGCCCAGCTGGCGAGGCCGTGCACGAGAAGCTCCTCGTCATCCATGCGAGGTTTGGCCCCTCGCGAGGGTCTTGAGCTTCCGTTGATGAAGATGGGCCGTCCTGGGCCTCCTTTGAGCCACGCCGCAGGCCGCAGGCAGGCATGTCTGGGGACCCCCGTTCCCAGAATGCCGACAGTCACTCTGCTGGACACATTTCGTTGTCTTACCTGACTCGGCCGCTCCGTGTGTCGCCACTCGATGAGACGCATCTTCATCATTTGGCCGTCCCGAGCATCGTCACTCCGCGTGATTCGTCTAGATCACTCGGACACCCCGCATGTCTCTGCGGGACATGTCTACATCACTCGGACGCACCGCGTGTCGCCACTCTGGGGGACGCGTCTACGTCACTTGGACGTCCCGCTCATCGTCACTCTACTGGACGCGTCTACATCGCCCGGACGCCCCTTGCGTCGCCACTCTGCGGGACGGGTCTACGTCGCTCCGCGGCCCCACACGTCGCCACTCGGTTGGTCCCCTCATCACCACTCGGCCGCCACACGTGTCGCCACTCGGGTGGTCACCTCATCACCACTCGGCAGCCCCGCGCGTGGCCGCTTGGTTGGTCACCTCATGACCACTCAGCCGCCCCGCGCTTCGCCACTCGGTTGGTCACCTCATCACCACTCGGCCACCCCGCGCGTGGCCTCTTGGTTGGACACCTCATCACCACTCGGTCGCCACACGCGTCGCCACTCGGTTGGTCCCCTCATCACCACTCGGCCGCCCTGTGCGTCGACACTCCGTTGGTCACCTCATCACCACTCGGCCGCCCCGGGCGTGGCCATCGGTTGGTCACCTCATCACCACTCAGCCGCACCCCGCGTTGCCTCTTGGTTGGTCACCTCATAGCCACTTGGCCGCCCCGCGCGTCGCCACTCGGTTGGTCACCTCATGAACACTCGGCCGCCCCACGCGTCGCCATCGGCTGGTCACCTCATCACCACTCGGCCGCCCCGCGCGTTGCCACTCGGTTGGTCACCTCATCACTCGGCCGCCCCGCTCGTCGCCACTCGGTTGGTCACCTCATCACCACTCGGCCGCCCTAGGCGTCGCCATCGGTTGGTCACCTTATCACCACTCGGCCGCCCCCGCGCGTCGCCACTCGGTTGGTCACCTCAACACCACTCGGCCGCCCTCGTCGCCACTCGGTTGGTCCCCTCATCACCATGCGGCCGCCCTGTGCGTCGCCACTCCGTTGGTCACCTCATCACCACTCGGCCGCCCCGGGCGTGGCCATCAGTTGGTCACCTCATCACCACTCAGCCGCACCCCGCGTCGCCTCTCGATTGGTAACCTCATAGCCACTTGGCCGCCCCGCGCGTCGCCACTCGGTTCGTCACCTCATGACCACTCGGCCGCTCCACGCGTCCCCATCGGTTGGTCATTCATCACCACTCGGCCGCCCCGAGCGTAGCTTTTCGGCTGGTCACCTCATCACCACTCGGCCGCACCGCGCGTCGCCACTCGGTTGGTCACCTCATCACCACTCGGCCGCCCCGCGCGTCGCCACTCGGTTGGTCACGTCATCACCACTCGGATGCCCCGCGCATGGCATCTTGGTTGGTCACCTCATAACCACTCGGCCGCCCCGAGCGTAGCTTTTCGGCTGGTCACCTCATCACCACTCGTCTGCCCCGCGCGTCGCCACTCGGTTGGTCACCTCATCACCACTCGGCTGCCCCGCGCATGGCCTGTTGGTTGGTCACCTCATCACCACTCGGCTGGTCAACTCATCACCACTCGGCTGGTCACCTCATCACCACTCGGCTGCCCCGCGCGTCGCCACTCGGTTGGTCACCTCAACACCACTCGGCCGCCCCGCATCGCCATCGGTTGGTCACCTCATCACTCGGCCGCCCCGCTCGTCGCCACTCGGTTGGTCACCTCATCACCACTCGGCCGCCCTGGGCGTCGCCATCGGTTGGTCACCTCATCACCACTCGGCAGCCCCGCGCGTCGCCTCTCGGTTGGTCACCTCATCACCACTCGGCCGCCCCGCGCGTGGCCTGTTGGTTGGTCACCTCATCACCACTCGGCCGCCCCGCGCATCGCCATCTGTTGGTCACCTTATCACTAATCGGCCGCCCCGTGCGTCGCCACTCGGTTGGTCACCTCATCACGATTCGGCCGCTCCGCGCGTCGCCACTCGGATGGTCACCTCATCACGACTCGGCCGCACCGCGCGTCGCCACTCGGTTGGTCACCTCATCACCACTCGCCGCCCCGCGCGTCGCCACTCGGTTCGTCACCTCATCACCACTCGACCGCCCTGGGCTTCGCCATCGGTTGGTCACCTCATCACCACTCGGCAGCCCCGCGCGTCGCCTCTCGGTTGGTCAACTCATCACCACTCGGCCGCCCCGCGCGTGGCCTGTTGGTTCGTCACCTCATCACCACTCGGCCACCCCGCGCGTCGCCATCTGTTGGTCACCTTATCACTAATCGGCCGCCCCGTGCGTCGCCACTCGGTTGGTCACCTCATCACGACTCGGCCGCTCCGCGCATCGCCACTCGGTTGGTCACCTCATCACGAGTCGGCCGCTCCGCGCGTCGCCACTCGGTTGGTCACCTCATCACCACTCGCCGCCCAGCAGCGTCGCCACTCGGTTGGTCACCTCATCACCACTTTCGGCGCCCAGCGTCGCCATCGGTTTGGTCACCTCATCACCACTCGGCCTCCCCGCTCATCGCCACTCGGTTGGTCACCTCATCACCACTCGACCGCCCCGCGCGTCGCCATTGGTTGGTCACCTCATCACCACCCGGCCGCCCCACGCGTAGCAACTCGGTTGGTCACCTCATCACCACTCGGCCGCCCCGGGGGTCGCGATCGATTGGTCACCTCATCACCACTCGGCCGCCCCCCGCGTCGCCTCTCGGTTGGTCACGTCATAGCCACTCGGCCGCCCCACGCGTCGCCACTCGGTTGGTCACCTGATCACCACTCGGCCGCCCCACGCGTCGCCATTGGTTGGTCACCTCATCACCACTCGGCCGCCCCGAGCATAGCCTCTCGGCTGGTCACCTCATCACCACTCTGCCGCCCTGCGCGTTGCCACTCGGTTGGTCACCTCATCCCCACTCGACCTCACGGCGCGTCGCCATTGGTTGGTCACCTCATCACCACTCGGCCGCCGCACGCGTAGCCACTCGGTTGGTCATCTCATCACCAGTCGGCCGCCCCGGGCGTGGCCATCGGTTGGTCACCTCATCACAACTCAGCCACACCCCGCGTCGCCTCTCGGTTGGTCACCTCATAGCCAGTTGGTCGCCCCGCGCGTCGCCACTCGGTTGGTCGCCTCATGAAGACTCGGCCGCCCCACGCGTCGCCATCGGTTGGTCACCTCATCACCACTCGGCCGCCCCGAGCGTAGCTTTTCGGTTGGTCAGCTCATACACACTCGGCCGCCCCGCGCGTTGCCACTCGGTTGTTCACCTCATCACCACTCGGCTGCCCCGCACATGGCCTGTTGGTTGGTCACCTCATCACCACTCGGCTGGTCACCTCATCACCACTCGGCTGGTCACCTCATCACCACTCGGCTGGTCACCTCATCACCACTCGGCTGCCTCGCGCGTCGCCACTCGGTTGGTCACCTCAACACCAGTTGGCCGCCCCGCGCACCGCCATCCGTTGGTCACCTCATCACTCGGCCGACCCGCTCGTCGCCACTCGGTTGGTCACCTCATCACCACCCGGCCGCCCTGGGCGTCGCCATCGGTTGGTCACCTCATCACCACTCGGCAGCCCCGCGCGTCGCCTCTCGGTTGGTCACCTCATCACCACTCGGCCGCCCCGCGCGTGGCCTGTTGGTTGGTCACCTCATCACCACTCGGCCGCCCCGCGCGTCGCCATCTGTTGGTCACCTTATCACCACTCGGCCGCCCTGTGCGTCGCCACTCGGTTGGTCACCTCATCCCGACTCGGCCGCTCCGCGCGTCGCCACTCGGTTGGTCACCTCATCCCGACTCGGCCGCTCCGCGCGTCGCCACTCGGTTGGTCACCTCATCACCACTCGCCGCCCGGCGCGTCGCCACTCGGTTGGTCACCTCATCACCACTCGGCCGCCCCGCGCGTCGCCATCGGTTTGGTCAACTCATCACCACTCGGCCTCCCCGCGCATCGCCACTCGGTTGGTCACCTCATCACCACTCGATCGCCCCGCGTGTCGCCATTGGTTGGTCACCTCATCACCACTCGGCCGCCCCACGCGCAGGAACTCGGTTCGTCACCTCATCACCACTCGGCCGCCCTGGGGGTCGCGATCGATTGGTCACCCCATCACAACTCGGCCGCCCCCCGCGTCGCCTCTCGGTTGGTCACGTCATAGCCACTCGGCCGCCCCACGCGTCGCCACTCGGTTGGTCACCTCATCACCACTCGGCCGCCCCACGCGTCGCCATCGGTTGGTCACCTCATCACCACTCGGCCGCCCCGAGCGTAGCCTCTCGGCTGGTCACCTCATCACCACTCTGCCGCCCCGCGCGTCGCCACTCGGTTGGTCACCTCATCCCCACTCGACCGCACGGCGCGTCGCCATTGGTTGGTCACCTCATCACCACTCGGCCGCCGCACGCGTAGCCACTCGGTTGGTCATCTCATCACCAGTCAGCCGCCCCGGGCGTGGCCATCGGTTAGTCACCTCATCACAACTCAGCCACACCCCGCGTTGCCTCTCGGTTGGTCACCTCATAGCCAGTTGGTCGCCCCGCGCGTCGCCACTCGGTTGGTCGCCTCATGACGACTCGGCCGCCCCACGCGTCGCCATCGGTTAGTCACCTCATCACCACTCGGCCTCCCCGAGCGTAGCTTTTCGGTTGGTCAGCTCATCACCACTCGGCCGCCCCGCGCGTCGCCACTCGGTTGGTCACCTCATCACCACTCGGCTGCCCCGCGCATGGCCTCTTGGTTGGTCACCTCATCACCACTCGGCTGGTCACCTCATCACCACTCGGCTGCCCCGCGCGTCGCCACTCGGTTGGTCACCTCAACACCACTCGGCCGCCCCGCGCATCGCCATCGGTTGGTCACCTCATCACTCGGCCGCCCCGCTCGTCGCCACTCGGTTGGTCACCTCATCACCACTCGGCCGCCCTAGGCGTCGCCATCGGTTGGTCACCTCATCACCTCTCGGCCGCCCCGCGTCGCCTCTCGGTTGGTCACCTCATCAACACTCGGCCGCCCCGCGCGTAGCCTGTTGGCTGGTCACCTCATCACCACTCGGCCGCCCCGCGCGTCGCCATCTGTTGGTCACCTTATCACCACTCGGCCGCCCCGTGCGTCGCCGCTCCGTTGGTCACCTCATCACGACTCGGCCGCTCCACGCGTCGCCACTCGGTTGGTCACCTCATCACCACTCGGCCGCCCCCTTTACCTCTTTTCGTGTGCGGGTGTTAAACTTTCTCGGAATGGACCGAGGTTTGTCAAGCGGCCTTGGTATAGCACCGGTAGACCGCCTGTCAAGTTTCGTGCCAATTGGAGGTCGTTTGGTACTCCAACGGTTAACCGGGTAACCGTAAAGCCTCTTTTGTGTGCAGCCGAACACCCCTTTCAAAGTGGCCCAAAACCCAGCAAACTCCCCTCCATGCTCTCGGTCGTTCGATCTCGATCGTGTGGGCGAAAACCGCTCCTCATTTGGACTCTCCTATCTCCCTCTACCTATATAAATACCTCCCCTCCGAAATTAGCGGTCAAATCCCCGAAACCTAAATCTCTCTCCCTCGCGCGCTGGACATATCCGCCCGCGGCGACGTGTCGCCATCGCGCCCAGCCACTCGGGCGTGCCACGTGGCGCTCCGCCGCCCTCCGCCGCCGCGGCCCCGAGGCCATCCGGGGCCGCGGCGAGCCCGCTCGCGCGCCCGCTGCCGAGCCCAGCGTCCGCCGCCCACCTCTGCGGCTCCGCCCGCCGGCGACCCGCCGCCCGGCCGCCGCCCGCCGCCCGCGACCCGTTCGGCCCACCGCGCCCGTCGCCGGCCTCGCGTCGCCCGCCTTCGCCGTCGTGGTGCTCCGCCCGCGCCGCCCGCCGCCGAGGTCACCTCCGCCGCTTCGCCCAGCCTTGGCCCCTCGCTACCCGGCCGCCCCGACAGCGCCGCCCCTCCACCGCGCCTCCCGGCCCGGCCGCCCGTAGGCCTCGCGCCGGCCTCCTCCGGCCAGATCCGGCCGTGGTGCCCCGGATCCGGCTAACTCCGGCCGCCCCCTCGCCTCTCCGACGAACTTCGGCGAGCCCAGTCCGCCTCGGGACCCGCGCCGCTCAGATCCAGATCCACGGTTGACTTCTCCTTCTCCCCCCGTTTTTCGTCTAAGTCTTATCTGTGATCGTTTTTGTTGCATCTTCATCGCATACATCTCTGCATCCGTAGCTCCGTTTCGTGCATGTGGCATATCAAATTGTTCGCCTCGACGAGTACATCATTTAATCTCATTGCATCATTTACATTTGAGCTCATCTTGATGCCCGAAATGCTGTTGGAAGAGGGCTATGTGATGTTAGTTTCAGATTCTTATCAGAACATGCACTTTTGTCATTTTTGCCATGATTGATGTGTGCACCCTATGATCTTGAGTCCTACATGTGTATTGTAATATGCCATGCCATCTTTACAGGGGTGTATGCCATGTATTTTTTGTGATCTCTGTGGTGACTAGCACAAGCATGCAAACTAGGCTTCATGATGTTGCTGATTTCAGCCCCTGTTCTGCTGATATTTTTATGCCATGTAAACTTGATGCTACAGAGAGATCCATGCTTATTTTGAGATACTTCAGTAAGGATGTTTTGAACATATGGTTATGCTATATCCATACATGCCCTTGTTTGCAATTATGGAGTGACATAGCTTGAGTCAATCGAGCTCTACTTTTGCTATAAAATATTTCCTGGCAGGTTGTTTACATGTTATTCAATTTTGCCAATGTTGTTGTAGTTGATCAGTCTATGCTATGATGTTGTTCTTGCCATGTATAGCTTCTATGCCATGTCTTATTACTGTGAGTTTCCTTGCCATGCCATGTATTGCTCTGTGGTGAGTGGTTCAAGCTCACCAACATGCCTACTTATTGTTGTTCCTGCCATGTATGAATCTGTAATATAACTTGCCATGTTTACATGGGTGCCATCATATTTTCTGATCCTTTTTTGCTCATGGTCAGTAAAGGACTTTTGTTCTATGCAATTAGTAAATTCATGCCATGCCTTTTTTTGCCATGATAAGTTCCTGTAACATGTTTTTTGATAGATCTAAACATTGCAACCTGATGTTATTTCCTGATAAGTCTGAAACTGTTATTATTTGCAATCTTGCCATGTCATTTTGAGCATGTTCTAGTGATTTCTGGAGATATCTCAGTGTTCATGTTTTGTCATGCTTTACCTGTACATCATTCCCATGCCTTTTGTTTTTATGTTGGTGTGCTGTGGCATATTGTTTTGATGCTTGCAATATGCCTAGTTGCTGTTTTGGGCAGATTGTTGTCATGACTTGTATAGAGTGTGTGTTGCACCGTTGCTCCGTTTTGAGTGTGCTCTATATGAAACTTGCTTAGAATTGCATGTAGTTTCATATTATCATGTTGCATCCTTGTTTTGAGGTGTTTTCTTGATGTTTGTATGCATTTTGCATCAATGCCATGTTTAACTTGTTTTGCTCATATCTTCTAGACCGTAGCTCCGAATCTAATGAACTTTATATGTAACTTGACTAGAATTTCGTGTAGATCATCTCGGTGCATTTTAAATTGCTGTTTAACAACTTGAACATAAGGTTTATTCAGATCTGGACCAATTTCGAAATTTACATATGAGGACTTACCGGAATTGTTATATGTTGTTCCCGGCCTCATTTAAACTTGCCTTGATGTGTTGCGCTTGTTTGCATCATCTCTTGCCATGAGTAGCTTCATGTAGCTTTGTCATGCATCATGCCATGTTCATGTGTGGTGTGTTTACCTTTGTTGTGTGCTTCTTCTTGTTAGTTCCTGTTTCGTTGCGATCGTGAGGATTCGTTCGTCTACGCTTGGTTCGGCTTCATCCGTTCGTATTCTTCGTGGACTCGTTATTATTCCTTGCGGGATTTCAGGCAAGATGACCGTCACCTTGGATGTCATTGCTATCATTGCTATGCTAGTTGCTTCGTTCTTTCGCTATGCAGCGCTACCTATCACTTGCTGCTCAAGCCTCCCAAATTGCCATGAACCCCTAACCTTTTGCACCCTTCCTAGCAAAACGTTGTTTGGCTATGTTACCGCTTTGCTCAGCCCCTCTTATAGCGTTGTTAGTTGCAGGTGAAGATGAAGTTTGTTCCTTGTCGGAACATGGAGATGTTGTTCCTTGTTGGGACATGTTTACTTGTTGGGATATCACAATATATCTTATTTAATTAATGCATCTATATATTTGGTAAAGGGTGGAAGGCTCGGCCTTATGCAGTGTTTTTTCCACTCTTGCCTCCCTAGTTTCCGTCATATCTGTGTTATGTTCCCGGATTTTGCGTCCCTAACGGTCGGGTGATTTATGGGACCCCTTGACAGTTCGCTTTGAATAAGACTCCTCCGGCAAGGCCCAACATTGGTTTTACCATTTGCCTCACCTATGCCCTTTTATTTCCCTTGGGTTTCCGGAGCCCGAGGGTCATCTTTATTTTAGCCCCGGGCGGTGCTCCTTGAGTGTTGGTCCGAACCGGCAACTTCTTGGGCCACCTGCAGAGGCAACTCGAGGATGGTTTTACTCGTAGCTTGACTTATCCGGTGTGCCACGAGAGCGAGTACGTCGCGACTCCTATCGGGATTTGTCGGCACATCCGGCGGCTTTGCTGGTCTTGTTTTATTCTGTCGAAATGTCTTGTAGCGGGATTCGAGACTGATCGGGTCTTCCGGGAGAAGGAATATCTTCGATGATCGCGAGCTTATCATGGGCTAAGTTGGGACACCCCTGCAGGGTATAAACTTTCGAGAGCCGTGCCCGCGGTTATGTGGCAGATGGGAATTTGTTAATATCCGGTTGTAGTAAACTTGAAGCAAACTCTTCTAAAATACACCAACCGTGTGCGTAACCGTGAGTGTCTCTTTTCGGGGTTGATCGAGAGGAGAACACGGTTTCTGGGTTATGTCTAACGTAAGTAGGAGTTCAGGATCACTTCTTGATCATTACTAGTTGACGACCGTTCCTTTGCTCTCTTCTCGCTCTCATTTGCGTATGTTAGCCACCATATATGCTTAGTCGCTGCTGCAACCTCACCACTTTACCCCTTCCTTTCCCTTTAAGCTTTGCTAGTCTTGATACCCATGGTAATGGGATTGCTGAGTCCTCGTGGCTCACAGATTACTACAACAATAGTTGCAGGTACAGGTTTGCGATGATCATGACGTGAGAGCGATGTTTGTTTGTGTGGAGTTCTTCTTCTGCTTCTTCTTCGATCAGGGGATAGGTTCCAGGTCGGCAGCCTGGGCTAGCAGGGTGGATGTCGTTCGAGCTTCTATTTATGTTTCATTCGTACTCAGATGTTGATCTTGTATGTTGTATTGTTGTATTCATGTGACATTGTATGTTTTGGATGTATCCCACTATTATGTAGTGTTGATGTAATGATATCCACCTTGCAAAAGCGTTTCAATATGCGGGTCTATCCTTGGTGGGACCTTCGAGTTCCTTTTGGATAGGGTCGCATATTGGGCGTGACAGTTGGTCACCTCATCACCACTTGCCGCCCCGAGCGTAGCTTTTCGGCTGGTCACCTCATCACCACTCGTCCGCCCCGCGCGTCGCCACTCGGTTTGTCACCTCATCACCACTCGGCCGCCCCGCGCATGGCCTCTTGGTTGGTCACCTCATCACCACTCGGCCGCCCTGTGCGTCGCCACTCGGTTGGTCACCAAATCACGACTCGGCCGCTCCGCGCGTCGCCACTCGGTTGGTCACCTCATCACCACTCGACCACCCCGTGCGTCGCCACTCGGTCGGTCACCTCATCACCACTCGGCCGCCCCGCGCGTCGCCACTCGGTTGGTCACCTCATCACCACTCGGCCTCCCCGCGCGTCGCCACTCGGTTGGTCACCTCATCACCACTCGACCGCCCCGCGCGTCGCCATTGGTTGGTCACCTCATCACCACTCGGCCGCCCCACGTGTCGCCACTCGGTTGGTCACCTCATCACGACTCGGCCGCTCCGCGCGTCGCCACTCGGTTGGTCACCTCATCACCACTCGCCGCCCCGCGCGTCGCCACTCGGTTGGTCACCTCATCACCACTCGGCCGCCCCGCGCGTCGCCATCGGTTTGGTCACCTCATCACCACTCGGCCTCCCCGCGCATCGCCACTCGGTTGGTCACCTCATCACCACTCGACCGCCCCGCGCGTCGCCATTGGTTGGTCACCTCATCACCACTCGGCCGCCCCACGCGTAGCAACTCGGTTGGTCACCTCATCACCACTCGGCCGCCCCGGGTCGCGATCGATTGGTCACCTCATCACCACTCGGCCGCCCCCCGCGTCGCCTCTTGGTTGGTCACGTCATAGCCACTCGGCCGCCCCACTCTTCGCCACTCGGTTGGTCACCTCATCACCACTCGGCCGCCCCAGCGTCGCCATCGGTTGGTCACCTCATCACCACTCTGCCGCCCCGCGCGTCGCCACTCGGTTGGTCACCTCATCACCACTCGGCCGCCCCAGCGTCGCCATTGGTTGGTCACCTCATCACCACTCGGCCGCCCCGAGCGTAGCTTTTCGGCTGGTCACCTCATCACCACTCGGCCGCCCCGCGCGTCGCCGTCGGTTGGTCACCTCATCACCACTCGGCCGCCCCAGCGTCGCCTCTCGGTTGGTCACGTCATCAGCCACTTTCGGTTGGCGCCCCGCGTCGCCACTCGGTTGGTCACCTCATCACCACTTCGGCCGCGCCCGCGCGTCGCCACTCGGTTGGTCACCTCATCACCACTACGGCCGCCCCCAGCGTCGCCACTCGGTTGGTCACCTCATCACCACTCGGCCCGCCCCCGCGTCGCCATTGGTTGGTCACCTCATCACCACTCGCCGCCCGGCGGCCTCGCAGCTTTCGGTTGGTTGGTCACCTCATCACCACTCGGCCGCCCTTGCGTCGCCATTGGTTGGTCACCTCATCACCACTCGGCCGCCCCGCGTCGCCTCTTGGTTGGTCACCTCATCACCACTTTCGGCCGCCCCCTCTTCGCCACTTGGTTGGTCACCTCATCACCACTCGGCCGCCCCACGCGTCGCCATCGGTTGGTCACCTCATCACCACTCTGCCGCCCCGCGCGTCGCCACTCGGTTGGTCACCTCATCACCCTTTCGGCCGCCCGCAGCGTCGCCATTGGTTGGTCACCTCATCACCACTCGGCCGCCCCCGTGCGTAGCCATCGGTTGGTCACCTCATCACCACTCGGCCGCCCCCGCGTCGCCTCTCGGTTGGTCACCTCATCACCACTCGGCCGCCGCCACTCGTTGGTCGCCGCGCTCGGTTGGTCACCTCATCACCACTCGGCCGCCCCGTGCGTCGCCACTCGGTTGGTCACCTCATCACCACTCGGCCGCCCCGCGCGTCGCCACTCGGTTGGTCACCTCATCACCACTCGGCCGCCCGCGCGTCGCCACTCGGTTGGTCACCTCATCACCACTCGGCGCCCCGCGTGTCGCCATCGGTTGGTCACCTCATCACCACTCGGTTGGTCACCTCATCACCGCTTCCGCGCGTCGCCACTCGGTTGGTCACCTCATCACCACTCGGCCGCCCCGCGCGTCGCCATCGGTTGGTCACCTCATCACCACTCGGCCGCCCCGCGCGTCGCCTCTCGGTTGGTCACCTCATCACCACTCGGCCGGTCACCTCATCACCCCCCGTCGCCACTCGGTTGGTCACCTCATCACCACTCGGCCGCGCCCGCGCGTCGCCACTCGGTTGGTCACCTCATCACCACTCGGCCGCCCGTTGGTCTGGTCGTCACCTCTCTCGGTTGGTCACCTCATCACCCATCACCTCGGCCGCCCGGCGTCGCCTCGGTTGGTCACCTCATCACCACTCGGCGCGCCCGCAGCGTCGCCATCGGTTGGTCACCTCATCACCACTCGGCCGCCCGCGTAGCCATCGGTTGGTCACCTCATCACCACTCTCGCCTTTCGGTTGGTCGCGGCCGCGTCGCCACTCGGTTGGTCACCTCATCACCACTCGGCCGCCGCGCGCGTCGCCATCGGTTGGTCACCTCATCACCACTCGGCCGCCCCGCGCGTCGCCATCGGTTGGTCACCTCATCACCACTCGGCCGCCCGGCGCGTCGCCATCGGTTGGTCACCTCATCACCACTCGGCCGCCCCCGCGCGTCGCCATCGGTTGGTCACCTCATCACCACTCGGCCGCCCGCGTCGCCCTTTCGGTTGGTCACCTCATCACCACTTTCGGCCCCCCGCGTCGCCATCGGTTGGTCACCTCATCACCACTCGGCCGCCCGTGCGCCGCGTCGTCACCTCATCGGTTGGTCGCCCTCGTCGCCACTCGGTTGGTCACCTCATCACCCTCGGCCGCCGCGTCGCCACTCGGTTGGTCACCTCATCACCACTCGGCCGCCCCGCGCGTCGCCATCGGTTGGTCACCTCATCACCGCACTCGGCCGCCCGGTCGCCGCCTTTCGGTTGGTCACCTCATCACCACTCGGCCGCCCCTGCGCGTCGCCACTCGGTTGGTCACCTCATCACCACTCTCGGCCGCCCAGCGTCGCCATGGTTGGTCACCTCATCACCACTCGGTTGGTCACCTCGGTTGGTCACCTCATCACCACTTTCGGCCGCCCGCGCGTCGCCACTCGGTTGGTCACCTCATCACCACTCGGCCGCCCGGGGCGTCGCCATCGGTTGGTCACCTCATCACCACTCGGCCGCCCCGTGCGTCGCCACTCGGTTGGTCACCTCATCACCACTCGGCCGCCCCGGCGTCGCCGCCTCGGTTGGTCACCTCATCACCACTCGGCCGCCCCGCGCGTCGCCACTCGGTTGGTCACCTCATCACCACTCGGCCGCCCCGCGCGTCGCCTCTCGGTTGGTCACCTCATCACCACTCGGCCGCAGCGCGTCGCCATCGGTTGGTCACCTCGGTTGGTCACCTCATCGGTTGGTCACCCATCACGCCGCCCAGCGTCGCGCCGTCGTCGCCACTCGGTTGGTCACCTCATCACCACTCGGCCGCCCCGCGCGTCGCCACTCGGTTGGTCACCTCATCACCACTCGGCCGCCCTGCGCGTCGCCATCGGTTGGTCACCTCATCACCACTCGGCCGCCCCGCGCGTCGCCATCGGTTGGTCACCTCATCACCACTCGGCCGCCCAGCGTCGCCACGTTGGTCGCCATCACCTCGGTTGGTCACCTCATCACCACTCGCCGCGCCCGCGCGTCGCCTCCGGTTGGTCACCTCATCACCACTCGGCCGCCCGCGCGCGTCGCCATCGGTTGGTCACCTCATCACCATTCGGCCCCGCGCGTCGCCATCGGTTGGTCACCTCATCACCACTCGGCCGCCCCGCGTCGCCACTCGGTTGGTCACCTCATCACCACTCGGCCGCCCTGCGTCGCCACTCGGTTGGTCACCTCATCACCACTCGGCCTCCCCTGCGCGTCGCCATCGGTTGGTCACCTCATCACCACTCGGCCGCCCCGCGCGTCGCCTCTCGGTTGGTCACCTCATCACCACTCGGCCGCCCCGCGTCGCCATCGGTTGGTCACCCTCATCACCCCTTTCGGCCGCCCGCGTCGCCATCGGTTGGTCACCTCATCACCTTTTCCCACGTCGCCACTCGGTTGGTCACCTCATCACCACTCGGCGCGCCCGTGCGTCGCCACTCGGTTGGTCACCTCATCACCACTCGGCCGCCCAGCGCGTCGCCGCCCTCGGTTGGTCACCTCATCACCACTCGGCCGCCCGCGCGTCGCCCTCGGTTGGTCACCTCATCACCACTCGGCGGCCCCCAGCGTCGCCATCGGTTGGTCACCTCATCACCCACTCGCCGCCGCCCAGCGTCGCCACTCGGTTGGTCACCTCATCACCACTCGGCCGCCCGCGCGTCGCCATCGGTTGGTCACCTCATCACCACTCGGCCGCCCCGCGTCGCCATCGGTTGGTCACCTCATCACCACTCGGCCCCCCCGCGTCGCCATCGGTTGGTCACCTCATCACCACTCGGCCGCCCCGCGCGCCGCCACTCGGTTGGTCACCTCATCATCACCACTCGGCCGCCCGCGCGTCGCCATCGGTTGGTCACCTCATCACCACTTTCGGCCGCCCGCGCGTCGCCACTCGGTTGGTCACCTCATCACCACTCGGCGCGCCGCGCGTCGCCACTCGGTTGGTCACCTCACCACGGTTGGTCACCGCGTCACTCGGTTGGTCACCTCATCCACGCTCACCGACGCCCCGCGCGTCGCCCTCGGTTGGTCACCTCATCACCACTCTCGGCCGCCCAGCGTCGCCACTCGGTTGGTCACCTCATCACCACTTTCGGCCGCCCGCGCGTCGCCATCGGTTGGTCACCTCATCACCACTCGGCCGCCCGCGCGTCGCCGCCTCGGTTGGTCACCTCATCACCACTAGTCGCCCTCGGTTGGCCGGCCCCGCTGCGTCGCCCTCGGTTGGTCACCTCATCACCACGCCATTGGTTGGTCACCTCATCGCCACTCGGCCGCGTCGCCACTCGGTTGGTCACCTCATCACCACTCGGCCGCCCAGCGTCGCCGGTTGGTCACCTCATCACCACTCGGCCGCCCGCCGCGTCGCCATCGGTTGGTCACCTCATCACCACTCGGCGTCGCCATCGGTTGGTCACCTCATCACCACTCGGCCGCCCCGAGCGTCGCCATCGGTTGGTCACCTCATCACCACTCGGCCGCCCCGCGCGTCGCCCTCGGTTGGTCACCTCATCACCACTCGGCCGCCCCGCGCGTCGCCACTCGGTTGGTCACCTCATCACCACTCGGCCGCCCCGCGCGTCGCCATCGGTTGGTCACCTCATCACCACTCGGCCGCCCCGCGCGTCGCACTCGGTTGGTCACCTCATCACCACTCGGCCGCCCCGCGCGTCGCCATCGGTTGGTCACCTCATCACCACTTCGGCGCCCGCGCGTCGTCGCCATCGGTTGGTCACCTCATCACACCGCGGCCGCCCCGGCGTCGCCATCGGTTGGTCACCTCATCACCACTTCGCCCGCCCCGCCGCGTCGCCATCGGTTGGTCACCTCATCACCACTCTCGGCGCCCCGCGCGTCGCCATCGGTTGGTCACCTCATCACCACTCGGCCGCCCCGCGCGTCGCCATCGGTTGGTCACCTCATCACCACTCGGCCGCCCGCGCGTCGCCATCGGTTGGTCACCTCATCACCTCATCGCCTCGGTTGGTCACCTCATCGCGCGTCGCGTCGCCATCGGTTGGTCACCTCATCACCACTCGGCGCGCCCGCGCGTCGCCATCGGTTGGTCACCTCATCACCACTCGGCCGCCCAGGGTGCGTCGCCCTCGGTTGGTCACCTCATCACCACTCGGCCGCCCCGCGTTGCCATCGGTTGGTCACCTCATCACCACTCGGCCGCCCGCGCGTCGCCATCGGTTGGTCACCTCATCACCCTTTCGGCCCGCAGCGTCGCCATCGGTTGGTCACCTCATCACCACTCGGCCGCCCGCGCGTCGCCATCGGTTGGTCACCTCATCACCACTCGGCCGCCCGCGCGTCGCCATCGGTTGGTCACCTCATAACCACTCGGCCGCCCCGCGTCGCCATCGGTTGGTCACCTCATCACCACTCGGCCGCCCCCGCGTCGCCATCGGTTGGTCACCTCATCACCACTCCGCCGCCCCGCGCGTCGCCATCGGTTGGTCACCTCATCACCACTCGGCGCCCGCGCGTCGCCATCGGTTGGTCACCTCATCACCACTCGGCGGCCGCCCAGCGTCGTCGCCATCGGTTGGTCACCTCATCACCACTCGGCGCCCCAGCGTCGCCATCGGTTGGTCACCTCATCACCACTCGGCCGCCCCGCGCGTCGCCACTCGGTTGGTCACCTCATCACCACTCGGCCGCCCCGCGTCGCGCTCGGTTGGTGACCTCATCACAACTCGGCGCCCCGCGCGTCGCCACTCGGTTGGTCACCTCATCACCACTCGGCCGCCCGCGCGTCGCCATCGGTTGGTCACCTCATCACCACTCGGCCGCCCCGCGTCGCCGCTCGGTTGGTCACCTCATCACCACTTCGGCCGCCCAGCGCGTCGCCATCGGTTGGTCACCTCATCACCACTTTCGGCCGCCCCGTCGTCGCCATCGGTTGGTCACCTCATCACCCTTTCGGCCGCCCGCGCGTCGCCATCGGTTGGTCACCTCATCACCACTTTCGGCCCACCGCGTCGGCGTCACCTCATCACCCTTCGGCCGCCCGTCGCCATCGGTTGGTCACCTCATCACCACTTTCGGCCGCCCGCGCGTCGCCACTCGGTTGGTCACCTCATCACCACTTTCGGCCGCCCGCGCGTCGCCATCGGTTGGTCACCTCATCACCACTCGGCCGCCCGCGTCGCCGTCGGTTGGTCACCTCATCACCACTCGGCCGCCCGCGCGTCGCCATCGGTTGGTCACCTCATCACCACTCGGCGCCCCGCGCGTCGCCATCGGTTGGTCACCTCATCACCACTCGGCCGCCCAGCGCGTCGCCATCGGTTGGTCACCTCATCACCACTCGGCCGCCCCGCGCGTCGCCATCGGTTGGTCACCTCATCACCCTTTCGGCCGCGCCGGTTGGCGTCACCGCCATCGGTTGGTCACCTCATCACCACTCGGCCGCCCGCGCGTCGCCATCGGTTGGTCACCTCATCACCACTCGGCCGCCCGCGCGTCGCCATCGGTTGGTCACCTCATCACCACTCGGCCGCCCCGCGCGTCGCCACTCGGTTGGTCACCTCATCACCACTCGGCGCCCGCGCGTCGCCATCGGTTGGTCACCTCATCACCACTCCGGCGCCCCGCGCGTCGCCATCGGTTGGTCACCTCATCACCACTCGGCCGCCCCGCGCGTCGCCATCGGTTGGTCACCTCATCACCACTCGGCCGCCCGCGCGTCGCCATCGGTTGGTCACCTCATCACCACTCGGCCGCCCGCGCGTCGCCATCGGTTGGTCACCTCATCACCACTCGGCCGCCCAGCGTCGCCATCGGTTGGTCACCTCATCACCATTCGGCCGCCCTGCGCGTCGCCATCGTCACCTCGCCACGGCGCGCCAGCATCGCATCGGTTGGTCACCTCATCACCACTCGGCGCCCGCAGCGTCGCCATCGGTTGGTCACCTCATCACCACTCGGCCGCCCGCGCCGTCGCCATCGGTTGGTCACCTCATCACCACTCGGCCGCCCTCGCGCGTCGCCATCGGTTGGTCACCTCATCACCACTCGGCCGCCCGCGCGCGTCGCCATCGGTTGGTCACCTCATCACCACTCATCCCCCGCGCGTCGTCATCGGTTGGTCACCTCATCACCACTCGGCCGCCCCGCGTCGCCATCGGTTGGTCACCTCATCACCACTCGGCCGCCCCGCGTCGCCATCGGTTGGTCACCTCATCACCACTCGGCCGCCCGAGCGTCGCCATCGGTCGGTCACCTCATCACCACTCGCCCCCGCGCGTCGCCATCGGTTGGTCACCTCATCACCACTCGGCCGCCCCGCGCGTCGCCATCGGTTGGTCACCTCATCACCACTCGGCCGCCCCGCGCGTCGCCATCGGTTGGTCACCTCATCACCACTCGGCGCCCCCGCGTCGCCATCGGTTGGTCACCTCATCACCACTCGGCCGCCCCGCGCGTCGCCATCGGTTGGTCACCTCATCACCAGTCGGCCGCCCCGAGCGTCGCCATCGGTTGGTCACCTCATCACCACTCGGCCGCCCCGCGCATCGCCATCGGTTGGTCACCTCATCACCACTCGGCCGCCCCGTGCGACGCCATCGGTTGGTCACCTCATCACCACTCGGCCGCCCGCGCGTCGCCATCGGTTGGTCACCTCATCACCACTCGGCCGCCCCAGCGTCGCCGCCACTCGGTTGGTCACCTCATCACCACTCGGCCGCCCCGCGCGTCGCCATCGGTTGGTCACCTCATCACCACTCGGCCGCCCGCGCGTCGCCTCTCGGTTGGTCACCTCATCACCACTCGGCCGCCCGCGCGTCGCCACTCGGTTGGTCACCTCATCACCACTCGGCCGCCCCGCGCGTCGCCATCGGTTGGTCACCTCATCACCACTCGGCCGCCCCCGCGTCGCCCTCGGTTGGTCACCTCATCACCACTCGGCCGCCCCGCGTCGCCATCGGTTGGTCACCTCATCACCACTCGGCCGCCCCCGCGTCGCCATCGGTTGGTCACCTCATCACCCACTCGGCCGCCCCGCGCGTCGCCAACTCGGTTGGTCACCTCATCACCACTCGGCCGCCCCCCGCGTCGCCACTCGGTTGGTCACCTCATCACCATTCGCGCGCCGCCACTCGGTTGGTCACCTCATCGCCATCGGTTGGTCACCTCATCACCATCTCGGCCGCCCCCCGCGTCGCCATCGGTTGGTCACCTCATCACCACTCGGCCGCCCCGCGCGTCGCCACTCGGTTGGTCACCTCATCACCACTTCGGCCGCCCGTGCGCCATCGGTTGGTCACCGCCCACTCGGCCTTCCGGCCGCGGCGTCGCCATCGGTTGGTCACCTCATCACCACTCGGCCGCCCCAGCGTCGCCATCGGTTGGTCACCTCATCACCACTCGGCCGCCCCGCGCGTCGCCATCGGTTGGTCACCTCATCACCACTCGGCCGCCCCGCGCCTCGCCATCGGTTGGTCACCTCGTAACCATTTCGGCTGCCCCGCGCGTCGCCATCGGTTGGTCACCTCATCACCACTCGGCCGCCCCGCGCGTCGCCATCGGTTGGTCACCTCATCACCACTCGGCCGCCCCGCGCATCGCCATCGGTTGGTCACCTCATCACCACTTTCGGCCGCCCCAGCGTCGCCTCTCGGTTGGTCACCTCATCACCACTCGGCCGCCCCGCGCGTCGCCATCGGTTGGTCACCTCATCACCACTCGGCCGCCCGCGCGTCGCCATCGGTTGGTCACCTCATCACCACTCGGCCGCCCCGCGTCGCCATCGGTTGGTCACCTCATCACCACTCGGCCGCCCCGCGCGTCGCCTCTCGGTTGGTCACCTCATCACCCTTTCGGCCGCCCCGCGCGTCGCCACTCGGTTGGTCACCTCATCACCACTTTCGGCCGCCCCAGCGTCGCCATCGGTTGGTCACCTCATCACCACTCGGCCGCCCCGGGCGTCGCCATCGGTTGGTCACCTCATCACCACTCGGCGCGCCCCGCGTCGCCACTCGGTTGGTCACCTCATCACCACTTTCGGCCGCCCTGGCGTCGCCTCATCGGTTGGTCACCTCATCACCACTCGGCCGCCCCGCGTCGCCACTCGGTTGGTCACCCTCACCACCACTCGGCCGCCCCATGCGTCGCCATCGGTTGGTCACCTCATCACCACTCGGCCGCCCGCGCGTCGCCACTCGGTTGGTCACCTCATCACCACTCGGCCGCCCGTCGCCTCTTGGTTGGCGGCGTCGCCATCGGTTGGTCACCTCATCACCACTCGGCCGCCCCGAGCGTCGCCTCTCGGTTGGTCACCTCATCACCACTCGGCCCCGCGCGTCGCCATCGGTTGGTCACCTCATCACCACTCGGCCGCCCCGCGCGTCGCCATCGGTTGGTCACCTCATCACCACTCGGCCGCCCGTGCGTCGCCACTCGGTTGGTCACCTCATCACCACTCGGCCGCCCCTTCGTCGCCCTCGGTTGGTCACCTCATCACCACTCGGCCGCCCCGCGCGTCGCGCCCTCGGTTGGTCACCTCATCACCACTCGGCCGCCCCGCGCGTCGCCATCGGTTGGTCACCTCATCACCACTCGGCCGCCCGCGCGTCGCCACTCGGTTGGTCACCTCATCACCACTCGGCCGCCCGCGCGTCGCCACTGGTTGGTCACCTCATCACCACTCGGCCGCCCGCGCCGCCCGGTTGGTCACCTCGTCGCCACTCGGTTGGTCACCTCATCACCACTCGGCGCCCGCGTCGCCATCGGTTGGTCACCTCATCACCACTCGGCCGCCCGCGTCGCCACTCGGTTGGTCACCTCATCACCCTTTCGGCCGCCCGCGCGTCGCCACTCGGTTGGTCACCTCATCACCACTCGGCCGCCCGGCGTCGCCACTCGGTTGGTCACCTCATCACCACTCGGCCGCCCCGCGCGTCGCCGCCTCGGTTGGTCACCTCATCACCACTCGGCCGCCCCGCGCGTCGCCATCGGTTGGTCACCTCATCACCACTCGGCCGCCCCGCGCGTCGCCATCGGTTGGTCACCTCATCACCACTCGGCCGCCCCGCGCGTCGCCATCGGTTGGTCACCTCATCACCATTCGGCCGCCCGCGCGTCGCCATCGGTTGGTCACCTCATCACCACTCGGGCGCCCCGCGCGTCGCCATCGGTTGGTCACCTCATCAGCACTCGGCGCGCCCGCGTAGCCATCGGTTGGTCACCTCATCACCACTCGGCCGCCGCCATCGGTTGGTCACCTCATCACCACTCGGCCGCCCCGCGTCGCCATCGGTTGGTCACCTCATCACCACTCGGCCGCCCCCGCTCGGTTGGCGTCGCCATCGGTTGGTCACCTCATCACCACTTTCGGCCGCCCCAGCGTCGCTCTCGGTTGGTCACCTCATCACCACTTTCGGCCGCCCCGCGCGTCGCCACTCGGTTGGTCACCTCATCACCACTTTCGGCCGCCCCAGCGCGTCGCCATCGGTTGGTCACCTCATCACCACTTTCGGCCGCCCCGCGTCGCCATCGGTTGGTCACCTCATCACCACTCGGCCGCCCGCAGCGTCGCCACTCGGTTGGTCACCTCATCACCACTCGGCCGCCGCCCAGCGTCGCCATCGGTTGGTCACCTCATCACCACTCGGCCGCCCTTGCGTCGCCACTCGGTTGGTCACCTCATCACCACTCGGCCGCCCGCGCGTCGCCATCGGTTGGTCACCTCATCACCACTCGGCCGCCCCGCAGCGTCGCCATCGGTTGGTCACCTCATCACCCTTTCGGCCGCCCGCGCAGCGTCGCCACTCGGTTGGTCACCTCATCACCACTTTCGGCCGCCCGCGCGTCGCCATCGGTTGGTCACCTCATCACCACTCGGTCGCCCTTGCGTCGCCACTCGGTTGGTCACCTCATCACCACTCGGCCGCCCCGCGTCGCCATCGGTTGGTCACCTCATCACCACTCGGCCGCCCGGCGTCGCCTCTCGGTTGGTCACCTCATCACCACTCGGCGCCCCGCGTCGCCACTCGGTTGGTCACCTCATCACCACTCTCGCCCGCCCCGCGCGCGTCGCCATTGGTTGGTCACCTCATCACCACTTTCGCGGCCGCCACCGCGTCGCCGGCCGCTCGGTTGGTCACCTCATCACCACTCGGCCGCCTGCGCGTCGCCATCGGTTGGTCACCTCATCACCACTCGGCGCCCAGCGTCGCCTCTCGGTTGGTCACCTCATCACCACTTCGGCGCGCCGCCCGTCGTCGCCATCGGTTGGTCACCTCATCACCACTCTCGGCCGCCCCACGCGTCGCCATCGGTTGGTCACCTCATCACCACTCGGCCGCCCCGCGCGTCGCTTTCGGTTGGTCACCTCATCACCACTCAGCCGCCCCGCGCGTCGCCATCGGTTGATCACCTCATCACCACTCGGCCGCCCGCTTTCGTCGCCTCTTGGTTGGTCACCTCATCACCACTTTCGGCCGTCCCTCACCTCCCTCAGCCGCCATCGGTTGGTCACCTCATCACCACTCGGCCGCCCGCGCATCGCCCATCGGTTGGTCACCTCATCACCACTTTCGGCCGCCCCAGCGTCGCCACTCGGTTGGTCACCTCATCACCCACTCGGCCGCCCAGCGTCGCCATCGGTTGGTCACCTCATCACCACTCGGCCGCCCCGCAGCGTCGCCCATCGGTTGGTCACCTCATCACCACTCGGCCGCCTCGGCGCGTCGCCCTCGGTTGGTCACCTCATCACCACTCGGCCGCCCCGCGTCGCCATCGGTTGGTCACCTCATCACCACTCGGCCGCCCGCGCGTCACCCATCGGTTGGTCACCTCATCACCACTCACCTCATCGCCCCGGCGTCGCCCACTCGGTTGGTCACCTCATCACCACTTTCGCCGCCGCCCGCGTCGCCATCGGTTGGTCACCTCATCACCACTCGGCCCGCCCCGTGCGTCGCCATCGGTTGGTCACCTCATCACCACTCGGCCGCCCCGCGCGTCGCCTCTCGGTTGGTCACCTCATCACCCTTTCGGCCGCCCGCGCGTCGCCGCTCGGTTGGTCACCTCATCACCACTCGGCCGCCCCGCGCGTCGCCATCGGTTGGTCACCTCATCACCACTCGGCCGCCCCGCGCGTCGCCCTCGGTTGGTCACCTCATCACCACTCGGCCGCCCGCGCGTCGCCATCGGTTGGTCACCTCATCACCACTCGGCCGCACCCGCGTCGCCTCTCGGTTGGTCACCTCATCACCACTTCGGCCGCCCGCGCGTCGCCACTCGGTTGGTCACCTCATCACCACTCGGCCGCCCCCCGCGTCGCCATCGGTTGGTCACCTCATCACCACTCGGCCGCCCGGCGTCGCTTCTCGGTTGGTCACCTCATCACCACTCGGCCGCCCCGCGTCGCCACTCGGTTGGTCACCACCTCATCGGCGCCCTTTCGGCCCCCTTGGTTGGTTGGTCACCTCATCACCACTCGGCCGCCCAGCGTCGCCATCGCCACCGGTTGGTCACCTCATCACCACTTTCGGCCGCCCAGCGTCGCCGCTCGGTTGGTCACCTCATCACCACTCGGCCGCCCCTTGCGTCGCCATCGGTTGGTCACCTCATCACCACTCGGCCGCCCACTCGGTTGGCGCCGCCCAGCGTCGGTTGGTCACCTCATCACCACTCGGCCGCCCCGCGCGTCGCCATCGGTTGGTCACCTCATCACCCTTTCGGCCGCCCAGCGTCGCCGCTCGGTTGGTCACCTCATCACCACTCGGCCGCCGCGCGTGGCCATCGGTTGGTCACCTCATCACCACTCGGCCGCCCCGCGTCGCCACTCGGTTGGTCACCTCATCACCACTCGGCGCCCAGCGTCACCTCATCGGTTGGTCACCTCATCACCTCGGTTGGTCACCTCATCACCACTTCGGCCGCCCAGCGTCGCCACTCGGTTGGTCACCTCATCACCACTCGGCCGCCCGCGCGTCGCCATCGGTTGGTCACCTCATCACCACTCGGCCGCCCGCGCGTCGCCACTCGGTTGGTCACCTCATCACCACTCGGCCGCCCCGCGCGTCGCCATCGGTTGGTCACCTCATCACCACTCGGCCGCATCGGTTGGTCCCCTCATCACGTCGCGGCCTCGGTTGGTCACCTCATCACCACTTTCGGCCGCCCATGCGTCGCCATCGGTTGGTCACCTCATCACCACTTTCGGCCGCCCAGCGCGTCGCCATCGGTTGGTCACCTCATCACCACTCGGCGCCTTCGCCGTCGTTGGTCACCTCCTCTCGGTTGGTCACCTCATCACCACTCGGTTGGTCACCCCAGCGCGTCGCCATTGGTTGGTCACCTCATCACCACTCGGCCGGCCCCCGCGCGTCGCCATCGGTTGGTCACCTCATCACCACTCGGCCGCCCCGGCGTCGCCATCGGTTGGTCACCTCATCACCACTCGGCCGCCCGCGCGTCGCCATCGGTTGGTCACCTCATCACCCTTTCGGCGCCCCGCGTCGCCACTCGGTTGGTCACCTCATCACCCTTTCGGCCGCCCAGCGCGTCGCCATCGGTTGGTCACCTCATCACCACTTTCCGCCCAGCGTCGCCACTCGGTTGGTCACCTCATCACCACTCGGCCGCCCTGGGCGTCGCCATCGGTTGGTCACCTCATCACCACTCGGCAGCCCCGCGCGTCGCCTCTCGGTTGGTCACCTCATCACCACTCGGCCGCCCCACGCGTCGCCATCTGTTGGTCACCTTATCACCACTCGCCCGCCCTGTGCGTCGCCACTCGGTTGGTCACCTCATCACCACTCGGCCGCCCCGCGCGTCGCCACTCGGTTGGTCACCTCATCACCACTCGGCCGCCCGCGCGTCGCCACTCGGTTGGTCACCTCATCACCACTCGGCCGCCCCGCGCGTCGCCAATCGGTTGGTCACCTCATCACCCTTTCGGCCGCCCAGCGTCGCCACTCGGTTGGTCACCTCATCACCACTCGGCCGCCCCAGCGTCGCCATCGGTTGGTCACCTCATCACCACTTTCGGCCGCCCCAGCGTCGCCACTCGGTTGGTCACCTCATCACCACTCGGCCGCCCGCGCGTCGCCACTCGGTTGGTCACCTCATCACCACTCGGCCGCCCCGCGCGTCGCCATCGGTTGGTCACCTCATCACCACTCGGCCCGCCATCGGTTGGTCACCTCGTCGGCGCCCGCCGTCGCCCTCGGTTGGTCACCTCATCACCACTCGGCCGCCCGGCATCGCCATCGGTTGGTCACCTCATCACCACTCGGCCGCCCCGCGCGTCGCCTTCGGTTGGTCACCTCATCACCACTCGGCCGCCCCAGCGTCGCCTCTCGGTTGGTCACCTCATCACCACTTTCGGCGCCCCTTGCGTCGCCACTCGGTTGGTCACCTCATCACCCTTTCGGCCGCCCGCGCGTCGCCATCGGTTGGTCACCTCATCACCACTCGGCCGCCCAGCGTCGCCTCTCGGTTGGTCACCTCATCACCACTCGGCGCCCCACGCGTCGCCACTCGGTTGGTCACCTCATCACCACTCGGCCGCCCCGCGCGTCGCCATCGGTTGGTCACCTCATCACCACTCGGCCGCCCCGTGCGTCGCCACTCGGTTGGTCACCTCATCACCACTCGGCCGCCCCGCGCGTCGCCATCGGTTGGTCACCTCATCACCACTCAGCCGCCCGCGTCGCCACTCGGTTGGTCACCTCATCGGTTGGTCCAGCCTCGGCGCCTCGCGCGTCGCCTCATCTCGGTTGGTCACCTCATCACCACTCGGTTGGTCACCTCATCGCGCCCGCCGCGTCGCCATCGGTTGGTCACCTCATCACCACTCGGCCGCCCGGCGTCGCCTTTCGGTTGGTCACCTCATCACCACTCGGCCGCCCCGCGCGTCGCCACTCGGTTGGTCACCTCATCACCACTCGGCCGCCCCAGCGTCGCCTCTCGGTTGGTCACCTCATCACCACTCGGCCGCCCCGCGCGTCGCCACTCGGTTGGTCACCTCATCACCACTCGGCCGCCCCGCGCGTCGCCATCGGTTGGTCACCTCATCACCACTCGGCCGCCCCGCTCGTCGCCACTCGGTTGGTCACCTCATCACCACTCGGCCGCCCTGCGCGTCGCCATCGGTTGGTCACCTCATCACCACTCGGCCGCCCGGCGTCGCCTCTCGGTTGGTCACCTCATCACCAGCCCTTCGGCCGCCCGCGCGTCGCCATTGGTTGGTCACCTCATCACCACTCGGCCGCCCCCGCGTCGCCATCGGTTGGTCACCTCATCACCACTCGGCCCGCCCCATGCGTCGCCACTCGGTTGGTCACTTCATCACAACTCGGCGGCGCCCGCGTCGCCATCGGTTGGTCACCTGATAACCACTCAGTCGCCCCGCGCGTCGCCATCGGTTGGTCACCTCATCACCATTTCGGCCGCCCCGCGCGTCGCCATCGGTTGGTCACCTCATCACCACTCGGCCGCCCGCGCGTCGCCATCGGTTGGTCACCTCATCACCACTCGGCCGCCCCGCGCGTCGCCACTCGGTTGGTCACCTCATCACCACTCGGCCGCCCCAGCGTCGCCATCGGTTGGTCACCTCATCACCACTCGGCGGCCCCCGCGTCGCCATCGGTTGGTCACCTCATCACCCTTTCGGCCGCCCCATGCGTCGCCGCCGGTTGGTCACCTCATCACCACTCGGCCGCCCCGCGCGTCGCCATCGGTTGGTCACCTCATCACCACTCGGCCGCCCCAGCGTCGCCTCTCGGTTGGTCACCTCATCACCTCTCGGCCGGCCGGCCCGCGTCGCCCTCGGTTGGTCACCTCATCACCACTCGGCCGCCCGCGCGTCGCCATCGGTTGGTCACCTCATCACCACTCGGCCGCCCAGCGTCGCCTCGGTTGGTCACCTCATCACCACTCGGCCGCCCGCGCGTCGCCCCTCGGTTGGTCACCTCATCACCACTCGGCCGCCCCGCACGCCGCCATTCGGTTGGTCACCTCATCACCACTCGGCGCGCCCCGCGTCGCCACTCGGTTGGTCACCTCATCACCACTCGGCCGCCCCGCGTCGCCATCGGTTGGTCACCTCATCACCACTCGGCCGCCCCGCGTCGCCTCTCGGTTGGTCACCTCATCACCACTTGGCGCCGGCGCGCGTCGCCATTGGTTGGTCACCTCATCACCACTCGGCCGCGGCCGCGCGTCGCCATCGGTTGGTCACCTCATCACCACTCGGCCGCCCGGCGTCGCCACTCGGTTGGTCACCTCATCACCACTTTCGGCCGCGCGCGTCGCCACTCGGTTGGTCACCTCATCACAACTCGGCCGCCCCGCGGCGTCGCCACTCGGTTGGTCACCTCATCACCACTCGGCCCGCGCCGCGTCGCCACTCGGTTGGTCACCTCATCACCACTCGGCCGCCCCGCGCGTCGCCATCGGTTGGTCACCTCATCACCACTCGGCCGCCCCGCGTCGCCACTCGGTTGGTCACCTCATCACCACTCGGCCGCCCCGCGCGTCGCCATCGGTTGGTCACCTCATCACCACTCGGCCGCCCCGCGTGGCCTCTCGGTTGGTCACCTCATCACCACTCGGCCGCCCCGCGTCGCCATTGGTTGGTCACCTCATCACCACTCGGCCGCCCCGCGCGTCGCCATCTGTTGGTCACCTCATCACCACTCGCCCGCCCCGTGCGTCGCCACTCCGTTGGTCACCTCATCACGACTCGGCCGCGCCACGCGTCGCCACTCGGTTGGTCACCTCATCACCACTCGGCCGCCCCGCGCGTCGCCACTCGGTTGTTGCATAACGCATTGAAAGCAATGTCGCCAAGTGAGGTAATCTTCACACAACCCATGTAATAAATAAGGAAAAAGATACATAGTTGGCTTACGATCGCCACTTCACACAATACATAAATAAACATCCATCATTTAGAGTACACTCAAGGTCCGACTACGGAACCAAAATAAAAAGATACCCCAAATGCTACAGATCCCGAATCGTCCCCAGCTGAGGCACCACTACGATCATCAGGAAAAAGACACACAGTAACGACCACGTTCCTCGTCGAACTCCACTTGATCTCGGTTGAGTCACCTGCCTTGGCAGCATCGCCGAACACCGCAACTGTTTGGAAGTATCGTGAGTCACGGGGACTCAGCAATCTCACACCGAGATCAAGACTATTTAAGCTTATAGGAAGGACAGGCTACTAAAGTGGAGCTGCAGCAGCGACTAGCATATATGGTGGCTACATCGCAAAAAAGCGAGAAAGAAGCAAAGCAGTGCGTGAAACTAATAGCGATCAAGAAGTGATCTGAACTACTTACGTCGGACATAACTCCAACACCGTGTTCACTTCCCGGACTCCGCCCGAAGAGACCATCCACGGTTACACCTTGATTGATGTGTATTTTATTTGAGGTCAACTTTGGGTTTTCTACGGACATTAACAAATTCCCATCTGCCTCATAACATGAGCACGGCTTTGAAAGATATTACCTGCGGGGTGTCCCAACAGCCCATTATAAGCTCTCACGGTCAGCGAAGGATATTCCTTCTCCGGGAAGACCCGATCAATCTCGGAATCCCGGACTACAAGACATTTCGACGGCAATAAAACAAGACCAGCAAAGCCACCTGTCATGTGCCGACAAATCCCGATAGGAGCTACACATATCTCGTTCTCGGGCACACCGGATAGGTCACCCTCTGAGTAAAACCAGCCTCGAGTTGCCCGTGGTGGCCCATGCGGTCTGCCGGTTGAGGCCAGCACTCGAAGGAGCACGGTCCGGGGGTTAAAATAAAAGATGACCCTCGGGCTCGCGAAAACAAAGGGGAAAAGGCTTAGGTGGCAAATGGTAAACCAATGTTGGGCCTTCTTTGGGCGAGTCTTATTCAAGCGAACTGTCAAGGGGTCCCATAAATCACCCAACCGTGTAAGGAGCGTGAAATCAAGGAACATAACACGGTATGGCGGAAACTAGGGTGGCAAAGTGGAACAAAACACGGGCATAAGGCCGAGCCTTCCACCCTTTGCCAAATATATAGATGTATTAATTAAAGCAGATATATATTGTGATATCCCAACAAGTAAACATGTTCAACAAGGAACAACATCTCCATGTTCAACAAGGAACAAACTTCAGCTTCACTGCAACTTAGCGCTATAAGAGGCTGAGCAAAGTGGTAACATAGCCAAACAACGGTTTGCTAGGAAAGGATGGTTAGGGGCTGACATGGCAATATGGGTGGCATGACATTGCAAGTGGTTGGCATCGCAGCATAGGCATAGCAAAAAGCGAGCAACTAGCATAGCAAAGATAGAAGTGATTTCGGTATGGTCATCTTGCACGCAATGTTCTCGAATCATTGGTTGGTCACCTCATCACCCTTTCGGCTGCCGCGCGTAGCCACTCGGTTGGTCATCTCATCACCACTTTCGGCGCCCGGGCGTCGCCATCGGTTGGTCACCTCATCACCACTCGCACACCCGTCGCCTCTCGGTTGGTCACCTCATAGCCAGTTGGCCGCCCATGTCGCCTCCTCGGTTGGTCACCTCGCACCCTTTCGGCCGCTCCGCAGCGTCGCCGCCGGTTGGTCACCTCGCCGCCACTTTCGGCCGCCCGGCGTAGCACCGGTTGGTCACCTCATCACCACTTTCGGCTGCCCGCGCCATACTCGGTTGTCACCTCATCACCACTCGGTTGCCTGCGCGCCATGGCCTCTTGGTTGGTCACCTCATCACCACTCGGCTGGTCACCTCATCACCACTCCGCTGCGGCGTCGCCACTCGGTTGGTCACCTCATCACCACTCGTCGCCCGCCCGCCGCGCCGGTTGGTCACCTCATCACTTTCGGCCGCCCGCTGCGTCGCCCTTTCGGTTGGTCACCTCATCACCACTCGGCCGCCAGGCGTCGCCATCGGTTGGTCACCTCATCTTCTCTCGTCCGCCCCGCGCATCGCCTCTTGGTTGGTCACCTCATCACCACTTGCGCCCTCGTGCTTTGTTGGCTGTTCACCTCATCACCACTCGGCCGCCCGCTCGTGCATCTGTTGGTCACCTTATCACCCACTCGGCCACCCGTCGTCGCCCACTCGGTTGGTCACCTCATCACCACTCGGCCTCCCAGCCGCCCTCGGTTGGTCACCTCATCACCCTTTCGGCCGCCCAGCGTCGCCATTGGTTGGTCACCTCATCACCCACTCGGCCGCCCCGCAGCGTAGCCACTCGGTTGGTCACCTCATCACCCTTTCGGCCGCCCAGAGGCGTCGATTGGTCACCTCATCCCACTCGGCCCAGCCCCGCGCGCCGCCTCTCGGTTGGTCACCTCATAGCCACTCGGCCGCCTTGTCGCCACTCGGTTGGTCACCTCATCACCTCGGCCGCCCCGCGTCGCCATCCGGTTGGTCACCTCATCACCCTTTCGGCCGCCCGGCGTAGCTTCATTTGGTCACCTCATCACCACTTTCGGCCTTGTCGCCCTTTCGGTTGGTCACCTCATCCCTGTCGGCCGCGGCGCGTCGCCATTGGTTGGTCACCTCATCACCACTCGGCGCGCCGCCTTTTCGGTTGGTCATCTCATCACCACTCGGCCGCCCCGGGCGTGGCCATCGGTTGGTCACCTCATCACAACTCAGCCACACCCCGCGTCGCCTCTCTGTTGGTCACCTCATAGCCAGTTGGCCGCCCCGCGCGTCGCCACTCGGTTGGTCACCTCGCACCACTCGGCGCTCACGCGTCGCCATCGGTTGGTCACCTCAACACCACTCGCCCGCCCGGCGTAGCACCCGGTTGGTCACCTCATCACCACTTTCGGCTGCCCGCGCGCCGCCCTGGTTGGTCACCTCATCACCACTTTCGGCTGCCTCGCGCACCAGCGCCTTGGTTGGTCACCTCATCACCACTCGGCGTCACCTCATCACCACTCATTGCCCGTCGCGTCGCCCTCGGTTGGTCACCTCAACACCACTTTCGTCCGCCCCGCCCGCGCCAGTTTGGTCACCTCATCACTTTCGGCCGCCCGCTTTCGTCGCCACTCGGTTGGTCACCTCATCACCACTCGGCCGCCCTGGGCGTCGCCGCCAGTTGGTCACCTCATCACCTCTCGTCCGCCCTGCGCCATCGCCTCTCGGTTGGTCACCTCATCACCACCGGCGCCCATCGCCAGCTGTGGCTGGCCTCATCACCACTCCAGCATACGCTTCCGTCGCCATCTGTTGGTCACCTTATCACCACTCGGCCGCCCGTGTATGCGCCCTCGGTTGGTCACCTCATCACCCTTTCGGCGCCCGTGGGTCGCCACTCGGTTGGTCACCTCATCACCACTTTCGGCCGCCCGGGCGTGGCCATCGGTTGGTCACCTCATCACCACTCGGCCGCACCCGTCGCCTCTCGGTTGGTCACCTCACCTTCGCCAGCGCCCAGCGTCGCCACTCGGTTGGTCACCTCTCACCACTTTCGGCGCCCCACGTCGCCATCGGTTGGTCACCTCATCACCACTTGGCCGCGTCCGGCGTAGCACCGGTTGGTCACCTCATCACCACTTTCGTCGCCTTGGCGTCGCCACTCGGTTGTCACCTCATCCACTCGGCGCCCTAGCCTCTTGGTTGGTCACCTCATCACCACTCGGCGCCCGGCGTCTTTTCGGTTGGTCACCTCATCCACCACCGGCCGCTCCACCTTCCCATCGCCACTGTTTGGTCACCTCATCACCTCGGCCGCCCAGCGCGTCGCCCTCGGTTGGTCACCTCATCACCCTCGGCCGCCCCTTGTCGCCCTCGGTTGGTCACCTCATCACCACTTCGGCCCGCCCAGCCTTCGCCATTGGTCACCTCATCATCTTTCGGCCGCCCAGCGCGTCTTTCATGGTTGGTCACCTCATCACCACTTTCGGCCGCCCCTTGTCGCCACTCGGTTGGTCACCTCATCACCTTCGGCACTTCCGTCGCTGGTTGGTCACTCATCATCCTTTCGGCCGCCCCAGCGCGTATACATTGGTTGGTCACCTCATCACCCTCCGGCTTGCGTCCACAGCGTGCCGTTGTCACCTCATCACCACTCGCGCCCTGTCAATGCGCCGCTGGTTGGTCACCAAATCACCACTCGGCCGCTCCGCGCGTCGCCCTCGTTTTCACCTCATCACCACTTTCAGCCTTGTCGCCACTCGGTTGGTCACCTCATCACCACTCGGCGCCCAGCATCATAGCCATCGGTTGGTCACCTCATCACCCTTTCGGCCGCCCCTTCGTATTCACTTTCGGTTGGTCACCTCATCACCACTCGGCAGCCCCCTGGTATCTTCGCCAGTTGGTCACCTCATCCCCTTTCGGCAGCCCGCGTCGCCTCTCGGTTGGTCACCTCATCACCACTCGGCCGCAGCGTGCCATCTGTTGGTCACCATCACCTTTCGCCCGCCCATGCGTCGCCGTGGTTGATCACCTCATCACCACTCGGCCTCCAGCAGCGTCGCCACTCGGTTCGTCACCTCATCACCTTTCGACGCCCCTTGGCGTCGCCATTGGTTGGTCACTCATCATCACTCGGCACGCCCGCGTGGCCCTTTCGGTTGGTCACCTCATCACCACTGGCGCCCAGCTCTGTATCCCGGTTGGTCACCTCATCACCTCGGCGGCCGCGCGTCGCCCACTTTCGGTTGGTCACCTCACCACCGGCATACTGGGCGTCGCGCGGTTGGTCACCTCATCACCCACTCGGCAGCCCGCGGCGTCGCCTCTCGGTTAGTCACCTCACACCACTCGGCCGCCCCGTGCTGTAGTTTGGTCACCTCATCACCACTCGGCCGCCCCGCGCCGCCATCATTGGTCACCTTATCACTTTCGCCACTTTTGTGCGTCGCCACTGGTTGGTCACCTCATCACCAGGCGCTCCGCGCGTCGCACTCGGTTTCACCTCATCACCCTCCGGCCCGCCCAGCATCGCCTTTCGGTTGTTCACCTCATCACCCTTTCGGCCGCCCCTTGTCGCCACTCGGTTGGTCACCTCATCACCACTCGGCCTCCCGCGTCGCCCTCGGTTGGTCACCTCATCACCACTGGCCGCCCAGCAGCGCCATTGGTTAGTCACCTCATCACCGCCCATGCAGCCGCCACTCGGTTGGTCATCCATCGGCCGCCCCGGGGCAGTCGGTTGGTCACCTCATCACCACTCGGCCGCGCCGCGGCGCGCTCGGTTGGTCACCTCATCACCACTCGGCGCCCCGTCGCCTCTCGGTTGGTCACATCACGCCCTCGCCGCCCACCTTGTCGCCCTCGGTTGGTCACCTCATCACCACTCGGCCGCCCCGTCGCCATCGGTTGGTCACCTCATCACCCGCTCGGCCGCCCATGTCGCCCACTCGGTTGGTCACCTCATCACCCTTTCGGCGCCCAGCATCGCCCTTTCGGTTCGTCACCTCATCACAACTCCGGCCGCCCAGCGTCGCCATTAGTGGTCACCTCATCATCCACTTTCGGCCGCCCGCCGCCGTGGCCTGTTGGTTGGTCACCTCATCACCACTCGGCCGCCCAGCGCCGTCGCCCTCGGTTGGTCACCTCATCACCTTCGGCCGCCCAGCGGCGTCGCATTAGTTAGTCACCTCATCATCACTGCGGCCGCCCGCGTGGCCTGTTGGTTGGTCACACCATCCCACCACTGTTGCGTCCCGCAGCGTTGCGCCCATCTGTTGGTCACCCATAACCACTTTCGCGCCACGTGCGTCGCCACTTTCGGTTGGTCACCTCATCACCACTTCGGCCGCTCAGCGCGTCGCCCTTTCGGTTTTCACCTCATCACCACTTTCGGCCGCCTTGCGTCGCCCTCGATTGGTCACCTCATCACCCTCGGCGCCCCTTCCTTAGCCATCGGTTGGTCACCTCATCACCTCGGCGCGCGTAGCCACTCGGTTGGTCACCTCATCACCACTCGGCCGCCTGGGCGTCGCCATCGGTTGGTCACCTCATCACCTTTCGGCAGCCCAGCGTCGCCTCTCGGTTGGTCACCTCATCACCACTCGGCGCCCGCAGCGTCGCCATCATTTGGTCACCTCATCACCCTTTCGCCATCGCGTCATCGGTTGGTGATCACCTCATCACCACTCGGCCTCCCATGGCGTCGCCACCGGTTTAGTCACCTCATCACCACTCGGCCGCCCGTGCGTCGCCATTGGTTAGTCACCTCATCATCACTCGGCCGCCCGGCAGCCCTTTCGGTTGGTCACCTCATCACCACTCGGCCGCCCAGCGCCGCCATCGGTTGGTCACCTCATCACCACTCGGCCGCCCCTTTGTCGCCCTCGGTTGGTCACCTCATCACCACTCGGCCGCCCAGGCGTCGCCATCGGTTGGTCACCTCATCACCACTTTCGGCGGCCAGCGTCGCCTCTCGGTTAGTCACCTCATGACCACTTTCGGCCGCCCAGCGCGTGGCTGTTGGTTGGTCACCTCATCACCACTTTCGGCGCCCACGCGTCGCCATCATTGGTCACCTCATCACCCTCGCGCCCGCATGCGTCGCCCTCGGTTGGTCACCAAATCACGACTCGGGCGCTCCGCGTCGCCCTCGGTTTCACAGATCCGTGAAAGGGCTTGAGATTAGGCTGTTGCGATAGCTTTCCGCTCAAAGCATCTGCAATGACATTGGCCTTGCCGGAGTATATTCAATACTTGGGTTGTACTCTTGAATCATTTCGACCCATCGAGTCTGCTGAGGTTGAGGTTGGGTTGAGTAAAGATATACTTGAGACTCTTGTGATCGGTGAAAATGTCCACTTTCCTTCCCAACAAGAGATGTCTCCATGTAATCAAAGCATGGACAACTGCCGCCAACTCAAGATCGTGAGTGGGGTAGTTCTTTTCGTTGAGCTTCAACTGGCGAGAGGTATAAGCCACAACTCTCTTCTCTTGCATTAACACCAGCAAGACCTTGAAGAAAGCATCACAGAAAACTTCAAATGGCTTGGATTAATCGGGAGGAGTCAAGATAGGAGCTGTGGAGTTTATCTTTGAGGTATTGAAAGCAACGTCACCTCGGGAGACGGACATACTTCACATGCTTACGGAGGAGGTTGGAAAGAGGCTTTGCAATCTTGGAGAAGTTCTCACGAATCTTGACAATAGCTTGCAAGACCAAGAAAACTCGGAGCTGCTTGACATTACGGAGGTTCCCAATTCACAATGCGGACACCTTCTGGGATGCTAGTGATACCCTTGGCGGAGATATGACCAAGATAAAGCACTTCATCAAGCCAGAATTCACATTTGGAGAACTTAGCATAGAATTGATACTCTCTGAGCTTGTCTAGCACCAATCGCAAATGTTTGGCATGATCCTTCTTATTCTTGGAGAATACCAAAATATCATCAAGATAGACCAAGGCGAATTCATTGGTGTAGGGTTGAATATGAAGTTCATCATCAGAGAAAGTTGGAGGAGCATTGACAAGGCGAAAGACATGACGGTATATTCATAAGAACCAAAGCTTTCGAATCTGTCTTGGGAATATCTTGTTCACGAATCGAATCGATGATAACCCATCTGAAGGTCAAGCTTGGAGAACAACTGTAGCACCTTTGAGTTGCTCAAAAGCTCATTGATGTTGGGAAGTGGATACTTGTTCTTGATTGTCTTCTTATTCAATGGGCATGTCGGCGCAAAAGTCGGTCCGTGCCATCCTTCTTCGGACAAAAGAACACCACAACCCCAAGGAGATGAACTCGGTGCGATCAAACCAGGCGCTCTTGTTCATCAGCTGCTTCTTCAATTCCTTCAGCTCCTCGGGTCCAAGCTTGTATGGGCGCTTGCAAGCGGGTTTAGTGCGGGCTCAAGATCGATACTTGAACTCAAGCGGCGATGAGAGAGCATACCGGAAGCTCTTGGAAAGACATCTTGGTACTCTAAGGCATTGGAATCGAGAGATAGCATTCAGTTCGCCCTTCTCATTTAGAAAACAACCGAATGGTTTCATCACGAGCGGCATAGATGATCACATCATTAGAAGAGTGAGTCAATTGAATTTCACAGCAGCACAATCAAGCTGAGCTTTGTCTTGATAAACCGATCCATTCAGAATAAGATCAATATCCGAGTCACGAGAACAACTGGTTTAGCGAAATCTATAATCGCCCATCTTGATACCGACATTGGAACCACAAGCTAGAACTCATGTGCTTGCCGGAAACAATTGCTAAAGGTTTAACCAAAATTCGAAGTGAAATCATGCTTGGCAAAAGCGGTCTCGACATGAAGCAATGCGATGCACGGTATCAAATAAGACTTTTGCAGGAATATCATTAGCGAGAGATTACCCATTATCATCAGAAGATTCCTCTGCTTGAGCTGCATTCATCATATTGACCTTTGCAAACTTGGGATTATGCTTGACCCTGCATTCTGGAAGATTTCACGGGAGGAGGCGAAGGCGCCTCTGGTTGAAGCACTTGTTAGCATAGTGACCTTCTGCTGACATTTGTTGCAAGTCACTTGAGAGGCGACGGTGGTAAGGAGCACTTGACCTTGGAGCTTGAGAATTAGACTTGTTACGATAGCTTGGGTTGGGTGGTTGGGAAGATCCACGGCCACAGAGTTCTTCTGGCGATAAAGGTGGCGGAGCGGAGGAGGAAGGTAGAACTTCTGTCTTAGCTGCCACTTGAGAGGAAGAAGAACTGACTCATCTGATTCTCTTCTTAGAGGCCTCACATTTGAGC